>CM052442.1:86371055-86465194 GCA_028533085.1 Varecia variegata | reverse complement strand
AGACAGAGTCTCGCTTTGTTGCCCGGGCTAGAGTGAGTGCCGTGGCGTCCTCCTAGCTCACAGCAACCTCAAACTCCTGGGCTTAAGCGATCCTACTGCCTCAGCCTCCCGAGTAGCTGGGACTACAGGCATGCGCCACCATGCCCGGCTAATTTTTTCTATATATATGTTTTTAGTTGGCCAGATAATTTCTTTTTTTATTTTTAGTAGAGACGGGGTCTCGCTCTTGCTCAGGCTGGTATTTTTTATTTTTTTTGAGACAGATTCTTGCTCTGTTGCCCGGGCTAGAGTGCAGTGGCATCAGCCTAGCTCACAGCAACCTCAAACCCTTGGGCTCAGTTGATCCTCCTGCCTCAGTGTCCCAAGTAGCCGGGACTACAGGTGCGCACCACCACGCCCAGCTAATTTTTCTATTTTTTGTAGAGACAGGGTCTTGCTCTTGCTCAGGCTGATCTTGAACTCCTGGCCTCAAGCAATCCTCCTCGGCCTCTCTAGAGTGCTGGGATTACAGGTGTGAGCCACTGCGCTGGGCCAAGGCCCTCATTAAATATAGGCAAGGTCACTGAGTCCCCCCAGAGGGTCCTGACTGCCACACTGGCCCCTACTCCCTGGTCCCCGTCCTCTTCCCGTAGCCTGCTGAGGGATGCCCAAGAAGTTCCAGGGTGAGAACACCAAGTCGGCAGCGGCCCGGGCACGGAGGGCAGAGGCCAAGGCAGCAGCTGATGCCAGGAAGCAGAAGGAGCTGGAGGATGCCTACTGGAAGGACGACGACAAACACGTCATGAGGAAGGAGCAGCGCAAGGTGGGTGCACCCCAAGCCCCCTGGCCTGCACGCCCTGTAGGCAAGGCCCAGGGCCCCTTGGAGCTTTGGTGTGAAAGGCCAGAGACATTGGAGATGGAGGAGGGAGGCAGAGGCAGAGGAAGCAGCTTGTGCAAAGGTCCTGGGATGGCAAGGACTTGGCTTGTCTGGGGAGCAGTGAGGCAACCACTGCTATAGGTTTGTTTCTCCCCATCGAGCAGTGCCAGGGCTGGGCTAGACTGGTCATTCTTGCCCTGAAGCAATTCTGCCCCCAGGGGACACTTGGCAACATCTGGAGGCATGTTTGGTTGGTACAACTTGGTGCAGGGGGTGGGGGATGGCATTGCTGGCATCTAGTTGCTTGACAGCCTGCATTGCACAGGACAGCCCCCACAGCAGAGAATGGGCCAGCTCCCTACAGACCTGCTGACCACAGGCTGCTCCAGATGTTTCCAAAAACAAAAGCAAGGGCCCAGCACACAGCGTGTGCTCAGTTGGTGTCTCAGGCGTGGTTCGGGGCTGATGCTGACGTGCTTGGCCCACTAGATGGCGCCAGTGACCCATCTCAGCCACAGCTCCTAGGCCCTGCCCTGGGCAGGTGAGATACTCCTGCCCCAGCCCAGTTTCTGAGCACCCGAGCACTTCCACGTGATTTTCCCAACATCTCTGTACAGGGCTGGAGCCTACCTTGTTTGAGGAACATTGAACATCACTGGTTCCCTCCCCATCCCCCTCCATCCTCCCTGCTGCTCTGAATCCATAAAGACCTTTAAATTTTTTTTTTTTTTTTGAAATAGAGCCTCACTTTGTTGCCCGGGCTAGAGTGAGTGCCGTGGCGTCAGCCTAGCTCACAGCAACCTCAAACTCCTGGGCTTAAGCAATCCTACTGCCTCAGCCTCCCGAGTAGCTGGGACTACAGGCATGCGCCACCATGCCTGGCTAATTTTTTCTATATATATTTTACTTGGCCAGATAATTTCTTTCTATTTTTAGTAGAGATGGGGCCTCGCTCTTGCTCAGGCTGGTCTCGAACTCTTGACCTCGAGCGATCCACCTGCCTCGGCCTCCCAGAGTGCTAGGATTACAGGCGTGAGCCACTGCGCCCGGCCTAAGTAGTTTTTTTGATTGTCAAAATTTTGACACTGTAGGAAAGTTGAAAACCTAAAAGGAAACACAACATCTGCCAAAGATCCAGTATCCAGACAGAAAAGCTGGAGACCTTTCTCCATCGAGAGTCTCCGGAGCCTTGGTCCAGCCCTCCCCACAGCCTGAGTCTTGGACACTGGGGTGTCCCCATCCTCTGGACGAGGAAACTAGGGCAGTGAAGGCAGAAAGCCCAGGTCATGTGGCTGGAGCCAGGCCGGCACCCGCTTGTTTGTTAAGAGGTCTGACGAGGGCCGCTCTTAGGTGTGCAGGCCAGGGAGCGCGTGCCTGCTGGCACGCCTGTGTCACATGAACCTGAAAGAACATACAGAGCCAGGGTCAGAGAGGCAGTAGGAGCCAGGTGGCGAATAACTTGGGCTTCATTTAGAGGCCAGATGGGAAGCTGCTAGACTCTGTTGTAGCACAAAGGCAACTACAGACAGTAGGTTCTCAAGTGGGTGTGGCCGCATTCCCTTGAAACTTTACCAAAACAGGCAGTGGGCTGTAACTCACCAACCCCTGCTCTTAGAACATTCTCAGCTCTTGGGGACTCCCTGCTGACCTTCCCAGGCAGCCCTCCTCCCCCAGCAATGCCTCTCCTGACTTCAAATACCAGGCCTAGACATTGCCCTTGAATGTCGAGTGAACAGACTCCCTTGCCGTGTCTGCTCCTGTGCGCGGCATCTCTCGCTTGGACTCGCTGTGTTTTTCATGGAGCTGTCGTTGGGTCTTCGCCGTGGTGCCACTTGCTGGGTTTTCTCTCTCCCCCCGCCTGCCCACTAGCGTGTGACCATGTGACCAGGCCTCTCTGAAACCCACTTCGTCCCATTTTTTCTTTACATGAGAGATGCTTTTAAAATATATTGTTTTTATGGAAAAAAAAAATCCGTACTTGCTCCAAACCGCTAAAAAAAATACACTCCACCAACCTGACTCCAGAGGCTTTTCTCACCCTACCTGACACCACAAAGCCTGTGCCCTTGGTAAAATGTAGTCCCAAAGACATTTCTCCTGACCTCAGATTAGCCCTGAGCTGTCGGCATTTCGTCTCCACTTGTTCCATATTAAGCAACTCTGTGATGAGCACCTGACTGGTGACTCTCTGGGTTCCATCTCAGTTATTTATATGGCTCATTCTCGATGGTTCTGGAATAGTCTGCCAAGTGGACGCATCCTTTATCCATTGCCAGATGCTGCCAATTGCTAATTGCCCTATTTTAAAAACCTCAAGTGACTTCAAAAACAGTTTTGATGAATGTCAAATAGAAATGCTCATGCTCCCTCCTCAATCCCTGACACTAACGGCCACATGCTGCGTGTCCTTCCAGAGTTATGGGAGCCTTCTGGAATCCATTCATTCACTCGGGACACTTTTGCCTGGCACCTACTTGGCGCTGGGTGCTGGGCACTGGCAGGGCTGGGGACACAGGGCAACATAGCCTGACAGGTCCCTGCCCTCCCCGGGCTCCCTCTCTGGCACTATCAAGACAGGGCCTCTGCCCTGGGGCCAATAAGATATCAGAAGACTGGACAATGGGGGTTTTCGCAGCGCTGGACAGAGCCCTGCAGTGGAGGGGCAGGTTGGAGTGGGGAGTTCAGGAGGAGCTAGAGTTCACCAGCGGAGGAGGCCAGCGAGGGCACCCCAGGCAGAGGGACAGCCGGTGCAAAGGCCCTGAGGCGGGGCTGTGTTGGATGCAGATGAGTACAGAGAGTGCACGTGCCACGCATGGGGCTGGGAACCTTGAGAGGATGTTGCCTCTGACTGAGGGGTAAACTGAGGCTCAGAGGGGCCACGCACAGCAGGGGGAGCCCCATGGCTGCACTCAAACACCCTTGACTTTAACCACCCCCTCCACTTTCCTGTCCTGCAGGTGGGTGTGGGAGTCAGAGGCCCAGGGGCTGTCCTCGGGCATGTGAACCCCTCTTTTGGGACTTAGTTCCACCAAGCCTGTCTGGAGGTAGTGTCCCTGGGGAGCTCTTGTGTGTGGGAAGCAGATGGCAGAGTTGCAGCAGGCAGAGGTGCCCAATGAGCAGGGCCCTCCGGGGGTGCCAGGCAGGAGGCAGAGGACTATTGTGAGCCTGTGGCAGCACTATGAATAAACCAGAGCCTTGCCCTGCCCCCCTGGGGTAGGTGGAGGGCGGTGGCAAAGGGCAAGTTCCCATAGGCCAGATCTCCCCTTATCCAACCAAGTGGTTCCTGCCTCAGGGCCTTTGCACTGTCTGCTAAGGACTCTCCTGTCCCCAGCATTACCCCTGGCCTGCCCTTCCTCTAGCCCAGGGGCATCATTTCTTCAAGAGCCACCGGGCTGCACTGGCCAAGGTTTTTCCATTGTCCACATACTCATGTAGGATGGGAGGCCCAGCAGCAGGACCTGGACCCATCTTACTCCTGGCTGTGTCCCCTGTACCCAGCACAGGGTCTAGCACACAGCAGGGCCTCAGCCCGCGTTGGCTGAGGTGAAACCCAGACCCCAGGCCAGTAGGGGTGGGGTAGGGTCCTCTGCCTGACTGCCCCGTCCCTGCAGGAGGAGAAGGAGAAGCGGCGCCTGGATCAGCTGGAGCGCAAGAAGGAGACGCAGCGCCTGCTGGAGGAGGAAGACTCAAAGCTCAAGGGTGGCAAGGCCCCCCGGGTGGCCGCTCCCAGCAAGATCACCCGTGCCCAGATTGAGGACACGCTGCGCCGCGACCATCAGCACAGGGAGGCCCCCGACCCAGGTGAGGCTGCATCCCTCTCCGGAGCTGTCCTTTTGGCCACTGGAGAGACCTGGGCCAAGGTCCACAGCCCCTCCTGGCCCCCGGAGAAGCTGCCTGGGGCTGTGCGCGGTGACAGGCTAGGCGGGTGGGCCGCGTCTGTCCTGGAGGGCCTGGTTCTGAGCAGGGACAACGCCCTGGCTGTGCTCCCTGGGCACATTAGTGCCCCAAGGCTGAGGAGGGCTGCAGGGAAGGGCGCAGGGGGCTGGGCGCTGGGAGGACGGACCGGCTAATGGGTCCCCGAGAGGGCTTCCCAGCTAAGTCGTGTTTCTGTTCCTCCCCGTCCCCCTCCTCCCGCCACGCTCTCTCTCATCCCTCTGGAACTCTGCGTCTCTGCTTCCCTGCCTCTGTGCGTGTCTGTCTCCCACCCGCCAGCCGAGAAAGCCAGGAGCCATCTGGAGGTGCCACTGGAGGAGAACGTGAACCGCCGTGTGCTGGAGGAGGGCAGCGTGGAGGCTCGCACCGTCGAGGACGCCATCGCCGTGCTAAGGTCGCGGGGCGGGGCCTGGGCCGGGGCCTGGGGGCGGGTCCGGGTCCTCTGGGGCGGGGCTGAGTCCTCTGGGGGCGGGGCCGCGCCCAGGCCGCACTGACGCTGCCGTCCACCCCCAGCGTGGCGGAGGAGGCTGCCGACCGGCACCCAGAGCGACGCATGCGGGCGGCCTTCACCGCCTTTGAGGAAGCCCAGCTGCCGCGGCTCAAGCAGGAGAACCCCAACATGCGGTTGTCGCAGCTGAAACAGCTGCTCAAGAAGGAGTGGCTGCGCTCTCCCGACAACCCCATGAACCAGCGGACCGTGCCCTTCAATGCCCCCAAGTGAGCCCGGGACTGGGGGAGCCATCCCACGGGCAGTCCAGTTGCTACTTTGCACGCCCTCCCGCCGGGTCAGCTCCGAGGAGTACAGAGAGGTCCAGGGGCCCAGGCACTTGTCCCCCATTGTCCTCAGGGCTATGTGCCATCACCAGCCACCCTTCCTCGTGCCAGAGGGTCCCTGCTCTGAGTGACACCCCTAATCCCCCACCCCCACCCCAGCGCGCGCGTGTAGAGCCTCTGGGCTGAGCACCCAATAAAGGCGGTCGGCAAGGCTGCGGTGAGGCCCAGTGTGCACTTGAAGCCTGGGTGGGTGGGAGGGGGGAGATGCGGGCCAGAGGAAGGGGGAACCATTGGGCCACTAACGTCTTTGGGTACCTGCTGTGAACCACAGCTGGGACAGACTAGGGCCCCCAACAGGGCTCCTGCCAGCACCCTGTTCTTGGTTGTGCCACTTGTCCAGTGAGAGACCTGTGCAGCCTTTCGGGGGCAGCTCAGAGAGGTAGAGCCAGAGAAGAGCTGGATGGTAGTCGTTGGCGTCCTGAGACTCCAGTTCCGAGTTGGCCCCAGCACTGACCAGGGGTCACACACTGTGATTGGAGTCAGGAAGTGCCAGCTGCTCTGCTGTTACTCCTACAGGGAGGCCTCCCGGGGGAGGAGGATTTCTTCTGTAGTGGAGGATGAGTCATTTCATCTTAGAGGAAGAAGGCACAAGGCAGGCAAAGGTCTGGAGGCTGGAGCCAGCAGGCGGGTCAGAGTGGGAGTGAGTGTCCATCGGAGACTGCATATCTGGGAAGGGCGCAGTGGGATTTGAACCTGGGTCTGGCTTCCTAGAGCTCAGCCGGCCCTGAAGAACAAAGGGAGGGTCCCCCTGGAGATGCAGTGGTCATATCCTCTGCAGCACTTACCGGTGGGCTCAGGAGCAGAGGGCAGAACAGCGCTGGCACTGGGAATGGCCATTAAGGTGGGTCACCGGATGTGTTGGATGCCTGCTTCCTGCTAGGCTTGGACAGCTCCTCGGGGAGTGAGAACGAGCCGAGGTGGCAGAATTGCACCATTCCCCAGGTCACTGTCTCCTCGGAGAAGCAGGCTTGTTCCTCCATAGGGCCTTTGCCCTGTTGGTTCCTCTGAGCTACTCTCCCAAGTCTCAGATGTGGATCCCCACGGATGTCCCCAGCTACATCTCCGCTGGGTCAGGGCTGGGGAGGATGTGGGAGTGGGGCTAGCCAGTCCCTGCCCAGGGGTGGGAGGTGGAAAGCCCTCGTGGAGGAGGACGCATAGGAGTTCTTGACACACACAAGAGACAGAAAAGGCAGACACACTGACATCACAACTCGTGTTCAAGGAGGGGGAGGGGTGCTATTAATGATTGGGTACAGTGTCATATGGCAGGTGCCTGACACATGATCGTTAATGTAAAAACCAACCAACATAAACTGAGCACTGGCCTAGTTCAGCAGTACCCGAAGAGCCACCCTGAGACAATGACCAGGGGATATGTGGGGTGTCGAGGAGAGACCCCAGGAAGCCTCCGTGAGGGTTAGGGAAGCCCTTGTGAGATGCTGATCCTCTTTGCAGACAGGAAAACTAAGTCACCTGCCTGTGTCCTCCAGTTGGGAAGCCCCCATAGCCCTCCTATCATAGCCAGGAAGGCAGCAGGGGTGGCGCTGGGGCTAGAAAACGGGTGGAGGAATCCAAATAGCTTCCCACAAATGGAGGCCTGAATTCAAATCCCGCCTCTGCCTCTTCTGAGACCTTAGGCAAGAGCCTTAAAGGTCTCAGCCTCATTTTCCCCTCTATAAAACGGGACTAAAATCAGTGCCCAACCTTAGGCTACCTGGAGAATCAATGAAATGGTGCCTGGGAAGATATGTCCTGAAGAAGGGTTTGGAAAAGGAGCCCCCCCCCCCCCATGATCATATTGGGGTCTTTGTGGCGGGGATGAGGGAAGGTTGGGGACTAACGTTGAATAACTCAGGGAAGAAGGCGACGGGAGGGTCGGCCACGGTCGGGCGTGCAGGGCCTCGGACGTCAGGCTGAGGAATGGGGCTTCATCGCAGGGCGATGGGGAGCCACGGCGGGTGTGTGAGCAGCGTAGGGACTGTGTCGGAGCTACGCGCGGTTAAGCTCTACCAGGGGCTTGCAGAGGGACGGGCGGGGACCAGAGTGAAGACAGTGAAGATAAAACTCAGGACAGGAGATGAGAGGACAGCCTTCAGCCCTCAGACAGACGAGGTGACAGCGTTTGTTGCCTTTTACAGGAAAGCCCCTTCTCTCACGGGCCCTGCCCCCGCGGAATCCCGGGCCCGCGCGTGCGCGCTGGAGCCAGGGAAATCCCGGGCTCCGCCGCAGTGAGAGGGAGGGGGCGTGAGAGGGGAGTTCCGTGCGCTCCCAGCCCGCCCCGCGCGCGTTGCCAGGACGACCGGGCGGGGCCGCGGGTCTCCGGGTACGCACTGCGCCTGCGCGGGGGTGCTCGCTTCCCGCGCCAGGGCTTTCCCGTCGCGTGCTAGGCGGGGAGAAGCCTCTCCCGGTGCGCATGCGTCGACCCTCCCCCTTCAACCTGAGGGCTGGGGAATCCTCACCCGCCGCAGTGCGCACTGGGGGCGGGGCGGGGAAACCGGTTCAAACTGGTGTGGGGTTCGCCGAGGAGGTGGCGGAGGAGGGAGCGAGAGCCGGGTCTTCCCGAGGTTCCCACTCCGGCCCCCGCCGTTGCCTTGGAAACCGGGCGCGCGGGCCGCAGTGCGAGGGCGGCTGCGGTGGCCTCGGGAAAGCCTGGTGGCTCTGCGCCTGCGCGGGGCTCCGCGCCTGCAGCTGGGGTTCCCCCTCGTGCGCCTCGGGCGCCCGGGCGGCTGGGTCTGGGGAGAGCGGGGAGGAGGACTGTGCGGGGGGAGGCGACGCTGGTAGAACGCAGGAGGAGAGGGTGGTGGGGAGAGGAAGGGGGTGTGCTGGAGGAGGGGGCTGAAGGGAAAACACCAAGGTTAGCGGTGACAGAAGGGTGCAAGGGGAGGGCGCCATGGGAGGGGGTGCCGAGGGAGGGCTGGGGGGAGGACAACAAAGGAGGGGGAGGGGACGGGGAACTTGGGGAATAGTGCATGGATATGGACAAAGTGAGGGGGACACTGGGGGCATGGGGGTGAAGGGAGGGGAATCTGGGATAGACTTTGGGCACCTTCAGGCTCCTGCCCAGCAGCTTGGCCTGTGAGGGTGGAGGTCGCCGTGCCAGAAAGTAAGGAGCCTTGGGTCCGGGTTTAAGGTTTCCAAATTTAGAAAATTAAAAAAAAAAAAAAAAAAAAAGAGGGCTTCTGCTTAAACTTGACTTTCAAATACACGAGTAATTTTTTGTTATAATTATGTCCCATTCCGTGTCCTATACTTTATCTGGCAGCCCTAATCTCGGCTATTCGCCTTCCTCCCCCACCCCCCCAATTTACACACCACCTGTCCCTTGACCTTTTCCAAAAGGCTTTCCCGAGAAGGGAAATCATTTTGCCCCCTGGCATGTTATTCTGGGGACCCCCGCTGAAGATGCCTTTGTCTGCCATCTCCCTGGCGCCCCCGAGCCCTGCGCGCGGCGTGTCTCCCATCCTCCGGCCTGGAACTCCAGCCTGAGGTCGAGTCCCGGCTGGGCACGGAAATGCGCAAAGGCACGGCGCGCACCCAGGACACCCACTCGCACCCTCAGGGATCTTCTGATCTCTCCCGCACTCCCTAAAGCCCCCCAAACTCTCTGCTGTGGGTCTGGCCCTGCTGAGACCGTCTGTCTCTGCTGGTCCCAGACTCCCGCACCTCCTCCCGGAACCTCCAGGGCTCTCGGTTCTCGGGTGGCACCCCTCACTCTCTGGGCACAGAAGCACACAGGCACGTAGTAGGTGCTCGTGGAAAACACCGGAGGGCGATTTTATGGGGGCGAATATGGAGGAAGGGGTGTTTCATTTCCAACACGGACAGCTGCGTCCTCGGCCCCATGGGAACACATCCCCTCCCTGGGCCTTTGTGCCCTCTAACAAAGCAATTTTCTTTTTATCCTTCCCTTTGGTTTCAAAAAGTGTAAGATAATAAAACATTATGAAAAACTAATAAAAGGAGAAAGGTCAGTCCTCGAGGGCTCCTGGCCCTGAGCTGCCCCCGGCGCCTCCCCTCCCCCCACTTCGCATCTTTCCTCTTCTACTTATTTGTCCTGAGAACAGTGGAACATTTGTGCCTCCGACCTGGCCGGGAACTCGGTCCCTGTGCATCATTTTCCCGGGTGGCATGTTATACTGAAAACAGGCTAAGCAGTCCCTGGTGGGGAACATGTGTCTGCCTGTGTTTTTCGTTTCGCTGTCCTAGGTGACGTCCTGTGAAGCCGGGCTGTGCAAGTTCTGTGCCACGTCTTAGAGACAGTTTCCAGGGCGTCTAGCTGGGCAGAGTGTCGCCGTCTCTTTATCTGGAGCTGAGCGGGGGCACCCTCCTCCCAACATCCAAGCCCAAGTCGCACCTGGCCCTTTATTCCCTGGGGGAAGCAAAAGGCAAAAAAAAAAAAAAAGTGACAAGATCACACCAGGGGCTGAGGGCAGGGAGGACAATAAAATCAGGCGACATGCCCAGATAAGGGGCGACTCCAGGCAGGAAGCGACCTGGGATCAAGCTCTGAAAGAAGACAGAGGGTAGAGATAGAGGATGAGGGGTGCCAGGGAAGGGCAATCCCGGCAGAAGGAACAGCAGATGCGAGGGCTCCGAGACTGCACCGGTTCCGAGAGAGGCTGGGCGTGTGTAGAGAGTGGTGGGCTGTCCAGAGAGACCGCGGAGGGACTGGGATAAAGTGTGGGGGTTGGGACAGATCACGCGGGCCTGCGCGGAGTCAGGGTCCTCCTCTTGGCTCTAGGAGAGACGGGTGGGGGGAAGGTTATGCGGGACAGCGACGTGACCTGTCACACGAGTAAGGACGGAAGTCTGTGGATGCGTCACGGAGAAGGGACTCTGGAGAGACAGCGGGGACAGTACGACTTGGGGGACTGGGGGAGGATTTGGAGGCTCCGGAGGGTGATTGTGAGGTTCAAAGGGCGGGGGATCCCCGATGATGGGTGCCCTTGTCACCTTCCGGACTCCCTCCCTCACTGTATCCGACCAAAGCAGGGTCGCAGTCTCCCGTCACGGGGCAGGGAGTCCCCCCTCTCCCCGGAGGTGCTGGGTGGCGTCCCTCGTCCTCGGCTCCCGCATCCCCCTGACTCTTTTGCCTCCGCGGTGCAGACCCGGGAGGTTCCCCGCCCCTTTGTTCTCCTTGCCTCTGCGCGTGGTCACGGTCGCGCTGGCGGCTCCTTCTGGGCCCGTCGCACACAGACAATGGGAGGGGTGCGCTCCCGGCCTCCCCTCCTCGCTGCCCGCGTCCCCCCCGCCCCGCCCTCGCCGCGGAATCCCGGCCTCCGACCCCGCCCGGGGAGCTCCCTGGTTACCCTTCCGGAGATGCTCTCGGCCTGGGGGCTGGCGGGGTTGGGCTTGGGGAGGGCTATTTTTAGAATGAATGGAAGAAAAGAGAAAAAATAACAAAAAGAAGAACGGAGGGTGTAGAAGCCTCCCGGCTCCCAAGAGGAAACCCCCTTACCCCAGACCCAAGCGGAAGGTGGGTGGGGGTTCAGAGATGGGGGGGTTCGAGGAGGAACACGGTGGTCAGCGGCGGGAGGGTGCAGCCGAAGGAGGGAGAAGCGAAGACGTAGCCGGCGGCCCCACGGACTCCAGAGCTGGGAGGTGGAGGCTGTCCATTCGCTGGAGGGAAACTGAGGCTCAGAAAGGGGCTTGGGCAGGGCCAGGGTCACGGGAGGGGATTCCCCCTGGGCTTCTCCCATCCGTCCTCTAGTGACCCAAACCCCAAGAGCCGCATTGTTCTAATGTGGCAGCGTGACCTTCACAATTCTGTCGCCCAGGCCTGGGCCATTCAGGCTCCATGGGGTCCCTGAGCAGGTGGGGGGGGTGTCACAGACCCTACGAAGAGACAGAGAAGTTTTCTGTGGTTTGCTTTCTGGCCACCCAGGCTTCCCCCTTCCCCGCTGGGACCTTCCAGCCCGGTCGACGTCACCAGGAGCCCGAAGCCTCCGGGTCCCCCTCTCCCCTGTTCCCAGAGCCGGTGGGGTAAGAGGAGGCTTAACGCCCAGTCTTTCCCCCTCTCCTTGGCTCGCTCCTTCCCTGGGTGCCCGAGAGCAGCTCCCAGAGTGAGGGGCCAGCCGTGTCCTGTGCTGCTGGGACGCTGGGCACTGGCCAGGGGCTTCCGCTCTCTGGGCCTCAGTTTCCCCGTCTGTCGAATGAGCGCCCTGGGCCGGCGGCTGCAGAGGGTCCTCCCCTCTCTTTGAGCTTTCCCAGACATTTGCTGTCACGCCCCGGGCGGGGGGAGGGGGGAGAAGGCTGGTGCCCGAGACCCGGAGGGGGATTCCTTCCCCGCTCGGCGTTCTGGGGACGCCTGCGGGGAGCGGCTCGCGCCGTGGCGGCGGGGCGGGGCCCAGGTCGGCGGGGAGGGGTGGGCTCTGCGGCGGCGCGCGCACACCCTCCGGCTCACACGCCCTTGCCCGGCCGTGCACTTGTCTTCGCGCTCGGGCCGGCGCAGGGACTCCGGCTGCCGCGGCCGCGTCTGGCCGGTGAGTGGGCAGGGAGGGCATTGCCGGGACGGGGTCCCCTTCTCCTTAGGGGGCGGATCGTTCAAAGCTTGCCCGACTCCGGGAATTCAAAGGGAAGCTGCGGGAGGGAGGGAGGGAGCATCCCTTTCCTTCCCCCCCAACACCAAGCCCCGAGTCGGCTCCAGACCCCACCCCCACGCCCTGGGGGTGGCAGGAGGGGGCTCCTGCTTTCCGGTCAGGGAATCCCCAGACATACCCCCCTCCCTGGCCGCGGGGTGAAGGTGGGGACAAGGGACCCACCAGGCCGGCGCCATCCTCAGTGGTGGCAGCGGAGGGCTAGCCCCATTGCCCCTTCCTCCCTCTCCGTACCCCCGGGTGTCCTCCTTCCCCCAGCGTGCAGGGGATTCCCTGGGCTGGCCCCGCGGCAGAGTGGGAGGGAAGCCCCACCTGCCCGCCTACCTTGCCCGGAGCTCCCCGCTCCTGTTCCCTTCCCTAAGCTTCCTGCCTCCCCCCATCCCCTCACACCGACGGGAGGAGGGGCCGAGGCCCAGAGAGGGTTCCCACTCGGCCAAGGTCACCCAGCTGGGTAGGGGCAGAGCGGCTTTCTGGTCACATCGGCTAACCCCAGAGCCCAGCGGGTGGAGTCAGCTCTGGGGTCCTCTGCTCCCTGCATTTAACCCTGAGGGTGGGGCTTGGGGGCCCCACCTGGGGAGTCCCTACTTTCTCACGTCTCTGCTCAGCTAGAGGCCCACGCAGGACTGTGCCCGGAAGCCCTGGCCTTGGCTCTCCTGCTGAGCTGCCAGGTCCTGTCCCAACTCTGTCCCTCTCTGTCCCAGCTTCCTCAGGCAGCCCAAGTCCTCATCAAAGGAAACCTCTGGGCAGAGGGGACTTCTAGATGGGGGAGTCAAAACTTCAGGAGCCTGAGGGAGAGACTCTCCACTCAGATGTGCAACCTGCGGGGTGACCTTGGACAAGCCCCCTGCCCTCCCAGGGCCAGGGTCAGCTCCAAGGCCCCCCTGGCTGGAACAGGCAGCCCCTGAGCCATCCAAGTGGTCATTTCTTACCCCAGATCCTGCAGCAAGAAAGGGTACTAGGTGATTCCCTTTCAGCCCATCACCGTGGGGCACATGTGGGGACCCTGTGTAGATGGAGTGAGTACCCTTAGGGAGTGGGGTCTGGTCAGCCAGGGACCTTTTGTTCCTCATCCTCAAGCCAGCCACGCCCACCATCTCACGCACCCAGATCTCCCATGGTGAAGAAATTGGGCGGCTATGGGGGTGAACAGGAACAGCATGGGGAAGGGCAGTTGAAGCGCTCGGTGTCCACTACCCAGTGGAATGAGGAAGGGACTCTTGGGAGTGGGCTTGGGATGGGGTGGGAACAATGTATCAACCAGGGCTCACCCAGGGGCCCCATTGGACAGACAAAGCCACTGATCTTAAGTTTCCTTAAAACTTACAAGGTGACCCAGCTTGACAACTGCCACATTAGAGCACAAATCTGCTCTAAAGACCGTTGTAGTCTGGGAGCTGTCATGCCCCGCCCCTGCGCCCCACCCCCTGGGGCCCTGCCTCCACCCCACCCCTTGTCTGCTCCTCCAGGTCTCAAGGGGGAAAGCAAGGCAGCTGCAGCTCCCCCAGCTAAGTGGGGAGCCAGCACGACTGAAGGGAACAGGCCCCTTGTTGTGGCGGCGAGAGACCCCTGCACCCTAGGGTGAGTGAGTCTCAGGCTCGGGTCACCTTTGGGGGTGGGAGTGGCCCAGGGGTTGCATAGATAAATCAATGACTTCAGGACAAAGTGCCAGCCTTTGAAATAATAACAATATAATAACAATAATAACAATAGCAATGACTGCTTTCCAGAGCCTCAGGGGATTCCTGCCCACTTTCTTGTTCACGGGTGGCAGGGAATCTGCTCAAAGGGGCCCGGTGACCTGCTCAATGGCACACAGTCACAATCGAGGAGTTGAATCAGGTTGGAAGAGTCCTAACTCCCATAGCCTCTACCTCCCGGCTGCCATGGCCACACTCCCTGTGACAGAGCAGCTGTCACAGGCGGGTCCTTCGCTCCTTCTTTGTCCTGTGGACACTGACTGACATCTGGGGTCAGCAGTAAGCTGCTCATGGGATGTGAAAAGAACAGAGGTGGCATTCATTTAGTCAATCAACAAACACTGAACAGCTAGCTACTCTGTGCTGGGCCCTGGGGACACAGCAAGGACTGAGGCGTGCCCAGGTCGGCCTTTGTGGAATTTCATGGGGCATCAGTTAAGCTAGTGGTATGTACTAGGAGGAAAATAGAACACAGTAATATATTAAAGAATGACCAGGGAGAAGGGTGTCTCCTCTTGTAGGTGGGCAGAGGGGCTTCTCCAGAGAGCTGAAGGAAGAGGAGGAACCAGCCAGGTGTGAGCTCGGGGGAACAGCATGTGCAAAGATCTGGAGGTGGAAACGAGCTTGGCATGTTTGAGGAACAGAGAGGAAGCCTGTGTGGCTGGAACAGAATGAGGGAGGGGGAGAGAGGAGGAAGATGAAGGCCAGGAGGTCGGCAGGCAGGGGCCAAGCTACAAGGAACTTAGAAGCTGAAGTGTGGGGTGGACTGCAGAGCAATGGGGAGCCATGGCAGGTGTGTGAGCAGAGGAGAGGCATGGTCCGATGTAGGATTTTCAGAAGCCCCTGCAGCTGCGTGGAGAGCAAGGCAGGGGCGCAAGTGGCAGAAGCCCAGAACAGAGGCTGGGGAGGTGTCTGGTGGAGTCATCTGGGCAGGGACCAGGCTGGGGTCTCAGGGATGGAGAGAAGTGGGCAGATTCTGGGACAGGGCTGCGACCAGGTTTCTGCCTAATGCTGAGGAAGCCCCGGGAGGGAAGGAGGATTGGTCGTGCCTGGGGAAAGGCAGGAAGTCATCCCAGAGGCGGTGTTCTTCCAGCTGAGTCTGGAAGGGCAAGTAGGAGTTTGCCAGCAGCGAAGGCTGGCATCATGCTGGGATCTAATTGTTCACATGCCACAGGAGCCACAGGGAGTCACAGCACTGAGAATTAGGGACCAGAGAATCCGATTTGATCCCCTCTGGGAGGAGGGGGCCCCGGTGGAGGATAGACTGGAGTCAGAGAGGCCAAGAGATGCTTTTGAAGTGGTCCACATCCAGATTAGGCTAGTGGCAGCTGTAAGCATCCATTGAGCACTTGCTGTGTGCTTGGGACATTTGCTGGGGATCAAGGGTGGAGGCTGTTGGGAACGACCCTTCCTTGCCTCTTCCACCTTCTGGTGGTGCCAGACGTCCCATGGCTTGTGGCTGCACCGCTCCAACCTCTGCCTTTGTCTTCACGAGCTTCTCCCTCTGCGTCTGTCTGTATCTTCACATGACCTTCACGCCAGTCATTAGATTAGGGCCACCCTATTCCAGCGTAACCTCATCTTAAATACATCTGCAAGGCCCTATTTCCAAATAAGGTCACATTTTAAGGTTCTGGAGGGACTCACATTTTAGGGGAACACTATTCAAACCAGTACACCCACGCAGCAGGATGCTGGGCTACGGAGTCAAACCTTTGTCCCCGGGGCGCTGCCACCATAGGGAGGAAGGTGTGACTGGGAACAAATTGAGGGGAGCAGATAGACATGCTTGGGGTCCCACTGGATGTAGGGGTTGCAGGGGAGGGAGAGTTGGCCTGAGACTGAGGAGGGAAGGGACACTGATGTCTGAGTGGACAGGACAGTACAGTCCTCGGGCGGGTCCCATGGGCTCCCTCCGATGCTTTGCAGGGACTCTGTGCTTACCACGGGGCTGCTTCCCAGCCTGTCATCGCAGGCTCCCACCTCCTCCTCCAGGGCAGCAGAGGGCACAGCGGGCAGTCCATGAGGATGACCAGGGGGCACCAGGCATGGGCCCTCCCCACCCCTCCCTGGCCTCGTTTCCTCCATGGGCTTTCTGCAGAAGCTTTGTGTATTTGTTGTTCGTTTTTGTTTTGTTTTGCTTTCTAGCGCAAGCTAGAGTGTAGTGGCGTCATCACAGGTCACTGCAGCCCCAAATTCCTGGGCTCAAGCGATCCTCCTGCCTTAGCCTCCCGAGTAGCTGGGAGCACAGCACCACCACACATGGCTAATTTTTCTATTTTTTATAGAAACGGGGTCTCACTGTTGCCCGGGCTGGTCTCGAACTCCTGGGCTCAAGCGATCCTCCCACCTCAGCCTCCCAAAGTGTTGGGATTAATTACAGGCGGGAGCCACTGCACCCGGCCCCTTGTATATTTATTTATCAACTGAAAGTCAGCCCCACCTGCCGGCCTGAAATCTTGAGCTGGGGGGATTTTGTGTGTCTTGGTCACCACAGTATCTCCACCTCAGGGTCCAAGCCTTCCTGCATATAGGATGGAATGAATCCCAGGCCCTGAATCCGGAGAGCCCCGGAGCCAGCCCTCTGGGATGCCTGTTCCAGCCCCAGCCTCTCCACTCTCCTCCCTGCCCTGCTCCAGTCATCCCCCACCCTGCCCGTGACCTCACCCATCTCCGTGACTGGCCCACTCGTTTGGGCCTACTATCCCAGCCCCTAGTGTCCCTTCTAAGAGGCCTCCCTGACTTCTGAAGTCAAAGTCTCCCCATCCTCACCCCTGTTTCTCTCAGCTTCACTGCAGCTCTTCCCAGTTCTGCTGTGCATCTAGAATTCATACTGTTCTATGTCCTTACTTGGAGAGGGTGGCCCTCTTCTAGAAGGTCAGCTTCAGGAGGGGCAGAGTTTGTATTTGTCCTGGACTCTGTGTCCCCCGCACCAGGCTGAGAAGGGGCTGGGTGGATATGTGAGTGAATGAATGAATGAATGAATGGGTGAATGAGTCAACACCTTCCCTGCCCTTGCCATCCCGACACTCACTCAGGTTCCCGCCTCCACCCAGGCAGCCTGGGATGGGTCCAAGATTTCAGCGGGTAGAGGGGGTAGAGGTGTGGGGGCATGGTCATGTGGCCAGGTCACTTCCTGCTCAGGCCGCTGCCTATGGGTCCCTCAGGTCCTGTGAGGCTGCGGTCCCCAACACCCCTGCTGAGAAATGGACCGAGCTTCACCAGCTGAGCTCTGCACCACACCCCCAACAACACCACACCCCACCACCCCCGGTCCTCGGAAAAATTGTTTTCCTTGAAACCAGTCCCTGGTGCCAGAAAGGTTGTGGACTGCTGCTGTGAGGGTGTCCCAGGTCTCCGGCACCCAGACCCTCAACCACTGCCCAGGGGCTGATGGCCCAGCCCTCAGGCCCCCCTGGGAGGGGCTTCCTGTCTAGCCAACACCACCACCCCTGCTGGTCTGCAGAGGACACTCTGCGGCGTTCAAGGCGATTCCCAGGCTGTGAGTCCGGGGCTGTCTTGGCCGGCTGACAGCTCAGGCTCCTTGAGTCCCTTCCAGCCAACCATGGGCTGATGAGAGAGGCTCTGCCCAGGCAGCCCCCACCCAGAGCCCACCTCCATCCACCCTTGACTCCCATCTGCCACTGCTGGCCCTGTCTCTGAGCGGTGGGATTCTAGCAGGTGGCCGGGGCAGACTCGGGTGGGAGGCAGACCTTCCCCAGGGGACTATCCTAAGTTCTGCCCCTTGACAAGGGGTGGTTGTGTGCCCCTGAGCCCTCAGGGCAGGTGGGCCCAAAGGGGCTTTTCGAGAGGGAGAATGTGGGTGCAGGGGTGGCGGGGGTGTGGGCGGATCCGGAGGGCTGGAGGAGCCTCCAGGGGGCCTATGGATGGTGTCTTTGTGAATTTCTGTACATTTACACGTTGGACTCAAATTCAAGAAGCACCAAATGCCGCAGCCTGTGCAGGTGGGCCAGGATCAGCCCATGGGCAGGGTGTGAATATTTCCTGTGGGTCAGCGACCCGCACAGGGGCTGGCTTGAGCTGTGGGGGCCAGGGGCCTTGAATGTGGCGCAGCAATGTGTGCCTGATCCTGCAGGAGCCGTGGGCGGCTCCATCCATGTTGTGCTTTAGAAAGGGGGTCCAGCAGGGGACAGCAAGTGCAAAGGCCTGGAGGTGGGAATGGCAGAGGGGGAGACTGGGCTTGCTTGGGGGGTGGTGCCAGTGAGTCAGCGGGAGTGATGCTGGAGATGCAGGAGAGGTGGCTGGTCCCTGGGCGGGCGTGGCTGAGAATCTACCCCTTCAGGGTCCTCATGCCCCGAAGCTGCTTGTGTCTGGTCATCTCTCTGACATGGCCCCATCCATCCCCACCTCTGTGGACACAGCAGGGACCACCCAGGCCTCCATTTCCTGATTGTCACAACCACAGACATCGTCACCACAGCCAGGCCTTCCTCAGGGTGGCCCTGACAGGCTGGGATGAGGAACAGACTCTGGAGAGGAGGGAACAGAGGTCCTTTCTGCCGACTCTGAGACATCACCTGGCCCTGACTGTCCACCATCACCAGCACGAGGGCCCACCCCCACCCTGCAGCCAACCCTCATTCACGCTTGAGCTCTCATTCATTGGTTCGGCCCAACTATTTTCTGAACTTGGCAGAGGAAACAAAATAGACCAGCCGCCCTCAGGTGATGATAAACAATTAGATACTCCTGACCTGGCCCAAAGCTCTGGGCCAGGAAGAAAACAGATAGAGGGGCCGGGAGAGAGATGGGGAATCCATTTGCCCCCAGGAAGCCCTCAGACTGGGGAGGGGATAGAGCTGGACACAGTCACCCCAAGCCTGGTGGGGACCAGGTGAGGCCAAGGCAGTGACACTGTCTGGGAGAGGAGGAGAAAAGAGCTCCTTACCTCTGGTCCCCAAGGCCATTAACGTTGAATGAATGAGTCACTCAAGTTCACCCTGGGTGCTGGGGGATCGGTGTGGGGACCCCCAGCTCTGGTTATCCCAGCTCCCAGAGGGCTCTTGCTCCCTGCCATCCTGGGCATGGGTGTCAGGGGTTAAGATTGCAGGGCCAGAGTTTCTCTTCCCGAAGAAAGTGCCCCCCAACCAATCATCTCACCCTGTCCACCCAGGAGCCCCCACACCTGGCTGCCAGGCACCACCCACTGGCCAACATCCTGCCCTCCCCAGGGCTCCAACAGAGCAAACCACTGAGAAGGTCATTTGGGGGAGTGAGTCGCTTTGCAAAGTTAGTCCCCTCAGCTGGTGCCTGTGGAACGGACACCCCCCAGGCGAGCAAAGGTTGAAGGGCGGCTGAAGTTTGGGGACGCAATTTTGGGGAGGGGATGGCTAGGAGGTCCCGAGGGCTGTTGGGGGCGAGGGCTGTCGCCTCACCAAGGTCCCCTCCGTGACGGGGGAGCGGAAGAGGGGGAGTTTGAGGACCAGCCAGGCGCTGGCGTGTGAAGGGGGCTCCGGGGAATGTGGGATCTTTAAATACGGGCGGGGCTTGCGGGGTCGTCGGGGGCGGTGCCAACCCGGACTCGACCAATCGGCGGCGGCGCCCGCGTCGTACCGCCCTCATCTCTCCCGGCCCGGGCGGGCGCTCGCCCCCCGCCGGGCCCGTGCACTGGGCGGCGGGGGATGCGCCGGCCGCCGCCGCCCCTGGCCCCGCCGCCCCCGGGCCCCGCGCCCGCCTGCCGCTGCCGGTCCCGGCTGCGACCCCGGCTGCGACCCCCGCCGGGGGATACTCGGCCGCGCCGGACACTCTCCCCTGCAGCCCTGTCTGCCCGCCCCGGCCGAGCCCCGCAGGTACCGGGTGGGACGAGCGGGGGCGCGGGAGGACCCAGGTCTGCAGCCGGGGGGCGCCCAAGGGGGAGGCAAGTCGCCAAGGCGACGCAGTTTGGGGCAGGGGATGGGGGGACGCGGTTTGGGGCAGGGGCCAGGAGGGAGGGTCTCCGTGGGGTCTGGAGCCCGGGGACACGGGAGGGGAGGATGAGTGTGTGCATGTACACTGCCCGAGTGGGTGAAGATCACGGACCCGCATCCTGGAGGGGGAGGGCCCTGGGCTCACTTTGGGGCGAGGGCAGGGCCCTGGGTTCACTTTGGGGCGAGGGCAGAGCCCTGAGTCTCCAAACTCCATAAATACGGCTGGAGGTGGGTGGGCAGTGACCCGCGGTGACTTGGGAATGGGAGGGTGGAGACCTTCACCCCTGGTCCCCGGATCCAGGGGTGGAGGCACTCTGGAAGGGGTCAGGGAGCCAGGTCTCCCAGCTCTGCCTGGACAGAGCTCTGGGTGGCCAGCTCAGGGCACTGTCCTGGAGGGCTAGGGCAGCACACGGAGTGCCCGAGGTCCGGGCTGAGCGGAGACGCTGGAGGAAGGCAGCCTCCGGGAGGGCAGGGCAGGCTCACTGCACCCTGCTGGCTGCTGATGGGGGATCAGGTGGCAGCCAGTGCCTTGCTGCACCCACTCCTGGACTGCCCAGGAGACGGCAGGGCAAGCAGAGCCTGTCTGCCCTACAGAGCTAGAGACACAATAGTGGGGGGGGGCGTGGATCCTCGGGAACCTTCCTCACCCTCCACAGGGACATCCAGCCTCTAGCTGCCCCAGCTGGGAACCCACAACAGGCCCACACGTCCTGGAAGTTTTTGCCGTGTGCTGCTCTGGCTGTGGTCCTTGGCAGTGTGGGGAGGGTGTCTTGCCCCACAAAGGATGGGGGGGCACTCTGCCTTGGGGACTGAGGGCCAGGGACACCTTCTGGTCCAGTACGGAAGGGTGGAAAGAGGCAGCACCAAGCTCTTAGAGACTGCGAGGTCTCACTGCGTTCTGGCCACCAAACCTGTTGGTGGGCACTACGAGGACCCTTTACGGAAGGCAGCCAGGAGGGGCAGTGAGTTCACTCTGTCAGGGGTACCTGAGGGCCTTGGGGTCCTAGCCGGGTTTCTTTCTCTTCCCACTTCCTCTTGGGTGGGGAAGCTAAGAGCAGCCAGCCCTCCTCCTCTCTGTCCGTCCTCTCCAAAGAAGCCCTCCTGGTGCCCCTGGTGTACTGGGTCCCCGCAGGACTGGCTGTCTCCTGGGGTGGTGTGGAACAGGGTCTCTGCTCACCCCCCACCCCAGCCTTCAGGGAACAGAGTTCTCTGTGCCCAGACACAGTAAACAAAGCAATTCCAGGGATTCAGATCCAAACGCATGCCACAGGGTGTTGTTCCTAACCTCCTGGTGGAACTCCATGGCAAATCCAGAGCCTTCACCCAGAAAAACACACCCTTTCATGGACATCCAAATCTTGGCTAGGGTCTCTGGGAATCGCTGAGGGTCCCAGGGACTCCAAGATGAGGCCTGGCTTGCAGTGGGGGAGGGAAAAGTGTCCTGGCAATGGGGAGGTGTGAGGCACTCACCACTCATGTGCTGCAAGCCTGCCACCCTGGACAGCACTAATTTAATCCCTGCCCTTCATGGTTGTGTGACCTTGGGCAAGGTGCTAAACCCCTCTGACCTTTGTCTCTAGTCTGTAAAATGGGAACACTGGCCACACTGAGTGGCAGTAGGGATGAAATGTGAACATTTTGGCCAAGGACTCAAAATATAGTGAGAGCCCGGTGTACATTTACATGGAGGGCAGCGGGAAAGCCCTCCACCCCTCTGCCATCTTGGGAGCCACCTGCTGTCTGTCCCTCCTCCCCACCCCCTCCCTGCCCAGGGCGCCTTAGGACGTGGCTGCCAGGCGAGGAGGAACATGGCAGACACACGGCTGAATTTGGCCTGCGTCGGAAGGCTGAGTCACATCCCCAAATTGCATCTGCATCGGTGCGTTTCAGAAGGTCGTTGCAGAGGCCCTCTGCGGCCCCCGCCCCTTCTGGGTCCTGGCTGCCAGGCCACCCGCTTCTTCTGCCTGTGCCCCCAGCCCTAGGCAGGGACCTTCTGCACCTTCAGCGGGAGGGTGGAAGGGTGCGTGGAGTTTCCTGGTCACCCCCAGGCGAGGGCAGCATCAGGGGCCCCTGCGTGTGTCCTGGTGCAAGCTCCCAGCCCCACCTGGCCCTTCGGGTGGTGGGCAGGGGTTCAAGCCTGGGTAGAGAGTGCCCACCTGAGTATTTGTAAGCCTGGAAAACCTTCAGGACTGAGGTCAACCGTATAAACTGAAGTGCTGGACACACAGGAGGACAAGCCTTATAAACTGTGAAGTGCTTGGTTGCAGGAGGTCACAGCCTGATGTGATGTATGGTAGTGGGGAGGGGAGGGACAGGTTCTGAGATTCACGAGGTCACCTGGCATTGGAAGAAATGATTCTTGCACTTCTGTGTGCTGACGCCAGAATCTGGGGACACATGGTGAGGGCACAGACACAGTGTGTGGGGGGGCAGGAAAGGGCACAAGTGGTCCTGCAATGTATGCAGTGGCCAAGCTCGCTTGTGTCCCACCCAGCAGTGTGGCTCATCTTGGTATGGCCTAAGATGACAATCTCCATGTCTGTCACCCCCAGTGTAGGTGGGAAGTGTCCTGCCTGTGCACACAGCCCCCCCCCCCGCACCCCCTTCTCCCAGGCCTGGCACATGGGACCCTGAATGTGTGCTGGTCTGGCCTTCTCTAAGGGGACAGTTGGCCCACGGCCTGCCCCCGTCTGGCTTGCTGGGAGAATCTTGGCCCAGAATCAGCCCTGTAAGGAGATAGTATGACTTTGGGAAGGTTATTTCACAACACTGTGCCTCAGTTTCCCTGTCCATAAATCTGGGCAAATCCCAGGACTCCCTTCTCAGGGGCATTGTGAGGATTAAGGAGAACAATTGTGCGAACAGAGTCTGGCACATGTAGATGCTTAATAAACATCAGCCAGGATGGTAGCAGAGGGTACATGGGAGGGTCTGAGATAGTGGGCTGGCCCGGGCGCGGGAGGATCTGGCAAGACTCCAGACAGCTTGGTCAGGGCCCTGGCAAGCATGTCCGTGTCACCGTCGTCGCAGTCCCTGCTCTCACACATGGTGCCATGGGACATTGCCCTGTGATCAGCTAGTTTGGCAGGGAAACTGAGGCTTGCCTGAGTTCAGAAGGCTGGGCCACACATGTCATACAAGGGCCCGTGGAATCAATTCTGGGCTCTTAGTGTTAAATCCCACATTGCCACGTTGGTCCTAGAATCTGCTTAGGCAGGAGGCAGCCTCAGGATCTCTGTAGCCACCCACAGCCATGGCCCCTAGTGTCCTGCAGGCCGCACCCTGCGCCTGCGTAAGTGGGAGGCTCAGTGGGCAGAGGTTAACTCATCCAAGAGTCGGGAGGTTGGAAAGGGGTGAGCCCAGGTTGGAACCACCTCCTAACTGTGCACTTAGTCTGCCGTCAACAAGCCTGCTGGGAGAGTGCATCTTGTGGCATTCAGCAAATGTTTTGCTTTTGTTTTTGTTTGAGACAGGGTCTCACTCTGTGACCCAGGCCCGAGTGCAGTGGTTTGACCATAGCTCACTGTAACCTTGAACTCCTGGGCTCAAATGATCCTCCCACCTCAGCCTCTAGAGTGCTGGGATTACAGGCATGAGCCACCACGCCTGGTCTGCAGGTGTCTACTGAGTGTCAGCTGTCTGCTAGGCACAGTGCTGGGTATTTAGAGGCACAGAAGTCAGCAGGCAAGGTCTGCTAGGAGGGTGCTCCAGGCAGAGGGCACAGCCCCTGCAAAGGCCCTGAGGCAGGATGAAGCTTGTTGGGATCTTGTCATGGGGAGGCAGTGTGGCTGGAGGGACTGTATTGGGGGGAGAGTGAGAAGTGTGAGGTGGGTGGGAGCCAGACCACAGAGAGCTTCTTGGCCATACTGAGGAGTTTGGTTTTTAATGGGACGGCCCTAGAGAGCTATGGGAGGTCTTTGAGCAGGGGAGGGATAGAGGCTGACCGGGATGGCAAACCCACATGTCAGCACTCTGGGTTCACTGCCTCCCAAGATAGCTCTGAGCCTTAGAATGGTGGCCATGATGGACCCTGCCCCTCTGGTCGGTCAGCCAGGGCCTGCTGTGACCGTGTCCCTCTGTGCCCTTGCAGGTCAGCGCAGGAGCCCAGCCGCTGAGCCATGCTGGGCCCCGGGTGGCCTGCAGCGAGCCCAACCCCTGCACCCAGGTAGTCATGAACAGCCACAGCCACAACGGCAGCGTGGGGCGGCCTCTGGGCAGCGGGCCGAGTGCCCTGGGCCGTGACCCTCTGGACCCCGAGGCTGGCCGCCCCCCGCAGCCCCCACACAGCCCAGGCCTCCAGGTGGTGGTGGCCAAGAGTGAGCCGGCCCGGTCCTCGCCCGGCAGCCCCTGGGGGCAGCCCCAGGACCAGGACGATGACGAGGATGACGAGGAGGATGACGCAGGCAGGCAAGGGGGCTCAGGGAAGCCCCCAAACGTGGGCCACCGCCTGGGCCACCGGCGGGCACTGTTTGAGAAGCGGAAGCGCCTCAGTGACTATGCTCTCATCTTTGGCATGTTCGGCATTGTCGTCATGGTGACAGAGACGGAGCTGTCCTGGGGGGTGTACACCAAGGTAGGCGTGGCCCTCCCCCAGCAGCCCTGGGAGACCCCGCTGGGCTGGCCTGGCTTCCTCAGGCATGAGGTTGGGGGCTTCGGCGGCCCCCCAAGACAGGCAAGGGGGATGCATGGGGGGGTCTCTGGAGGTGGGGAGGTGGGGGTCCCGGCCCTGCCGTATGTCCACCCCCTGGGGGGCAGTGGGGACCCTGCACACGGGGAGGAAAAGCTCTGCCCTGCATCAAGGGGCCACACCCTGCTTCTGGTGGGGAGGGGACTGCCCCCCAGGGAGCAGGGAAAGAGCTTCCTCCCTTTCCGAGAGTGGTCAGGTGCCAGTTAGGAGCCTGGCTGCAGGTCCCCCATGCCACCAAGTGTGTCAGGATGGAGGGACATCAGGGCCTATAAACTGTGAAGTGCTGTGCCTTAGACTGGGCCTTAGAAACTACGAAGTTCTGTGACTATGTGAGACCAGGCCTTATACACTGAGAAATATCAGGCTCATTTGAGTCCAGGCCATATCAACTGTGAAGTGATGTGCCTGTGTCAGACCAGGCCTCATAAACTGTCAAGTGCTGTATCTGTGTCAGACCAGGCCTCATAAACTGTCAAGTGCTGTATCTGTGTCAGACCAGGCCTCATAAACTGTCAAGTGCTGTACCTGTGTCAGACCAGGCCTCATAAGCTGTCAAGTGCTGTGCCTGTGTCAGACCAGGCCTCATAAACTGTGAAGTGCTGTGCCTGTGTCAGACCAGGCCTTATAAGCTGTGACACGTGGGGCCCACCTTGTTGTCGGCCCAGGCCTAAGGAGTAGGGACGGGAGCATCACCTCCTGAGTGCGGCACCTTCTGCAGACTCAGCCGTGACGAAGCTCTTTCATACACAGCGGCCCAAGGACTGGGGACCTAGTGGGAAGTTGGGGCTCACCAGGGGAGCCACAGGGAAGAGCCTGTGGGGTGGGGCCACCTTCTCCAGGTCTCCAGCTATCTCCCGTCTCTCCCTGCGCAGGAGTCTCTGTACTCGTTTGCACTCAAATGTCTCATCAGCCTCTCCACCGTCATCCTACTGGGCCTCGTGGTCCTGTACCACGCCCGCGAGATCCAGGTCAGTGCCCAGCGGGACGGTGGTGGGGGACAGCTCCTCTCCCCTCACCCCAGAGCCCCCGACACCAACCCCCCCTGGGTCCTCAGGCTCCCCATAGGAAAGCAAGACCTCCGTGAAGGCGTAGCATTTTGGTCACTCTGAATTTCCTCATGTGCCCACGTTTTCACTTTCATTGATTATTTAAAAAGGAAAACAGGTAGTGAGAAGTGAGAGGCTGAGCCGGGACTCTGGCACACAGCAGTTGTTTTCATGCACTGGGGTCTTCTGAGGTTTTGCAGCCCTGGAAACTGGTGTTTGCAGCACTGGGTTCCTTTTGCAATTGGACCAGAACCCGACTTTTTATTTTTTTTAAAGAAATGAAGACTTGAAATGTTGCCCAGGCTGGAGTACAGTGGCTATTCATGGGCAAGATCATAGCTCACTGCAGCCTCCAACTCCGGGGCTCAAGCAATGATCCTCCTGCCTCAGCCTCCCGAGTAGCTGGGACTACAGGCACGTGCCACCACTGTGCCCAGCTTTGGAACCCGATTTTTTAGAGATTTACTGCGTGCTGGGGAGTTTGTTCTCCTGTTTCAGGGGTTAACCAAAATCAAGTTGGCAGTGGGAGAGCCCAGATCAGGGCACCTCAGACAGACATCACCTGGGGCTGGTGCCAGAGTCTGGTGACATCAGAGGGCATCAGATCTGGCTCCTGACCTCTGGCCTCTGATCCCTGACCTCGAGGAGCCACAGTCTATCAGGAAATGGATGTAGGAAAGTCCCAACTGAATTACACTGTGTGCAGATGTCTTTGGGTGCGCAGCCACTGGGGACAGAAGTCTGACAGTTCCTCAAAGAGTTAAACATAAAGTTAACCTATGACCTGGCAGTTCCCCTCCTAGGAATATACCCAAGAGAAATGAAAGCCATCTATGCAAAAACTTGCACACGAGTGTTTATAACAACACTATTCACAGTAGCCAAAAAGTAGGAACAATGTCCGAATGTCTAGCAACAGGTGAGTGGCTAAACACAGTGTAGTGCGTTCATGGGCTGCGGTGTCGCCCCGCGTGACACAAGGAGGAAGCACTGCATGAGTTGGCTTGGGCTGTCACCGCACGGTAGCTCAACCTAGTGGCGTGAACAGGTGCTGTCTCACAGTTTGGAGACTGGGAGTCTGAGATCCAGGTGTTGGCAGGGTTGATTCCTTCTGAGGGCTGCAGGGAGAATCCGTCCCAGACTTCATCCCTGGCTTCTGGCGGTCGCCAGCAATCTTTGGTGTTCCTTGGCTTGGGGACACATCACTCTCATCTCTGCCTGGAGGTTTACATGGCCTTCTTCCTGTGTGGGTGCCTGTGTCCAAATTTCCCCTTTGTAGAGGGACACCGGTCATATTGGATTAGGGTCCACCCTAATGACCTCATTTTAAATTGATGACATTTATAAAGACCCTATCTAGCAGTAAGGGTACATTCAGAGCTGCAGGGGGTTAGGGTGCCAACGTATCTTTTTTGAGGGGAGCACAATTCAACCCGTAACAAGTTCCAATATAAGCTACAGCGTGAACGAACCTCAACAATACTACATCCAGTGAGAGAAGCCAGATACCAAAGGCCACACTGTGTGATCCCAGCAATGTGAAATGTCCCGAACAGGCAAAGTCACAGAGACAGGAGCAGATCGGTGGCTGCCAGGGGCTGGGGGAGGGGGTGGGGAGTGACTGCTGATGGGACCTTTGGGATGACGGAATGTTTAGAATTGTTGCGGACAGGGGTGGTGCTCGCACAGCGATGTGAACGCACTAAATGCCACTGTTGAGACACTTTGAATGGGAGAATGTAGGATATGTGAATTCTGTTTCAGGAAAGAAAAGCCAGTGGGCCTACTTTTGAGGGTGCGGGGGAAACACAGGAGCCCCTCAGGGTGTGCGCATGGCGGACCCTCCCACCAGAGCCCGGGGACAGAGTGGGAGGTATTAACCTTGGGTACTAAATAGATGGGAGTGACGAGAAACTCAGTTGTTGAGATAAATATTATTTTAATGTGATATTTACAAAAATCTAAATAAATGCCAGAAAATTCCATGATGAGCCAAGATCAATATTTAAATAAAAATGGCGGCAGGATTCTCAATGCCACGTTTTGCCTGCAGCTCTGATGTCACTGTCCTGGCGCTACCACTGACAAAAACGGTGACATGTCTCGGGGCTTCACTCCCCCTCCCTAGGCCCGGCCTGGACATGGCCAGAGTGCCCCTTAAGGCCCAAGGTGGGCAGCGACGCCAGGCAGGGCAGGCGGGGTGTTGTTTGTGCCTCCGCTCCTCAGATGCACGCTCGGAGGAGGCCCTAGAACCAGCGGCTGCCACGACATTTCAGGGAAGTGTTTTTTTTTTTTCTTTTTCTTATTTTAGAATGACTTTATTGCTTCTTGTTTTAAAATGAGATGTTAAAAAGAAAAAATTGATTCTTATGAGTTATACACACGTTCAGAAGGCTGGGTGTGGTGGCTCACGCCTATAACGCCTGCACTTTGGGAGGCTGAGGCGGGAGGATCACTTGAGGCCAAGATTTCAAGACCATCCTGGGCAACATAGCAAGTGACATCCCCGTCACTACAAAAAATTTTAAATATTAGCCAGGCGTATAGTTCAGTGGCATTAGTACATTCACAATGTTGTACAACCACTACCTTTATCTAGTTCCAGAACATTCTCATCCCCCCAAGAGGAGACCCTGTCCCCATCAGCAGTCATTCCCCATCCTCCTCCCCCAGTCCATGGCAGCCACCAATCTGCTTCCCGTCTCTGTGGGTTGACCTGACCCCCTCCAATCCCAAAAGCCCCCAAAATCTCAAGCCATCCCAGCATCAAGTCTAAGTCCAAAGCCTCTTCTAACCATCACCTAACTCAGCTGCCGGGGAGCCTCAAGGGACGATTCACCCCAAGACAAAATTCCTCTTCAGTGATCAATCTGTGAGGCCGGACACATCAGCTCTGTGCTCCCACAATGCAGTGATGGGACAGACACCGGGTCGACACTCTCATTCTGAAAGGGAATTGGAAGAGAAAAGACGTAGGTGACAGGGCAGACCCCACGCAAGTCCAAACCCAGTAAGGCTGGTTCCATTAGATCTTCAGGCTCTTCAATAATCCTTTCCGGTTCCATATTCTACCTTCCTTCAGGGCCCACTGGAGTGGGGTGACAGTGCTGCCCCCTCCACCCTGGATGGCCACCTTTTGTGGCTTCTTTTATTCGGCATGTTTTTGAGGTTTCTCCATGTCGTAGCGTGCAGGAATCGGGTCTCTGTCCCTCTTTGTGGCTGGGTAGCATCTGTTGTGTGGACACACGGCAGGTCTCTGAGCAATGTGGTTTCCATCGACACCGTTTCGTTATAACGTTGATGAGAAAATAAAAATCGGTTCCCGGCCGGGGCCGCTGCCCCCGTGGAGCGCATGCTCTCCTGGGTCTGCGCCGGCTTCTCTGGGCGCTCCGGCGTCCTCCACGGCCCCAGCCCTGCGCCGGGTGAACTGGCACGTCCTGAGCAAGTGTGTGAGTACACCCTGTAATCGTGGTGTGCTGTCCAGGGCTGGTGCCCGTGTGGCACTGGGCCAGCCGGGGCAGGCTCCGGCCACCCGAAACCCTGCACTGGAATTTTCATGACTCTTCCATAAATATATGTATAGCTCACATTTATTTCAATGTTAAATATTAAAAAGTGTGTTGGGTCTTTATTTAGAAGTTTATTGATGTTTTTGTGACTGGAAATATGCCGTAGGAACTTAACTCTCGTTCACGTCCATTAGCCTTTGGGAAAATTGGTTTCATTCTATACCATTTTGCTTAAAGTCGCAGTTTCCAAGAACCTGTCGGCGGCAGTAAGTGAGCACTTACTGTGCCATGCCGTGACACGCACTCATCTGTTGGTGGACACTCGGGTTGTCCCCACTTTGACTGTGAACGTGTGTGCATGAGGATTTGCTGAGCACCTGTTTGCATTTCTCTTGCTAGGAATTCATTTCATTTCTCAGCTCTGTCACTAGGAGTGGGACTGCCAGGTCATTTGTGACTCTGGTCCAACTTTCTGGGGAACCTGATGTGATGTTTAGTTTCAATTGTGGCCACGATGCCAAAAACTAGGGAGTTTTGCCTGCCAAGTCCTTCTCTTGGCAAAATCCGAGCTGGTGGGGTTTCAGGCCACGGTCACTCTCTCGGTGACGGGGGGACCTGGACATGTGTCCGAAACCCACCGCTGGCCACCCTCCCGCCCCCGCAGCTATTCATGGTGGACAACGGGGCGGACGACTGGCGCATCGCCATGACGTGCGAGCGCGTCTTCCTCATCTCGCTGGAGCTGGCCGTCTGCGCCATCCACCCCGTGCCCGGCCACTACCGCTTCACGTGGACCGCGCGGCTGGCCTTCACTTACGCGCCGTCGGTGGCTGAGGCCGATGTGGACGTGCTGCTGTCCATCCCCATGTTCCTGCGCCTCTACCTGCTGGGCCGCGTCATGCTGCTGCACAGCAAGATCTTCACGGACGCCTCGAGCCGCAGCATCGGGGCGCTCAACAAGATCACCTTCAACACGCGCTTCGTCATGAAGACGCTCATGACCATCTGCCCCGGCACCGTGCTGCTGGTCTTCAGCATCTCCTCCTGGGTCATCGCCGCCTGGACCGTGCGCGTCTGCGAGAGGTGCGCTCCAGGGGACCCCCTGCCCCTACCTCCCGCGCCGTCCGTGGGGATGTTGGGGACCCCAGGCCTCGCCGGCTCCAAGACACCCCATGTGGTCTCCAGTTGGTGGCCAGCATCCCTGGGGACTCCAGCCCTGTGTCCTGAGCCACCGCACCTGGGGAGGGACCCCTGCTCTCTCCCCAGCCCACCCCAGGGATCTCATACTCCCCCTCCTCCTCCTCCTCCTTCTCCTCCTCCTCCAGGCCCCTCCACTCTCTAGGATGCTGACCTCTGATCTCCCGCCCTGGTGGTGGAGGCAGCGGGAACAGGGACGCCCCCACACTCCTCTGCCCCCTGCCCCCCACGTTTAACCAGCTTTCGTTCTCCCCTCTGCCCGCCCCACTGGACTTTAGGGAAAACATGTGAGTCCCACTTTCCACCCAGCTGTGTGCACAGAGCTGCCACCGCCTCCATCCTGCCCGCCAGGAATTTAAGATTAGCTGCCGTGAGGGGAGGGACACAGGGAGGTCAGCCCCAGGCAGACAGGATGGGCTCAGACCCTGTACCAGCAAGGACAGGCCTGGGGGGTCAGGGTGAGTCCCTGGGCTGAGGGAGGCAGGCTGCTCTCAGGCCGAGGCCCACGCGGCCCGAGGGGCATCTTCTCTGAGCCTCAGGGGCCTTGTCTCCCAAGGCGGGGCGGGGGGCTGAAGGAAGGAAGGGAGGGCAGCGGCCCTGCGCTTGGGGCTTGGATGTACCCTCCTGAGAGTGCAACGGGTCTAGAGTGAAGGAAAACTGGCCCAGACCTGAGAACTTCGACCCAGCTTACAGATGAGGAAACTGAGGCTCTAAGGGGGAAGGGGACTTGCCTGGGGGCCTGATTTCTGCTCGTTTCCAGAGACGGGAGGGCCTGGCAGGGTGTGGGAGGTTCCTTGTCTGCCTCGTGCCCAGCTGGGGCAATCCCCAGAGGGGTCCTGGGGACCCCTGGTTGGACCCTTGCTGCAGGCACCCTGTCCCCACCCCTTCACCTGTCGTCCACCACCCAGCCCACCTAGGCCTGTGTCTGGCTCGCGCGGGAGGGCCCAGCTCCCCCTGTGTTCACTGCCTACCGTCCAGAGCACACGGGTCTCCGGGTCTCCGAGAGCCCTGATGTGCCCCTGCAAGTTCCCCAGCCCCTCTTCACCCATCAGGGCAGGGTCAGGCCTGGGGCCAAGGAAGCGGGAGGGGGCCCCGCTTCAAGGTCCAGGACGGGTCATTGCAGGGCTCTGCCCCAGCTGAGGGTAGGGGATGGGGCAGGGCCGGCGGGCAGCCAATCCTAAATTCTGAGCCCCGCGACAGCGCTTGAAGCTCCCTCTCCTGCCTCGCTCCATGCCCCCCGCCCGCATGCCTCCCCACTCCTGCCCCTGAGTGGCCCTGTGGCGCCCCCCCATAGCTCTTGCCAGGCCTGGGGCTCACCCACCCACCTGCTAGGGGCCCCTGTGCCTCTCCTGCCTCCTGGGGGTGGGGCAGCTTAGGGCTCAGAGGCCTCAGTGTAAGATGGGGTTCAGTCCCTGGGTCCCCACCCAGCAAGCAGCCGAGAAGCCCAGGCTGGAGGGGCTGGAATGACATCCGATCCTCACAGGGGCAGGGACCCCCAGACAGCCGATTTCAGGGTGGTTCCCCATCTGCACCCCTCTAGGCCCTAGCCCCAGCCCTGCCCTTGGGCTCTGTCACCCACTTCCCCGAAGCTCCTCCTATTCTGCCCAGCCTGGGGGTCCACCTCTGTGCCACCCCAGTTGGCCTCTGCCCTCGAGCCCCCAGGGATGCTTGTGCTGTCCACGGTGGCCTAGGGCTCGGGCAGCCTGAGTGCCGGGACGGAGAGGGCTGTCTGGAAAGGGCCTCCCGCACCTCCCCGAGCTGGACGCCAGGCCCCCACGGGGGTTTTGGGGCTGGGGCTTGAGCGGGAACAGGTCCTCCAGCCGCCCCCAGGCCGAGAGAACCAACCTCTCGGCCTCTAGCCTGGCCTGGCCACAGGTAGAACCTCTTTGTAGCCCCTGTGGCTGGGGTCCCAGGCCTGGCTGTGTCATTTCCGAGGCCTGGGAGCCTGTTCCCCTAGATACCAAAATACAGCCCCAGGCCTCTCCATAGTGCCAAAGCAGCTGCCCGCTGGCGTTGGGGGACTTGTGTTCCCCTCAGTATGAAGTCCGGGGTGCAGTCCCCCGCCTCCTGTCTCCAGTCTTCAGTGCTGGCTGGGGAAGTTCTTCCTAGTGTCTGAGCTGAATCCTCACCTCCACTCCTTGCGGCTTCTGGTGCTGTGGCCTCCTGTCTCCCTGTCTGTCTGTGTGTCTATCTTTGAGAGGGGGATCGTGTGCTCCCTCAAGGTTGGAAGGGGTGCAGGGGGAGACAGTGTGCGTGCCCCACGCCCCCAGGAGGACCAGGGGCTGCTCCGGCACCAAGCACCCCAACCTCGCCTGGGGCCACTCCGCCCCCACCCCTGCAGTGCAGCAGTCCCAGCCCCCGGGTTGTGGTGGCAGCAGAGGGACCTATGTGGACTGACTGAACCCCCTCACCCCGACCCCGGCTCCTCTCAGGTACCACGACAAGCAGGAGGTGACCAGCAACTTCCTGGGGGCCATGTGGCTCATCTCCATCACCTTCCTGTCCATCGGCTATGGCGACATGGTGCCCCACACCTACTGCGGCAAGGGCGTGTGTCTGCTCACCGGCATCATGGTAAGGGTGAGGGCCCGTGCACACAGCCCGGGAGGCCCAGTCAGCCTCCTGCTCCACCAGCCCTTGCACACCCCCAGCTGACAGGGAGCTCACTCCCATGGCAAGAGCTGTATCCCTCCTTGCCTCAGCCCCTCCCTCCCCAGCCCTGCTCCTTCCCTCTGATTCCCAGGGAAGCGGCACCCACATGTTTCTTGGGACATCTCCTGTGGGCCTTCCAGTCCCAATATGCAGCCCCCACCGTGACTGACATCCAGCAGCTGTGGTCCACTCTGAGTAGAGTGTCGTCATCGCTCCTTTATTCTCTGCAGCCCGCTTTATTCACAGCCCTGGGATCCAGCGCAAGGGGTGTGATGCTTCCATGCCGCAGTTTCCCCAGCTGCAACCAGTGCCACTTTCTCTGCTTCTTGCAAGGACTGAGTCAGTTCATTTATGTGAAATGCCCAGAACCATGAATGCTGTGGACACCCTACCAATACCCTCTGGGCTGTGCCCTCCCCAGCCCAGATCTCCATCCTTGGCTGACTTTTGGGGTACCCCCGAGTCTCCACAGTGTAAAGTTTGTCTTGTGTGACTCAGTGGGCCCAGGCAGCCTCCCATCTCCCTCCCCGCCCCTCCCCCCGAGACCTGTCAAGTCTGCCTTCAGTGGATGTGGGCTTCCTTGGACGTCTGGTGCCTGCCCCTTCCAGAACCTTCTTTCTCTCCAAGGGTCTCTCATGCACACAAATGCTTGTTCCATGTTTTGGATTATGAGCTGTTGGATGCACAGGTCAAGAGCTCCTCTCCCTGTCTGGCCTTCCTTAGTTTGCACCCCACCCCCACCCCACTCATTAACACAGTGGGGGTGGGGGGCAGAGGAGCATGGGGGCGTCCCTGTTCCCGCTGCCTCCGCCACCAGGGCGGGAGATCGGAGGTCATTCATGGAAAATCAGCAAACCCCAACAGGCCAAAAGAAACCAACCTGGTCCCATTCCCAGCGATGACCCTGTGCCACTGCCTGGAGCATGTTCTTCCTGTTCTAAGCACAGAGAGACTTGTTAGTTCTTGCAAAAATATGACCAATACTGTCCCTGCCAGAGTTTTGTTTTTTGTGGGAGTGGGGGGACAGGGTCTCGCTCTGTTGGCCTGGGGCCTGGGTAGAGTGCAGTGGTGTCATTATAGCTCACTGCAGCCTCGGACTCCTGGGCTCAAGCGATCCTCCTGCCTCAGCCTCCCAAGTAGCTGGGACTACAAGTGTGCTCCATCACACCTGGCTAATTTTTAAATTTTTTTTTAGAGACAGACAGGGTCTTGCTGTTGTCCAGTCTGGTCTTGAACTCCTGGACTCAAGCAATCCTCCCTGCCTTGGCCCCCCAAAGTGCTGGGATCACAGGCGTGAGCCACCACACCCTGCCCCTGCCATAGCTTTCTTTGTGTCCTGTGAGTCCTCCCTGCTGGGGGACAGGCTGCCTTTCAGTGGCTCAGCCCGGGCCCCTTTGTAGCTGCATGAAGCCTGTCCCTGGTTGTCACCATCTCCCAAGCCCACCCTCCTGGAAGGGGCAGCTGTCCCAGGCAGGCAGGGCCCTCCTTCCCTCCGTCTCCACGCCTTGGCCCACGTGGCTCCGTCCTCTCCACCTTGTCCTCTCTGATCCTCTTGCCCCTCCTGTCTGGACTTAGCCAAGGGGCCACGTTCTCCTCTGGCCCCGCTCGGTCCTTCCTTTCCTTGCCCAAGCTGACACGAAACGCCATCACAACACTTTCGCTTACGTTATCTTGCTTTGTTCCATCCGAGAGCCAAAGATTTAAAACCTAAAGATTGACCCCAGTCCACATGCCCCATGTGACAGGGACGGCCGTTACAAATGAACAAATGTCACCACCCAGATAAGATGACAACTCCAGACCCAGACAGCCACGTTCCCTTTCTAGGACGGGGCTGTTAGGTGGTGGCTTCTTCCAGAACACTAGTTCTTCTGTGTCCAGCCCGCAGTCCCACAGGGAAGCACTGTGCTGGGGTCTGTGTCTGGCTCTATGCTGTCACCTGTTGTGTTCCACGCAACGCAGCGTCTGTGCAGCGCATCCCGCTGTCGTGCGGAGCCGGCGTCCGTGCTTCTCTCTGCGTGCTATTCCCCGAGCAGGTTTCCGCTCGTCGCTTTGTCCCCGTCGGCAGGGCTTTTCCTGAGAACAGGCTTCCGGGTCCTCTTGAGACCCTTGTCCTGGTCTGGAACCTGAGACATGATTCCGTGGGGAGCACCTACCTCCCTGACTCTCCTGGGGCTAATGACACCTTCTGGGTGTCCGAGGCTCACGGACCCCCATTATTTCTCAGTGGCACGTCAAGTCCCCCATTCCTGTCTCCAGTCACCGAGGCACCTAGGCCTCAACAGGAATACTTCCAAATGCTCCCACTGCTGCGGTCACCGGCCTTGACCGTGCCTGCACGTTTCTTGTCACTTTCTTATCTCCGAGCCTCAGTTTACCCCTCTACCCAGGAGGGATAAGAATGGTCCTACCGCTCGGAGTTGTTTGGGGTGGGATGAGCTAATCTGTGAGATATGCTCGCTCCGCAGGTGTTTGGATACAAAGCAAACAGGGTTGGGCGTCTGCGAGCTGAGCAGATGGGACCTGCTGGCCCTGCAGGCTCTGAGGGTAACGGGGAGGGTGAGATCAGGGCGGGCTTCCTGCAGGAGAGAGCAACCTGGAGCAGGACGCTGATGTGCCCCTCCACCCTGCATGCAGGGAGCTGGCTGCACGGCACTCGTAGTGGCTGTGGTGGCCCGGAAGCTGGAGCTCACCAAGGCTGAGAAGCATGTGCACAACTTCATGATGGACACTCAGCTCACCAAGCGGGTAAGGACCCCAGTTCCCGCTGTAGCCACTTCCCCCACTTGTCAGCAAGGAAAGACCCTCCCTGCCTTCACCTGTACCCACTGATCATACTACCCCCTGTTCAAGACCGTCCTGGGCTCTGCCACCTATGCGCCCATCGGTAAGCTGTGTACAGAGAGATGTGGCAATGACCACAGGTGTCCACCTGTGTACCCGGTCACATCCAGCTATAGGCCACACAGCAAGATGCATTTGGCCAGCTCTCTGACCTCGGCAGGTTGACTGCTCTGTGCCTGAGTTTCCCCGTGTTTAAGATGAGGGAGATGTCGGCATGTGCACATTCACTGAGTTAACATTTGCTGGGTGCACAGCAGCAGTGTGGCCTGTGGTGTGTGGCGTAAATGTATCAGGCGCACACACACATACACACTGCACACACGTGGATGTGCAAGCATGACCCCCCTTGCCTTACAGTCCAGGTACCCTCGAGAGGCGTTTCTGGAGGTTTCCAGAGGTTTCTAGAGCCTTCTGTAGGTTTGTATCCACCCTGAAGAATTGTTCTTTTTCTGGCCCCAGGTAAAAAACGCCGCTGCTAACGTTCTCAGGGAGACGTGGCTCATCTACAAACACACCAGGCTGGTGAAGAAGCCAGACCAAGCCCGGGTTCGGAAACACCAGCGTAAGTTCCTCCAAGCCATCCATCAGTAAGTCCAGCACCTTTCCAGCTCACGTTTCTGTGTCTGCCCCGTGTGGAGCAGCCCTCGAAGCTCAGTGTGGCCTCGTCATGGCCCACCCCCCAGCCCCAGGCTGGGTGGTTGTTGATCGGGGGCTGCAGCTTCTGTGCTGAGCGGGATGGGAGGATCGTCAGAGGGAGGCAGGTGATGGGCTCTGATGAGTCATAGATGCCACCCATAGTATGCGGCAGGAAGCCTATTTTATTCTCTGGAATAACCAAAATGATTTTTTACCCTTTAGACTTTGAAACAATTTCCCCTTTTTGCTTTGGCTGTCAGGAAGCTCAGAATTAAATTTGTGGCTTGACCTATAGGATCATGTGGGACAATTAGAAATTAACTTAATTTCCTTCGTTGTTCCTTTTCCCAGAAAATTATTTAATATGTGTGACTCTCATCCCTAGCTACTCATTGGAGTTACCTGGGGGCTTTTATAAAATCCCATGTGCCACACCCAATACCAGTTACAGTTGAGTCTGAGATGTACCCTGACCTGAAATTTAAGTTCCTCAGGTGAGTCCAATGTGTAGCAAAAGTTGGCAAAGTTTTTCTGCAAGGGGCTAGATAGAAATATTTCAGGCCTTATGGGCCAGACAGTCTTTGTTCCAACTACCCAATTCCGTGCTGTTGTAGCAGGAAAGCAGTGGAGATGAATGGGCATGGCTATGTTCCTATAAAACTTGATTTTCCAAGACAGGCAACTGGCTGAATTTGACCCACAGTCCATAATATACTGATGACTGTGCTGCCCACTAGAATATCATGTGAGCAACGTACATAGCTTTAAATGTTCTTATAGCCACATTTTAAAAAAGTAAAAAAAAAAAACCACAAGTGATGTAAATTGTAATATATTTATTTAATCTAATATATTCAAAGTATTATTTAACATGTGAATAATATTTAAAAAATCCTTAATGAGATATTTTTAAAAAATGTTTGTACTAGGCTGGGCGCAGTGGCTCATGCCTGTAATCCCAGCACTCTGGGAGGCCGAGGCAGGAGGATCGTTTGAGGTCAGGAGTTTGAGACCAGCCTGAGCAAGAGCAAGACCCCGTCTCTACTAAAAATAGAAAAATTAGCTGGGCATGGTGGTGCACAGCTATGTAGTCCCAGCTACATGAGAGGCTGAGGCAGGAGGATCTCTTGAGCCCAGGAGTTTGAGGTTGCTGTGAGCTATGATGACACCATGGCACTGTAGCCTGGGTGACAAAGTGAGACCCTGTCTCAAAAAAAAAATATATTTGTACTAAATCATCAAAGTCCAGTGTGTATTTTGTACTTACAGCATGTTTTTATTTAGACTTTAGCCACATTTCAAGTGCTCAGTAGCCATATATGGGACTGCAGGACAGAGCCCAGTCTAGAATTTAAACAGCTCGAAATCCTCTGGGGTGGGGCATTCAAATATAAATTACAGTTCAGTTATGTGGTACCTGACTTAAAATGTGAAAACATGTTTTTAGGTACTTTTCAGAATGTGCCCACGGGTTCCTATCTTTCACACTGTGGGAAACTCCATTAGCAATTTGATGAGCAGACATTAGCCCCTCCATGTCCTCTGCTGGCCTCCCTTAGGTGAATCAAATGGAGCCCTGCCCTGAGAACTCCCAGGCCAGACTCAGTTAGAAGGGTGAGGAAAAGGTGTTAGAGTCTGCACTCACATGGCAGGAAGACAACTGAGTTACTCATGCAGGCCCGAAATGAGAAGCAACGTGTAGAACACCAGTATAAGCAATGGAGGTGGGAGGCTGGGTTAGGGGACACTTCAGGGTACAGCCAGAGAGCCCAGCTCCCAGGGTTTACCAGGAACAGGGTAAAGGGATATGACCACAGAGGAGAATGGGCTATGGGGGCCAGCTAGGTTTTCTAAAAATCATGTTTAATTATTTTTTGCTTCTTTTTTTAAAAATAGCCTTATTGAAGTATAGTTGACATATAGTCAACTGCACCTATTTGGAGTGTACAGTTTTATCAGTCTTAATATATGTATACACCCATGAAACTGTCACCACAGTCAAGATAATGAACAGATTCATCACCCACAAATGTTTCCTTATGCCCCTTACCATCCTTGTCTTTTAACTACAGAGTTTAGTCCATTTACATTTATTGTATTTGCCATTAGAATTGGATTGATTTCTAGTGATAACAGTCCCTGATTCACAGCACTATAGGGAGGTTTAAACGGGATGCTGTATGGAAATGCACAGCCCCTAGCACAGAGTGAGCACTCGGTAACCCACAGCAACCCCAACTCCTACGTCTTGCCTCTGGTTCCACCACCACCTCAAAGTCAGGAAGAGGGACTGGTATCTCATTTATCTGACTTCACTGTGCCCAAGTATTAGTCCCATCACCTCACAAAACCCTGAGGCCTTTGAGGGCAGGGACTCTCTTGATCTTTCCAGAGTTGTTTACTGACCACTGACCCCAGTCTGATCTCTGCTACCTCTAACTGTGGGGCCTAGACACGTGACCCCACTGCTCTGAGCTTCATTTTCTCATCTACAAAGTGGGGACAGTGTGGACTGAACATGATGGGGTGACCTGCGCCCTCACCTGCACCTGCTACACTGTGTTTGCTAGAAATGGGAACTGGCATTGTTGTTCATGGTCATTCCACAGGTATTCCCTGCACCAACCAGTGTGCCAGGCATAGGGAGCACGGACATGGCCTTGCCCTGGACTTTGCCCCAAGGGATGGCCCAGAAGTGTGTTTGGAGGAAGAGGGAGGGTAGGGATTGAGATGAATGGGCTCTGGAGGGAAGGCACCTGCTCTATAACTTGTCTGTGTCCCTTTGTCCCAGGGCTGAACTGTCTCACTCACCCTTAGGTCTTCCTACACCTCCACCCAAAAAAGTGGCCCTGTAAGAATTTCGCTACGACCTGAAGGTGGATGGGACAGGGGCAGGCATACCAAGGAGCAGCCACAGCCTGGGCAAAGGTGGGGAGGTGGGGACGGACATGGTGCCAGGGAGGCTGGAGGCCCCATCTGCCAGCACAAGGGAGACACAGCATATTCTGGAGCTGGAGGGTCCCATGATGGGCGCATCGTACGAGCCTCTGGTAAAATAGGGAGAAATGGTCCCAGAGAAGACAAACTGAGGAGCGCAGTGTGGGTCCGGGGAGTCGTGTTAGTGTCCTAGGGTTGCCATAACAGAGTACCACAAACTGGGTGGTTTAAGACCACAGACAGAATTTATTGTCTTATAGTCCTGGAGGCCAGAAGTGGAAGATCAAATGTCACAGGGCTGTGCTTCCTGCGAAGGTGCCAGGGAAGGTTCTGTTCCTTGCCCCGTCCTGGCTCGGCAGCCACAGGTGTTGCTTGGCCTGTAGGGCAGCGCCCCAACGCTTCATCTTCATGTGATCTTCCCGTGTGTGTCTGTGTCTTACTCCCCCCTTCTTACAGGGACCCCAGTCACCTTGGATTCGGGCCCTCTCTAATGACCTCATCTTAACCTAGTTACATCTGCAAAGATCTCATTTCCAAATAAGGTCACATTCTGTTGGCAAGGGTCCATGCTTGTTAAAAAAAAAAAAAAAATTGGCCGGCATGGTGGCTCACGCCTGTAATCCCAGGACTCTAGGAGGCCGAGGCGGGAGGATTGCTTGAGGCCAGGAGTTCGAGACTCCTTCTCTACCAAAAAGTAGAAAAATTAGCCAGGTGTGGTGGTGGCGCCTATAGTCCCAGCTACTCAGGAGGCTGAGGCAGGAGGATCACTTGAGCCCAGGAGTTGGAGGCTGCAGTGAACTGTGATGATGCCACTGCACTCCAGCCTGGGCAACAGAGCAAGACCCTATGTCAAATAAATAAATAAATAAAACTTTTTAAAAAAAAATGGGTCACAATCTTAGGTACAAGGGGGTAGGATTAGGATGCCAGCATATCTTTTTGGGGAACACAGTTCATGAAAGGCATGTCTGGGTTTCTCAGTAGGCCCCCTTCTCCCTGGGGCAGCCCAGCCTCCAGCACCTCTGGGGCTGCGGGTGTCTGTACTCACTCCAACTTTCCAGACAGGGCCTTCCTGGGGGCGGGGCAGAGAGCTGGATCCTCTGAGGGGCCTCCCTGGGCATCTGTCACATGGGGGCACACAGGGGCTGAGCCTGGGTGTGAGGTGCTTGTGAGCAGGCATGTCCCCCTGTGGGCAGCTGTCCAGAGACCAAGAGTGCTGAGGCCAAGTATCGGGTGTGGGTTCAAATCCTGCCAGGGTGCTGATGGGCAGTGGCTCTGCCCCTCTGGGCCTCAGTTGTCCCCTTGGGAGATGGCATGAGCATAGTTTTCTGAACAAAATGCCACCTCTGGGGCCAGGTGCCTGGCACGAGCTTGGCTGGCACACAGTGGGGCCTGGCCAGGGCTGTGTGGACACTGCTGGAGGAGGGGGCAGAGGAAGACACATCTCCGAGGGGCTGGGCCCCTCCACAGAGCAAGAGCAGCCCCTCAGCAACCCAGGGCGCCCAGCTCGGCCCTGGGGTGGTGCAGTTGGGCAGTGGGCACGGTTGGGCACGTGCCGCCCAGCTGTACCAAGATTAAAATTGCATTGTGATTTTTCTCCTGCTCCGCTGGGTCCTGCCAGGGCTCAAAAGTAAGTCTCCTCCTGGGGGGGTTGGCGGGGCTGGGAACCTGGGGGTGCATGGTGATCACAGGGCAAGGGGCACACCCAGGGTGCGCCAAGCCCAGCCCGAGAGGCAGGCAGGCTCCACTTCGCCTGGGGTGCAGCCTCCTGGGTTAGCTCTGAGTCCGGCCAGCCGTGCGGATGTGACCAGCCCATGGGCAGTGTGGGCAGTGGCCGGGAAGGAATGGCCCACGGGGAGCCTGAGCCTCAGTGCATGTCCCATGAGGTAACCAGGGCTGGGTACATGAAGGACCGCCCCCTGCTGTGGCCTCCACCTGACTCCACCCTCCCGCCCCTGTGTCCCCAGGCTCCGGAGCGTGAAGATCGAGCAGGGGAAGCTGAACGACCAGGCCAACACGATCACTGACCTGGCCAAGGTGAGCTGCGGGGGGCAGACAGGGCAGGTGGGGCCCCAGGAGGACTGGGATGGGGCCCCGCTCCTGCCGGGGGAGGGAACAAGGGTCCATCATGGCCAGAGGCTGTGATTGTGAGGGAGACACTAGAAATCTACATCTGCGTATAAAATCTTTACTTTTTAACATTGGCAGCTGCTTTTTTTACTTTAAAAATTTGGGGGCCGGGCATGGTTGCTGACACCTGTAATCCCATCGCTTTGGGAGGCTGAGCCAGGAGGATCAATTGAACCTAGGAGTTGGAGACCAGCCTAGGCAACATAGGGAGACCACAGCTCTGCAAAAAAAACAAATAAGTATAAGTTTTAGTCTCTAATAAAATAGTTTTAGTAAGAATATATAATTAAGGGCTACATGGTTGAAGAGGTACTTCTAAATTTAGGCATGTTATCTCCATTCAAGCTCTAAAATATAAGAGAAAAATAAAACTCCTTTGCTATGGGTGCAAATACAAATGATAGCCTCGGCAGAGAGCTCATTTGTATAGCAGTTAAGCATATCTCAGGAAATTAAAGTTGATTGTAAGGGCTTAGGAAAAAATCAGTTTGTGTTATACATGGATCTGTTTGTTGGTTCTAATATCAAACCTTTCCCCACTTTTAAAATTCGTCCATTGGAAGATCTATCATTTGATCCATTGTAGTTAGTTAAGCTCTTAAGAATTTAATTAAAGAAAATTTTTTTTAGGGGCAGGGTCTTGCTATGTTGCCCAGGCTGGTCTTGAACTCGTGGCCTCAATTGATTCTCCCACCTTGGCCTCCCAAAGTGCAGGGATTATAGGCATGAGCCACTGTGCCTGGCTGCCCTGTCTGACACACTATACTGAACCCCTCTTGACAGATGACATCTCTTGAACGAGCTTTTGCTCGGTGGCTACATCCCCCGATCTGTTCATCAGTCCGAGGCTAATTTAATCTTATCTTTAGAAAACGTTGAGTCCTGTTCTATTTTACCTCCTATACCTAATGCATTTTGGACTCAGTCCCCTCGTCATCAATGCAATATAATTTAATATTCACCCAAAATAAATGTAATTTGGAAAGAATCTTACAGAAAGAAAAACATATTCTAGAGCCCTGAAGAAATACAGTTGAACCCTGAACAATGAGGGGGTTAGGAGCGTAGATCCCCCAAACTGGCATATAACTTTAACTCCCCCAAAACTTTTTTTTGTTTTGAGACAGAGTGTCACTCTGTTGCCCAGGCTAGAGTGCCATGGTGTCAGCCTCGCTCACAGCAACCTCAAACTCCTGGGCTCAAGCAATCCTTCTGCCTCAGCCTCCTGAGTAGCTGGGACTACAGGCATGCGCCACCATGCCCGGCTAATTTTTTCTATATATATTTTTAGTTGTCTGGTTAATTTCTTTCTATTTTTTTTAGTAGAGACGGCGTCTCGCTCTTGCTCAGGCTGGTTTGAACTCCTGACCTCGAGCGACCCTCCCGCCTCAGCCTCCCAGAGTGCTAGGATTACAGGCGTGCGCCACTGTGCCCAACCATGACTTCCACAAAACTTAACTCCTAATAGCCTACGGTTGACTAGAAACTTCACCGATAGCATAAACAGACAAACAGCACATATTTTGTATGTCATATGTATTATATGCTGTGTGCTTACATTAAAGCAAACTAGAGAAAAGAAACTGTTATTAAGAAAATCATAAGGAAGAGAAGATATATTTACTATTCCTTAAGTGGAAGTGGATCGTTGTGAAGGTCTTCACCCTCGTCATCTTCACATTGCGTGGGTGGAGGGGGAGGAGGAGGAGGGGTTGGTCTCACTGTCTCAGGAGTGGCAGAGGCAGGAAATAAATGGGCCCGAGCGGCTCATACCCATGTTGTTCAGGGCCAGCTCCAGCTGCGAGGGCGCGATGCTAAGGGCGTGCAGAAATCCTTGGCCAATGAATTTGATGTCCTATGAGATAAAAGATATAAATAGAAAATGCCTTTGAAAACCTCAGTGTGAGCTACAAATAACACATTATAATTTGGGCCACCGTGGCACACTTCTATTGGTTGGATGATTGAAATTTGAATTTTAAAAAATTATTTAAACCTTTTCATCGCAGGGGTATAATTCATCACAAAATACATTTAACAAAGGCTTCTTTGAAGTAAGTCTTTAATTGGATTGGATTATTGGGGTTTCTAATGTTTTTAATTTAACAAAGTTCAAAATGTTTTTAAATTTTTTTTCTTTTTTTTGAGACAGAGTCTCACTCAGTCACCCAGGATAGAGTACCTTGGCGTCATCATAGCTCACAGCAACCTCAAACTCCTGTGCTCAAGCGATCCTCCTGCCTCAGCCTCCCGAGTAGCTGGGACTACAGGCATGCGCCACCACCACACCCGGCTAATTTTTACTATTTTTAGTAGAGATGGGGGTCTCGCTCTTGCTCAGGCTGGTCTCAAACTCCTGAGCTCAAACGATCCTCCCGCCTCGGCCTCCCAGAGTGCTGGGATTACAGGCGTGAGCCACTGTGCCGGGCCTAATACGACATTATAATGCTTTCCAAGATTGCTGATTTAATATTTCTCTCTCTCTCTCTGACAAAAATAAAATGTATATATTCTAAGTTTAAAAAAATATTTATCAGTCTGAGCAACTACAAAAAAATAGAAAAATTAGCCGGGCATGGTGGCTCATGCCTGTGGTCCCAGCTACTCGGGAGACTGAGGCGGGAGGATCGCTTGAGCCCTGGAGTTGCAGGCTGCAGTGAGCTGTGATCGCGCCACTGCACTGCAGCCTGGGTGACACAGGGAAACCCACTGTTTCTAATAATAATAAAGAACTATGGGAGGGCTGGATGTCACCCTCTGGCCCTAGGGACTGTGGCCATCTGAGGCAGGCTGGGGTGAGCTCAGTGGCCCTAAGGGTCCCTGGCCAGCTGTTTGCTCACCAGGGATGGGGTCAGCCTGGGCGAAGGCGCGGTGGCTGGAAGGGAGAGGCTAGGGGTGAGAGAAGCAAGGAGGGGCTGTGGTGGGCGCCTCCTCCTGTCTCCTGCCTCCAGGCCAGGTGGCAGGGGTGCGGGTGTCTCCCAGGTCTCAGCCCAGCCCTGCTGTGCTCCGACCCCAGGGCTGGTGGCTGGCGGTCAGCAATATTTTAGCGCCACCTTGTGGCCCGAGCGGTGTCTGCACCTGGGGCTGTCCTTGTGCAGTGGCCTCCGTGGCCCACCTGGCCGGGCTGGCAGGGTCACGGGGAGACAGTCGAGGGGTTGGGGATGCCCCACTGGCTGCTGTCACAGGAATTGTGGTTGTTATGCTCACAGTCTGTGACTGGGTCAGATCCTCAGGGTGGTCACCTCTCTCATCAGGCTCCTGCCCCCCCAAGCCTAATGTGGGGTGGGGGCTGTTCACAGCCGAGCCAGGACCCCCCTTGTCCTCCTCCTAGACCACATCCAGAGCCCCTCCTCTCCCCAGCCTGGAGCAACATCAGCCTGAAACCTCCCCCAGGTCTCTGGGCACCGCTCATACCCCTCTGGCCAGTTTACCCCTGACCCAGGCCAGCTCGGGCCACATCCACCTGCCCCAGGACGTCCCTTGGCCTTCTCCAGGCCTGCTAGCCCTGAGCCTGGCACTCAGGGCCTATTTCTCCTCGCTCATTCTCCCTGGGCTCCAGCAAGAGACCTGCGGGGCTGGGGGTGTCGTCCCAGCCGCCCTTGCTTGGGTCCCCTTAGCACCCCCCACCCAACTGGGGCTTGTCAGCTCTCTCTCTCTCTGTGTCATCCCTCCCTCCCTCACTCACCCACTCCTCTTTCCAACCCTCTCTGTCTCCGGCAGACCCAGAGCGTCATGTACGACCTTGTGTCCGAGCTGCACGCCCAGCACGAGGAGCTCGAGGCCCGCCTGGCTGCCCTGGAAAGCCGCCTGGATGCGCTGGGTGCCTCCCTGCAGGCCCTGCCCAGCCTCGTCGCCCAAGCCATACGCCTGGGCCCGCCACCACCGCCTCCCCGGCCAGGCCCCGGCCTTCCAGACCAGGCAGCCCAGAGCTCCCCATGCCGGTGGGTGCCCGCAGCCCCCTCGGACTGCGGGTGACGGCCCTGCCCGCCACTGGACCCCTAAATCTTGGCCATCGTGTGGCCACCTCCTCTGGGAAGCCCTGTACAGTGGCGCCTCTTGGAGTTCAAGAAGCCGAAGCTGAGTTGGGCTCCATGGACTGTGGCCTGCCCCACCCAGGCTGCCCGGGCAGAGGGCAGGGCCGGACCACAGGCGAGGGCAGGGGAGCCCAGAGCTTCCTCTGGTCACCCGGCACCCCCGACTCTCCCCAGGCCCCCGGTGGGCGTGGAGCAGCCAGAGAGGGGTCCTTGCTAGTTCTGAATAAAGCAGGACCCACCAGGACCCACTGCCTGTTGTGCATGGCCAGGGGACACTGGATGGAGGTGGACGCCCAGCTCGGGACACCAGGATGGATGACTGTCCCCATCACTGTCCTAGCCTGGTAGGCTGGAGCTGTCTCCAACAGCTCCCTAGGGACATCTGCCAGCTCCACCTGGCGCTGACAGAGGGGCCCTGCAGGGGCATGGCCAGGCCTGGCCGCAAGGAGGCGGCGGGTCCCCACTGTGTGCCAGACTCCAGCAGGGCCCGTGGGTCCCAGTCCAGTGGGGGAGGCGACCTGGGTAAGGAGGGTCATTCTGTTTTCACTGGATGTGTATTAAGCACCTGCAGCATACAAGGAAGGTGATGTCAGTTACCATACTGACTCTTCATGAGAACCTGACCAGGGTAGGATGGAGGGAAACTGAGGCTGAGAGAGGTGAAGCTGCCTGCCTGGGGCTACACAGTGAAGAGTGATGGACCCTGGATTCAAACTGGAGGGGGGGCTGGGCGAGGTGGCTCATGCCTGTAATCCTAGCACTCTGGGAGGCCGAGGCCGGAGGATTGCTTGAGCTCAGGCATTTGAGACCAGCCTGAGCAAGAGCAAGACCCCGTCTCTACTAAAAAATAGAAAGAAATTAGCCAAACAACTAATAGTAGAAAAAATTAGCTGGGCATAGTGACGCATGCCTGTAGTGCCAGCTACTGGGGAGGCTGAGGCAGTAGGATCCCTTGAGCCCAGGAGTTTGAGGTTGCTGTGAACTAGGCTGATGCCACAGCACTCTAGCCCGGGCAAGAAAGTGAGACTCTGTCTCAAAAAAAAAACCAAGAAAAAAACTGAGGGGCATTGCATAGGGGTATGTGGTGCCATCCTGGGCTTAGAAAGACCCCCCGCCCTGGGGTGGGCTGGGGGTGAGGGGGTGTACACAAGTATAATAGAATCAGGAAGCTTCCTCCGGGCTGTGGGCTTGGGTGCTGGGGGCAGGTGGGGGCCCAGACACTTGCCAGATGCTGAGCCCTGGGTGCGGAGGGAGGCCTGGCTTCTGGGGAGACTAATCTGGGCTCAGCTGGGGAGCACCAAATCCTGGAAGCTTCTGATAAGGCCATCGGTGCTCTGGCATGGGGAGATAGCCAGGCCTCGGCTGGGTGCTTGCACCCAACAACAGAAAGGGTCTGAGGATGTGCCAGGGCCCTGGTCACACCTGGGCTCAAGTTCTGACTCCATGACCACTAGGTGCCTCTGGGCAGTGGCTGCCCCTCTGGGGACCCCAGTGGTGTTATCTGTAGGATGGGGGTAACAGTCGATTTAACCAGAAGCCCCTAGAAAGGGCCAGGCAACTGGTAGGTGCTCAATAAATTCTCTTCCCCTCCCGAGGGCTTACATGGGAGTCAGCGGGGCCTCGTCCTAAGCTTTCTACCAGCCCTGCTGTCTGGCTGGGGAAACTGAGGCCTGGCAGGGACAGGGGCTCTCCTGCAGGGTAGAAGCTCACAGCTCAGTTAAGGAACGTCCCTCGGTGTCCCCTCTGTGCCCAGTGGTAGCTCCTGGGCCTGGAAGGAGAACAGGGCACATGACAGTCAAAACACAGCCACAGGAGCCATAAAGAAACAAGGCCAGAGGCAACCGGGGGGCTCTGAGGAGGTGACATTTGGGCGTGGATGGGATGGGTGGGGGACGGATCTGGCAGTGGAACAGCCACTGCGAAAGTCGGGAGGCAGACGTGAGGTTGGAGTGTCTTGGGCACAGTCGTGAGGCGACAGGGAGACCAGAGGGGAGGCTGGGGCGGTGCCCGGCCAAACGTCTCGGGTGGCGGTGGGGAATGTATGAGGCCACAAGACAGAGTGCCGTGGGTGCCGCGCCCGCCACATCCGCCCCCGCCTGCCTCTGACTCAACAGCGCCGACCCTACAAAACAGGGCCCGCCCCGCCCCGGGGGACGGCAAAGTCAACAGCGTGGGCACGCAGGCGACACGTCCCCGGCGGCCCGGGCGCGTCACAGGGACGGACGCGGAGGACTAGGAAGTTTGCCGACGACGCGCCCTCCCGGAGCCCGCACCAGTTAGCAGGGGCAGGAGGAAGCTCCAGGGACAACCAGTACTATGAGGAACGAGCGCTGAGACCCGCACGCGCGCCGTGCGCCTCCCCGCTGCGTGCCCTGGCCGTGTCCCTCGCCCGGCGCGCGGTCCCCGCCGCGCGCCATGCGGCCAGGGGGCGTGCGCAGCTTCGCGCTGGAGCTGGCGCGGGGCCCGGGCGGCGCGTACCGCGGCGGGGAGCGGCTGTGCGGCCGGGTGCTGCTGGAGGCTGCGGCGCCGCTACGGGTGCGAGCGCTGGTGGTGGTGGCGCGCGGCGGGGCGGCCACGCACTGGCTGGAGGGCCGCAGCGTGGGCGTGAACGCCGTGTCCAGCGATTACGCGGCCGCCGAGACGTACCTGCGGCTGCGGCAGCTGCTACTCCCAGGTGAGACGTTCTCCAGCCCGCCCTGCCCACCCCCAGCCACGATCCCCTGGGCCGGGACCCTCTCCCCAGGTCTGGGCGCCCCTCTCCAGGAGCCCGAGCCTTTCGACTTAGAGCCTCTGAGGTCAGGTGACCCTTCTCAAGGAGAGGGGACTCCCTCCCTAGAGTTTGGACTCTCCCATTGGGATGCCCACCAACACCAAGCCAGGACCCCCACTACGAAGAACCCCTGCCTAGGGCGTTCGGGTCCCTCCAGGCTGTGCGGTGAGGAGACCCCTTTCAAAGTAGGGGGACCTTCCTATCCAGGGTCCAGGGAACGCTTCCGGGGTAGAGTGGGAGATCTCCCTTGTAGACCCCCGGACCCTACTTACTCTCAGGCCTGGGGTCCTCGATTCCCAAAGAAGGCCCCCATCTCACTTACTACCCAGTGCCGTCGCCTCAGTTTACCCCGCGGTGTCTGCAGCTATGAGTTCTTCCCTGGGATTAGGAGGAGGGGGTGTCCGGTGGTGTTTGCAGGTGAGAGGGTGGAATGCATCCCAGAGCAGGAAGGGACAGGGTAGGGTCACATCAGCGGGTCAGGAGCCGGCCAGAGGCCACAGAAGGAGCAAGTCTGCGCACCAGCGCCCTGCTGTGTGGCTGCCGGAGAACGCTGGGCCGCCCTGGAGACTTCTCCGGGCTGAAGCCGACCTCACTATACCCGTCTGCAAATGGGCCAGGCGGGTGGCAGCTCCGACTGCGGACTGCTCTCTTTTTCCAGCGCTGGGCCAGTAGACGATCTGCCCGCAGCCTTGCAGGTTTGTTCCAACAGACCAGAGGCGAGGGGCACCCTCCCCTCCCCAACAGTGGAAACCTGCAGAGCGTAGTGCCTGGGGCGGTGCAGGAAGGGCCCCAGGAAATGCTTCCCTTCCTCAGCGACTCAAGAGAAATACTGGGGCCATGCTTACCCCACAGTGGCCCCAGACACTCACCAGTGGCTTCCTGGAGGCATGATGCTGGGAGATGCTGTATGACCACAGGCGAAGCCCCGTCCCTCTCTGGGCCTCTGGAGGTCCATCTCCGAAATGGGTTGAGGGAGGCGCTGGCTCAATAGTGGCCTCCCTGTCCCGTTCCCTCAGGGCCACTACATCCCCCTCCTCCTCGTGCGTCTACAGTCCTTCCCCTGGCTTCCACTTGGCCCTGGGTGAAGGACCCCACATTTCAGCGTCAAAGCCCCTTCTCCCAGGCTGATCACTGCACGTCCAGTCCCTTCGTCTCTGTTCTGGTCCCCATCACGGGCTGCAGGTGACTGTGTCTGTTTATGGCCGCCCCTCACTGAGGGCTCCAAGGCCTTGGGGGTCCCGGTGTCGCCTGAGCCAGGCTCAGAGGGAATGGCCAGGGAAGGGGATAGGTTCGAGCGGCTGCTCATCCCACTGCCACCAGAGAGCGCCGGCGACCCACAGATAGCGTGGAGGCCACTCCCGCAGGAGACATTCTCGGAGTGGCTTTTCTCGAGGGAAACTGAGGCCCAAGGAGAGGGCGCCCCGCAGTTCTGGACCTGGGGGTGCCTGAGAGTCCCCTGAACTCGGTTCTGTCCGTGCGGGGACAGGGGCCGGGTGTGCCCTGAGAGGGCACGAGGACTGGGGGGCGAGTGGCAGTTTACCAGAGCCTGAAAGCTGGGAAGGGAGCGTCGGGGGAGGAACAGGTGAGGCGACAGCGCCGAGGTGCGACCGAGGGACGGCGTGTCGGGAACGGGTTGATGACTCGGGAGCGAGGCTCTTGCAGGGTTGGAGCTGGGGCTGCACCGTGATCCGGGCACGACCCTGCGAGGTCAGCACTGATTCTGATCTTTCTCCTGACTCTACAGACGTGGAAACTGGGGCTCCCAGAGGGTGTCACCTGCCCCGGGTCACCCGGCGGAAGGGGCAGCGGGCGCAGATTGGAGGGCGGTCCCACCCCTTCCTTCCCGTCCCGATTTGCGCAGAGGGAGACCGGCCGGGGGCTGTAGGCTCTCAGGCGTCACCGAGACCAGGGCCCCACCTCAACGCGGGCAGGCAGCGCCTTGAGTCCCCGCTGCGAGTGGCAGCGGTGAGTGATCGCGCCTAGGGGCAGGGTACTCTGCTAGGTGACGTCAGGCCTGGGCCCTGCCTCTGGCCCTCAGTTTCCCCTCTTGACTCCCGGGGTCCGCGAGAGACCGGCTCTGGCCGCCCCAGCACTGCAGTTTCTCCCCCAAGGGTCGGGGACTGTCGGACGCAGCCCACCGGGAGCGCAGGCGTTTGTAATTTTCCTCCATGCCCGGGCGGAGCCACGCCCCTCGTCGCGCTATTGGTGAGATCCCTTCTGGGGGAGGGGCTGGAGTCTAGCCCCGCCCCCGACCTGCAGTATAAAAGCGGCGCCGCCGTGAAGCGCGGGGAATTGTCCTGTCCGCTCGGTGAGTGCGCTTGCGCGTGCAGGGAGTATTTGCGTCCCGAGGCTGCGGAGTCTCGGGTTCGAGGCCAGGGTGTGCGCGTCGTGGGTTCGCAGACCCGGCACGATGCTGTTCGACAAGGTGAAAGCGTTCGCGGTGCAGCTGGATGGCGCGACCGCGGGCGCCGAGCCGGTGTTCAGCGGCGGCCAGGCCGTGGTGGGCCGCGTGCTGCTGGAGCTGGCGGGCGCGGCGCGCGTGGGGGCCCTGAGGCTGCGCGCGCGGGGCCGCGCCCACGTGCACTGGACCGAGTCGCGCAGCGCGGGCTCGAGCACCGCGTACACGCAGAGCTACAGCGAGCGAGTGGAGGTCGTGAGCCACCGCGCCACGCTGCTCGCTCCAGGTACGCGTCGGGGACCCCGGCTCCGCGCGCGAGTCGTGCGCTCCCCACCCCAACGGCGGGACCCCCAGAACGCCCACGCAGCCGCTGAGTCGCCCCCCTTCTTGCTCCCACCTGCAGACACCGGCGAGACCACGACGCTGCCTCCTGGGCGCCACGAGTTCCCGTTCAGCTTCCAGCTGCCCCCGTAAGTCCTGGGGGCGGGGGTAGGATCGTAGGGGAGTCCGGAGCCAGCAGCCCTTGACAGGCCTGTGACTGTAGTGCTGGGTGTCTGGGTGCCTCGGAGCCCAAGACTTTCCCCGAGGGGCCCCCCAGAGTCTCTGTGTGTCTCCTTCCCCTCAGTCTCTGGGACAGCCCACCTGTTTGTGAGTGTGTATCTCCCCCCTTGAAGCTCCTTCCCTCCCCTCCCTAGGACCCTGGTGACCTCGTTCGAAGGCAAACATGGCAGTGTCCGCTACTGCATCAAGGCCACACTGCACCGGCCCTGGGTCCCAGCTCGCCGGGCAAGGAAGGTGTTCACTGTCATCGAGCCCGTGGACATCAACACGCCTGCCCTGCTGGTGAGCTGTGACCTCGGGGGAGGTAGAGTGGGAGCATTGTAGTCAGGGGCCTGGCTGCTGTATCACCCCAGCTGACAAAGTGGGGTTGACACGTGCACTCTGGCAGGGAGGCAGGCTGGTGTGGGAATGCCTGTGGAATCCACTGGAAACTAGGTGCCAATCCACCAGTTTGCTGTGTGACTCTGGGAAAGTGTCTTGCCCTCTCTGAACCTCAGATGCCTCGTCTGTGAAATAAGCCACAGCTAGAGCTTACTGAGCAATAAATTACACAGTGACTGCTTGGCTTGTTGATTTCCTTTCCAGCTTTATAAGATGGGTGGCATCCCTGGCTCCATTTTACAGGTAGTTAGTTCCTGGATTGTTAAAAAGAAGCCAGGCCCTGCCCAACGCCTTCCCTCAGTTGGGGTGGGTTGAGAACTCCACAGGGTCAGTACAGAGTGACCCACTCATGCCCTTTTCTCCACTCCTATAGGCACCTCAAGCCGGGGCTCGGGAAAAGGTTGCCCGGTCTTGGTACTATAACCGTGGCCTTGTCTCCCTCTCCGCCAAGATCGACCGCAAAGGCTACACACCAGGTAGCAGGAGGCCACAGGCGGGGGCAGGGAGGAGGCTGGCGTGGGGGCTGCAGGTGGAGGAACTGAGCCCCACTCCCCGATGCAGGAGAGGTGATCCCCATCTTTGCTGAGATTGACAACAGCTCCACGCGTCCCGTGTTGCCGCGGGCGGCTGTGGTCCAGACGCAAACCTTCATGGCTCGAGGCGCCCAGAAGCAGAAACGGGCAGTGGTGGCCAGCCTCGCTGGCGAGCCAGTGGGCCCCGGGCGGCGGGCACTATGGCAGGGCCGGGCACTGCGGCTCCCCCCCGTGGGGCCTTCCATCCTGCACTGCCGTGTGCTGCATGTGGACTACATGCTCAAGGTAGAGCCTGGGGGCGGGCTAAGAGGCAGAGGGTGCTTATATCCACCCTGGCCCCAGGCGGGGAGAGCAGGGGGGCAGGGAGAGCACGGGGGTGGGGGGGGCTCAGTGTGGGACAGGGTGTATTTTCTCTGCACGGGGAGGGGGGAGGAGGGCAGGGCAGGGCAGTGGGCAGGGCTGAGGCTGCCGGGCACCCTCCATCATGGCTCCTTCCTCCAGGTCTGCGTGGATATCCCCGGCACGTCCAAGCTGCTCCTGGAGCTGCCACTGGTCATCGGCACCATCCCCTTGCACCCTTTCGGCAGCCGCTCATCCAGTGTGGGCAGCCATGCCAGCTTCCTGCTGGACTGGGGGCTGGGCGCCCTGCCTGAGCAGCCTGAGGGTGAGTGCCCTGCCCCGCTGCGGGGTGCAGGGTGGGTGGACAGAGAGGGGAGTGCCGGGTCGACTTCCCTTTCTCCAGTCTCAATGTCTTCCTACACAAAAGGGCACAGTGATAACCACGTGGGTGGCCAGGGGTCCCCCAGAATTCCAGCCTGAGGGCACATGGCCTGGAAGCTCTAGAGCTGGCACAAGCAGGCTCCTGGCCCTTGTCCCCGGCTCCGAGGCTGTCCTCTGTTAACCTCACTCCCCCTGTCTCTTGGTTTCAGCCCCTCCTGAGTACTCGGAGGTGGTGGCAGAGGAGGAGATGGCACCCTCGGAGCAGGGCCCCTTCCCGCCACTGCAGGACCCCAACATGAGCCTCGACGGCCCTTTCTTTGCCTACATCCAGGAGTTCCGCTACCGCCCGCCGCCCCTGTACTCTGAGGTGAGCTCCAGGGTCTGGGAACCCCTCATGCCTTTCTGCACCCTGGGAGCCTCGATGGGCGTGGGAGACAAAGTAGATGGGTTTCGTTTTAGAGACAGGGTCTCATTCTGTCGTCCCGGCTGGAGTGCAGTGGCGTCAGCCTAGCTCACTCCTGGGCTCAAGTGATCCTCCTGCCTCAGCCTCCCGAGTAGCTGGGACTACAGGTGGAACCACCGCATCAGCTAATTTTTAAATTTTTTGTAGAGATGGGGTCTCGCTATTGCCCAGCCTGGTCTCGAACTCCAGGCCTCATGTGATCCTCCCGCCTCGGCCTCCCAAAGTGTTAGGATTCTAGGTGTGAGCCCCGAGCCCTAGATCTCCTGTCCATACAGTCGGCCCTCCGCATCCAGGGGCTCCACGTCCATGGTGTGTTAAATATCATATAATATTTAATAAGTAACCTAGAGGTGATTTAAAGTATACTCAAGGACACGTGGAGGTTCTGTGCAAATGCTGTGTCATTATACAAGGGACTTGAGCCGCTGGGGATTTCGGTAGCCCAGGAAGGTCCTGGAACATCCCTCCTTGCACCCCAGTCAGCCTCGACGTCACCTCCTGCCCACCTCTTCCTGGTCGAGTGTGGGAGCTGGGAGACAGACTGGGTGGGGACAGTGTTTTTGAGCCTTCGTGTGCCCCCGAGGCTTAATGGGAACGTCTCTCCCAGGAGGATCCAAACCCGCCCTCGGAGGCCATGAGGCCGCGCTGCATGACCTGCTGAGTGGCAGACATGCTCCTCGGGGCGCGCGGTTGCTGTTGGTCATCATGATCGTGGGGAGCAACAGGACTAACGGCCAACCAGACTGACCGTGCTGAAGTTGGGGAAACCAAGTCTCACAGCTGAGCAAGGCTGCTCCGACATCACAGGTCAGAGGCGCCAGGCCGGAATCTGACTTCTGGACTGGCTGTCCTCGTGAGGCATCTGAGACGCTGCCCAGCCTGTGGGCAGTGCTGGGGTCCCCCAGGAGCCTTCAGTCTGGGAGAAACAGAGTCAGATATAGATACCTCCAGTCTCATGACCACCAGAATAAGAGACCCAAGGCTGAGAGAGTCCAGAGGGGACGCACAGAAGGCTTCCTGGAGGAAGGAGCATTTTAGCTGAGGCTTTGTCATATGAATAGGAGCTCAGCAGGCAGACAAGCGAGGAGGAAAAGTGGGAGAAGGTCAGAGCTGAGTGATGTTTGGAACCCACCCCCTTCATCCTAGAACTGGGGGCTCAGAGGGTAGGTGCCTCAGTGGAGGCCACACAGTGAAGTCCGGTGGCCAAGAGCGCCCAGGAACGAGGCATTCAGGAAAGGTTGTCGGAGCTATGTGGGCCGGCCTGGAGGTGGCTGGAGCAGTGGCTTCAGCCTTTGCAGACTTTGAAAGCCAGACATTCCAGGCCCAGGCTGGCACTGCATGGGAGCTCCTCCAAGCACCCCAGGGCATACAAGCTGCCTGGGTGTTATATGGCCCAGGGAACCCAGGTTCAGGGCAGGACAGACAAGATCAGACACATAACTTGCAAAATGAAAACCCTGGGCTCCCTGATCAAGGATTAAGAATCACAGGACAGTGACAGCAGAGCATTACACCAGGCCCTGGGGACAGAGGTCAGCCTGGGGTGACACAGGGGACCAGAGTGCTTCTGGAGGTCCCCTGTGTCCTAGAGAAAAGCATTAAGGGGGCGGCTGGACAAGCCCCTAACTGCGGAGTCCCAGCCATGGCTGGGCAGGACCCTGCCTGGGACTCAGCATTTCTGATAAGCCTTAAGAAATCAATCCTCTTTTGTACAATTATTTTTTAAAAATAAAAGTGCGAAGAAAGAGACCAGGCTTATTGGTTTATTTCCTTAAGGAACTAGGGTCGCTTGGGCTGCCATCCCGGGTCACAAGTGCGGGCGCTGAGTTGGTGGCCGAGGAGGGTGGAGGGGCCCATTGTCCAGTGTGGGAAACTGGGGCCCTGGGCTGGGGGGAGCCTGGCCCAGGAACAGGGAGGCTGAGCTGGGGTGAGAGCTGGACCCACGCCCCTTCCCTGCCCCTCCTGGTGCACATTCAGAGCTTGACAGCATGAACAGCAGAGGACAAGCGGAGGGCTCATCTCAGAGCAGGGGCAGCAGAGGCTGGAGCTGGGCAGGGTCACCTGGGTGCAGGAAGATCCTGCCTGAGTCAGCTTGGGTTTTATTCAGGTGAAATTCACATACCATAGAATTCACCACTTTTGAGTGTACAATTCCATAGCATTTAGTATATCCACAGCATTGTGCAATCATCTCCTCTATCTAGTTCCAGAACATTCTTCCATCACTGCCAAATGAGACCTCATAACTCATTAGCTGTCACTCCCCACCCCTCCCCCAGCCCCCAGCCCCTGGCAGCCGCTTTCTGTCTCTGTGGCTTTGCCTGTTCTGGGCATTGCCTATAGATGGAATCCTCTTTGGTGCCTGGCTTCTCTCACTCAGCACCATGTTTTCGAGGTTCCCCCCATTGACACATGTATCAGAACCTTGTGCCTTTTTATGGTTGATTAATATTCCATTGTACGCATGTGCCGCACTGTGTGTCGATCCGTTCACCCAGGGATGGGCATCTGGGCTGTGTCCACGCATTGGCTATTGTAAATCTTGCTGCTGAGAACACTCGTGTACAAGGATTTCTTTGTTTTGTTTTTTTAGAGACAGGGTCTTGCTCTGTTGCCCAGGCTGGAGTGCAGTGGCACAACCACAGCTCACTGCAGCCTCCAACTCCTGGACTCAAGCGATCCTCCTGCCTCAGCCTCCCGGGTAGCTGGGGCTACAGGCACGTGCCACCACGCCCGGCTAATTTTTCTTTTTGGTTTTTTTTTTTTGTAGAGATGAGGTCTCGCTATATTGCCCAGGCTGGTCTTGAACTTCTAGCCTCAAGCCATCCTCCTGCCTCTCTCAAAGTGCTGGGGTTACAGGCGTGAGCCACCGCGCCTTGCCGTTAAGGATTTCTCTGAATACTCTGAGCTTTGAGGCAGCCAGTGGCAGAGCCAGGGCCAGGGGTGAAGACTTGGAGATACCCAGAGCCGGACACTGGCAGATCTGGCTAGGGCTGCGCTCTCTGTGAGACCTCGGCAGGCAGGTCACTTGCCTCTGAGCCTCCGTTTCCTCATCAGACTTTGGGACACACATGCACAGCCCTCAGCCACCACCCCTCTCTGGCCTGAGGGTGGGTCCTCACTTCCACACAGACCTCCCTGGTCTGGCATCGAGCCCTGAGGACACTGGGACCAGGCTGAGGGGAGATGTTCCCGCAGCACAGCCACCCAGAGCCCACATTGGCAGTCTCAGGAGGAGGTCATCCTCAGGAGACAGGCACATCCCTGTCACCCGGGATGTGCAAGACACCAGATCCCAATTTCCATGTCCATGTTCCCAAGCTGAGAAGAGTCTGAGGTGTTTATTCCAACAGCAGATGTGGGTGCAGTTCTCCAAAAGGTCCCCCCGGTGGACTTGGGAGGACGTGACATCCCGTGTCCTCAGGACTCCTGAGTTGGCAAGTGCAGGGAACTTGATCCCCAAGGAGACCTTTCTGGGGCAGATATATGGTAACCAGGTGGAGCCGGCCCAGGCAGCCCAGAGGAAGGTGGTCACTTTATATCAAATATAAAGTTAACCCCCACCCTCCCCCAGCCCCTAGGACTCCCTACTCACCTCTCCTTCCAGCCCCCCTCCCTCCCTCACTGTTACTCACACACCCCAAGCTGATTTCCACCTCAGGGCCTTTGCACATGCTGTTCCCGGGGCTGAAAGTCTCTTCCCCCATGGCTGACTTCTCTGGCCTCACCTTTTCAGGGACACCACAACCTGCTGGCCAAAGCCGCCAGCCCCCCTCACCCCATCTCCCATCCCCTGCTCTGTTGTCTTCATAGCCTTCATCACTCTCTGAAATTCCTACTTAGATGTTGACTTGTTTGTCTAAGCCTTTGAATCGGGCAGGCCCCAGCCCTAGCACACAGCGGGCGTGAGGTCTGTTGGCTAAGTGACTGGGGAGCCCCTGCCCCACTGACTCCAGTGTGAACAAAGATTCTGATGGGGTAGGGGTGTCACCCCCTGCACTTGTCCCCAGGACCCCCTTGAATCAGACCTATCACCCAGGCAGAGGGTCAGACGTCAGGTCTCTCTTCGTCTCTCATTGCCTCTGTCTCTCATTCTCTCACCACATCTCTGTCTCTGTCTCTGTGTCTCTGTCTATCTCACTGTGTGTCTCACTCATTCTGTTTCTTTCTCTCTTGCTCATTGTCTCTCTTGGCACCGTGTCCTTGTTTCCGTCTCCCTGTGTCCTACTCTCTTTGTCTCACTGTCTCCCTGTCTCTGACTCTCTCCCTGTCTCTCTGTTTCTCACTCTCTTGGCCACCATTTCTGTCTCTCTCGCAGTCTCTGACTCTCTCACTGTCTCCATCCCTGGCCCAGCTAACCTGGGGACACAGGGTGACAGCAGCGCGCCGGCCACCGCTGCTTGTTTTCCCTCCCGTGCTGGCAGGGGTCCCAGGCTGCTGGGCTGCTGTTCAGGAATCCTCCGGCCTCCCCTCCCTGCTCCAGCCACCAGGCCAGCCACTGCCAGTCTCTCCTCCCGGCACATTCTGTCCCAAGCAGGGAGCACTAGGGGTGGGTGGGAGGGGGATGCGTTCCTGCTGGGTTCCAGTTACAGGACAGTCCGTCCTGGTGGCCCCACCAGCACAGCCTCCAGACCCTTCCCCTCCCTGCTCTGGGCTTAGACCTTCCCGAATGAAGCCTGAGCCCCTCTGCCAGCTCTTCCCCACCTCAGGGCCTTTGCACATGCTGGGCCTTCCACTTGCCACTCCCTCTCCCTGGACCTCCCTGGGACCTTCTCTGCCTGCTGCATGTAACAGATCACACATCACCTCCTCAGCACGCTTTCCCTGTCCCTAGCCCAGGGCAACCCCAGTCCCCTATCCCTGCTCTGAGGCATTTTGCTTACTGGCCCTCCCCCTCCCTGGGGTTACATATTTACTTGTTTGTCAATGTGGTGTCCTGCTGTGTCCCCAGTGCCTGGCACACGTAGGAGGCATTCAGCGAATATCTTAATAATCTCTATTTCCTCCCAAAGCTCAACTCTGCCTGAGCCCGGCCAGGCGCCCCTGTTCCCTACCTAACCCATTTCTGCCATCTCCTGACGCTGCCACCCCTGCCGTTCCAGCCACTTCCCAGCCACCTCGCCGCTGCCCAGGGAGTTCCGTCCACCCGAGGCACCTGTCCAGCGTCGTGCCAGGGCTCTCTGGTACGGGGGCAGCTGTGACCTGCACACACACGTGCAGACACACAGCACTGCACGCAGGTGTGCACACAAGCATGCCACGAGCACAGACACAAGCCAGCGAACTCGGGCACAAGCGGCTGAGACCCTGAGAATCACAGACGCACGAGCATGGGGTGTGCACGGGGGGGGGGGGGGGGGGTTCACATGCGGAAACCCAGACGGATGCGGGGACAGCCTCCCTGGGGGCGGGGGAGACATGGGATTTGAATCCCTGCCAGCGGACGCACAAACTGTCCACACGTGCGTTTCTGTCCTTGCGTCCCCCACCCGGGAGTCACCTCCACCCCATCTTGTTTTTAATGTTCAGGAAAGTCCCCAGAAAGCACTGGGCCTGGGCAAGGGGCCAGGAGGAAACGGTGACTCAGCCGGCGGGGCCATCAGTGCCTGCTACGCCCAAATCTGGGCGGAGTCACAGGAATAAAGGGGGGGGCCGTGGCATGGGGTAAACACGGCTCACGGAGCAGGGTGGGGGAGGGGAGGGCACTCTGTGCTCTGACACCTCCGCTCTACCAAGCCTGACTCATAGGTGGGAAAACTGAGGCACAGAGAACAGGTGACTTGCCCAAGGCCCCCCAGCCAGAATGGGGCAGGCAGGGAATCCCTAAGTCCTTAGCACAAGGGTCTGTGGTGGTGTCTCCCTGGCCCCCTCTTCTGGCTCAGGAAGAGTCAGGTCTACTTCCTGGTTCCCTATGTGGACATGTGACCAGGACTGGCCAATTAGAGCCTTTTGTTATCACAGCCACAGGGATTGGTTCAGGAGTGGGCATGTGACTCTGACTGGGCCAATCGCCTTGTGAGTTTGAGGGTTCGCTGGAGGAAGGCCTGGAAATAATAAAAACTATTAAATATCTTTGATACATGAGGAATACAGCAGAAGAAAGAGAGTTCCAAGGTCACCGTGGGCCACACTGCTGGCCCTGTGGAGTCAGGGTGGAGCCAGAGGGAAGGATGGGGGCTGGAAAGTGCTGGAAGGCCTTCCAGGAAGAGAGGACATTGGAATTGGGGCTTTGATGGGTGAACAGGAGTTCACCAGGGAGCTAGGGAAGGATGTTCCAGGCAGAGGGAACAGCCTGTGCAAACATGGCAGGCAGGAGAGAGAGAGGCGGTCATGTCCTCAGCTGCTCCAGTGGCTCTGTGGGGCTGGAGCATAGAGGGGCAGCCACAGACATGTTTATTTGCCCCTGGGCTCAGTTCTCCCATCCCACCAGCCCCCTGAGGGCGGGACCGAACCTGCTTTGCTGGCGGCCAGCAGTGCACTAATATTTGTGATGCAGGGGAACCAGGCCAGGTGAGGCCTTGAACCTGGGCCGAGAGCCAGGAGGGGCTGGGCCACAGCCTAGGCAGGAGGGGGCATTTTCCCATCTGTGAACCCCCTGCCTGGGCCCCTGTGCTTAGGAAGAAGGCAGGGTCTGGACGCCGGGTACCACCCCTTCCTCCTGGGGTGACCTGGGCCCGCAGAGGCACCTATGTGAGCCTCAGTTTCCTCCCCTGGAGATTGACCTCATTGTGGGACAAGGTCAGGACTGGGCCCAGACGGGGTGCGGGGTCGCTGAGTGCTCACCCTGAACATCCCTTAAGCAGCTCCCAGACTCTTTGAAAACAGGAAACAGGCCCTTGATGGAGCCCCCAGCTGCACTTCCTGAGCCTCTGCATGACGCGCGTGCTGGGGATGTGCGCGCATGCACAAGTGTGTTTGCACGTGGCCTGTGTGTGCATGTGTGTGTTGCCATGTCGCGCTGTCCATGGAGCCCGGAGACGTGTGCCAACACACGTTATATGGGCTCAAATATGGGTCTACACATGTTAGCCAACGTGGGAAGCAGATGTTGTTGGTTGGTGCGTTTGCGAGTTTGGGGCTAGTCGGTGTGGGGCGTGTGTGTCTGTTAGCAGTGGGGACTGGACTGTGCTGCCAGCTGGGAGCCTGTCTGGTGGCCCCCAGGCCTCTGAAGACCCAGGTCAGCCCGGACTCGGACGCTGATGACAGCTTTAGATTCCTTCTCTTCCCTGCTCCAAACCCATGTGGCTCCTCTGGCCCCCAGGGAACCTGTGACGTCTCCACCCTCCTTTCCTTCCATCTACCCTTCACTCACAGGTATCCCCAGCCCACCTGCCGCCTTGCTGTTTCTGAAGGCTGGCCAAACACATTCCTACCCCAGGGCCTTTGCACCTGCTGTGCTGGCTGCCTGGACTGCTCCTCCCTCCTCCTCTCCATTCCTCAGGCCTCAGGGTAGTAGCCTCGGGCAAGTCACCTCCCTCCAACTTCTTGGCTGCCCCTGCTACCCCAGCCAAGTCCAGACTACAAACCCCAGCTGCAATTTAGCTACTTCCCTGTATCTTGAGTTGGGTGGTCTCCCTCTATAAGCCTCAGTTTACTCTCCAACAAACTGGGCCCAATCCTAGTGTGGTCTCACTTGCCCAGGGTCACCCAGAAAGTGGAAAAGTCAGGACTGGAACCTGGGCTGCTCTGATCCCAAGCCTTTGGCATTACCCACATCAAGTGGGGGATACATCTGGAGGGTCAGAGCCAGGCCAGGGTCACTCTGCTGCAGAGGCCAGATGGGGCCCAATAAGGGCCTCCTCAGTGTCAGGTTCCTAGGATGCCTTTCTCTTCCTGGCAAACTTCTACTCACCCTTCAAAACCCCACCTCCAATACCCCCTTCTTCATTCTGAACCTGGCTCTCTCTCTGCCTTCCCCCAGCCCCATCTGTCTGTCTAACCTGGTCCTGACTCCCATGGGCTGAAAGCATTTGTGTTGGTATCTGTTCCTTGCAGACAGGCCAGGGCTGAGGCTTCTCAGGGGCCCCACTTTGCCCAGCCAGGAAGATGAGACCGGGTTTCCCATATGCCTCCCTGTGGCCCTGCAGCCTCCCATCGCTAATCATGCTGCAGTCACTCCAGCCTCCATCACAACGGCTTCAGGGCCCCCCTCAGGGCCTTTGCACTTGCTGTTCCTTCTGCCCAGAGACCTCTTCCCCCCACTTCTTACAAGGTCTGCGCCTTCTCCTCCGGCAGGTCTCAGCTGAACCGTCTCCTCCTCAGAGACCTCTCTGCCTGCCTGACCACAGCTGCCCCATTCCCTCTCTCAGTCCCTTTTGGCCCCTTCCTTGCACTTCTCACAATTCATAATTACACTTATTGGTGGGTCCGTGGCCCATCCTCTGCCTCCCCTCTGTAATGGAAGCCCCAAGAGGGCGGGGCCACAGCATGCAGTAGGTGCTCAGTACATGCACTATAATAAATGAGAGAGCAGAACATGCATGGGGTGCAGGGAGCAAAGGACACAGGCAGAGAAGGCAAGGGCCGGCTCTCAGCAGCTGCTCAATTAACACTGGATGCATGAATGGAGTTGCAAAGGAGGACCCCAGCCCACCAGCCATGGCAGCGTCCTAAGGGACAGTCTCCTGGCCTCATCCTTGGCCCCAGATCCCTGCTGCCTCCCTCCCACACACATTGCATCAGCATCCCCGGAGCCTGCTTGGCATTGTGTGGGGGAGGGGAGCAGAAACCCCCACTCAGTTATTTGCACACTGGCTTCTCCCACAAAGCCCTGCCATCACAGTGCTGAGTGCCCCTTCCTCCCAGCTTCCAGGCCCAGGAGGTCCTTATTTTGGCCACCTCAGCCCGTTGCACAGATGGGAAATCCAAGGTCAGAAGCAATTCCATCCCTGTGTCCAGACTGAGCATGCCCCTGCTCTGCTCACACATCCTCCATAGCTCCCTATTACCCACAAGAAAAGGTCCAGCTCCTCAGCCCAGCATTTGTGATACTGCCCAAGTACTGCAAGATCCTTTTTCCCTTTGCCTAATTCTGAGTCACTCTTTGTTTCTCATCTTTGTTATGTTCCCAGTATTAACTGCGACGTGGTCCTGGGACACATCAGCTGCTGTTAGAGACCAAATGACTTTTACAAAGTAAAGGGACTCACTGTTTGCACAGTATGCAAACACCGTGGACCATAGACCATTTACAGGGTACTAAGTACAATATAGGGAACAGTGACTGCCCAGGAGCTTAAATCAGAGCTGGCAAACTTTACCTGTAAAAGGCCAGATAGGAAATATTTGAGGCTTTGGGGCTTTGAGGCTACACAGTCTCTTTTGCAACTACTCTACTCTGCTACTGTTGTACAAAAAAGCAGCCGTCTACAAATACACAAACCAGTAGGCATGGCTATGTCTTGACAAAACTTTATTTGTGCACACTAAAGAATGAATTTCATATAATTTTCACATGTCATGACATATTCTTCCTTTGGCATTTTTTCCCAATCATTTAAAAATGTAAAAACCGTTTTTAGGTCGTAGTTAGAGCTGAAGTTTGCCAGCCTCTGGAGGAGGCACTTGATGGGTCACAAAGTGTCAGATTCGTGTTTACAGAGTATTGGAACTTTGTTTAAAGTTACCAGCTAAGAAAACATCAGGGCTGGCGGTGGCTGACAGTGCGTGATCGTTGATAAGTCGCAAGTGTCGGAACTCACCAAGTAGCAGCACAAGCAAGTGCTCAGGGCTGCTCAGGTGTCAGGACTTGGGTTTAAGTCCAGCCCTGCTCCTGGCCCTGACACCACACTCTCAGGACACTGTTTACCAAGTATCGAGTGACAGGGACCGATGGCAATGGATCGGGTCACAAAGAAGTCACACCACAAGTTGGGCACTGTGACAAGCCAGCCAGACTGGGTGCTGGCTGTTGACAGTGATGTGAGACCAGCTGTTTACAGGGGACCAGTCAGCCCCTCTTCCAGACGCCCAAGTCCAGCTGGCCAGTGCAGTGCGCTTCTCTGCAGAGGGCCGCAGTCCTGGCAAGCCCGGCTCTCTCCCGAGGCCACCTCCAGCCAGGGCTGGGAGTGAGACAACAGCTCATGTCCCAGGCAGTAACGGAGTGCCAAGAACCCTGGGCCCCCATTCTCAATTAGATTCTCCTTCCGCTCATGCATGGCTGTGCTGCCTCGGGCACATCACTTAACCTCTCTGGGCCTCTGCTTCCTCGTCTGTAAGATAGGCATAATGAGGAATCTTTGTTGCCAGATAAAATACAGGCTGCCCAGTTAAATTGGAATTTCAGATAAACAATGAGCACTATTTTTTTATTGTGATAGAGTCTCATATCGTTCCCCAGGCTGGAGTGCCGTGGCGTCAGCCTAACTCACAGCAAACTCAAACTCCTGGGCTGAAGCAATCCTCCTGCCTCAGCCTCCTGAGTAGCTGGGACTACAGGGGTGCGCCACCATGCCCGGCTAATTTTTCTATTTTCAGTAGAGACAGGGTCTCACTCTTGCTCAGGCTGGTCTCGAACTCCTGGCTTCAAGCAATCCTCCTACCTAGGCCTCCCAAAGTGCTAGGATTACAGGTGGGAGCCACTGCGCCCGGCCACCACGTTATGACGCAGCAAGAAGGCCCTCACCAGATGCAGCCCCTCGGCCTTGGACTTCCCAGCCTCCAGAACCGTGAGCCAAATAAACGTCGATTGTTCATAACCGCCCCCTGCCTGTGGCATTCTGCTATAGCAGCAGGAAACGGACTAAGACAGCTGTTCATCTGAAATTCAAAGTTGACTGGGTGCCTGGCAATGTGTATTTCCTAATTCTCGCCCCCTGTGATGGAGCTTCCCTCACCGGAGGCTGTGACCACCCTAACAGGGTGCCCGGGCCAGGCACAGAGAAAGTGCCGACGTGTGGGAGCACTGCTGTCCTTTGTCCTTGTCTTCCCAGCAGCTTACAGGACTGGGCTCATGTGAATTGTGATGACTGACTCATAAATGCATCGTCTGTCTCTGGGGGACGGATGGCAAGAATGGGGCCATTATTTGAGGGTTTCACCGGAACTTCAGTAAGACTCTTTAAGCCACCAGGGGCCCCTGGGAGGACAAGAGGCCCAGGATTCTTCATTTATGGTCTGTCCCCTGTGTCCAGAGCCATATCCGGACCCTGTAGCGTTCAGTAAAGAGTTATTGAATGGATGAAAGACAGGACTGAAATATTTATTAAATGAATATTTATTGATGCTAAGGCCCCTCTCATAGGGTCCACATGCAAGGGCTTTCTGGTGGAGGTGAGCCCTGACCCAGACCTAAAAGGAGGAGATTTATAGGTACAAGCAGGGCATGTGGAACCCCAGGCAGGAGGCACAGCATGTGCAAAGGTCCTGGGGTGAGAAGACCATCATGCTCCCAGGGGCTGTCTTCCTGCCACCCCCGGCTCCCTTGACCATTTCCAGGCTCCAGCTGAAGTTGATGAGGCTGAAGCTAGGTTTGGGATGGCCAGGGTTGCCTGACTAGTCAGGTGGGACATGGCATCTTCACCGCACCCCTGCCCCATGGGCAAGGATGCAAGGCCCCAGCACATTCTCAGCCTGGGTGGGGGCAAGACGAACCTCCAGGCTGCAGAACCAGGCACCACTTCTGCCCCGGAATTTCCGGAGCCACCAGCCGGGTGCACCCTCCTCCCCGACATGGCTGTGGCCACCTGGGGGGACATAGAGCAAGAGAAGCAGGACCGGGCCACAAGCTGCCTGGCAGCGTCAGGCAGCAGAGAAGGGAGATTTGGGAGGTGGAGCTGGCAGCTCCCAGGACCAAGAACCAGTGCTGGGATGACAACAGTCCCAACCACGGTCACAGCAGCCTCTAATGCCCATGACCCCCAGCGGCACCTTCCCAGGAGTGACCTCACTTAATTGCCACAAAATCGAGGACAGGCCTGTTCCATAAGTATCCCCATTTGAAACTGAGGCTCAGGACAACGAAGTCACTTGCTGAGGGACGTGTGGTGACCCCATGAACACCCACCTTTCCCTTTTAACCTCAGTTTTTACATTTTTTTTATTTAATTTTTTTTCAAGACAAGGTCTTCCTCTGTCACCCAGGCTGGAGTGCAGTGGCATAATCACACCTTACTACTCCTGGACTCAAAGTGATCCACCTGCCCCAGCCTCCGAATAGCTGGGACTATGAGCACATGCTATCACGCTGGGCTAATTTTTCTTGTTTTTTTGTAGAGATGGGGTCTTGCTATGTTGCCCAGGCTGGTCTTGAACTTCTGGCTTCAGGTGCTCCTCCTGCCTCAACCTCCCAAACCACCTTTCCCTTTTAACCTCATTTTGAGGTGAGAAGATGGAGGCCCAGCATCTGGGGCCAGATTTGGATCCACTGGGCCACTTGCCTGTAGCCTCAGTAGTACTGGCCATAAAATGGGACTTTGGGTGACTTTGGACTTCAGATGGCCACGAACAGACACTTTACCTCTGGCTGCTAGGCCCACTCTGGCTCAGCCCAGAATTATGGCAGGAAGAAACCTCCCTTTTATTCCCCACCACCACCAAGTTGGCTCTGTAACTCTCTGAAACTCACTGTATCCAGCACAGAAAAATGTGCTCATGGGGTATTCAATACTTAACTGGGCTCCTGGGGCAGGGGCAGGGATTGGCTGCAAACGGGCCCATCGATGGAATTTCCCAGTGATGAAAATATTATATCCAGATTGATAATCCAGGGCTGTATGCATTTGTCCAAAGTCATGCAACTGTACTCCATTGTACATAAGTTACACCTTAATAAACTTGACTAAAAAAATATATATATATATATATGATATGGTGGGGCATGGTGCGTCATGCCTGTGATCCCAGCACTTTGGGAGGCCGAGGTAGGAGGATCACCTTAGCCTTAGAGTTCCAGACCGGCCCGGGAAACATAGTGAGACCCCCATCTCTACAAAAAATTTAAAAATTAGCCAGCCATGGTGGCTCACACCTGTAGTCCCAGCTACTCAGGAGGCTGAGGCAGGAGGATCACTTGAGCCTAGGAGGTTGAGGCTGCAGTGAGCTATGATGATGCCACCGCACTCTAGCCTGGGCGACACAGTGAGACCCTGTATATATACATATATATATATATATATGTATATATATATACACATACACACACATATGTATATGACATTTTATTTGGGGAACGTGCAGGGGGGAAAAGCAACATAAGAACAAAATCCAAATGCTTTGTATGGAGTCTTCTGTTCTGGAAATTCGTGTCATTAAGTGTAGCTCTGGGATGATGAAGAGTGGTCTCTCACTACCAATCGGCGCCATCCAGATGTGCCTGTTAATGTTCTTTTTCTTGCTTCAAAATAAAACACATCTGGGTTTTAAGTTTTGTAAGTATTGACTTGCTTTACACAAAGCGTTCGTGAAATGTAGGTGCCACACCCTCCCAGCGGCACAGGGGAACGGCAGAAGCAGTCCATTTTGAACTTGAAGATGCTACAGTGGTTACAGCTGCACACACAGGGGTGAGCCTCAGTTTCCGCACCTGTACAATGGGGGTAACAACCCCTTTGCTCATGGGGCCGTCGTGGGGCTGGTGCGTGGGCTGGGGCTTGGTGCGGTAGGCGCTGTCAGAAAGGGGTAGATAAATCCTGGGTTAGATTTGCTGTCTGTTTTCTTCTCAGCTGTGTTTGTTTGTTTTACGCTGACATGAGCCAACATAAAGGATGGATCTGACATGTCACCGGCATCCCAAATGCCTGCATTCCTGATCTTCAGGGCATTTCTGTGCCACCCCAAGGAGGAAGCAGCAGCAGCAATGTCCCGGTATCAGCCGGTTCCTGGCCACACCCCACTGCACGGCAAGTCCTGGGACTGCTTCTATTCTAGAACATTCCTGGGGTGAGGAGCCCAGGCTGGTGTCCTGGGGTCTTGTTCCTGAGACCCTCGGGTCCCAGCATCATTGAGAGGCTGGACTCAGGGTAACCCATAGGGGAGCCACCCTGGGGACTCAGTGATGTGGCCCTGCAGGTGGGGCTTGGCGGCGTCAGGGCACGGTGGCCTGGCTCCCAGTGGGAATCTGGTGTTGGGACTTTGGCGGTGTCTGGCGGTTCAACCCATCAGCCATTCACTGAAGACTCAACAGCAGCTAATCCTGGAGGTCAGACAGGGACCTGAGCCACCAGAGAGGGACACAGTAGGAGAGATGACAGACAGGGAGAGACAGAGGGACAGAGCGAGCTCTTGGGCCATCAGTCCCCGCCGAGGTCTGGCCTGTGGACCCCACCCCAGCCTCCAACCAGGCGGCGCCTGCTTCTCCAACACACAGATGAGGAAACTGAGTCCTGGGTCTGCCAGCCGGCAGCTCCCGAGGCCGTGACACTGCCCGGCCGAGGGCGGGGAGGCACAAGTCCCCCGAAGGCTGGGACCGAGGCGGGAAGGTGAAGGTGAGAGGGGCGGCGAGGGGGGGGGGGCAGCCTGGTTCTGTGAGGAGAGCCCCCAGTCTTGAGTCTCAACCCGAGATTAGCAGGAACCGAAGGATGTCATGGAAACGGGGTCAGGGCCGCCGGGGTCGCAGTGCCCAGGTTCTTAGTGGCAAGGCACTTTTGAAATTTCCCATGTCTCAAAGCGTTTTAAAATGACCTCTGGGCTCCCGGGGGTGATCCCAGGCCCTGACGTCCAGACCGAGGGACATCTCAGCTCCTCCCGGAGAGCAGCCTGGAGGCACCCGCGTGGGGAAGCCGAGAAAACGCCGAGAATGTCCCGGGCCGGGACCGGGAAGACTGGCCTGGGACTGGCGCCGGGTGGCCTCAAGGGGACGGCTGGGAATTCTGCTTTGGTGACCCCTGTGATTGCAGGGGCACGTGGCGCACACCCCACGCACGCCCGCGTGGCACGGAGGCCACCACACAAAGGCTGGAATGACCCCAGCAGTGACCACCCCTCCCCACCCTGGGAGACTTGCGATCCACAGAGCGACGCCCAGCCTTGGGGAAGCCCACGCCGGGCGGTTGCAGGGGACCCAGGGACGTCCGAAGCCGGGCGCTGGCGCTGGCCTCGCCCTCGATGCTCCCGAGGAAATGGGCTGGGACCCGCACGACTGTTTCTGGAGAAACCCATCATTTCACCAGGAAGTAACCCCAGACCCTGACCCATGGCTTCCACCGGGGCGTGAACGGGAAAAGGGACAGGCCAGGAGTTTGCAGGGAAGTGGATGTGCGTCCCAAATGCCACCACAGGCAGGGTAAGACGCCAGCCACATAAAAGTGGGTCCATTCAAAAATAAAAAACAAACACAAACAACAACAACATAACGCCAGAAAAGAACCAGGCAGAAATAGCAGGTGTGGAAAAACCTCCTAGTGGAATCCGTGGCGCCATGAAGAAGGAATTATTAACTAGGTGATGTGGACGGCCAGGTTGGAGGGACCTCTGCCTCAGTAAGGAGGAATAAAAGAAGCAAAAGGTGTCCCCAAGCCTGCAGGGAAGCAGGCACAAGCTGTATTGTGGAGATAAGTGGTGCAAGCCGGATGTCTGGGGCCCACCTGGTAGGAGCTGCAGCGGCTGAACTCCGGTGGCTGTGGGGACGCAGAGGTGGTGACCAGCGCGGCTGAGGTACCTGCTCCAGGACAAGGCCCAGGCCACGGACAGGGCGTTATTTAATGAGCACCAGTGAGGACCGACCCACAGAGCTGGCTGGGCTGAGCCGTACCGTGGCTACTGCCAGGAGGTGTCCCCCGCCACGTCCACGTCCAGGAGCCCCTGCTACTGTCCTGGTCATGTGTGGCCCAGTCTGTACTCAACACCAGAAACCTTTTGGCCACCATCCAACTATCTCTTGCCCCCAAAGACCCAACAAGCTACTCCACACTGTGTTGGTGACCTAGTGTTAGGAAATGCTTAGAATGTGGGCGTTCCTTGGCTTGGTGACGTGCCCCAGAGCCCACACTGACGGGTGAGTGGTATGGGCGGGTGGAGGACGCCATCTGTGGCTTCAGCTTCCAGGGTGATATTTGGGAACCACTCAGCACATGCCGAGTGTCGTGGATGGACTCACGGTCCCACCGTTAGTGTTAGCGTTCCCTCAGGACAGGATGTGGAGACCCTGGAGAGATCCAGCCAGACTTGCTTATGTCCCTGAGGGCACCCGAGAGCCTGCAGCCCGGTTTACTGGTTGGTTGGTGCTGCTACTTGGAGGGCTGTGTCATGCCACCCACTTTGGAAAAGAAGTGCCAGCTGAACCCGTCATCTCGCCTGGCACCGAGTGTGCCTGTCGTCTGCGGTGCGGGAAGATGGGTGAGCACCTTCCCAATAAAGACTTAATGCCAGCCAGGCGCGGTGGCTCATGCCTGTAATCCCAGCACTCTGGGAGGCCAAGGCAGCAGGATCACTTGAGATCAGGAGTTCGAGACCAGCCCGAGCAAGAGCGAGATCCTGTCTCTACCAAAAATAGAAGAATTAGCTGGGCGTGGTGGTGGCACCTGTAGTCCCAGCTACTCGGGAGGCGGAGGCAGGAGGATCACTGGAGCCCAGGAGGTGGAGGTTACACTGAGCTATGATGACGCCACTGCACTCCAGCCTGAGCAGCAGAGTGAGACTGTCATTCACTACCAGCGTCACCATCATCATCATAGTAATAATTTGCATCTTCCTGATCCCAAGTGATGTTGAATCCCCCGTGTACACCCCTCCTTCATGAAACCCTCCTCTGGGTTCTTTGTGACCTCATGACAGGAATTGCCTACGCATGTTTGACCGTGTTCCTCCAACAGGTGCATACGTTGAAACATCTTCCCCTAGTTTGTAACTTGCCTTTCACTTTCTTCAAGGTGCCTTTTGATGGGCAAAAAGTCCTGCTCTTCATATGTACAGACCGACTAATCCTGTCTGATGCAGGCAGTGCCTACTGGCACTGATCTGGGGAGTCGTTCCTCACCCCCAGCTGGCGGAGATTTCCTACCAAGACATCAAAGCTTTATTTTATTATATTTTTGCATATAAGCCCTTACCCCACGTGGAGTTGCATTTTGCATATGGTGTGAAGTGAGGAACCAACGTGATTATCTTGCCATGGAGTCCCGCTTTCCAGATCCTTGTCTAGGATAGCAATGACCTCTCCCCACTGCTGGGACAAATTCTCTGCACAGTGGAGCAAAATTCCTGACCTGCATACAACTGTGTTTGGGCATTTAACTCCAATCTGTCGGTCTGTGCCAATATCTCTCTGACTTAATCACAGGCTTTGTAATGGGTCCTCGTATCTGGTAGAACAGGTAGGGCCAGTCCATTCGTCTGCTATGTGCAACCCTCTTCCAGGTAAATTTTTGAATCACCTTATCAAGTTCCAAGGAAAACCCTGTCATGACTTTGACTGAGATGGTGTCAAAACTACAGACGGGGAGAAACGGCATCATCATGGCCTCAGCCTTCCTGTCCATGAACATTGTACATCTGCCGTCTCCTTAGCCTCATCAGTCTCTCTCTCTCAGAGGCATTATGTCTTTTTTTCTTTTTCTTTTTCTTTTTTTGAGACAGAGTTTCACTCTGTCACCCCAGAGTGCAGTGGCATCATCATAGCTCACAGCAACCTGAAACTCCTGGGCTCAAGTGATCCTCCTGCCTCAGCCTCCCGAGTAGCTGGGACTACAGGCGTGCACCACCACACCTGGCTAATTTTTAAGTGTTTTGTAGAGGCAGGGTCTCACTGTGTTGCCCAGTCTGGTCTCCAACTCATGGCCTCAACCGATCCTCCCACCTGGGCCTCCCAAAGTGCTGGGATGACAGGTGTGAGCCACTGCACCTGGCCAGCAAGGTGCAAATTTAAACACCCATGAGATGCCATCTGATTGGTGAAGAGCTACAAAATCCCAAAACACCAAGTGTTTCTCAAGACATATTTATGGGAAACTCACAAGTGGCCAGGGGAGGGTCAATGATTCTAATGATTCGGAAAAGCCTCTGGGGTTTCTGAGACCATTTCAGTTCCCAATCCATGTGTCTCAGAAATCCCGGAAGAGAAATACACACGTTTCTGCTCCTGCCACAGTGCCAGGCTTAGGCAGTGTCCCCTCTGAGCCAGAGAATGTGTGGGAGGACAGGGGATTGTCATTTGAGGGTGGGGAGGGTGTGCATAGGTGTCCTGGGCTGCTGTGACAAATTGCCACAACCCAAGTGGCTCAGAACAACAGAAATCTCTTGTCTCTCAGTTGTGGAGACCAGAAGTCTGAGATCACGGGCAGGAAGGCTGAGGCCATGAAGATGCCGATTCTCCCCGTCCGTGGTTTTGACACCATCTCAGTCAAGGTCATGACAGGGTTTCCCGTGGAATTTGATAAGGTGATTCAAAAATTCACCCGGAAGAGCAGAGGGTCGGTTCCTTCTGGTGGGTTGGGATGATTAAATGAGCTAGTGATAGCTGGTATACAGCAAACACTCAGTACATGCTCACTGGAAGAATCATAAGATACGTTAAGACAGCAAAGTCGAAAGTCGGCGTTGGTTGTTGATTGGATGAGTGATAGAGGCTCAGTATACCCTTGTGCGCTGACCCCAGACTCCGCCCCCGCGCGGCTGTGGCCCAGCAAACCTCCCTGGGCTGCAGCAGGCGGTTGCAGCCAGACACGTCTGCAAACTGAAACCGGCCTGAGGCCTGGGCCACCCACTTGTGGAACCGCGGTTGGCTGTCCCTGTTTCCTCCCTGTGAGAAAGTCGTCCCCACCCCCCCCACCCCACCCCCCAAGCGGGAGGCTGTCCCGGGGAGGGAGGGGCGGGGGAGAGAAGGAGGGCAGAGTCCGTTCCCAGGGGACCTCAGGGAGTGACAGTGCCACCCTGTGCCTCAGTTCTTCCATCTGCAACTGGGCGACATGGGAGGAGGAGATCTCAGGCTCCTGGCCAAGAAGTTTGGACTTGGGGACCTGGGACAAGTGACTTCACCTCTTTGAGCCTCAGTTTCCCCCTCTGTGAAATAGTGAGAAACACATGGTCACGAGAGCTACTGCAAAGGGGGCGTGTCTGTCCTCTTAGAGGCACAAGTCCCATCTCCCCCTTGAAACCCTCTCAGGGTGTCCTGCTGCTCTTAAGCTGAGACCAAACTGTCCCCGTGGGCCCCGAGGAGACACAGCCTCCCTCCATCCTCTCCCGCCACTGCCCCCTTGCAAACACACCAGCTCATTCCCAACTCAGGGCCTTTGCACAGGTCTTCGCTTCTGCCCGGAACCCTCCTCACCCAATTCCCTCCCTCCCCTCAGCCCCAGTGCCACCCCCTCCAGGAAGCCCTCCATGGCTACCCGATCTGGGATCTGGAGAGACGCTCCCTCTGCCATCTGTGGCCATGTGTCCCACTTCATTCATCGCAATTTTCGAGATTTTCGCTGCCTGACTCCACGTTTATATTCATTGCTTCAAGCACTTAATGTCCAAGTCCCTCCTTGTCCCCAGATCACGAGTCCCACAAGGGCAGGGATTGGTCTCAGTTGGCTCTGGCTGTGTCCCTTGTCCCCAGCCCAGGGCCTGTGAGCACACTGATTAAGCCTTGTGTCCAGGAGCTGGGGACGCCATGAACAAAATACAGACTGCTGATGGCAGGGGAGGGAGAAAAGCCATGTGGGCGAGTGTGGCATTTGAACTGAGACCTGAGGCGGTAGGGGAGACTTGGGCAACACAGTTCCAGGTGGAGGCACAGCCCATGCAAAGGCCTTAAGGCAGGCGCGTGCCTGACTTGTTGGAGGAGCTTCGAGGGGGCTGAGGTGGCCCAAGTGGATTAAGGGGGAGGAGGGAATGGGCCTCGTGGATTGGGGAGGATTTTGGCTTTTAACTTGGAGGAGGTGGGAGCCACAGAGGGTTCTAGACAGAAGAGGGACATGTTTGACTCAGGCCACCAGGGGGGCATGCCTTTGGGGAGTGAAAGCAAAAGTGAGAAGACCAGAGAGCAATGGCAGGGCTGTGCCAGGTGACAGAAGGGATCAGATTCAGGAGCAATTGTACGGGTGGAGGAGTGCAGGGAGACGAAGAGGGTCAGAGGTGCCCGTTTGAGCCATCTCACAGGGGAGGAAACTGAGGCTCTGGGGGTGGAGGGATCTGGGTAAGGGAGAGGTTGGAAGGAACAGGTGGGATGCTCAGAGGTGGCCAGGGCCCAGGAGGGAGCCTTGGAGCCCCCCTGAGTCACCAGGACCGCCAGTTGCCTCCTGAACAGCCTCCGCCCTTCCCTGTCTCTCTGTGATTTTATCTCTGTAACTCTGTGCTGGTCAGAGGGAGAAGGCTTCACCTCTTACAGACGCCGCAGGCCTGACTTGGCTGCCCACAGATTCATTTACTCCCCCACAACCCTGAGACACTGGACTGGCCCTGTTTTACAGCTGGGGAAACTGAGGCTCAGAGGGGTCAATCCAGGACAGAGACAGGATTCAAACCCGGGGCCTTGGCTCTAGGCCGCATTGTTGGGGTGGCATTCTGCCTAGGGGTCATTAAACGCTCCGCCCTGGAATATATTATTCAGTTCCCAGCCTCAGAGCGGGGCTGGGGTAGGAGTCCCTAACATACTAAAGATTCAGGTTTCAATTTTTCTGGCCTTCAGTTGCTGTGGTTCTAGGATTGTCTGTGATTCGTTTGCTCATTCATTCCTGGCCACCTCTGGGTGCCTGCCTTACTTACGCGGGGTGACAGCCAAGGCCCCAGCTGGGAGGGCCCAGGCCAGATAGAGATATTCCCAGTCTCGTGGGTCAAGGTTACGCCATAGGGATGAACCCAGAGCTGGGGATCTCCAGGGGTCTGGGAGGGGGCGCTTCGTAAAGAAGGGAATCTAGGGCCAAAGAGCCTGGTACCGCCCCCTCCCTGTCCGCGACACCATGATGGGAGAGGGTGAGGATGGCAGGGGACTTCCTGACCCCAAATCCAAGCCTGGTGTGGAACCCCAGAGTTTCCCTGGCCCTGCAGCCCCACCCTAGATGCCCTCTCTGGTCCCCATTCCCAGCTGGCACCAGGCAGCCACCAATGCCACATGGACAGGCCTGGGCCTCCTGCCAGACTGGCTGCTGGGAAACCGGCTCCAGGAGGTGGGGTGTCGCCACCCAGCCTGGCAGGGTGGAGACTTCTGTGCTGGCCATGCATGGGACAGCCCCTAGGATGGCAGGCTGGAGGGCAGCTGGACCGGGGTGACCAGCGGTGCCACTGGGGCTGGATGACGCTCTTCGTGATTGAGCCTCAGTTTCCCCATTTAACAACGGGTAGGGGGCTATGTCTAAAAACTGGGTGGGGGCCGAGCTGTTGGTGTTTGAGGGTTGGAGAGAGGTTCTTATGCGGTTTGGGTCTCCCAGGGAGCACGTGAGGGGCCGTGAGGGCTTGGCAGGGGGCGAGGCGGGTCGGGGACATTAGGATTTGGGGAAGGACAGATCCCAGGACACTGGCTGGGCTGGGCTTCGAGATCCCGGGGCAAGGTTGAGAGACAGATGAGGGGAGGGGAGAGACAGGGAGAGATAGAGAGATAGGGAGAGAGAGAGAGAGATGGGGTCGCGAAGAGGAGGGAAGTCTGAGGACTGAGCCCGCCCGGCAAGTCGGCCAGCAGCTGGGGGCGCAGGACCAGCCCCTGGCAGAGGCCACCGAGGCCCCTCCCAAGGGCCAGAGGACGCCCACACCTGGGCTCCTGAGTGCACCGTGTAAGGCTTAAAATTATTGAGGATGGTGATAGCTTTGAGGGTGAGTGCCTCCTCCACCTAGCGGCTTCTCACTTGCCACAGCCTGCGCATCACCCCTCCCCGGGATTAGCTACCCCATTTCACTGATAGGGAAACTGAGGCTTGGAGCAGCCCAGGCTGCACAGCTCGTTGGAGGCAGAGCCTGAACTTGGCCTGTGCTGGGAGACATTTGTTGACTGACTGTGTGACCTCCCCCTTCACCTCCAGTTCCCAACCGGAAAGGAGAAACCTGCCCCTCCTCCCATCCCCAGCACCCCGGCAGTGTTTTTCTTCCCTCCTCCTGGGTGTTTTGGTTCCCACCAGCAAGGTCAGCCCAGGGCAGGAAGGGAGGCAGGAGCAGCTCCAGGTCAGGGGAGGGAGGAGGACACTGGGCGTGAGCTTGGCCGTAGTCCCACAGGGACCAGGCAGGTCCCAAGTTCCCTCCCCACCCAGCCCCCCGTGCCTCAGTTTCCCCTTCTGGAAAGTGGGGCCTAGCATGGTCGCAACCCCCATGCCTGGCCGTAGGGGAAAGCCTGTTGCTCCGGGCAGTGGAGGGGCCAGGACCGGGCGGGGTTTCCCACGTCCCCGCCAAGGTTCTGCTGCTCCGTCATTAAACATTGATGAAGGCTACTCTGTGCCTGTCCCCATGGGTGAGTCCAGCCCAACTGGCCTCCGGTGGGGACAAAGCCAGACACAGACGCATCAACCCGGGTGTGGGGGTTCAGGGTCCAGAGGGAGGGTTTGGGGGAGGGGGGATGGGGTGAGGTGCCTGCAAAAGGGGGACATCAAAGACCAGGAGGATCCTCGGCTCTGACACCTACAGCACAGGCCACCAAAGGAAAATAGATAAATTGGGCTTCATGAAATTTAAGATTTTTCTTCCACAAAGGACACTATTTAAGAGAGTGAAAACACAACCCACAGAATGGGAGAAAAGTATTTGCAAATCATGTATCTGATAAGGGTCTAGTAGCCACAATATATAAAGAATTCTCACAACTCAATAATAAAAAGATTAGTAGCCCAATTAAAAGCGGGCAAAAGTGGCCGGGCACAGTGGCTCACACCTGTAATCCTAGCACTTTGGGAGGCTGAGGTGGAAGGATCCACAAGTTCAAGTTTATAGTGAGCTATGACTGTGCCACTGCACTCCCACCTGGGCAACACAGTGTGACCCTGTCTCTAAAAATAAATAAATAAGTAAGTGCTGGAGGACCCCTAACTCTTCCATCATTTAAACTGCACTTTGTCTCCATCTCAATCATTTCTCTATCTATATTATTTCTTTATTTCCTATTATTTCCATATCCCTTGCGACGATCCTGCCTTGGGGCCTGTTTTGCTGGGAGAGTAGCTGATTCCCAGCAACTGGTGCTGCGAGCAGGGTCCTAAAGGCAGAAGGCTTCACCGGAGTGGAGATTCCCGTACAGCATCGCAAGGGATCCGGAGAAGGCTGCGAGCTGAGGTGCCCAGGAAGGGCAAATTAATCTCTGGGGATTACATAAAATAAGATAAGTTAGGGTAACAATGGGGAAGACTTTCCTTTCTAAGTGTCCTGAGTACATGGAACTGCTGCAGACTCCATTACAGAGTTCTGGGGTGGCTGCCAAACAGAAAACTCTTGAGGAACTGTTTCGTTTAATTTCCAAGCACTGTGATTGGTTTCCCTTTCCGGATATGCTTTGGCTACAGCAATGGCAGCGGGCTGTCAGCGCTTTGTGAATAGCATACAGGAGGGGGCAGCAGGTCCCTCTCCCTGTGTGGCAGCCCTGCTTGCTGCGCCAGTTGCTGGGAGTCAGCTACTCTCCCAGCAAAACAGGCCCCAAGGCAGGATCGTCGCAAGGGATATGGAAATAATAGGAAATAAAGAAATAATATAGACAGAGAAATTATTGAGACGGAGACAAAGTGCAGTTTAAATGACAGGGGAGTCAGGGGTCCTCCAGCATTCCCGTGAGCTGTGAGGCCACGAGTGAAGTCTCACATCAGTATTTATTCTTACAGCAAATAGCTGTCTTTTGTCAGAGAATTACGTGTACAGTTCATTCTTTTAGGGTTCTGGGGGAGCCTTACCTAATTCTGTCTACAAGAATAGATGGTTACACAATTTTTATAAGATACTACTCTAATCTACTTCTTCTAAACACAGAGACACGTAGTCAGGAGTGAAGCAGGAATAGCCTTGAAGTCTAGGATAGTTCCAGCTGCACGTTATCTGCTGGGCAGGCATTTTAATCAACTTCTCCACCAAGGACCCAAACTGAGATGCAGAAAAGCTCAAGGCGATGGCCAGCAGCAAAGAAGAAACGTTGCTTTGCAAACGTCCTCTGACGATGCCCCCCTTGTTGGAAGCAGCTTCTATTCTGTGAACTAACATGTCCACAGATTCCTTCAAGGCAAAGCCCTGCAAAACCCCCAAAACCTACCACATCTCTTAGCCTATTTCCCAACAAGTAAGTAAATAAATAAATAAATATAGGCAAAGACCTTGAATAAACATTGCTCCAAAGAAGTTACACGATTGGCCTCCAGGAGAAAAGTTGTCAGGGAAATGCAAATTAGAACCACAAGGAGATACCACTTCACACCCACTGGGATGGCTGTAATAAACAAAAAGGGCAGGGGGAGGAAATGACAGGTGTTGATGAGGATGTGGAGAAATTTGAACCCTCATGTAGTGCCAGAGGGAACGTCAAATGGTACAGTTGCTGCGGAGAGTTTGGCAGTTCTTCAATAAGTTAAACATAGAATTAGCACATGACCCAGCAATTCCACTCCTAAGGATATGCCCAAGAGAATTGAAAACAGGTGTTCACACCAAACTTGTACACAAATGGTCAGGGCTGCGACATTCACAATAGCCACGAAGTGGAAACAACCCAAATGTCCTTCAGTGGATGAATGAATAAATAGCCACCAAGCCACACAGTGGAATCTTCAGACATGAAGAGGAATGAAGGCCTGATCTGTGCTACAAACTGGATGCACCTTGGAAACATCTGAGCTTCTTTCATGAAAGAACAGAACACAAGGCCACGTGTTGCATGATTTGATTTATATGAAATGTCCAAAACAGGCAAATCCACAGAGACAGGAAGCAGATCGGTGGCTGCTAGGGCTGGGGGAGGGGAGTGGGGAGTGACTGTTGATGGGGACAGGGTCTCCTTTTGGGGAGACAAAAGTGTCCGAGAATTAGATACTGGTGATGGCTGCACAACCCTGTGATTGTACTAAAACCACTGAATTGTACACTTTGAAATTGGATTGCACGCTATGTGAATATAGCTTTAAGCAAAGGAGGAATAGGCAGAGGGCAGAGTGGGCCAAGGGCCTGGCACCTGGGTCACAGGCAGTGAAGTGCAAAGGACCAAGCCAGGGGCTGCCCTGTGTCAAGGGGTCGTCTCCTGCAGCCCATGGTCCCCAGAAGCCTCTGACACCCCAGCCTCATCCTGGCTCAAGGGCAGAGGCAGAGTCAACGTCTCCTCTGACCACACCCAGAGGCCATTGGAGAGAGAGAGGAAGAAGGTGCCTGGAGAGGTAAACTGAGGCAGCCTGTCTCCCTGACGGAGGCATGCCTCCCACTTCCTGGCAGGAGCTGGGGAGAAAGGAAGTGATGGAGCAAGAGAGGCTGAGACAGAGGAGAGAGGTGAGAGGAGGGGCGAGGGCTCTGGAGACACTGCCTGACCACATCCATCTTACAGACCGGAGCACTGAGGCCAGCAAGGAGGAGCCACTTGCTGCTACTGGACTGCAGTGAGAAGGGCATTCAGACAACTCATAGATCAGCTGCCCAATCTCCTGCTCGAGATCCCACCAGCTTTCTGTGTGTGTGTGTGAGGCAGAGTCTTGCTCTGTTGTCCGGGCTAGATTGCCATGGTGTCAGGCTAGCTCACTGCAGCCTCAACCTCCTGGGCTCAAGCGATCCTCCTGCCTCAGCCTCCCGAGTAGCTGGGACTACAGGTGCACGCCACCACGCCCGGCTAATTTTTTGTTTTTAAATCTTGTTGCAGAGATGGGGTCTTGCTATGTTGCCCAGGCTGGTCTTGAACTCCTGGCCCCCAGCAATCCTCAGCCTCCCAAAGTGCTGGGATTACAGGCCTGAGCCACTGCGCCTGGCCCCCAGTGGGCTTTGACTTTTATCTCCCCCCTCAGTTACACCTGCTTCAGGCTGCCTCCTGCCTCAGGCTCTTTGCATGTGCTGTTCCAGCTCCTCTTCCCCATCTCAGCCCTGGCATTGCCTCCTCCAGGAAGCCTTCCTTCACCCCCCATTTCTTACATTCTCTCCATCACTCGCTAGCTTATTATAACTCTCCGTGTGATGACTGGATTACTGTCTGCCTTCCCCACCCAACTGGGAACCCCCCTCCATGACTAGGCAGATTCTGACCTATGCAGGATGGGGCCTGGTATACAGTAGGCACTCTACACTGACTTCTTGAATGAATGAATGAAGCTGGGCTGTGAAGCAGGGCTACCACAGTCCTGACTCCTGGAACTGCCAGGAGAAGCTGAGGGGTGGACAGCCCGAAGGGCCCTGGAGTCATGAGTTACACAGTAGTTGCTCAATAAATACTGGGTCAGGGCTCTGATAAGCAAAGTCTCTTAAATAATTGATTCGAAACCCCTGACCATTTTACAGACAGGCAAGCAGAGGCCCAGAGAGAACCTCCTGTGGGTCATTTCCTAGTGGCAGAATGAAGACTCAAAGTGGCTTCAACAAAAATGGGAAATTCTGGGTTTCAGGCATGGCTGGATCCAGGGACTAACACTCCATCTTTCTGTGCTGCTGTCCTCCCTGGAGACACTTCTGGAAGGGAGGCTCCCCCATGGTGTGAAAGAGGCCCCCAAGCCCAGCCCCCCCAGTGGATGGAGGGTGTCCAACTTCCCGATACGCTCCAGCAAAAGTTCCAGCCGGTGCTCAGTGAACATTGCCTGTCCCAGAGGGCTGTGCCTGGAGGATGAGTTTTTTGGCCAACTCCAAGGGCCACCAAACGGGGTCCTGTAACACTGCATGAGCCCAGGATTGGGATGGCACATAAGGGGGCATTTAGCTACCTGGAGCCCTTGGGGGTCAGGTCACTCAGGTCACTCTGGTGAGGCCACTGACCCAGCCTCCCTTCCTTTCTGTCCACTTGGTCCTGTCACTGCCGGGGCCCATCTCAGCCTGGAGCCCTGCCCTAATGAATGAGGAGGACAAGGCCGGGCACTGTGGTTCACATCTGGAATCCCAGCAATCTGGGAGGCTGAGGCAGGAGGATCGTGCTTGAGGCCAGGAGTTCAAGACCAGCCTGGGCAACATAGTGAGACTCCGTCTCTACAAAAAGAAAAAAGAATTAGCCAGGGTAGGGTCTAGCTGGCCTGGGCTCCTTGCCTCCAGGCACCACCGGCTGCCAGAGCACTCTTCCCCAGAGGCCTCGTCCCTTTTTGCCACAACATTCAGTGCTTCTGGGTTTCAATTCCCCGGCTCCATCCAAAACCAGAAAAATCTGTTTAGCAAAAGCCCAAGGGAGGTGGGAGGAAGGAGCAGGGCATGCTGCTGCTGCCACCTGGTGGCCACTCAGGGAATCTGGGACCACCCGTCCACTGCAGGTGGGATTTCAGGGTTCCCCCCACCTCCCACCTTCCAGGCTCTTGTGGGGAGCAGGGGCTGCCGAGGCAGGATGCGGGGGAGTCTGGCGGTGTGGACAGGAAGAGGGCGAATCCAGGGTGTGTATGGGGGGCAGGGGTGCCGCTGCAGGACGCTGGCGGGGGGCTGGGGACCAACCAAGGCTCCTGTTATGGGGGGACCTAGCTGCCCCACGCCCCAAGCTGTCCCTCCCCGTGCCCAGGCCTGTCTCTGCAGAGTTCTGGGCGCTCATTCGGCTCCGCCTCCTCCAGACCAGGCGCCCTTGGGGGCCCCTGAGGGAGAGATTAAGGCGCGTGTGCGGGATGGACGGATGCATGCGTTGTCAGGTTCCCATATGGGGATTGTGAGCAGAACGTTCAAACTTCAATAAGAGCAGAGATCTACCCAAGAGGCGGGCTCCTTTATTGCGACTTTGAACAGCTCTATGAGGTCAACATTGTCATCACCCCCATCTCGCGGGGTGGGGAGGGCAGACTGAGGCTGGGGAGGGACCATCCCTTTCCCCAGAATGTTCAGAGCTCCTCTTGCCCCCACACCTGGATCCTTCAAGCCTCGAGACCCCACAGTGCTCCAAGGAGCCCTGCATCCAGACTCCCTATCCAGTGCTCCTGGGAGAGGACGCCCAGTCCAGGGCTCTGGGATAGATCTGAGTTCCATTTGCCCCCCACCCCCGGTCTATCCTGCTCCAGAATGGGCCAATGACAGGGTCTGACCCTGCCCCGTGGATATCTGGCCCGGCTGGGCACAGTAGCTTCTGTTTCACGGTGGTTTCTAGGGTTCCCACCATAAGATGGGAAGCAACAGGTGCTGGTCAGAGTAGGTCAGGGTGGGAGGCAGGGGTGCTGGGGTCTAGGGGCGGAGGGGCCTTGGGTCACTCAGGCCCAAATATGACTCCTACCTGTGCTGTGTGGCCTAGGCGAGTCACTCACCCACTCTGAGCCTCAGTGGCCACATCTCTGACACGGAACGGCCATGGTACCTTGCAGGGGCAGTGGTGGGGATTTGGTGGGGGGTTGCATCATGAGAGTGCCTGGATGGAATGGGCTGGGTATACCATAAGTGCTTAATAACCAGCCATCATGGTTGCGATAGTCAGTGTTCCTGTCTGTCAGACAAAGCAGATGTGCCCGTTTCTCCCTCAGGCCTCCAGGGGCACCAAGTGTCCCAATCCTGGGTCTCTGCGTTACCTCTCTGGGGAACAGCAGGAGTCCATCCGCCTGGGCAGGGTTGTCCCCCTGACCGTCCTGCCCCCTGGGCCCCAGGACATCAGCTTTGGGGTGTCCTTGCACCTGTCTCCATCCTCCAAGGACAGCTCTGGGTCCAGGGCCAGCTCGGGAACTCCCCAGGGCAGCTCTGTCTTCTCCTTGAGAGGCTCTGTCCCCTTGCACTTGTCCCAGGACACCTCTACCACTAGGGCCTCTTGTGGGGACACCTCTTCCTGGAAGTCCACCGGGGTGATCCACTGCCAAGTCTGGAGAGACAGGGTGGGGCCCAGGCTGTGGGTGGGGCTCTGTTTCCCACCCAGACAGGAGGGAACAGCCCAGGCCCCTGCTGGCTAAACCCTCTCAAATTCAGGGACCACTTTGAGAGTCCACTTTGCTGCAGTGACCCCCGCTCAGCCTTTCTTAAGAAGGTCACCCCCATTTCTCTTTGGAAAATTGCTTCTCCTCCCGGACGGTTTGGTTGGGTGGTGCAGAGGCCCCACCCCCATTCTAGCAATGGGCAGGTGACCCTGGCCCAGCCAATCAGAGCATTTCAGGCCCTTGGGTCGAGCCATAGGCAAGGGCACATGACCCAAGCTGGACCAATCAGTGATGGCCCTGAGACTTTTGCTTCAGTTAATGGGGAAAATGGACACCCTCCTTCCAGTAGAGCAAGGCTGAGCCTGCCCAGGAGAGAATCCTGCAGGGACTCCAGCAGCACAGAGAGACGGATCCCTCCTTGGGCCTCTGCTTGCCTGTCTATAAAATGGGGAGGGGTTTGGAGCACTGGTCTTGGAGTCCCAATCTCAATGGATTGGGGGAGAATAAAATGAGCAGATGCATGGCCATTGCTCAGCAGAACCCTCGCCCAGAGTGTGCACCCACGAAGCAACCTGGAGTGAGGAAAGGAGCCCTTACCTGCTTCCCCTGGCTGCTGGGGAACTGGACAGCAGAGCTGGCACAGGGTGTGGGCAGGAGTGGGCACAGGTGCCGGGCAGCCCTGGAGGAAGGGGCAGTGAGAGGAGCAGTGCTTCTGTCCGCTCTTACTTTTCCATTGCTCTGACTTGACTTTTCCATCTCCGTTAGGTTATAACGGCTGTGAGGATATGGATTGGGGCAGGGACGGAGGGGAGGAATCCTACAGATTCGGATTCAAATGCCACGTCCACCCCCACTGCTGGGTGCCCCAGGCCAATTTCTGACCATCTGGGCCTCATTTTCCTTGTCTGTAAAGTTGGCACAACCAGGTACCTACTTGATGTGAGAGGTTATAATTCATGGATCTCTCAGGGGAGAAGGTGCGAGTTACCTGTTCAGCCCAAGGTAGCCAAGGACGCCCAGGAGGAGGACGCTCACGAAACTGCCCAGAGACGCGAGGAGGATGAACAAATCGGAAACCTGGACTTCTGGGGGTGGGAGAGCTCGAGTTGGAGGAGGAACACCTCCTGCCTCTTGTTCAGGGAGGGGGCTGGAGGGGTTGGGCCCCCAGCAACTTGCTCCTCAGTTTCCTCATCTGGGAAGTGGGCGCCATGGCAGCCACGTGCTCGGTAGCCATTGAGAAATAAAGGCCTGGCACACAGTGAGTGCTTGGGACACTGCAGCTCCGGGCACCTGCTCATTCACACTCGGCCCACGCGGCTGCCCTCTGGACCCAGACCTGCCCCCCCATGACTGACTCTTCACTTCTCCTGGATCCAATTGGTCCCCTTGGGACTGAAAGTTCACCATGGCAGGAACAGGAATCGTTTGGTCCCTGAATCTCTCGCAGCCATGCGCCCCAGGACAACAGAGCCTGTGTCCTTCTTATCCTTTCCATGAGAGAGACACTCATTTATTCATCCACTTAATAAACAGCCCCCTGCTCCCTCTTCCTCCCCAGGAGCCCCCACCCAGGCTGGGGGAGGCAGAGTTTGACCCAGATATCCCCAACCCCAGGATGTCAGACCAGGGAGAAGGAGCAGTGGTAGATGGTGGCATAGCCAGAGGAAGACAGGGAAGGCTTCCTGCAGGAGGGGTTTTTTGAGCTGGGTTTTGAAGGAGGAGTAGGAGTTTGATGATGGGGAAAACAGACATTCAATGCAGGGAGAGCCTGCATGGGCAAGGCCCCCGGAGTGTGAGGAAATGTTTGTGAACAAAAGCTGCAGGAAAAGGAGGTGAAGGATGTGGGAGCAGATTGGGCTGGGACTTTCTCCTGAGGGCAATAGGGAGCCATGGAAGGGATGTGAGTGAGGGCAAGGCTGCTCAGATCATTATGGGAAGCTGAGTGCAGTGCACGCTGGGTAAATAACCAGGCCCTGCCCCCTCCACTCACCGATGCTGAAGTGCTGGGCCTGGCTCCAGGCACCCCTGAGCTGTGCCGTGTCTGCTCGCACCTGGACTGTGTAGGCTGTGCCGGCCCGCAGGCCATGGAGCGTGACTTGGGTCTCTGTGGGCTTCACGGGCTGCTCTGCAAGGGGGAGGCAGCCATGGGTGCTGGGACCCCTTTACTTCCCTCCAGCCACATCCGCCTCCTCAGTGCTCCCTAAAGACACCGGCTCAGTCCTACCTCAGGGCCTTTGCACTGGCCGTTGCCCCACCTGGCTCACTTTTCCCTCAGATACCCACGCGGTTCCCTCCCTCACCTCCTTTGGGTCTTGAGAGTCGAGGCTGGGCTAGCTCTGTCTGCTCTGTCCCGAGTGCCTCCAAGCACACAGGAGCATCTCAACCAGCGTTTGCCGATTTGAGCGGGTCTCAGAAAACACTTCTTAGCAGCCCTCAAAGGAGGACACCGGCCGCGGCTGCACCGCCAAGGAAATATTCCTAGAACTCCTCATCCGTATTCTTTGAAAATGTTCAAGAGGCATCTTCCCCGAAAGAAATTTGGGGGAAATTGGTAAACCTGGCTGAGTGGTGCTTCCGTGTGCCTGATCCTCCGCAACGTGGCTGTTGGCAGGTCGCTTTTCAGCACGTGGGCTGCCTGCAGCTGCGCCGCCCTACATAAGTCACTGACCCCCACTCGGCCTCAGTTTCCCCCTCAAAACAAGGTGGAGGTGGCCAAGGTGAGAGCAGGGTACCTACATCTTTGATGCCAGGACAACTTCGTGCTGTGCCTCGTGCTGGGTGCTAGTGACAGTGGGGGAAGGGGGTGGGGCGGGACAGGAACTCAGGTCTTGCTGGCCTGTGGCCGTGGGAGGAGGGAGGGTGAGGCCTCGTCTGCAAGGCTGTGTCACCTGCAGGGAGGACGGCAGCCCTCCATGCACAAAACCACCAGGAGCCTCCAGCCCCGGGGACACCGTCACAGCCAGGGCGGGACATGAGACCTGCCTGTACATTCTCATTTCTTTCCCTCCTAAGGGGCAGGAAGGGACATCTGGTTGGGCTCAAATCCAGGTCTGCTGGATCTTTGGGCAGGTAGATCCCCTCTCTAGACCTCAGGTTCCCCATCGATGGAACGGGGACAGGGCTGTCATCCCTACTTGATGGGAGGTGAGCTGCTGGTGCACATGAAGGGCTGCCACAGACACGCCTGGAACATCATGGACACTCAGCTGATGCCTACCCAGCCCTCCCTGGGGGTCTGGACCCTTGAGTCCAGGCCGGGTGTGGTGGCTCTCGCCTGTAATCCCAGCACTCTGGGAGGCTGAGGCAGCAGGGCAGCTTGAGGCCAAGAGTTTGAGACCAGCCTGGGCAACATAGCAAGACCTCATCTCTACCAAAAATTTTAAAAATTACCCAGGTGTGGTGACTGTGTGCCTGTAGTCCCAGCTACTCAGGAGGCTGAGGCAAGAGGATCCCTTGAGCCCAGGAGTTGGAGGCTGCAGTGAGCTATGAACATGCCTCTGCCCTCCAGCCTGGGCAACAGAGCAAGACTCTTAAGACCCTTGTTTTAAGACCCAATTCTCTTGTTTTAAGGGTAGGAAAACTGAGGACCAGAGAGGGCAATGAGGTGCCCAGGGTCACACAGCAAGGCAGACCTCAAGCCGAGACCCCTTCCTCCCCAGCTGGACCTGCACCACCTCACGTACCTGACACCTGTTTGCTGTCTTCATCTCGGCAGCGCACGACATACTCCTTCAGGACGCCAGGACAGGAGCTCAGCGGGGACGGCGTCCAGTCTACAGACACCGAGTCTGGGCTGTGATTCTTCACCGAGATGTGATGTGGGGTCCCGGCCCCCGAGGCTGCAACCGGCACGATTGCCACGGTCAACACCGAGAGCACTGGTTGAGCACATCCTGGGTGCTCAGCCCACACCATCCAGAGACCCCGGTGAACCTGGTCACAGTCAGGTAGGCCTGGGTTCAAATCCTGGCTCCATTGCTCAGTCTTACTTCTCTGAGCCTCAGTTTGTTAGTCCATAAAACGGGGCAGTGCTGCTCAGGGTGTCTTTGGAGTCTACTGAGCTGACTTCCACGTGTCCGGCCTGACATGTGGTAGGTGCCTCCGGCTCGCTCCCTCCTCCTGACACCCAAGGCCACTGCTGAGCCCTCCAGGGAGATGAAGCTGCAGGTTTGGGCCACTCACCGTTGCCCCCAAAGTGGTAAGTAGATAGGACCGTAGACCACGACGTGGCCTTCTCCGGGTGTGCAGAGGCAAAGACCGTGATCTGGTAACACTCCCCCTGCTCCATCGCCCTGGGTGCTTGGCTCCAGCTGTGGGTTGCTGGAAGGAAAAGCAGAGGCCAGGCCACTAAATAGATTGTGTTCCCACTTCTGCACCTTTGTGCTGGCTGTGTCGTCTGCCAGGACCTCCTAGAACACTCCTACTCATGCTTCAAATCCCTTGCACCAATGCCCACTCCTCCAGGATCCCTTCCCTATGCAACTCCCCCAACCTGTCCGTGTCCCCCTCCAACCCGGCCCTTACTCCACGGGGCCGGGGCATCTGTGTCCGGCTGTCTCCTCAGTCGGGGAACTTCTCGAGAAACAGGCTGAGCTGAGGCTCGGGCCAGGCCCAGGGCAGGAAGTGAGAGAGCAGAGGCTGCCTGCGCCACACAGCACCCTCTGGCCTCCGGAGAGGCCTCATTAACTTGCCACCGGCATCTTGCTCGCCGCCACCTTCCCTGGTGCAGGCAAATTATTTAGCAAACGCCCAGGGACGTGAGATGCGTCACCCGCCGGGGTGCAACCTGCCCGGGGCTGAACTCGGCATCCCGGCAGGAGGCCGCAGAGCCACACAGGGGAGAAGGTCCAAGTCTCAGCCTGTGCCCACCTCTGTGTGACCTCCAGTAAATGGCAACGTGTCTCTGGCCCTTTGACCCCCCCGTGTGTACGGTCCCTGAGTTTCGAGCCAGCCAGGAGCTACATAAGACCCAGAGGCAGAGGCAGAGACAGGGTCGCCGACACTACTGTACCCATTCCAGCTGAATCCTGGGCTTGGGCCGTAGTCAGGGTGCAGGTGGCAAGGCCCCTGTCCTGGCCGTGGGGCTGCCACTCAATGCAGTACGTTGTGCCCTGAGCCCGGGCTGGCCAGTGCATGGTGGTCCGATCGGTTCCAACGCTGATATTCAGAGCCCCTGGCTCTGGAAGGAGATGAGAGGGTCACGTCAGGGTGTTTGAACGAGCTGAGTCCTCCTCCAGCCTGACTGTGTTCCCTGCCAAGGCAGCCGCCATCAGGCTGCCTGTGCTGCCATTCCTCCCACCCCAGCTGGTGGGTGGCTCCTGCCGCAGCAGATGCCCGGCCGCCCACCGCCTGCCTTGCCGGCGGAGTGCAATGCAAGACCCAGCCTCCCTGGCCCGACCGGCTCGCTGGTCTCATGCCAAGCTCAGAGGCACAAGAACACACCCACGCGGTCCCTGTGCAAAGCTCTCCCACTCCCTACAGCAAGGGTGTTTGCAGCGATCTCAGAGAGGTGGGTGCTGCTTCCCAGTCTGGGCACAGCAACCATTTATTTTTCATTTTTATTTTTTGGAGACAAGGTCTGGCTGTGTCACCCGGGCTGGAGTGCAGTGGCCTGATCATAGCTCACTACAGCCTCGAAGTCCTGGGCTCCAGTGATCCTCCTGCCTCAGCCTCCTGAGTAGCTGGGACTACAGTTGTGCGCCACCACACTCGGCTAATTAAAGAAATTTTTTTTGTAGAGACGGGGTCTTGCTATGCTGCCCAGGATAGTCTTGAACTCTTGGCCTCAAGCCATCCTCCTGCCTCAGCCTCCCAAAGTGCTGGGAATACAGGTGTGAGCCGCCACACTCAGCCAGCAACTACTATTTATTGAGCACTGACTGTATGTGCCAGGCCAGTGCCAAGTGCTTCACAGGTGCCACTCCATTAGAACATGGGGCCATGATCACCCCATTTCACAGATATGGAAACTGAGGCTCTCAAAGAGCAAGCCACCACCAGCTTGGGGTCACTCAGCAAGATTATGGTCCTAACCAGGGGAACCGGCTACTCTGCTACCCTAGCACGTGGCTTTGCCTGTCTGAGTCTTGGTTGTATCATCTCTAAAATGGGTGTCATTGTGACAGCCCTGCCCTCACAGGGTTGCTGGGTGTTCAGGCACAAAATTTAAGGGGGCACTGAAAAGCTTCGTTATCAAGCTAAACAATGTGTTAATGGAATATATTTACATATCAAAATGAATGCAAACATATACGGTGAGCACATTCGAAACAGCCAAAGGCAGAAACAACTCAAATGCCCATCAGTGAGTGAGTAGATAAACCAAACATGGTCCATCCGCACGGTGGAATGCTAGACAGCCACGCAAAGGAATGCAGCTCTGACACCTGCTGCAACGTGGAGTGAGAGGAGCCACACACAAGAGGCCACACAGTGTGTGACTCCATTCATAGCAATGTCCAGAGCAGGCAAAGCCACAGAGACAGGAAGCAGATAGGTGGCTGCCAGGGCTGGGGGCGGGGGATGAGGAGTGACTGCTGGTGGGGACGGGGTTTCCTTTTTGGGGGGTGAGAATGTTCTGCAACTAGACAGAGGAGGTGGCTGCACAACCTTGTCATGTAATAAATGCCACTGAATTGTTCACTTTAAAATGGTTAATTTTGCTGTGCGAATTTTAGATCAGTAAAATATCTGTATATAAAACAAAATATCAAGATTTTAAATAAAATACAGGATCAACCCTACTCTGCCTTGCTCGCCTCACCCTGATCCTGGTCCTGGTCCCAATAAAACTTTAGTTCCAAAAACATGTAGACAGCCCAGGTTATAGTTTGTTGGTTATTTTAAAAATATTGCATTATAGGACTGGGCACGGTGACATACACCTTAATCCCAGCATTTTGGGAGGCCAAGACAGGAGGGTTGCTTGAGGCCTGGAGTTCAAGACCAGCCTGGGCAACATAGCAAAACCCCATCTCTACAAAAATAAATTTTAAAAAGTTATCTGGGCGTGGTGGTGCGCACCTTGTATTCCCAGCTACTCTGGAGGCTGAGGCAGGAGGATCAATTGAGCCCAGGAGCTTGGGGCTGCAGTGAGCTGTGATGACACCGCTGCATTCCAGTCTGGGAGACAGAGTGAGACCCTGTCTCAAAAACAAACAAAAAAACCACATTCTAGCATTATGGATCTCGACTCCTGAATTTTTGCCGCATCCCTAAATCAGGCACCCCCTTGAATTTTTCTGCCTCACTCGTCTCACCCTGGTCTAGCTGAGGGTCAGCGTAGGTGCTCGGCTCTGAAGGGTCCTCCCGCGGCCCTCCCCACCCAGAGGAGGCACCTGTGTGGGCGGAAGCAGGAATGTGCCACGTCTGGTTCGGGCCGGGGCCAAATCGATTCCAGGAGACAACAGTCACATTGTAGGCGGCACCCGAAAGATAGACCATTTTCCCCAGGCGCAGGGTCCTGGTGGCCTTGGCCTTACAGGGACAGGACAGCATGTGCAGGTGCACTCGGTAGGTCACCTCTACTCCAGACGCCGGCCCTTGGCAACCTTCTGGAAGCTTATGCTGCTTCGGCTGTTGCATGAGAGACAGATTGTGGAGACCTCATCATACTCACCATCCACGGACACTCGGCAGGACACAGCCTGTGAGGACAGACTTGGCCACGGGCCACAGCCAATGGCATGCACCAAAAATTTAAAAAACAATAAACCTCAGTGCTGGCAAAGCTGCTAGGAAACAGGCATTCACATCCACTTTTGGGGGAAAAAAATTGACAAAACCCACTGAGATCCGGGGGAAGAAAGGGTTTTCATTTTTGGACCCAGTTACCTCAAGCCTAAAAATTTTCTCCTAAGAAAAGGAACTTGAATTAGAGGAAACGGGACAGGAAGGTGCTTGCTATAACCTAATAGTAATGGGCTTGTAGCAACAGCCCATTAGGGACCTGGCTAAGTCAACTATACTGAAGTCAGTGGGTGGAATATTTGTCAGTTTTACCCCTTATAGAGACTTTCCCTCCGTGCCTCAATTTCCTTTTCTATAAAATGGAGCCAATTAGACTGCACTTAATGAGGTTGCTTTGGGACTTAAAGCAGTCATTATCACCTACTTTCTGGCCTTCTGGCTTCTGCCCATTTCCCACCCCCAGCATAATTTTTCCCCCATAGGAGCCAAAGAGAGCCTATAAACACCCAAGTGCAAGCATGAGCCTCTCCCATTCACACACACTCCATGGCTCCCTATTACCTTCAGAGTTAAACCTACGATCTGCCCAGTCCCTGCCACCTGACATCTCATCTCCCTCCATCTCCCACTTGCTCACCCCCCTGCAGCTTTTTGCCTCTCACTGTCGTCCCAGGCCACGCCGCAGCCCCACCACGCCCCATTACCTGCTGGTGCAGGCCGAACCGCCTCCTGCCGTCCTGGCCTAGCCGCTCCACCAACAACCTCAGCTCGGGCTGCGGTGGGGATTCTGCAACCAGAGCCAAAGCAATGCGATGAAGTGGAAGGAGAAAAAGACTGAGAGATGTTTTCTTTGTCAGTTATGGATCTGCCACATTTACAAAGTGAAACTCGCTCGCTACCCCGAATGTAGAAAAGGGACAAAAAGGGAAGAAAGGGAAGCGCTATTCCTCGCACCTCCATCCTCAGGGATAACTGTCACCATGATTTCACGGCACCCAGGTTTTTCTTTTTAAATTTTTGTTTGTTTGCTGTTTTGTTTTCTCCAAGTTTGTCTTTGAACACAAACATGTGTTTGGCGTAGTTACACTCCTCACTCATTTCCCCTTTGCCCAGAGTTAGGGGCAGCTGCCCATTTAACGCCCAGGCAGGTGGCATTGTCCTTGAGACACTGTGAGGCTCAGTCTGATGGTTCTTATGTGATAAAGCCCTAAAGTGGGCTTGGCAAGGCCCAGGCAATGAGGCCAGGTACTGACTGTGAAGGGGTCTGAGCACGCCTTTCTCTCACCGCCTTATGTCTAACCCCTGCGTCTTGTCTCTTTTTCTTTCTTTCTTTCTTTCTTTTTTTCTTTGAGACAGAGTCTCGCTTTGTTGCCCGGGCTAGAGTGAGTGCCGTGGTGTCAGCCTAGCTCACAGCAACCTAACTCCTGGGCTCAAGCGATTCTACTGCCTCAGCCTCCCGAGTCGCTGGGACTACAGGTGCCACCACCAGCCTGGCTAAATTTAAAAATTGTGGAGACAGAGGGATCTCACTATGTTGCCCAGGCTGGTCTCAAACTCCTGGTCTCAGGTGATCCTCCTGCCTCAGCCTCCCAGATTGCTGGGATTACAAGGGTGAGCCCCGTGCCCGACCCCCGCCGCCTTGTTTCTAACACCTGCCGCCTTATCTGTAATGCCTGCCCCACTCCTGGAACCCAGGGTGCTCTCACCAGGGGGCATGCACACGGGGCTGCTCCAGCTGCTCCAGGGACCTCCTGGGGCCCCCAGCCGGAGCTGCCGCCGTCGTAGCTGGAATTCCTGGGCCACTTCCATCTCCAGGGGGCAGAGGCAGGACTCTGGGGAGAGACAGGTCAAACACCAGGCTATGAGAATTGCTCAGGGCTTGGCATTGTTCACTTAGCCATCATGCACTTATTGAGCTCCACCTGTGTACACAGCCATATGCTGGGCGCTGGAGACTCAGCAGGAGCAGACCAGGCCCTGTCCTCATGGGGCCACCAGGATCACCCACTTCTGCCCCTGCCCTGGGTTCAAGTCCTGGCCACCCCTTGAATTGTGACCTTAGCCAATGGCTTCTCCTCCCCCAAGCCTCAGTTTTCTCACCTGTGAAATGGGAATAATCCAACACTAAACTACGGAGCAGGGCAAGAGGCATACAAAGAATTTAGCATCGGGCCCAGCATACAGCAGGTGCTCAATTAATGCTGACTTGCAGCAGCTGTTGCTGTTGTTCTCACCTGTATTACCTTGGGGTCCGCAGTCACCCTAGAATGAAAACATATTTATATATTATTTCACATTTCGGTGCTGAAAATATTTGTTGTTTTAAAATTTTAAAAATGATTTTACGAAATACAATGTGTGACCCTAGATTGGATCCAGGAACAGAAAAAGGACATTCACGGGAAAATCCGTGACAGCCAAATACTGTCTGGCGTTTACGGAGGACGTTAACGTTAGAGGAATTTGGGTCAAGGGCAGACGGAAGCTCTCTGCAGAGCCTTATGTTGTCATGTTTCTGAAGATCTGAGATTACCCCAAAAGAAAATGGTTATTTAAAAAAATTATTTTAGGAGACAAAATGGTGCCTTCAAAACCTGTCTGTCTGTGGTGTTGGACCCAGCCTGTCCCCTACTCCCTGCGTCACCCTGAGCACATTCCTCAACGTCCTGAGCCTAGTTCTCTTCGCCTGCAAAGGAGGCTGGGAGGGTCTAGGGAGGAACGTGCTTGGGGGCTGCAAATACAACATAAAGAGATGCTCCTTCCCATCAGGGCTCCCATGTCACCTGTCCCTGGCTGATTTCATGTGCATTTACCTGATGGGGAAACTGAGGCTCAGGGAAGGGCACAGTGTTTGGAGGGAAGGGGGGGCTGAAGTCCAGGCAGCTCCTTGCCCCCACAAGGTTCCCAGTCTGAGGGAGGAGGAGCTTGGCCACGGTATAGAGGCTGGGGTTGGGGGGGGCCTCTGTCTGCTCCAAGCTGGGGGACCCTTGGAGAGCAGGTCAGGGATGAGGTTTCTTACAAGCTCAGATCTGCCCTGCCAGAGAGTAGCTGAAGAATGGATGGTTGGATGGATGGATGGAAGGGTAGCTTCCCAGGAGAGGTGGGCCTGGGGCTGGACCCTAAAGGCTGGGCGGGATTTGCATGCGCTCAGATGAAGGTGGGGGCATACAGGTGAAGGGAACCACGTGTGCAAAAGCAAGGAGGCTGGAAACTCAGGGCATGGGCAGAGAATGACAGCCACTCGGGAGGGTGTCAGAAGAAGCACCAGGAAGGCAATCGGGGCGGAGAATGAGGATGCTCCCCTGAGAGTAACAGGGAGCCATGGAGGGTGTGTGAGCAGGGGAGGTCATGGTCAGCTCTGACCTTGGGGGTAGACACAGGGCAAGAGTGGAGGCTGGTTGGGAGGGGTGACAGCTGTAGAGATGGTGAGACTGATTTGGAGGGGGGTGCCCTGGAAAGTCCTGTGTCTACCCCTGACCTGGGAAATAAACTCACCAACTTCCATGGGCTGCTGGGCGTCCGGTGCCGAAATTGCACCTCAGCACCATCCTGGTGGGCTGGGGTCTCCCACTCCATCAGCAGCTGCCCCATTGACCTGGACACCTTGATGTCACCCAGGGGAGGGTCGTATTTAACTGGAAGCAGAGGTGGGGGTCAGGGAGGAGCAGCCCACATGTGTGTGAGTGAGTTGACGGGTCTCGAAAATTACAGAAAACTGGCCCATGCCCCACCCAGCCCAGGGTAACCAAGTCCCCCAAATGTGAATAGGGACACCCTTGCAGGTCCCAGATAAGCCTGGCATTCTATGATTTAAAGAATCAAGATTCATACACAGGATGCTATTAGCGAGGATATCTTTAAAATATTAATACCCATTGCTGGCAAAGCTGGGGTGAGACAGACACTTTTATAAATTGCTGGTGAGAGGGTAATTGATTCAATTTCTTTGGAGGACTGTTAGGGAAATCTTACTAAATTTTTAGATCCATTTCAAAGAGCCCGACCTAAGAGGAGACATAAATCACTCTTACTATACCTTGGTCATACCATGCCTGATTCTTTTTTAAAAAGTTATTATTAGCGTATAAATTTAAGATGTGCAACATGATGTTTTGATATGCATCTCCATCATGAAATGATTACTACAATAAGCAATTTAACATATCCATTGCCTTTTTTTGTTGAGACAGGGTCTTGCTCTGTCACCTGGGCTAGAGTACAGTGGCATCACCATAGCTCACCTCAAACTCCCGGACTGAAGTGATTTTTCCTGCCTCAGCCTCCCGAGTAGCTGGGACTACAGGCATGCGCCACCA
>CM052442.1:86326942-86370555 GCA_028533085.1 Varecia variegata | reverse complement strand
ATCCATCCACCCATCCATCCATCCATCCACCCATCCATGTATCCATCCACCCATCCATCCATCCATCCACCCATCCATCCATCCATCCACCCATCCACCCATCCACCCATCCATGTATCCATCCACCCATCCATCCATCCACCCACCTATCCATGCACCCAGCCACCTGTCCATTTGTCCATCCATTAACGCATTTGTCCATCCATCTACCACCCATTAGTCTTTGGATGCTGGGTAGAAAGTCCACAGTGGAGGCTGAGATACATAGTTGGGGGGCCTAATAGGGAGGTCCCCCAAGCAGCAAGGCACAGAAAGAAGTGGGGTGTGCCTAGGACGCCACCAGCATCTAAAGCTGGCGTGGTGGGGGGAGCAGAGGCAGCACGGCAGGGAGGGGGATCGAGGCTGCCGGCGCCAGCCGGGAAAGCACACTTGGCCCATCAGCAGTGGGGCCGTGAACAACTCCCCAGGAGGCAGCAACCCCCCTGGGCCACTGGGCCACTGGCTGCCCCCTGGCCCTCGAGAGTTCCAGGCGTGGAACTGGGTGAAAGAGGAATGGAGGCCGGGCGCAGTGGCTCACGCCTGTAATCCCAGCACTCTGGAAGGCCGAGGCAGGAGGATTGCTTGAGGTCAAGAGTCCGAGACCAGCCTGAGCAAGAACGAGACCCACTGCCACCATCAGCAAGCTACCCCATGGGTACTCCTCTAAAAGAATCTAGGGTACCCTGTACCCCTCCCCAGTGCTGGTCTCCCACCATACAGGGCCCCCCAAAGCCCTGGAGGCTTGCGATGTGGCCAGTCCTGCCCTGAGCATGTTGCATGCATTCCCTGTGTCTAAAAAGTCAGCCGCCTGTTGGTGCCCAGTGTACACAGAGGGAAACCGAGGCACAGAGAGGCAAAGAAGTTGCCCAAAGTCACACAGCAACAAGAGTAAAGTTGGGATTAGAGTCCAAACCTAGCTATCTGCACGGGGCTGGGCCCTTCTCCCCAGATTCCACAAGACGGGCCATGGGCTCTGTATTTGTGAATTCAACCCACCCCAGGGTGAACGTATTCCAAAAGAAAAATTGCGTCTGTGCTGAATCTTTTCTGAAGACGTTCTGAAAAGAACATCTGTGCGTTCTTTTCTTGTCATTATTCCCCAAACAATCCAGTATAACAACCATTTACACAGCATTTACCTTGCATTAGGTGTTACAAGTCATCTAGAGATTTTTTTTTTTTTTTTTTTTTTTTTGAGACAGGGTCTCCCTCTGTCATCCAGGCTGGAGTGCAGTGGCGTCAGCCTAGCTCACTGCAGCCTCCAACTCCTGGGCTCAAGTGATCCTCCTGCCTCAGCCTCCCGAGTAGCTGGGACTACAGGTGAGCACCACCACGCCCGGCTAATTTTTCTATTTTTAGTAGAGACGGGGTCTCGCTCTTGCTCAGGCTGGTCTCAAACTCCTGAGCTCAAACAATCCGCCCGCCTCGGCCTCCCAGAGTGCTGGGATTACAGGCGTGAGCCACTGCGCCCGGCCTCTAGAGATGATTTCAACTGTGCAGGAAGATGTGGTTAGATGGAAATACTACTCCATTTTATATCAGAGACTTGGGCATCCGTGGATTTCAATATCCAGGGAGTGTCCTGGAACCAATCCCCCATGGGACAACTGTATACACTATATTATGTGTGTATATCTATTGTATACTATGTACATAACACACCAAATACATTATATAGATATATATAACAAACTCACTGAACTCCGGGAGGTGGGAAATGTTTAGTCCATTTCACAGAAGAGACAATCAAGATGAGGGAGAGATACCCAAGTGTAACCCTGTAACCAGGGTAGCCTGTCTCCCATTTGACAGAGGGAAAGACTGAGGTGCAGAAAAGAGGTACCAACCCTCAAGCCAGGCCCACAGCCCTCCCTACGCACACACGCCCTGTCTTGGGTGCTGGGCCAGGATGGGGGGACTCACCGCCCTGCCTGCTGAGCAGGAGAAGGAGGAGAGACAGTCCGGCCACAGGCCGCCCCATGGCGTCCACGTGGAGGCCTGCAGCCCCAGGGGAGTCTCTGTGTCGCTGGCAGGCCCAGCCACCCTGTCCCCACCCCGGAACACGTTGAATCTAAGCAAGAAAAAGACCAAAAAAAAAAAGTTAAAGCGGTACAGCCCGTCCCAGAGCGAGTCAAAAGGAAAGAGAAAGAAACCCAGGAAGTCAGCTGGGCGGGGGCTCCACCCCACCACAAAGCCCCCACTGGGGCAAGTCAAGGGGTTCCGCCCTGGGCCTCAGACCCAAACCGGACACCCGACCGCCAGCTGTGGCTCTGTGCCCTTGGCTGGGTCTCCGGCCCACTCCTGAGACCCGGGAGCCGGAGGAGACAGCCCGGTGTCCTCGGAGGTCTCGAGTTCAGCGTGTTGCGCCCCCAACACGCCCCGTCCCCGTGTCCCAGCGCCAGCCCCGGCACCGGGGTCCCGGCTTCTGAATTCGCTTCCTCGAGAGGCAACTTGTTCTCTCTCCACGTTCCACCGCTCGGCCTCCGGGTGTCTGAGTTTCTGACCTCGTCTCGCCACCGTCACCCACGCCCCACAACGTCCGTGAGCAACACGGATCCGGGCGAGGACTTGGATGAACCCCCAAAACACCACGCCTGGCAGACGAAGCCAGACGTGAAGGGCACAGGTCGTGCGACGCCGTTTCTGTGAAATACCTAAAATCGGCGACCCGCAGCGCGGTGGCGGCTCGGCGCGGCAGGGCGCGGGGCGGCTGGGAGGGACTGCTGACGTGCGCGGGAGTTTCCTCCGGGGTGTTCTGGAACCAGCGCCGGGTGGTGGTTGCACGACATTGCCAATGTGTTACACTAAATGTCACCAAGTTGTCTGCTTTACAATGCTGAATTTTAGCCTAGGAGCCTTTCTCCTCAAGAAAAAGATGTTAGGGGTCCAGGAGAACTGCGGTGGGGGAGGGTCTCTCCTGGGGGTGGGCACTTGGGAAAACTGAGGCCTAAGTGGGCAGGGTTAGTCTGTGTGGCTTAGCCTTAGGGGAGGGGGCTCCTACTTCAAGAATCCTGGCCTGGAGGGGCAACTGAGCTGACCAGGGTCAGGCGCCCAGCAGGCTATGAGGTCAGTGCCTTGGGGACAAAGAGGCAGTGTCCTCAGCCTGGCACGATGGGGACGAGGACCCCATGACCCCACACGGAACAGCCTTTTCCAGTCGCAGGGTGCAGGCCAGAGCAAGGGGGCAGGGTGGGCTAAGGGATTGGTGCATGAGGCCTGGGGGAGGGGCAGAGACAGAGAGAAGAGACAGAGATTGAGAGAAACATAAAGAAAGATAGAGGAGGTAGGAGCAGACCATCCTGAAACACCCTCCCCCCCCGTTCCAGGAGGCACCACCACCTGCCCCATTTCACAGATGGGGAAACTGAGTCCAGAGGTACTCAGACCACCTGGGGCCCCCAGTGGGGCAGAACTTTGCCCCTTCGGGAGCGAGGCCCATGCCCCAGGGTCTCTCCACCTCCCACCAAGGTTGGCCCTCCCAGGCCTGAGTTTTCCCACCTGCAAAATGGGCTGTTGTGAGCACAAAGGAGGGCCTGGCTCTTGGCAAATGCCACCAGCCAGCTGGCCAGTGTGATTTGTCATTGTTGGTGCCTCCAGCGGCTTCTGCCCTGTCACACCCCTTTCCCACACTCCCAAAGACAGAGCGGCCACTGAAAACTTCGAGGGAGGGAGATATAGGGGGAGATGCAGAGATGGACACAGATGCGCCCAGCCCCTTGGGGTCAGGGAAGGCCAGAAGCCAGGTGCTCCGAGGTGAATCAGGGAGGACTGCACAGATGAGGAGCACTTGAACGGGCCTTTATAGTGTCCTTGACAGAAGCCACAGCAGAGGAAAGAGTCTGGGTGATATGTTTTGGGGAATACCAAGATGAACAGGGTGGGTCTGGGGTTCTGTGGGGAGAGACAAAGTTAGGGAGGTAGGCAGGGATCTCAAACACCAGGCTGAAGGGCTCGGTTTTCTCCACAGGCACTAGGGAGCCATGCTGGGTGTGTGAGTGAGGGAGGGGGACCCCAGACAAATGTGAGATGGCATTTCTACCCTTAACGAGGTCACAGCCTGAGCTCACTCTGAGGTTCACCACATCCCTCCCGCCCCTGTGCCACACTGCCACATCTTGCCACACCTATCTCCTTCCCTCCCTCTCTAGGCCTGCCTGCTGCCTACTCCAGGAGGCCCTGGGGGCCCCTGATTGGCCCATCCTGGCTGCCCCAGAAGCTCAGCTGAGATAAGCTCCCAGGGCTGCCCCACTTTCAGATGTCCCACAGACTGGGGGAGGAAGAAACAGGAAGGACCAGGTCACAGGGGCCCCAGAAAACATGACAAGAGGAAACGCAGCACTTCCCCACCCCTTCACTTCTGCCTTCTTCTCAGGGAAAGTGACCCTCAGCCCAACATGTGGCCAAAGAGACCCTGCTGCCTTCGAGGGGCATCTAAAGAGGGTATTGAAGGGAGTAGGAGTTTGCAAGGAGAAAATTTATTCATTCATTTAACAAATACACTTATGTAGAGGTTCACAAGAAAAAAAAGTATTTGTTCATTCATTAAATGTTCTCTGTTGCTTCTCAAAGAGAATTTGAAGTGGATTTTGAAGGATGCACAGGTATTCACCAAGGAAAAATTGCATTCATTTATTCAGTTGGCCAGTCAATAAACACTGCCTATTGCCCACTGAAGGGTCATTTGGGAGGGAGTTCTGTGTAGTTCTCCAGATGGAGCAGGGGCATTTGAGACCTATCTGGTGGCTCTCCCTCCAACAGGTCCCCATTTGCCCAGCCCAACCACCCCTGGTTCTGGGAATCTCTCTTTACCCAGAATTCCAGCTAAAGTCTCAGAGAAGACTCTGATTGGCTGAGTTTGGCTCAGGGTCACATGTCCACCTTGAACCAAGCACAGCAGCTGAGGTCAATAAATGACTCTGGGTCACAGAGTCTGGACTAAAGGAGAACTTTGGGGCAGAAATAGCCAGCATCAGAACAGTTGGCCATTACATGACATGAGCTTCCCATCACTTGGGGTAAGCAAGCTACAACCTGAAGTTTACTTAGTGTAGGATTGCCAGATAAAACACAGGACACCCAGTTAAATTAGAATTTCAGATAAACAACATATAATTTTTTAGTATAACTGTGTCCCAAGTATTTCAGGGGACATACTTAAACATTACTCATTGTTTATAGAAATTTAAATTTAACTGAGTGAATACTTTGGAAAACAGCCTGGTGGTTTTTCCAAAACCACTCTATGTTTTTAAAACATAGAGTTGCATCGTATGACCCAGGAAGTCCACTCCTAGGTATATAGCCAAGAGAACTGAAAACATATGTCCACACAAAACCTCATAGGCCAATGTTCACAGCAGCTCTATTCAGAATAGCTAAAAAGTGAAAAAACCCAAATGACCCAAGGATGAATGAATAAACAAAATGTACATGTACATACATACAGTGGAATAGTATTTGGCCATAAAAAGGAACGAAGTACTGATATTTCCTACAATGTAGATGAATCTTGAAACCTTTTGTTGAATGAAGGAAGCAGACATAAAAGGACACATGTGGTATGATTTCATCGATGTGAAGTGTCCAGAGCAGGCGAATCCACAGCAACAGAAAGCAGCTTAGCGGCTGTCAGGGGCTGGGGCAGGGCGAGTGGTGAGTGGCTGTGAATGGACAAGGGATTTTATTTTGAGGATGATGAAAGTGTTCTGGAATTAGACAGTGATGGTGGTTATACAGGTCTGAATATGCTGAAAACCACTGAATTGTACACTTTAAAAGGGTGAATTTTATGATATGTGAATTATATGTCAATTTTAAAACTCATATGAGAAGAATGTTTTCCCCAGGGCGTCTTGTGTTTTCATTTGCTCAGTCTGGCCACCAGAACTTAGTGGGTTCCTACAACACCTTGTAGACACCTGGGCCCCAGCAACCCTTCCTAGGGCTCCTCCCAGCCTGAAAACACTCTCTAATGTCCAGGTTGAACAGTGCAACAGCTAAGGACAACTGCAGCTGTAGAGACAGCTGGGAGTGGAAGTCCCAGTGAAAGAAAAACTGTGGGTGCTATATTGGGACTCTGGACTTTTCCCAGCCTCAGTTTCCCCTTCTGCAAAGTGGCGCTGAACAATTACTTTCAAATATCTGTGAGAGGCGGTGATCATAAGACACTTAAGGTGGGTGCCCAGCCAGGATTCGGCAAAGGCAGCCGTCCTCAAAAAAGAAACGGGCAACTGCAGTGGCTACTTGTTTATGTAAATCAGATTATATTGGCACCGGGGCCTGGATTAGGGCGAGGACAAGTAAGGCCAGGGGTGCAAGAACAGGGTCTGATCCTGTCTTTAAAATTGCGATGTTTCGCTCATCATGAATGTTTTCATTCATTTTGATTTAAAAACATGTTATATTAAAATATTATTTCTCTCGATGGCTTAGTTTTTGGCGGGCCCCTTAAATTTTGCACAGAGGTGAGTGCCTCGTTCTTCCCACTCTAGAATTGGTTCTGCTGTGTGCTCTAGACACATGGATTAACCTCTCTGGGCCTCAGTTTCCTCATCTGCAAAATGGGGATAAACGATGCTCCCTTACTTCTAAGAGCGTTCATTGCAAAATTTTTACTTCCAAGCTCCGGGGAGAGAACAGGGTCCGAGGGGCGGGCCAGTTCGCCCGGTGGGGGCGGGGCTCTTCCAGGCCGGCTCCCGAGGAGGGGCGGGGCCAGGCCCGTCAGCTGACCGACCCGGCCAATGGCGTCCGGGGGCGGGGCCTGGCCGGCCGAGGCGGGACCGGGGGCGGGCCTGGCGGCGCGGACTCGCGGACCATGGATGAGTCGAGCCTCCTGCGGCGCCGCGGGCTCCAGGTGAGGCCCCTGCGCGGGCGGGCGGGCAGAGGGCGCAGCCGGGTGTTCACGGCCTTTTGAAAGGTGCTGCAGGCGGGGCCTCCGCGGGCTTGGGGGAAACTGAGGCAGAGGGCAGGATGCGCTCGGGTCGGTCCCTCTGCGCAACCGCTTCTCAAAGTGCTTTTCTCCTGGTGGGAGGGGGGAGATGTTCCCCCCATTTGACATATGGGGAAACTGAGGCTCCAAGCGATAGCGTGGGAGGAAGGGGCTGAGTGTTCTGCCCCTCCCCGCCAGCTGTTCTAATAATAAAAGGAGCGACAGCAGCCCGGGAGCTCACCATATGTCCATGGTTGTATTAATCCTGTGACTAGTGATATATTAATATTATTTCATGTGTATTAATACTGCCTCGGGTCGTCGCTGCGACACTGCACCCCCTCCGCTTCACTTCACCCCTACGGCGAGCCGGGGAGGTTGGGGCCGTCCGGGTGCCCATTTGTCAGATAAGGAAACTGAGGCTCCCGTCTGGGAAAGCAACTAACCAGAGGTCCCAGAGCCAGGATTCAATCTGGCATCCTTCATCAGCTCTCTCCCGGCACAAGCCGCTGCCAACTAGCTGTGTGACCTAGGGGAGGGCACCCGTGCTTCTCCGGGCCTCAGTTTCCCACCTCGTCATGATTCTCCTCCTTTTCTGCCCTCTGGCGCCAGGTTTGTGATGAGGAGGTAGGAAGGTGGCATCCGGGATAGCTGAAGGCTAAATTCGAAGCCACACCGGGGCCATGTGACCCCGAGGGACAACTCCTTTGAGCTCTCTGGGCCTCAGTTTCCCCATCTGTAACAAATGAAAAATAAGAATTAAGAAGATTTGGACATTTCTCTCTGGGGCTTAGACCACAACCTTAATAAACCATCAGGTTTGCGGCTGGGGACCCGGGAGGTTCATTATTTACACAATGAACATTTATGTAGCTCCCGCTGTATGCCGGGCTCTGTAGAGTGTTCCCTAACCTCTGGAGCCGCCTTCCTGGACTTCCCAACCTGCTCCGGGAGGCGGATGCAGGAGCAGCGGTGACCTGGTGACCCACAGAGTTGGCAGCTGTGATGGGGACTCCCAGGCACAGCGTGCGGGGCAGGTGTTTGACCCAGGCGTTGCTGGGTGCCCTGGGGTAGAGGAGGCAGGCACCGGTGGCAGGGTGTTGCGGTGTGGGGGGTATGTAGGGAAAGGAGCGATGCTGAGGGAAGCTAGCACCTAGAGAGGGCGGAGCAAGTGGGAGTGGGGAAGGGGCCGAGGCTGGAGGCGGGGATGGGGCAGGCGGTCCTGCAACTTGGGGCTGCAGGACTGTGAACTCGCTGGTGACAGGTGAGGGGGATCAGGAAGGGAGCAGGCACAGCTGCAGGTCAGAAACACTCCCCCTCCCCCGGAGGTGGGGGGAGCAGAACAGGAGGTGCTGAGGCCGGATGCAAAAGTGGGGGGCCCCCAGCGGATAAGAGGGGGCGGGACGGGACTGGCGAGCAGCGGTGTTGTGGGGGGACAGGCCCCGCCTCCAGCCCCAGTTAGACGCCAGCCCGCCCTGCAGCCTCTTAAAATAGAGAAACCGCCTCCGGGTAGGCTAATGGGGGTGCAGGTGACGTCAGGAAGTGGGACCTGTTCCATGGGGGGGGGGGTCAAACATTCCCCGATGACAAGTCCTACCTTACAGAAAGGGAAACTGAGGCTCAGAGCAGCGTAGTCACTGTCCGGGTGTCACAGAACGTAGTTAGATGACAATGTCAGGATTGGGCAGCCCCAGCCAGCGCTGGCCTCCATCCGGGACGTGGAGGGATGAGCAGGCAGCACCCAGGTGGCTGAGGGCATTCTGGGCAGAGGGCACAGCACATCCAAAGGCCCCTTTGGTTCCCTAGAATGGGAACCCCTTTCTTAGGGCCAGAGGTTGCTGGCAGAGGCTGCTTCCAGGGTCTTCAATGCTGATTTTGAAGAGGTTAGACTTTCTCCCTAGGCTGATAGGGAGCTATAGAAGGTGCTGGGTCAGGGGGAGGACATGCCCATATCTGGAGAGACTCCTCTGAAGCCGATGGGGGAGGGGTGGGCAAAAAGGGCAGAAGTCAGGGAGGAGCATGCCAGAAAGTTCCAAGTGGAAGAATGAAAATACTAATAAGATAATAGTAAAGTGTAATAACTGTTCATATTAGCAGGCTAAGCACTGTGCACACATTTAATTCTCCTAACGGCCGGAGGGGTCAGTGTTTATTATTGGTCCCATTTTTCAGAGGGAGAAACTGAGGCTCAGAGAGGGAAAGTAACAGCCGGGAAGCAGAGAGCTGGAATGGTGTCTGGTCTGGCGCCTGAAGGGGCACAGACATTGAGAGCTTTGGTCTTGGAACATCGTTTAGTCTCAGGGCTCCTTTGAGTGGAGCCCTGTTACCGGCCCGGAACACTCCAGCCACTCGGGCAGGCTGCTGGTGAGGGCCAGTCAGCTTGCCTGGACACCAAGAGTCAAAGAGTCAATTTATAAAAGCTTGTGGCAGCGCAGGGGACTGGCCAATCCAGACAATAGCCATGGGCATCCTGTCCTGGTGTGGCAGTGTGAGGCTGGCCGCTGGCTGTGTGCAGGAAAGGTCTGGGCTGTGTGGGGCCAGGGAAGAGGTGGGGACCTTCCCAATGTGGGCTCAGCTCTGTCATGCATAGCATTCGCAGGGGCCAGCTAATGAGAGCTGTTATTGCTACTAGTACTATTATCATCATCTCTCACTTGGACCTCACACCACAGAATTTCAGAACACCAGATCCCCCAAACAAGCATCCTGGGGCAGAGAAAGTGGCCACCCTGGGTCTGAACTTTATCTCCACTGCTACTGGGAGGCTCCCTTCAGGTTCACCCTTCAAGGCGACCCTGCTTCCTTCCTCGTGGCCCAGTTCCACTTCCCCTCCGCCTCCAGGAAGTCCTCCAGCTGGTGTGACATGATCCATGCTGACTTCTCTCCCACTTCACTCCATGGAACCAAACTTCCCCTGGAGCTTGGTGCCCAGGAGACCCAGTGCCACCTCCGCCCTCTGCATATGCTGTTTGCTGGGCTTGGGCTGTTTCCCACTTGCCTGCTGGGAAATGGTTGATCATGTTACCCCACTGCAGGAAGGCCCTTAGCAGCTCCCCTCTCTGGGTGCCCCAACCCTTTCTCTCCCTTGGGGTCCCTCCTAATCAATCCCTCCAATATGGGGGTACCCATGGTCTGCTCTGCCTTCTCCACACTCGGGATTCCTTAAGGTGGAGCTGAGGTTTGTGGGGAGGCAGCACCACCCAGCCAGGACAGCACAGACAGGGATACCATAAATGTTACCTTTAAAGGGCGGTTCCAGGGGGTCGGCCCCCCACCCGCACTCATCTGGGTGGGAGCCACTCTCTGGGGAACAGCCGGCAAAGAGGGGGCCGCGGGCGGAAGCAGATGGTGCTGGGAGCACAGGGTCCGGGGGTGGTGCCAGGAGAGTTCTGTGTGGGTCCAGCTCCCGGGAGCCTTAGCAGGGGCTGCCAACTTCCCCACACCGCTCTCTGCCTCTTCGGAAACAACTTTAAGCCGGTGGTTATTATTCACCTCCCACAATCGTTGTCTTGGCTCCCATCCACCGAGTCCCCCACCCCACCCCGCCCCCATGCCAACCCCTGAGACTGTTACTTATTCATTCTTCCCAGGACCCTATGTAACTGGGCCATTTTCCAAACCCGGAAACTAAGGCACAGAGAGGTTAAGTTGCTTGTCAGAGGTCACACAGTGCAGAAGCAGGGAAGCCAGATTGGGAGCCCAGGACTGTCAGAGCTTTGGAAGGAAATGGCTGGGATGGGGGCAGAGTGCAACTGGGAACCCCTGGGTTCAAATCCCTCTCTGCTTCATGTCGCATAGTGGGGACATGTGGCATAAGACCTCACAACCCTTGGAGGGGGCAGAAGACCCCAGTGGTGGCAGTGATGATGGTTCCTGGATCTATGACTGCTTGCACTGAATGTAGTGAGCTGTCTGTCCCTGGGTGTATTCAAGCAGACAGGAAAACCTCAGGATGGCAGGTCATTCTCTTCCCATCGGGAATGGCTCAGTTTTCTGAGCTCATGGTAGCTCCGGTCAGGCCTGGGGTGACGCCCCACCCCCGCCGGCCCTTCCACTCCTCCCCTGCCTTGAGACCTGCCCTCCCAGCCAGGTCATCCGGCCGCCTGACAGCTTCTGGCCCCCGCCAATTCGCTGCGGGGGGGCGATGACGTCACTGGTTGCCATGGTGAACAACCCTCTCCGACGTGGGCAGCCTGGAGCCCACCGAGGTAAAAATAGTCTTGCGTCCCCAGCACGGCCGCCCTGATGTGCGTGTGGCGGGGGTGTCCCAAGACCCAGTTCCCTGGCTCTCCTTCAACCGACACACCTGGGCAGCTGGCTTCCCTCCGCGCCTCAGTTTCTCGGCCTGTAAACTGCCCCTGCGCCTGGTGCATACTAAATGGGAGGAAATTTGCCAGGCATCACCGTCAGGACAGCTTCCCTAGGTACTTGCTGAGTTCAACAATAACACAACACCACACAACAACAACAGCAACCATGGTTGATCATGTTACCCCAGAACCCTCTTGATGTTATCTCCAAATTACAGACAGGGAAACTGAGGCACAGGGAGTATAAATCACTTGCATGACTGAGAAGGAACAGATAATAGAACTGGACCCAGGTCCCAGTGCCCTGATTCTAAACTCGTGCTACACAGCTTTCTGAGAATTTAAGAACCCTCTTGGGCAGGCCACATCTGAGGGCAGACTATGGGGTCACAGTGGACCCCAAGCCCAGGGCACATGGTGAGGACACCCAGAGTTGGTGTAGGTCAGCTTGTTGAGCTCTAAAAGGGTCTTCAAAAGGGAGTCAGTCACTATCCTCATCCCCCACCCCCAGTGCCCAGGGCCCAAACCTGCACACACTCTGCAGCGGGTAAGGACCCAGGACCCTGTGGAACTGGGCCACTTTCCAAGCGAAGAAACTGAGGCACAGAGAAGTTTAAAACAGACTATTAGATAGTGGGGAAAGATAGTAGAAAAAGACTATTTTTACCTCGGTGGGCTCCAGATTATTCGCTTTTAGCCACTATTGACATATTTAATTCATTGTTTTAAATAATTTTTTAAAAAAGAGATGGGGTCTCACTCTATCACCCAGGTTGGAGTGTAGGGGCTCAATCATAGCTCAGTGAAGGCTTGAACTCCTACACTCCAACTGTCCTCCTGCCTCAGCCTCCCTAGTAGCTAGGACTACAGACGTTCAGGCTGGGCTGATTTTTTTTTTTATTTTTTGTAGAGACGGGGTCTTGCTATGTTGCCCAGGCTAGTCTTGAACTCCTGGCCTCAAGTGATCCTACTACCTCAGCCTCCCAAAGTGCATGAGGCCATTGTGCCTGGCCAATAAAATTATTTTTAATGCAAGTTGGGTAGGAGCTGGGTGGGGAGGTAGATGAGGAGGCTGAGAGGGCCCCCAGGAAAAAGGGGTGTTTGCCTTGAGACCTGGGGAATGGCTGCAGTTTACTAGGGCCAGAGGGGAGGGAAGGCAGTTCTGAGAGCAGGGCTGGGCCCAGTTTGAGGAGTGAGAGGGAAGGAGGCATGGGCTGGAGCAGCCTGCCCTGCTGTTTGCAAAATACCTCAGGATGGCAGGTCATTCTCTTCCCATCGTCACTGGTGGGGGGCGTGGTGGGTAGAGACCCAGAGCTTCCACAGGCTTGTCTTTCTGGGAATGACCCGCAGTTTTGTCTCATTGCAGAAGGAGCTGAGCCTGCCACGCCGGGGACGCGGGTGAGTGCACCTGGGGCTGCAGGGCTGGGTGGGGCCCTATGGTCTTGGGTGCAGATCCTTCAACAGCAGCCAGAGTTGTGAATTAATTTAATACAACACTTCCCACCTTGATCCTGCCCTGCTGTTTGCAAAATACTTCATGAGCACCTCACTGGGCTCCCACTGCAGCCTGGGAGGCTCCTGCAGATTTGCAAAAGATGAACCCGAGAGGTGCAGAAAACTTTCATCACCAGCTTCAGGGCACCCAGCTTGGAAGGCAGAAACTTGTCTGGAGTCAAGAGTCCAGACTGTAGAACTCCAACCCAAGTATACTGGAACTGGCTTGAATGCCTCCCATGATGGGCAGCTCACTTCTTTTCAGGAAACACTGGTAGAAAATCATTTCTCTTAGCGTCCCATTGGTGTTTCTGTAGCTTGGCGTTTTTGGATCTCAAAAGCTTGGAGAACAGTTTTGTTCAATGACTTCACTCGTTCACAGATGGGAGGAACAAAGCCCAGGTTGCCTTGAGCTGGTGGTTTGGAGGAGTAAGAGTGTGGACACCCCATCTTTGGGGGCTGCATTTGCCTGAGTTGGGGTGGGAATCACTGAACATTTTGTGAGCACCACTGTATGCTGGGCCCTGTTCAAGGTGTGGAGGACACACATAAGTCAGTGTCAGGCCCTGCCCACAGAGCTTGTTCCCTCTGGGGGACAGCATGGTTGAAGTGATATATGCAGGGGAGAAATTAACCAGAGAAAGAAAGGGAGGGGGCCTGGAGGTGGCTGTAGCCTGAAGATGTGGAGGCCTCTGGAGGAGGAGGAGAGCTGGCCAGGGCAAAGCCTGGGGACACAGAGGGGATAGCAGCGGCCAAGGCCCTGAGACGCTAGCAAGCTTGGCACTGAAGGCAAAGGGTGAAGACGCGGTGGCTGAGTGGGGTGAGCAAGGGGAGAGGGGAAGAGGGAGGTCCTGCGGATAGGGTCAGAGTGGTCCCCAGGCCCAGGCCATCTGCTCTTGCTGCATTGGTGATGGGGCAGCTGGTGGGGAGGGGCGGGACCTGGGACATTGCCCTGAGGACGGGCACTGTCCCCAGCCTTTGCCCGAGTTGGGGGCAGGGTGGTTGATGGTGAATCAATAGGACCAAAGAGGGCAAAGTCCCAGGCCACAGGGCAAGACGGAGCCAAAGACTCCCTGAGGGTTGTCCATTCCCTGCCACCTGCCCTGGGCCAGACTGGGTCCACCCCCGGGCCTCGAGGGGTCAGAGCGGGACACAGACACTCCCAGATCGTGGGGTCTGGATGAGAGAGGCGAGGACGGGGCTAGGGACACCCTGATGGCGGGGGTGGTGCGGGGACGGCTTCGTGGAGGAGGGGCCGGTAGGGCCGAACTCGGACACGGGTGAGGGGCTACGTTCCGGGCCAAGGATACAGCTCGAAGCACAGGCTGCAGGCGCGGTCCGGGCCGTCATGTGTGCGGATGGGCTTGCAGGGTGGGGGTGGGGACGGGTCGCGCTCGATCCCGGGGCCGAGAGATCGATCCCAGGGCCCGGGCGAGGGTGGAGGCCCGGCCAGGCCCGGGTGGGGGCGGGCCTAGGCGGTGGAGCAATCGAGTCGGCCGCAGAGGCGGTGACCGCCCTTCCTTCCCGGCGCGCGGCTCCGGGGCTCGACACCCGGCGGCCTCGGCGTCCCCACCCGGCAGGAGCCCTCCCGCAGCGCGACTCCTCCCGCCGGGCAGGCCTGCGCGCAGGTGCGGCTCGAGCCCCGCCTCGGGGCGGAGAAAGCCCGCCACCCCCGCCCCCTGCGCCCCCGGCCGCCCAGCTGCGCGCGAGTCCGCCGTTCCGCCCGGCGCGCGGCCCCTGCGTCGGTCGCTCTGTCTGTCTGTGAGGTCGCGCCGCGATCGCGCCCGGCCTCGGCATGAAGTCCCGCCGGGACAAGCTGCACATCCCCGCGCTGACCCTCGAGTGAGTGTTGAGGGGAGCGCGGGGGGCGGGATGGCCCGGGGAGAACCAGAAGACAACGACCCTCCCCCCCGCCCCGCATCTCTGTTCCTGTCGCCCAGAAACGCACCGCCGCCTCCGGGGAGCCCTCCCGGGCCAGCGGTCGGGCCTCGCCCTCACGGCTTGCCCGGGCCTTGGAAGCACATCCCTGATCCGGCCTCCGGGTTCGGCCACGCGCAGAGGCGGCCGCCTGGTTCACCGTCCCTGGCCTCTTTCTTTGCAGTCTGTCTCCGAGCAGCCAGAGCCCGTCCCTGCTAAGTCCCAGCAGCCCCTGCAGCCCCTGTAGCCCCTCCCTGGGCCTGCACCCCTGGAGGTAAGTGACAGCGCGGGGGCGGGGCGTGGACATCGCCCTGGCACCCTAGAGCCTTGGAAGCCATCCAGACCCGGCCCTCTCCCTAAGGTACTGTAGGCTGGTGACATCACCTCTCTGGGCCTCAGTTTACCCGTTCTTATAATGGTGCTGCGATCCACACTAGGGCCATGATGGGAAAATTCCATTTTCAGCCATGGCAGGAGGTCTTCCATCTGACAGGTGGCCAAGGCCTCGCCAGAACTTGGGCTGTTGCCCAAGGACTTCCCCAAGACAGGTGCTGGACTCCCAGGTCACACAGGGCCCTTCCTGCTGAATCAGCCTGGGCTGTGACCTCAGTGACCTGGCAGGAAAGCTCCTCCCTGAGAACACACACCCCCCTCCCTCCCCCAGCCGGAGAAGCCACCATTAGACCCCTGTGCGTTGAGCTACAAAGTGCTGTGGGGAGAAAAGCAGCAGCCTGCTGAGCGCCAGGCCTGTACCACGTGCCCCCACCAGAGTCAGTTGAGGCTTCAAGCCACCCTCTGTGACTGGGCAAGTCTCAGGGTCTTGCTTTGGTACAGGAGGACGGATTGTGGGCTGCTTGCATGATTGGGGCAAAAGTTCAGGGGGAACAATAGACGTGAGGGTCGGTGATGTCTAGAAGTAGAGGGCCCATCAGTCATTTACACCTTAGTATGAATGAGCTGCTCAAATCTTTCCACAGACATTTAATGGGGAGAAGAGGGAACAATATGGAGCCCACACTGGGTTCTGGCAACAAGGAGGTACCTTCCTTCATTTGGCCAACAAGCACTCATTAGGCATCTGGTGTTTGCCAGGTGCTAAGGGCATAGCCATGAACAAGACATAGTCCCTCCCTCTGGGGCTTCTCAGTCAGCTTGGGGAAGTGGGCAATGCAAAAGTAAATGGGTAAACAAGATATGTTCAGACGGGGACCTCTTGGGGAGGTGATGTTTGAGCCAAGGCCTGGGCAGAGCTAGGGGAAGATTGGTACCAGGCAGTGGGGCCTGCGCGTGCACAGGTCCTGAGGCAGGATGGAGGTTTTTAAAGCCTCTGTGGCTGCCTTCGGGGAAGAAGGGTCTGCTGAGGACAGGCATGGAGGTGACAGAGACAAGGAAGTGGCTAGGACAACATCTAGGCAGGAGATGGTAGGGCCTGGACCAGGTCAGGGTGCCCAAGGAGAGGTGGAGACTCCTGTCCCCTCCATTTAGTGGAGGAGAAAACTGAGGCATACGACCTTCTGAGAAATGTGTTACCAGGGGCACCCCGGGAAAGAGTGCAAGGCCAGATCTGACTCTGAGTTCTTGGCTTCAGCCCCAGGTGAGGACAGGAGGAGTGGAGGGATGGATCGTCGTGTTGGGGGCGCTGAGCTGATTTTACCAGGAAGAGCCGGGCAGAGTTTGGGGCTGGAACAGAGGCAGCCAAGCTGCCTCACTCACCACCAGGGGGCAGCAGAGCCTCGTTGCCTTGGGCCAGGCAAGGAACTGCCTCCCTGCCTCCCATGCTCCTTGCACCTGGGGATAAGTCCACATTTGTCCCTTTAGCCTCCAAACCCCACAGGGCCCAGCCTCTGCACACAAACACCCCTGCGCCTGCCTTCTCCCTGTCAGGCACTGTGCTCCAGCTGCTGGCTTCCTGGGCTGATCCTCTAGAATGCAAGCTAGTCCAACCTCAGGGCCTTTGCACCTGTTGTCCCTTCCTTTTTTCTTCTATCACATCCCATCAAGCCCTCAGATGGGAAAACTTCCCCAGCCACCCCTCCTTCCAGGACTTGGTTCCATCCATTATGCCTGTTTTTTTCTGGAGTGGTTATTGGGTTGTTTGTCATGCCCAGAGCCCCTTGAGGACCAGACCTGGATCTGTCCTGGTGATGTTCTATCCTCGGGGCAGGGCCTGGTATACAACAGGTGCTCACTTAATGTATGTGGCTTGGATGAAGGGGCAGCAGCTGGGAGGGCTCTAAGCTGTGCTAGTGGTAGTGGTGGTGGTTGGGGGATGGTGCTGAAGAAGGTTATGAGTTGAGCCCTCATGGACAAAGAGGCTGTTCCAAGTAGGAAGAGCATTGTCAGAGGAGCATTCCTTCTGGGGCCTTAAATGTCAAGGGCAAGAAGAATGTGGATTTTCTACGTAGGGCATTGGGAGTTGCATAGGGTGTGGGCTGGGAGGGGTGTAGACAGTGCATGGGCAGGTGGGAAGGGCTGGGGTGGTTGCACTAACAAGGAGTTGGGGGGGGTCTGTACCTACCAGGGGCAGGCACACAGTAGTGTTGCCATTTACACAGTCACTGGCACAAGCAGAGAGAGGCAAATGTCAAGGTCACAGTGTGGGTCAGGGACAGCATTAGGATCTGAGCCCTGGGAGAGGGATTTCTCCAAGGAGTGTGGTTTTGCTGTAAAAGCAGTAGGGAACCATGGAGGGTATGTGAGCAGAGGAGGGGCGTGATGTGGTGGGCAGTGGGCTGGACGCGAGAGATCAGTGGCCCAGCCAGCCATTCATGGCAGGCCTTCACCATGGCAGCAGGTTCCCTGGGTTGTTGGCTGTAGCCTTGTTCTGCAGAGCGGGAAACTGAGGCCAGACAGGCATAGCAGAAGCAGTTGCTGGGGTGCCAGGGCAGTGGGTGTACGTAATGGGGTGTGGGTAGGTATTGCTGGGTTCACCTGTGGCTGGGGATGAGGGGGTAGGTGCTCTTCACTGAGTGTGTGCACAGGTGTGTCCCAGCACATATGGGGTGGGGTGGCTCTACATGTAGTGACAGTGTGTGGAGACTGTTGCTCCATCCTCACTTTGGTCCCCAGACTCAGGAGCATCTGTCCCCTGCATGGGGCTCAGGCCAGACACATGGGTGCCATAGGTGATCATTCCTGTCCCTCATCATGTCTGGCCCCTACATAGCCTGCCCCTTGATCTCAACACAAGTCCAGAATCCACTTACTTTCCTCCACGGTGTTGCCATAAATCAGGCCACAATGTTCCCCTGCAGACACTGTCCCAGCCTCCTGCCATGTCCACTTCTGCCCCCAATGGTCCCTGCTCCCCATGGCTGACATAGGGGGATTTACAAACATAGTCCAGATCACACCTCTCCCCTGCTCAAACACCCTCCATGGCTCCCCATTTCTCCTGCAATGAAACCACATTCCTCCCTGCAGCCCACAAGGCCTACATGGTTGGCCCCACTGGCATCTTCCCCTCAGTGCTACATCAGAGAGCTGTGCCCTTTGCCTGGGACAGTTTCTGCATGGCCAACTCCTTTCCCTTCTCAGTGCTCCGCTGGCTGCAATTGCCCTTTGCCCTGTTAGCTCCTTTGTTTTCCTTTCTCAACTTTGGTGTTTGAAGTTATCTTGTTCATTTAATTGTATCCTGTTTACTCTCTGCTTTCCCCACCAGACTGGAGGCCCCTGAGGGCAGGGATTTTGTGTGGCCTGGTCCCCACTGTGTCCCCAGGGTTCAGCACAGGGGCAGGCACACAGTAGGTGCTCAAGAAATGTTTGTTGAGTGAATGAACGGCCAGATATGGGTGTTTGAGCCCGGGATCTGGGGATTCTGGGGAGCCTCCCTGCCTCTGACTTCCCTGGGCTGTCATGAGAAGAGGAAGCATTAATTCAGTACCTACTGTATGAGACTTCTCCTTCCATGGTAGCTTCCACAGTGAACATGTACTGTCCCCTTTCTGTGTCTTCTATTCTATTATGTTTTCACTAAGGAGGATGTTATAGATCCTGAAACAGAGGCCTGGAAGTCAGCCTGATACTGTAGGTACCCTTGTAGGCGCTGCCTTACATCTCATTTGCATGATCCTCGCATTTCCTCCCATTTTACAGTTGAGAAGCCTGAGGCTGGGGCCGTTCAGTCAGGTGTCCCATTTCTGAGTGTAGCCGGGCTGATGGCTTTTCCCATCACACCTGGGCAGAGCATGTCACGTGCCCCTGACGCGATCTGCCAGACACACCTGTGCTGGTCCCGTGCTGGGAGATGTTGGGACCCCAAGGAGCCCGAGGCATGGGGACACACACGAGAGAGAGAGAGAGAGAGAGAGAGAGAGAAGGAGGGAGAGAGAGAGAGAGAGAGAGCGCGCGCGCTCCAGGAGAGGAGATGCTGAATCCTGCCAGGCTGGTTGCAAGTAGCGGGGCCAGGGTGGGCGTGGTGGCACGAGCCGGGCCGGGACGCTGGGCGGGTCCTGAAGGCGTTGCGGCACTCAAAAGGGCTTAGCGCCCCGGGGAGAGGAAAAGTGATCGGATTTACGTTTGGACGGAAAAGAGCCAAAATCCCCGGCTCCAGGTTAAGGTGCGGCCCCGCCCCGCCCCCGCCGCCCGAGGCCCTGGCAACGCCCCGCCCCGCCGCCCGCGGCCCTGGCAACGCCCCGCCCCTCTATTCGCGGCCATGGCAACGCCCCACCTACTCGCCCGCCCGCGGGCCCGACTGCCTCGCTTCCGCGTCGCTCGCCCCGCCCGCGGCAGGCCCCGCCCCCGTCCTCGCCGGCGCGGAGTTCGCGGCCGCGCTCAGGGGCGCGCGCTCCGTCCTCGCTCCCGCGCCGCCCCCCACCCCCCCGCCCGGCTCCGCGGGGCTCCCGGGCCTTGCCCGCCAAGGGGGTTCGCGCCCCGCCGCCGCCGGCTGCGCCCCCGCGCAATCCCGGCCTCGGGCGGCGGCACAAAGAGACGCGGCATGTCCGACCCAAGCTGCTGGACGGCGGTGGCGGCTCCCGGCCGTCGGAGCCGCCTGGCCAAGGGCGCGCTGCTGCAGCGCTCTAAGAGGTAGGGCTCGGGCCAGCGTCCGGGCGGAGCGGAGTGGCCGGGAGCGCGTCCGGCCGCGTGGCGGGCCCGCACCGCTGCCGCGCGCGGCGGCTGGAGGAACTAGGGGGTCGCCTCGGATTCGGGGCATCCCCGGGGATCCCAGGCACCCCCTTCGCTCCTCCCGCCCTGCACTGGGGTGTCTGTCCGCCGGGTCGTAGCTAGGGATGGGGCCAGGATTCGAACCCGGGTATCTAGGGCTGGGCCGAACCAGGCAAGAACTTCTTGGAAAAACTGAGGCTGCTCTGTCCCTGGAGCCCATTGGGTGGAAATGTTGGCTCAGAAAGCAAATATTTACTGCAGGAGGCTGGCGTGGGGGTGGAGTGTCGGGATCTCGAACAGCTGGGGTGAACCCTGGGCAAAGGCTGGCCTCCGTTGGAGTCTCGGTTTCCTCTTCTGACAAGCAGAGAGACTGAGTGAGGGCTGTGGGTTCGACAGGACCTGGGTTCAAATTTCAGCTCAACCACAACCAGGCTGTGTGACCTCAGACAGTTCCTTAATCTCTCTGTGCTTGGGTTTCTCATTGGTGCTGGGCTGGGGCATTCCCAGAAGGGAACACAGGCAGGGTCTGGGCGGTGGGGTCAGCTGCTGAAGGACCTTGAATGCTGAGTGCAGGGCTTAGAGTCCCCTCCAAGATCCTGGGGCGCCATAGAGTGCTTATGGATGCTGCAGGGATGGGGTGCAGGAAACTGGCCTCGGGTCCCCACTTTCTGCCATGTTCTCATTCTCTGCTGTGCCCTGGATACCAGGGGGTGGCTATCGAAGGGCAACTTCTCGAGGTTCTGAGCCTCCCCCAGGGAGGGTTAAGCATGCAGTTGGCCTCTAGAGGTGCTCAGGAAGTAAACAGATGGACCCCAGTTCTCTGTTGAGTCCTCAAATTTGGCTGTTTTCGAGGCTATGACTGAGAGGAGGGAAGCCAAGTAGGTGTTTTTCCCAAATGCCGTTGGAAGAGGCAAATGATTCAGCAAGAATTATGGGGTGCAGCACGGGGGTGAGGAGCCAGCTGAGGGGCCGGGAGGATGTGGGGATTGGTGGGTGTGTGTGTGTGTTGATGGGGGTGGCAGGAAGCGTCGCAGGAACCTGTGGGTTTCACTTTTGCTTCTGCACCTCAGGGGCTGGGACACGATCCCTGTGGCTGTTGATGTCTGTGGCCTCAGTCTCCTGGTCTGGGAAGTGGATGCAGCCGATCCCTTCCGTCTTGGAGGCTGATTGGGATTGGCACGTGCCGGGGACTCAACTTACTCAGCAGGCTCTGTGTGTGCTCCCACTAGGCCGGGCCCCGTAAGCATCGTGCAGGGAAAGACAACGACATATGTACCCGCGCCGGGCCCAAAGCTGAGCACTGTGTGTGGGTTTCATCCTTCGAGATACACAGATGGGGAAAGTGAGGCTCGAGGGCAGCCACACGTGGAGCCGTGGACAGGCTGGGACCCTCTTCCCTGCCCACCTTGTCACCTGTGCCCTTTGAGGATCATGCTCTCCCACGCCTTGGCCTGCACTGAACCTTCTGCCTGGGACCCCATTCCTGTCTCTCCGGGCCCCGAGGCCTTGTCTCCCTCCCTGCACAGTTCTTGTGCTGCGTTGGTGGCTCCGGTGTGTGGGCTGCTGCGCTCGTCTAGTGAGAAGAGCTGTTGCTGTTGCTGAGCGACTGCTCTGGAGGGGACAGTAGTGTTGCTCCGACTTCCCTCTACTGAGGCGGGGGCTGGGGCCAGGGCCCAGGTGGAAGCGGAGGCCAGGCAGGGTGCCCACGGCCTGGGCCTGGGGTCTGGCGCGCAGGAGGGAGCTGGGGTGGGGTGGGGGGGGGGACGGAACATATGGGCAAAAGTTAGGTGGAACAGACAGGGCTGTGAAAGAGGCTGTTGCCTTTAGGGGTTTTGGCTGGGTCAGACTCGAATTTTAGGGAGATCTTGGGGAGGAGGAGGGGTACTGAGATATTGGGGCAGTGGCCTCGGGGAAGGGTGCGTAGAACAAGGTGGGAGTCTGGCTCCGCCCTCCGTGGGTTCCAGGGTGGCTGTCCACCTTCTGCCTGGCCTGCTGGCCGTGGCCACGGCACGGGCAGGGTCGTGGGATGGGACTGTGAACAGAGAACCCTGAAAAACTGGGCCACGGGCTCCTGGCCATGTGCAGTGCCCACCATGAGGCTGGAAGCACTTTGTGCCACCCCTACAACACTGGCAGTAGTTTTAATGATAAGGAATATTCATCAAGTGGCGGCTCTGTGCTGGGCCTTGACGACTGGGCTGGATGAGGCTTTGGGGGACCCACCTGGGGGCAGCGGGGGAGTGGTCACAGCCACGCTCCCCACCCTGCTCCAGAGGCAGCTGCCCGTGTGCTCTGGGCCGTGCACATGGTCCTCTGGGCCGGCCATCTGATCTTGTCCCTCTCCCTCACAGCTGCCGCAGTGGGAACCGCAAGAGCTTGGTGGTAGGAACGCCCTCACCAACTCTTTCCCGGCCCTTGTCACCGCTGTCTGTCCCGACAGGTGAGTGTGGGAGGAGCAGGTGGGCACTGTGTCCTGTTTCTGCCCCCACTGACTCAGTTTCCCCCGCCTCTTCCTCAGCAGGCAGCAGCCCCTTGGACAGTCCTCGGAACTTCTCGGCAGCATCTGCCATCAACTTCCCCTTTGCCCGTAGGTGAGTGGCGGTGGCTTTGGGGGACAGTGCTGGCACAGCTGGCGAGGGGGCAGGCAGGGGCATGTGCTTGGTGGCTGGACCTGGCTCCTCATTGCCTTCCCCCGGCCCCTGGCCCCCGCATGGTGGCGGTCTCTCCCTCTGGCCTCCTTCCCTGGCAAATGCACGGCCTTCTGCAGCCGCGTCCCCCCCACAGACAGTAATTTCCTCCCCCTCCCAAGGGGATACCGCCTAGTCCACGTATCGTGGACAGGGATACCACCTAGTCCACGTATCGTTAACTCACTAAAAAAGTCACTTATTCACTTAACAAGAGCTCACAGAGCACCTGTTGTGTGCCAGACACTCGCATTTCACTTATTCAGTCAACAGCATTTATTGAGCGCCTTTTGTGTGCCATGCCCTGTGCTGGGGGGGGGGGTGTGGTCACGAATGGGCGGCTGGCCCTTGGCCCTTGGGGAGTTCTCAGTTTGGTGGTGGTAGCCAAAGTGTACCCCAGCAGCTGCAACTCAGAGGTTGAGGCATTGACGGGGGACACACTGGCAGCTGGGGTCAGGGAAGGCTTCCTGGAGGAGGTGTCTGAAGGATGGACAAAGAGAAAGCACACGGAAGTCCCAGTGGTCAGACTGTGTCTTTGTGGTCATTTTATCAGAAGGTCCTTCCTCCAACAGGGCCAGAATCTGCTCGCCATGGTGTCTGCCCGTGGTCCCCACAAACCACAGGGGCCGGGCCTTCCTTCCATCTGTCCTTGTTCCCCTCCAGGGCAGACGGCAGAAGATGGTCCCTCGCGTCTCTCCCGTCTTCTGGCTATGGAACCAACACGCCCAGCTCCACCCTCTCGGTATCTACAGCCCTCCTTAGTGGGCAGACAGGCGGGCGCTGGGTTGGGGTCGGGGGCACATCTTTGGTTTCTTTCAAGGTGTTGGATAGTGGTGCAATCAGCAAACATCCTGGCTGCCCCCTCCATCCCCCCTTCTGGGAAATTTTAGGGCCCTTGAGAAGACCCAGCCTTGGCCCCAAAGAGCCCCCAGCCTGGAGGCCACAGATATCCCTAGCCTGTGGGGTCAGGGCCTGGCCAGAGGGTGACTTAGGGCTCCCAAAGGGAGCAGTCAAGGAGGGCTTCCTGGAGGAGGGGGGCATCAGAGCTGGGGTTTTGAGGGATGCATAAGAGCCAGGAGGGAGAATGTCACCAGCAACCTGGGTCCTGAGGGGTGGTGCTGGGGTCCTGGCTGTGGCATTGACCATGAGCTCATGGCTCTGATTGCCACCCCCCCAACTCCCCGCCAGTCAAGCTCATCCTCCCGGGAGCGCCTCCACCAGCTTCCCTTCCAGCCGACGCCGGACGAGCTGCACTTCCTGTCCAAGCACTTCCGAAGCTCAGAGAGCGTGGTTGATGAGGACGGGGGCCGCTCACCGCGCCTCCGGCCCCGTTCCCGCAGCCTCAGGTGGGCCTTGACCTCAGGGCCCAGGGCCAGCCCCTCCCTGGGCTGGCTTGGAGACCCACACCGGCCCCGACCTTGCCCAGGCCTGGCCTCTGACCCTCTTGCCTCAGAGTCCCGTCCCTGCCCCCCGCCCCCAGGCTCAGTCTCAGATCTCACATGAACCAACCAACCAACCGTCCCCTTTCAGCCCGGGACGCACATCAGGGACCTTCGACAATGAGATTGTCATGATGAATCACGTGTACCGGGAGCGGTTCCCCAAGGTGCTCGGTGCCTGGCGGCCGGACCGGCCCCACCACGATGCTGTCCTTCCGCGGCACTCTGCCTTCCTGGTTGTGTCCCCTCCTGTCTGTCCGTGTCTGTCTTTCCCTGCCCCAGACCCCTCTATCGAAGGACGGTGTTCCTGCGCCCACCGCCCCATCCCCTCTCCCCTGACGTTGCTTCTTCCTGTCCCCATCTGCGCGTGTCACCCTCCAGCCGCACCCTCTAACCCAGTGGCCCCCTGTCACCCTGCCCAGGCCACGGCGCAGATGGAGGGCCGTCTGCAGGAGTTCCTGGTGGCCTATGCCCCCGGGGCCCGGCTGGCGCTGGCTGACGGCGTCCTGGGCTTTATCCACCACCAGATCACCGAGCTGGCCCGAGACTGCCTGGCCAAGTCAGGCGAGGCCCTTGTCACCTCCCGCTACTTCCTGGAGATGCAGGAGAAGCTGGAGCGGCTTCTGCAGGACGTGTGTGGGGCGTGTAGGGCGGGGAGGGGCGTGTCCCCCGGTGGGCCAGGGCATGTGAGTGATGCCACCACCTGTGTCCCCCAGGCGCATGAGCGCTCAGACAGCGAGGAGGTCGGCTTCATCGTCCAGCTTGTCCGGAAACTGCTCATCATCATCGCACGGCCGGCGCGACTCCTCGAATGTCTGGTGAGTCCCTTTCGCACGGCCAGTGCAGGGTCCTGGCGCAGCTGACACCAGGCCGACGATAGTTCCCACGTGGGGGGCTTTGAGTGGGACATGGGGTGCCACCAGTTGGGTGGGCTTCCCCCAGGAAGGTGCAGGAGCCAGGACCCAGGGAGGAGCTGCGGCCAGTGGCGAGGGTGCCCAGGCAGAGGGGTCGTGGGTGCAGAGGCACCGAGGTGGGACCGGGCTCTGGCCGACCAGAGCCCCTCACGCCCCCAGGAGTTCGACCCTGAGGAGTTTTACCACCTGTTGGAGGCGGCCGAGGGCCAAGCCCGGGAGGGCCATGGCATCAAGACGGACCTGCCGCAGTACATCATCGGGCAGCTGGGCCTAGCCAAGGACCCCCTCGAGGGTGAGCCGGGGTGGGCCCCGGGGTTCGAACCTAAGCCCGTGTGACTCCAGAACCACCATACTGTCCTGCGTCTCCCTATAGCCCTGCCCTTGGCCACCTGCGGGAAATGCCCCAGATTCCCAGGGTCAGGTGGTGGCTGCCGGTATCCCCAAATGCCACCTCAAGATGGCCAGGATACCTGGAGACCAGTAGCCCTTCTAGAAGGTTCTTCAGTGGTTGCTTAGTCCAGCCTCCCATGCTTGGCTCCAGGACAGCAGCGCGGGAGCCGGGCAGGGGAGACACTGCATTCCCGGCCCAGGACAGGCCCCGGGGCCCCTGGGCAGTTGCCAGATGATGAAGGGGACGCCTGGAGGCCCCTTTCGAGGCTCTCCCTTTGTCTTGCAGAGATGGTGCCACTGAGTCACCTTGATGAAGGACAGCCCCCAGCCCCTGAGTCCCCAGAGGTAAGTCACAGAACTTTGGGGCCCCACCTATCTTGTTCTTTCTAGGGTGGACCAGGTGGCCACGGGGAGGGCTGGGCTTGCCAAGGTTTTGCATGCAGTAGGCACTTAATAAACACCTGTGGCTTTGGGGGGAAGGCAGTGGCTTTGGGGGGAAGGCAGTGCCAAGTGGGACTGCCTTGCTTTGGAGGTCAAGTGGGGAAGTGCCAGAGGGGACACTGGAAAGGTGCGTTTTGAAGGATGTGTAGGAGTTTGCCTGGAGGGGGCACAGCTTGAGCAACAAGCTCAGAAACTCAGAAGTTGAGCTGGAGAAGTCCAGACAGCGGAAGACATGGTGTTTGGGCTTGAGGGCGGGAGGAGCCTGGCCGGCTCTGCAGTGGGCGGGACCCTGAGCCCTTCCTGTCCCTGCAGAGCCGTGCCCTGGTTGGCCAGTCACGGAGGAAGCCGTGTGAGAGCGACTTCGAAACCATCAAACTCATTAGCAACGGGGCCTATGGGTGAGTCTTCAATCATCCATGGACCCGTTTCTCAGATGCCCAAGGGGATGGCTGAGGCCCAGGCAGCCCTTTGTCAACTCCACCTCAGCAAGGGTCACATATTCACCACTGAACGTGCAGCCAGGGAGACTGATGAGTTTGGTGGCTGCAGGCTTTTGAGCTAAGGGTCTCAGCCTGCTGTGAAGAAATACACAACCCAGGGGCCAATACACGGCGCCATTTTCAGCTCATTTATGTGACACCAGGGGACGGTGGTGGCTGCTTTGGGAGAGGGGCCGGGTGAGGAGGAACGGTGTCCCGGGAGGGCACAGCCCAGGCAGAGGCCTGGGGGCTCCAATCTCAGGCCTCCCAGCGAGCTCCCCCACCCCGCAGGGCTGTCTACCTGGTGCGGCACCGTGACACGCGTCAGCGCTTCGCCATCAAGAAGATCAACAAGCAGAACCTGATCCTGCGCAACCAGATCCAGCAGGTGTTCGTGGAGCGCGACATCCTCACGTTTGCCGAGAACCCCTTTGTGGTCAGCATGTTCTGCTCCTTCGAGACGCGCCGCCACCTGTGCATGGTCATGGAGTATGTAGAAGGTACGGTCATTGAGGCTTGCGTTCCTCCGGTGGCGGGGAGCTCATGCCTCCTGTGCCTGGGAGAAGGTCCCAACCTGGTTAGGGAGCCCAGAGGAACCCCGTTGGAGGCAGGGGGCCCAGCCATGGGGGTTCAGGGCTAGGGGAGCCTAGACAGGACTGCAGATGGGAGCCTGGGGGTAGGGGAAGGATGGACATTCTAGGCTGGGGGACTGATGGGCAGAGGCCTGGACTGGCTGTGACCACACCGCCCCTTCCCAGGCGGTGACTGTGCCACACTCTTGAAGAACATGGGCCCGCTGCCCGTGGACATGGCCCGCATGTACTTTGCCGAGACGGTGTTGGCGCTCGAGTACTTGCACAACTATGGCATCGTGCATCGCGACCTCAAGCCGGACAAGTGAGCTGGCACCTGGCACCGTGGGGCCTGGGGAGGGCGGGGCTGCTGTGGAGGCGGGGCTGGGGCGGAGCCTCTGGGTGGGCCAGGGACCACTCAGGAGCCCACATGTCTAAACTCTGCTGACGTCATAGGGCCCCTCCTGGCAGGAAGGCAGGGAATGTGCACATGTTGAACACCTCATGTGTGCAGAGGAGAGGAGAGCAGGCACTTGCTAGACATCTCCTCGATGCAGGAGGAGGCCATGCTGCCAGTCAAGAGGAAGGATGTGCACTTAAGGTGCACAGATTGTCTGCGGGGGTGGAGGGGGCCTGTGCGCTCAGCTGCTGCTGCACAAAGGGAGAGAATGTGCACTTAGGAGGCACCAGCTATATACAGGGAATAGTGTCACATACTTTGCAAGACCTCATATGTGAAGAAAGTGCACATCTTAAGCACTTGCTGTGTGTTAGTGCAGGGAAGAAAGGAAGAGAACATGTTGATTGAGAGCCTTAGGATGTATTGAATAAGCACCTACTGCATGCCAGATCCTCCATGGGTGACTGGGAGACACAGGGCTACCTGCTTTGTAACCCCTTTATGATTTTCAAAGCACTCTCCCCTGCATTTGATGAGCACCTGCTGTGTACAGAAGAGGGGGTTGCCCATTTATTGAGTGCCCCCTGGATACAAGGCAAGGACTGCACGTTTCTCAGACGCTTGCTGTGTGGAGATGTGAACATAAGTGTTAAGAGCCTTGTGTGTTGTCAGGGCATTTTGCAGTTTGCAAGTGGCTTAGAAAACAGACATGTCTTTGGCCCCTGCTATATACCTGGGCCTGTGCTGGATCCTCTAAGGAACCTGGGGACAAGTATAACAACTTCTCCCACATTGATGTTGGGTTTCTATATCACAGTTTTTTGGTTGGTGTGTATTTATTGGGCACCAGCTGTGTACAAGGTGTGCAGAGCAAACAGCTATTACACAATGACTGTGTGCCAGGCCCAGAGCACTCAAACTGTTTTATTTTGTGGTTAGCATGCATTGAGCACCTACGGCGTGCCAGGGACCAGGGCACTTTTCACAGAGGTAGGTGCAGAGATCTATGACCATCTGGCCTTTGGGGGATCTTGGGGTGGGGTGGGATCTGGGGAACAAGGATGGGACCTCCTGAGGGTCTTGGGTCAGACCCCAAGGCAATACCTGCCTCTCTTGAGCTCAGGACACTCTCATCTGCAAGGGGGCAGGAAGGTGCCCAGCCCTGGGCAATTCAGCGAGGAATAGATGCCCTCTGTAGGTGCTTGAAGAAAACCTTTTTTCCTTTTCATTTTGGAAAATTTCAGATGCACCCGAAAGTCAGGAGAAAGGTATATTAGTTTGCTAGAGCTGCTGTGAAAAGTACCACATACTGAATGGCTCAAACAGCAGAAATTTATTCTTTCACGGTTCTAGAAGCTCGAAGTGCAAGATCAAGGTGTTTGCAGACCCAGGCTCCCTCTGATGGGCCAGGGAAGGATCTGTTCCAGGCCTCTCTCCGAGCCCCTGGTAGGTCTTGGCTTGTGGCAGCAGAACTCCAGTCGTCACATGATGTCCTCCCTGTGTGTCTGTGTCCAAATTCCCTTTGTTATCAGGACACCAGTCACAGTGGAGGAGAAGCCACCTGCTCCAGCATGGTCTCACGCTAAGTCATTACCTCTGCAGTGACCCTGTTTCCAAGTAGGACCACAGAGGCCTGGCGTCCTGGGGCCAGGACAGCAGCATGTGAACTTCGGAAAGCGCCGTTCAAGCCATAGCGGAAGGGCACAGGCCCTTGCCCTGCCTCTACCCCTGCCCTGTGCCTCAACTCAGATGCCACAGCGACCGGCGCTTGGCCAGGCCCGTTTCCCCTCATCCCCTTGCTACCCCCTCCCCACTGGCTGATTTGAAGCAAATCCCAGGCATTGTATCGTTTTATTCGTAAAAAGGAAAAAAATTTTTTCAATAGCAGATTTAGTGAGTGTTCAAGAAATAAATGCTTTTTATTTTTTATTGTTTTATTATTATTATTTTGTTTTTTAGAGGTAGGGTCTTGCTCTGTTGCCCAGGCTGGAGTACAGTGGCATCATCATAGCTCACTGCAGCCTCGAACTCCTGGGCTCAAGCAATCCTTCTGCCTCAGCCTCCCAGGTCACCAGCACTACTGGCTGAATGTTTTTTAGACAGTGGGAAGCCCCGTAGGAGCTCAAGAAATATCGATGGTGTTAATAGTGGAAGGCCTGGGTCTGGAAGTTGCTGGGTGCACCTGATAGCTACACCAGCCTGTGTACACAGTAGTTGCTCAAGAAACATTCCTTTAAAAAAAATGGTGGATATGCATGTTAGGTACACAGAATTGTTTCTTTACAGAGCTGAGGTAAACGATAGGTGTGAAATAAATGGCTCTTTAAACAATGGCTATACATGGTGAATTCTCCAGGAATTCATTTTTGTGTGGCAGATGTACTCAGGAGGTACACAGAAATGTGACTTTATAAAGCTGGTGCCTCTGATTCTGTTGCGTAACAAAACACTTATATACTTAAGTTCATAGGAAAAATTAACCAGCAGTGTATGTTATGTGCACCGTTTTCAGGTTTTTTTTTTTCCTTAGAGACAGAGTCTTGCTGTGTTGCCCAGGCTGGGCTCAAACTCCTGGGCTCAAGCGATCCTCTGGTCTCAGTCTCCTGAGTAGCTGAGACTAGAGGTGCCATGTTACTGTGCCCAGCTACGTGCATAAGTTTTTAAAAAATGGATGCAGTTAAAAGGTACATGGAAATACTTCTGTACACAGCAGGTGCTCAAGATATGTTCATTGCTCAGCAGGGGTGTAAACAATAGGTGCTTGCAAACTGCTTGGTTTGTTGAGGCAATGAATGCACAAACAAAAATGTACTGTGGGTACACCCAGCAGGTGCTGTATGAAATGAGATGTTATAGCACACCGGGGGTGGACGCTGTGAGTCTTAGGAAATGTATCTTTGAGCAGCAGAGTATAGGGTAGGTGCTCAATAGCAGCACCAGATGCACCCAGTCGAGGCACAGAGATGTCTGCTTTGTAATACTGCCTGAGACCAGTTGGCTCTCTTGATAACGTGGCTGTGCACAGGCAGTGCTTTCTTTCCTCCTTCTTTGAGATAGGGTCTCGCTCTGTCACCCCAGGTAGAGTGCCATGGCGTCATCACAACTCACTGCAGCCTCCAACTCCTGAGGTGATCCTCCTGCCTCGGCCTCCTGAGTAGCTGGGACTACAGGCGCCACCACTGCGCGCGGCTAATTTTTCTAGTTTTAGTAGAGACGGGTCTCGCTCTTGCTCAAGCTGGCCTCAAACTTCTGGCCTCAAGCAGTCCTCCCTCCGTGGCCTCCCGGGGTACTAGGGTTACAGGCGTGAGCCACTACGCTGGCCAGGCAGTGCTTTCTGATCCCCTCTTGGGGTAGGGTCAGGCTGCCCTGGCTAGACTTCGGCCCGGCCCGGGTGTAAGTCAAGGTCAGGGCAGGAGGAGCGGCCAGGCCTCCCGGCCCCCCAGCCCTGAGCGAGCACCTCCACCTGCCCACAGTCTGCTTATCACCTCGCTTGGCCACATCAAACTGACCGACTTTGGCCTGTCCAAGATTGGGCTTATGAGCATGGCCACCAACCTCTACGAGGGCCACATCGAGAAGGACGCCCGGGAGTTTGTGGACAAGCAGGTGGGTGGCCCTGGGCATGTAGAAGCCTGAAGCTCCTGGATGTGGGGGTCTTCATAATTACACCCACCACTTACTCCCAGGCTGGCCCTGGCCTCCCCATCTCTCCTGGGGTATCCCGGAGGGGGGGGAGGGCTGACCTCAGTTTCCCCATTCCACCTGGCCTAGGTGTGTGGGACTCCGGAGTACATCGCCCCCGAGGTCATCTTCCGCCAGGGCTATGGGAAGCCGGTGGACTGGTGGGCCATGGGTGTCATCCTCTACGAGTTCCTGGTGGGCTGTGTGCCTTTCTTCGGAGACACCCCCGAGGAGCTGTTCGGGCAGGTAGTCAGCGGTATGTTGCCTCGGTGCCCCCTGGGGCTCTGCATGCGGTTCTCAGGTTTGCTCTCAGGTGTCGGTGCCCCCCAGGGCAGAGAAGCAGCAGGAAGAGGGAGGGAGTCGGGTGCTGGGGGGCGAGTAGCAAGGGTGGCTGTATTAACAGGGGCGTGGAGACCCCACTGAGGGGACAGTGGGGCAGAGACCTGCAGGAGTGAGGGGAGCCGCAGAGACGGAGGAGGGAAGGTGCCCTGGGCAGAGGGCACAGCCTGAGCAGAGGCTGCGAGGTAGGACTGAGCCAACAGGAATGAGTGAGGGGAGGTGACAGAAAGTGCTAGAAAGGGCTTCCCCTGCCTCCTCACTCCCTCCCTCGTTTTAGATGAGATTGTATGGCCAGAGGGAGATGAGTCCCTTCCAGCTGACGCCCAGGACCTCATCACCAGGCTACTACGGCAGAGCCCACTGGACCGACTTGGGACTGGTATGTAGGTGTGGGTGGGACCCAGGTGGGTGGCTCCCTCAGACCCTGGGGCCCAGGGAATAGAGGGAGGGGTAGGGCCTGACGTAGACAAGAGTTCTACTTGGGAAGCTACGTGGAGGAGGGGGCTTGGAGCTGGGGTTTTAAAGGATGCATAGGAGTTCACCAGGAATGGCACAAGACCTTGAAGGAATGGCAGATAGCTAGGTCTGGTGCTCACAGGGGTCACTGAGGCTGAGTAAGTCTGAGTGATGATGTGAACCTGTGAAGTCATCAAGGGCTTTGTCCTGAGGTCCTCAAAGGCCAGCTCAGAGGATCCCAGCCTCCCAGTTTTCTGGCCGCCTGGTAAATAGCGGCCAGAGACTCATGTTTGAGACTCATGCGGCCACGCGTTATGCAGCCACTACGGGTCACGTTCATGTCTGAGGCTTCGCCACAAGAGAAGAGGGTGGGGCCGAGGTTAGGGAACAACCACCTTCTGCCCTGTGGAATAGAAACACGTGCAAAAGACTGGGGAAGGAAGCCGCCTGAGGCCCTGAGGCTTCTCCCTGCGGCGGGTCCCAGGGTGCAGCAGTGGGAGAGCAGCCCCGGGAACCTGGCCGGGCAGGGTCTGGGCCCTGGCTTGGTCCACCTCTCCTGGCACTTGTGTGGCAGCTGACTGTGGTTCTTTGTGGGCCCCACCCTATGTGGGGGGTGGTGGCGTCTTTGGGGGGCAGGGTGGGGACCTACAGGGCTCAGCTGAGCATGTCCACAGGTGGCACCCACGAGGTGAAGCAGCACCCCTTCTTCCTGGCCCTTGACTGGGCAGGGCTTCTGCGACACAAGGCAGAGTTCGTGCCCCAGCTGGAGGCTGAGGATGACACCAGCTACTTCGACAGTAAGCTGGTGGCGAGAGGGGGCAGCGGGATCATCTCGGGGGCAGGCTTTGCCATCCCACAGTCCCTGGGGATGAGGGGCTGTCTGCCAGGGGCGCTGCCCACGCCTGGCACCTTGCCCGAGGTCTAGGAGCTCCTGACTTCCTGAGCTTTTCCAAGAATTGAGGGCATGTCTGGCTACTGTCCTCTGGCTGGGATTTCCTGTGCATCTGGGGTCAGGAGGCTGCAGCATCCTTCGGGTTTCAGAAGGGGAAACCGAGGCAGTGAATGTGGCAGACCCTCACCTGGGGCTCCCCAGAAGATCTGGCCCCTGGGTTGCCCAGCCCTGACCAGGCAGAGGCCCTGGACTGTCACACAGGAGAGTTTGGGCCACCCCGCTCACTTTTGGGGAGGGGTCCCAGCAGGGCTGCTATAGGTGGGCTCCCATGACTCCCTCTGTCCGCACTGGGAGGTCAGGCCCGTAGTGTTCCGATGCCTCCTGCAGAACTTGCTGCACGCTGGAGGTCTTCTCTGAGCTTCTGTTTCCTTTTCTGTAAAATGAGGAACATCCTTTACGTTTGAGATGCGCAATTGTACCTAATTCTGCGTGACCCATTTCAGGCTTCGCTGAAGCTCAGGGACAAGAATTCCCCTAGCCCAGGGTCCCTCGGCTTTTGGGGACACAGCTGGGATTTATTCCCAGATACCTGCTCTGCCTCCTATGGTCCCTAAACACACCAGGCATTGCCCCACCTTGGGGCCCTTGCCTGGCTGCGTCCCCATCGTGATGCCACACAGTCCTTGCGGCCACCTCTGGTGGGCTACACATGCGTGTCCCTCCCATAGCGCGTTCGGAACGTTACCGCCACCTGGGCTCCGAGGAGGACGAGACCAACGATGAGGAGTCGTCCGCAGAGATTCCCCAGTTCTCGTCTTGCTCCCACCGGTTCAGCAAGGTGAGCCCGGGCCTGGGTGTGGCCAGCGCTCGGGAACATCTCCGGATGTCTGCTTGTCTTCCCGTGTGCTTTCTTTCCCCAGTGTGATAAAGTACATGCGACAGAGTACACCATTGCAGCCATTCTAAAGCGTACAGCTCAGTGGCATTCTGCACATTTGTGATGCTGAGCAGCCACCGCCTCTATGTGGTTCCAGAACATTCGCTCCTCCCAGAAAGAGATTTTGCACCCACTGGCAGTCACTCCCCACCCCTCCCCAGGCCCACCCCGTGGTTTTCTGTTCCAGACGTTTTTACAAATAGAATTGCACAACACGTGGCCTTTCGCGTCTGGCTCCTTCCACTCAGCGCAGCGACTGGAGGCTCAGCCACGCCGTGGCACGTGGCAGCGAGTGTGTCATTTCTTTTTACGGCCGAGTGATATTCCGCTGCACAGATGTGCCACTGTTTACGTGTCCATCCTCGATGGACACGGAGGTGGTTTCCGCCCGGTGGCGACTGTGAATAGAGCCACTGTGCTGGGTGTCATGTTATAACCTCAGAGGCTTTGCTCATTCCTGCCTTTGCGATTTGCTCAGAAGCCCCTCCACTTTGCCGCGGGCCTGGGCCCCGGAGACGACTCTCCGGTCGGCAGGAGAAACCCCAGCTGTGGCCCCGTTGGTAGCCAGGGCCCTCTGAGTCTCAGTTTTTTAATCTGTACAAGGGACCCCAGACTCTGCTCTCTTCAGGGATGCAGTGAGTAAGGATTTAAGGAAGTGATTCATACCAAAGTGCTAGACGGAGCCCACTGTCCAGTCCGGGTGCAACTGCCACCACCTTCCTTGTTACTGTGATTTTTTATTGCCTCCCAGGTCTACAGCAGCTCTGAGTTCCTGGCCGCCCAGCCCACTCCTACCTTCGCTGAAAGGAGCTTCAGTGAGGACCGGGAGGAAGGCTGGGAGCGCAACATCGAGGTGGATTATGGCCGCAGGCTGAGTGCTGACATCCGGTAGGTGGGCCGGGGAGGTGTACGCAGATCCAGGGTCCAAGCCTGCTGGGAGTTGCAGACAAAATTTGATGTTGAAGGAGCTTCCCAGTGGCCCAGTAGAAAAGGGTCAAACATATTGGCCAGGGTGTCAGCCCCCTGACAACCTTCCTCCCTTTGGCTTTGCATTCCTAACCATGCCTGACATAAAGCACCTGTGTCCCATCACACTGCGAGGCTCTTGCTTGCACTGTTCTTTCTGGCCAGAATGCCCTTTGCTAACACACTCCCGTTCATCCTTCAAAGCCCAGACCCAACAGAAACAATCAATGTCTTGTAGAGGATGGGTGTTGGAAGCTGAGTTTTAAAAGCTGAATGGGAAGTCTCCGGGTAGACATAAGAGGATGGTGCAGACAAAGGGGACTCATCCTGTATTTGCAAATTGTCCCTGATTCCAGGCTGAGAGTTAAGATGTTAAGATGTGGCCATGAGAGGTGACTGGGTATCCTGGGGTGCAGGTGCTTGGCAGGTGTGACACAGGCTCGTCCTCCCTGCAGGCTGAGGTCCTGGACGTCCTCTGGTTCCTCCTGTCACTCATCTTTGTCCCAGCCTGAACGGGGCCCTAGCCCGTCTCTCCTGAACACCACCATCAGCCTGGACACCATGCCCAAGTTTGCCTTCTCGTCAGAGGATGAGGGGGTGGGCCCCAAGAGGCCTGTCTTCATTCTGGGGGAGCCTGACCCACCCCCAGTGGCCACCCCAGTGATGCCAAAGCCCTCCAGCCTTTCTGGTAAGTGGAGCCTAAAGTAAGAGGGATAGTGTCATGGAAAGTTTTTCAGAGAATGGGCTATTTGAGATGGGTTTTCAAGGATGAGTAGGAGTTCTCCATCACTAACTAAAGCTTTAAGATAGGAGAGGCCAGGGCCCCAGAGAGGCCTCAGCTCGCCTCAGGAGCCCCTGCCTAGGGGTAACACCTCCAGCTTTATAGGTCAGGATGGGACCGCTAGCTCCCAAGAGGGGAAGCTAGGGATTCAACTGGGTGTGGGGGAAGGCTTCCTGGAGGAGGAGACTTGAAGAGTGGAGCTTTGCATAGCAACAATTCGGGAAGGCTGTGCAGGAAGAGGGAACTGCATGAACGAAGGCCAGGAGGCTGGACTGTGCACCGGCTGAGTAGGAAGGAAGGGCCTTAGTCAGAGGGGCCGAGTGGCGAGCGGAGGGCATTGGGCTGACGCCGCTGCCCCCCTAGCCGACACAGCTGCCCTCAGCCATTCCCGCCTCCGAAGTAATAGCACCGGCGCCCGACACTGCACGCCTCGGCCCCTGGATGCCAGCCGGGGCCGCCGCCTTGGGGGCCCGAGAGACCCAGCCCCTGAGAAGTCCAGGGCCTCTGGCGGTGGTGGTGGCGGCGGTGGCGGCGGCAGCAGCAGTGGGGGCCGTGTGCCCAAGTCGGCCTCCGTCTCTGCCCTGTCCCTAATCATCACAGCAGGTAACGCCCGAGGCCCAGTCTGGGTTTTCACTTGTGTGTCCATGTCTGTTTTAACCAGCAGGGTGGGGGGCGCTGAGCCGGAGCAGCAGCGTGCCTGGCAGAGGGTTTTGGTGCCACCGCAGGGTGGCCAGGGTGGTCACTGTGGTGGAGAGAATGGCACCCCGTGGGGTCCCCTGCGAGGGAGTGCGCCAGCCCTTCCCTGACCCCTTGCAGATGATGGCAGTGGCGGCCCCCTCATGAGCCCCCTATCCCCGCGCTCACTGTCCTCAAACCCGTCGTCCCGTGACTCCTCGCCAAGCCGAGACCCATCTCCCGTGTGCAGCAGCCTGCGGCCCCCCATCGTCATCCACAGCTCGGGCAAGAAGTACGGCTTCAGCCTGCGGGCCATCCGCGTCTACATGGGCGACAGCGATGTCTACACTGTGCACCACGTTGTCTGGGTGAGTGAGGCTGAGTGGGAACAGCAGGGACCTGGGTTCGAGTTCGGCTCTGCCCAGGCAAGTTCCTTCCTTCTCAGAGCTGCATTTCGGGGCCTGGCTGGGACGGGAAGGCGGAGCTGGTGCCACGTGGTTCCTCTTGGTCCCAGTCCGGGTGTCAGTTGCCGGGGAGGAGGTCGGATGAGAGACAGGGATGGACAGACAGACAGAGACCCTGAGCCGACGTTAAGCTCCCAGCTCCATGCAGGGGCACGATGGGTACCTAACCCTCCCTCCCCTAGCGTGAGGGTGTCAGTGTCCCCTCGCGGCTCGTCCCCTCCCCACTGTGCTCCCTAAACAGCCCCCAAGGTCAGGGAAACTGAGGCAGCACAAGAGGCAGCAACTTGCTGGGGTCCCACAGCCAACCCAGCCAGGCAGGGTCTCCAGATGTGGGGCCCAGGCCTGTGACTCACCGCGCCGGTCCCACCACCCACAGGGCGTGGAGGAGGGAAGCCCGGCCCAGGAGGCGGGCCTGCGCGCCGGGGACCTCATCACCCACATCAATGGGGAGTCGGTGCTGGGGCTGGTGCACATGGACGTGGTCGAGCTGCTGCTGAAGGTGCGGCCCCCCCACCCACCCTCCAGGCTCCCACAGCCCGGCGCCCCCTTGGCCCCAGTGCCTGGTCCCACGGCTGGGTGGAGGGATGGACCCTTGGTGGTGGATCCCGCCAGTCCGGTGGGAGGCACATAGGCGACCCCCGCCCTCCCTCCGGCAGAGCGGCAACAAGATATCACTGCGGACCACGGCCCTGGAGAACACGTCCATCAAGGTGGGCCCCGCACGCAAGAACGTGGCCAAGGGCCGCATGGCGCGCAGGAGCAAGCGAAGCCGCCGGCGGGAGACCCAGGACCGGTGAGCAGCCCTGGCCGGTTGCCAGGTGCTGGGGGGAGGCAGGACTTGGGGGGGGGGGGCGATCTGAACCCCTGGTTGGTTTTCTTACCCGAGGCGGAAGTCGCTCTTCAAGAAGATCTCCAAGCAGTCATCAGTGCTGCACACCAGCCGCAGCTTCTCCTCCGGACTGCACCACTCGCTGTCATCCAGCGAGAGCCTCCCCGGCTCGCCCACCCACAGCCTCTCCCCCAGCCCCACCACGCCCTGCCGCAGCCCAGCCCCTGACGCCCCAGCAGGTGGGTGCACACCCCAGGCCACCCTGGGAGTAAGGGCTGGTCTGTGGGAGGGATGGGGAGGGTGGAATGACTTGATGTAGGAGCAGAGATGACTGTAAGAGCCTTCTCAGCCTCCTGGAGTGTGGAAGGCAACCCGGGCTGGTCAGAGAGAGGTGCAGGGGCAGGGAAGGGTGTGCCCAGCAGTGGGAACGTTGTGAGCAAACTTAGCAAGACAGGAGGGGCGTGGAAGCTGAGAAGGGGCTGGTGGGCTTTGAGGAAAGGATCAGGCCAGAGCTGGGCTTAAATTACGGGGCACTAGGGAGCCATGCAGGGTATGTGAGGGAGGGCATGGTTTGAACCTAGGAAAGATCATTCTGGGACAGGAAAAGATGGTGATTTGGCCTGACCCCAAGGGTCCCCAGGCTGCAAGAGCTAGCCAGCCACAGGGTTAGAGTCAGGCTGGAGAGAGGGATAGGCTAGGGCAATTCAGAGGAAAGGCAGGTAAGGAAGGCTTCCTGGAGGATGGGCATAGGATCTGGGGCTTTGATGGATGAGTAGGAGTTCACCAGATCTAGGCCAAGGTAACAGCCTTGGGCAGAAGGCAGAAAAGCCAACCACGGGTGGCCACAGGAAAGGATGTGGATTTTGGCAGGTGCGGTCAGTCCCAGGGTCCCGCCTCTGTGCTAGGGACTTTGAGGCCAGTAGTACTGACACATGCCTGTCACCCACAGATACTTCATCCCCACCCAGTGCATCCCCAAGCTCCAGCAGCCCTGCCTCTCCAGCCGCCGCTGGCCACACCCGCCCCAGCTCCCTGCACGGCCTGGCTGCCAAGCTCGGGCCACCCCGCCCCAAGGCTGGCCGCCGCAAGTCCACCAGCAGCATCCCGCCCTCCCCGTTGGCCTGCCCACCTGTCTCCGCGCCCCCTCCCCGCTCACCCTCACCCCTGCCTGGACACCCATCCGCACCCACGCGTTCCCCACGGTTGCGCCGGGGCCAGTCAGCTGACAAGCTGGGCACAGGTGAGCGCCTGGACGGGGAGGCAGGGCGCCGCGGCCGAGGGCCAGACACCGAGCTGGTGGTCATGCGGCGGCTGCACCTGTCCGAGCGCCGAGACTCCTTCAAGAAGCAGGAGGCTGTGCAAGAGGTGAGCTTCGATGAGCCGGTCGAGGAGGCCACTGGGCCACCTGCCTTAGTGCCACAGATCGCCGTGGAGGGCGCCGAAGCTGTGCCAGGAGCCCCTGGACCCACTGGAAAAGACTGATTCCTCCCCGCCTGGTCTCTCCCTGGCCTCAAAGTCGTGTGTTTTTTGTGCAATGTTTTTTCCATAAAGTCATGCCTGGGTGGAGACTGAGCCACCAGCACAGGACACCCGGAAAGCACAAAGCCATCTCCGTCCTTGCTGGAAAGCGGAGACAGCACCTCCCTCATGTTCTGATGTCGATCGGGGGGCCAAAGGGGCAGGAATGGGGGATGAGGGTGGCATTGTAAATAGTAGCAAATCCCTGCAACTAATTTATTACTTTTTATAAGCGACAGCCAGACTGAGCTGCCCCTGTGAAGGCGGCTTGCCCCAGGCACCTGGGACCCCGTTTGCAGACCCTGCCCTCTGGGCTGAGAAGGAAGCACTTTGGACAAGTCATATGTGTTTGTGTTTTCTAGTTTTTCTGTACTTTGTAAGTTTTTGTGTTACCTGATCCCATCCCTGACCCAAGACCCCCCCCCCCAATTTGAGGGTATGAAGCCGAGCTTACCTGTGTGGGCCCAGTATGGATGTGACTTGGAGAGTCCATAAACAATTCACCTCCCCCAAGGCCACTTCCCACTATCACAGCTGCCATCCCTAGGCTGGCCTTGCTCTATCGAGTCTGCCTCCAATCCTGCAGGCTGCAGCCTGGAGAAGAGGGTGTGGGACCTGAGGCTTTGATGGATGAATAGGTGTTCACCATATCTAAGCAGAGGGGTCATCCACTCCACAAGTGGGTACTGATGCCCTAGGAGGCCCAGGCCTCACAGGGCACTGCCAAGGCAGGAGAAGAGTGTCCACCCTGGACAAGATTCCATATGTTTGAGGCCCACCACATGAGTCCTTGACCAGGCTGTGTCTGAAACACTGTCTGGGAGTTCCCTCGATGTGTCAGAGCCTCTCTGGGGTGAGTGAGAAAACCCACTGGCAGCCCGAGTTTGCATTTCAGCTTCACTGTGTGGCTCTGGGAAAATGGCTTTCCCACTCTGTGCCTCAGTTTCCTTGTGTTTACAAGACTAATCCCAATGACTGTGTATTAAGCACCTACTGTGTACCAAGCGCTTTTACTCGTGGCTTCTCCCTCAGCCAGCCTTGAGAAGGCTGGAGGCGGCATCAGCACCTCCGTTTTACAGACAAGCCAGGTGAGGCCTGGCAAGGGCGAGGCCTTTCCCACGATCACCTGGGGAGAACTGTGGCAGAAGGGGACATCAGCCAGGCCCTGCTGTGGGCATCGTCATCAAGGGAGCTTGAATACAGGGGCTGGTGTCAGATTCAGCAGACTCCAGCCCCAGATCTTCCCGCTGCTGCAGCGTGACCCACGGGCATCCTGGAGGCGGCTGGTGAGATTGCTTTGCCCCACGTGGTGAGGGAGCTCTGCAAGTGCCACAGCCCACTCTGCATCCTTTTCTGAGTCCCCTGCCCAGCACCGCCTGGTGTTGGACGGTAGACCTAGGCTGTGCATGACTTGCCCTGTCCTTCCATCCCGGAGCTGGCAGTGAATAAAAGCTCATATTCACAAAGATGAGGTCCAATGTCTGGATTTGTGAGGGCTGACAAAGGGGTAAGGGGAGAGTGGGGAAGGGAATGACGTGAAATAGAGCCGTGGCTCAAAGTCATTTCAAGTGGGTTTTGAGGGCTGTGTAGGTGTTCGCCATTGAGATTCTCCCTGATGCCTTCTCTGGTTCTGGTCTCCTGCTAGCTCTGCCCTTAAAAGTTTCATTCAGACACCCGTCTGGGGCCCTCATCTACGTTAATAACGTCAATAAGTCATCGTTGTGTCCATGCTATCCTGGTCTTTGCTTGGGCTGTGCCACAAAACTTCGCCCCCATCCGAAGCCAGCCCCGCTCAGCCCGAGCGCGATCCGTTACTGGCGGGGCTGTTCGCAGTCTCAGAAACCTTCTTGGCCACGGCCCCGCCTCCGAGCGTCTTCGGCTATTTCCGGACACAATCTTCGGCATCTGGGCTCCGGCCGGCCAAGTTGCTCCCGGAGGTCATTCCCTGTTTCCGGACGCTCCGGTTGCCATGGGAACGCCTTCAACCCTGGCTTTTCCTCGGATCTCGGCTTGCTCGGCCGGCTCCTAAAAAGTCCAGCTTTCTGTGGCGAGCGCCTGCCTGTTTCCTGAGCGTCAGGTTGCCTCCTCCGCCCTCTGGGACCTTCCATGCCTCGGCAGTCTCCCGAAGCTGGCGGTCGCCTGCTGGGCTGAACTCCCGAGGCTTCCGTTTGCGACTGCGCACGCTCGGTTCTTTCGAGAAACGCTCCGCGCTCTCGGGGCTCAGCCTCTGTTCCCCAGGCCGGCTGTTGCTCGTTCGGCCATTTCCGGAATCGCCCGCGCGTCTCCAAGCCCTGCCGAGCCCGGCCTCGGAGCGCGGGCCGAGCCGACGGCGTTCGGCTGTTTCCGGAACTGCTCGGCTGTCTCAGGGTGCTGGCCAACCCGCCAGTCCCGCGGGATCACGTTCGGCTATTTCCGGGATCACTCGGGCGCCCCCCGACCCGTAGGCTCCGCCTCGGCCTCGGCGCACCCGCCCGGCCCGACTGCGTTCGGGCATTTCCGCCGGGGGCGGGCCGGGCCGCTCGGAATCTTGGCGGCGGTGGAGGCGGGGATCCCGCGGCTGCGGCGACGGCTGCCGCTGTGGAGCCACTGGGCGGGCTCGGCTCAGCGTGACGGTGGCGGCGGCGGCGGCGGCGGCGGCGGCCGCGACCAGGTGAGTCCGGACTGGCCATCGCGGGAAGAGGGGCGCGGCGCGCGTGAGTGCGGGGGTGCGGCCCGGGTGGAAGGCAGAGCGCGAGCGCCGGGCTGCACCGGGCCCGCGGGATCGGCGGGCCTCGGGGAGAGAGGCCGCGGGCCCCGCTGGACAGCGGCGCAGCCTGCCCGGGACGGTCGGGGCAGAGGGGGGCCCCCGCGATAGTACGGGTCTGGGGTCGCGACCGCGCATGCAGGGAGGCCCTGCCCCGAGTGCGGTGTCGATCAGCAATGAGGGGCGCCCAGGTACTGCGTGGGGCATAATGGGGTGCAGGAGGGTCGGGGGTCGACCCCACTTCCGGTCCCCTGGCCGGACTGCCGGGTCCACGCAGGCCCGAATGCGCGTCTGCGTGAGCGCGCAGGCCCTGCCTTCACCCGCGGAGCCCCTCGCCAGGCTTGCCCCGCCCCCCTGCATTCGGGGAGCACTGATGCCTAGGCGCGCACACCGGGGCGTGTGCAAACGTGTGCGCACCGGGAGCGGGGGCGGCCAGGCAGGCAGATCCAGGCGGTTGGTTTCCTGGGCAGCCCCTCTCCGGGCCTCAGTTTCCCCACCAGAGAGTGGGGCACCTGGGAATATGGAGCCTCTGCTCCCTGCTTGGACACCTTACTGGAGCCAGGAATGAAGTCCAGACGCTCCCCCTGGCACTCGAGGCCCTTTGGAGTGGTGTCTTTCCTATAGCCACCCTGAGCTTTTGGCAAGCAACTTCCCGCTGCCCAGCGCACCCGCCTATCCTCCGTGATGACCCACTCTCTAGAAAAGCACACCCCACCCCAGCCACCTCCCTCGCGGGAGGCCTGAACCTGCAGGGTTGAGCTGGGAAGGTGTCTGTGCCCGTCTCTGCCTCCCCAGGCTGGGGCTCCTGCACCCGCCTTCCCCTTCTCCCACCCACCTTCTCTGGGCTCCTTGTCCTACCCTGGGGCTAAGGTCCCCTGTGGCTCTTCCCGTCCCCTCCTCCTTCCACGTTTTGCACCTACTGTGAGTCCTAGACTGAGCCAGGCTGGGGATACCAACACCTACCCCAGCCAACCCCGGGGCTCCCCACCACCACCTGCCTGCGGAGCTAGAGGACCGTTTGCTTGTGCCAGGGCCTCTCCCTGGACCTCCTTCCCTACCCTTGCTCAGCTGGCCTGACCCCTCCACGGGGCTCTCAAAGTACCCTAAAGTGTCCCTCATTGTGCCCTCCCCACTCTGAGTATAACTATCTGGCCATGGGGCTGCTGCCTTGGAGTTGGGTGGATCTGGGTTTAAGTGCTGGCTTCTTCCTGGCCCACTGAGTGGCCCTACAAAGACCACCCTGAGCCTCAGTTTCCCCATCTCTAACACGGGTGATGAAGAGCTTACTTACTCAGCATGCCCAGGGCAGGTTCTTGGGAGCTCTGCTCCCAACAACCCTAAGGGAGGGCTGTTAGTGCACCCATTTTACAGATGGGGAAACTGAGGCCCGGGAGGGCAGGGACTGGCCCAAAGGTCACTCAGCAATTCAGGGAATTCAAAACCTGAATTTGGACCCCTCTCTGTGTTGGGGGTGGGAGGAGTCGGCCCATCTAATGCTGCCCTATCCCTCTCTCTTCCCTAGGTCAGCGTCCTCTGCCAGTGAGTATGGTGGCAGCCTGCACCCTCGGCTCCCTCGTCTGGCGCAGCCAGCAGAGCCGCCAGCCTAGGGTGCCAATGGCTCCCCACGTGAGGGAGTGAGCAGCCTGCCCTACCCCACCCACTGATGGGGGACGTAGTGGCCCAGTGACTGAGAGTGTGCCACCAACCACCTCCCACCAGGTGACGAATGGTGGACAGAGTGACCAGTGGCCCCTGCCAGGGTCGTGGAATAATGGGAAGTGAGGCATGAGCGGCCCTTGTGGTCGCCTGTGACTGTTGGAAATAGAGGTCCCAGCGCCCCAGGCCAAGCCAGTGGACCCTCCTGGCCACCGCCCTGGCTGATGGGGCCAGTGGGGCCCCAAGAAGCCGTGTGACCATCCAGACCCCACCCCACCCAGCCATGGCGGGCGCTGAGGGCTTCCAGTACCGGGCACTGTACCCGTTCCGCCGGGAGCGGCCGGAGGACCTGGAGCTGCTGCCGGGCGACATGCTGGTGGTGAGCCGGGCAGCCCTGCAGGCACTGGGCGTGGCAGAGGGTGGCGAGCGCTGCCCGCAGACCGTGGGCTGGATGCCCGGCCTCAACGAGCGCACACGGCAGCGAGGTGACTTCCCTGGCACCTACGTGGAGTTCCTAGGGCCTGTGGCCCTGGCCCGGCCTGGCCCTCGCCCACGGGGCCCTC
>CM052442.1:86302574-86326442 GCA_028533085.1 Varecia variegata | reverse complement strand
TGGCGCCGCCTTAGTGGCTGAGATGTGACGCTGCCCACGCGCTTCCAGTGGGTGCAGATTCAGGGCTCCTCAATCATGTTGGGTTTTGATTTCATTTTTCCTTAACTGCAAAACCCTCTTTTCTCTCCTCTTTTGGGACAAGAGCCCTGGTTTTCTACGCTGCCCTTGGCCACCACGCTGCCTGCCCGGCTTGGCCGGGCGGCAGGTTTTGTACGGTACGTTGTTACAGATATAAAACCTCGAACACGGTGGAGGGTTTTGTCGTCAGTGACTGGGATTCAGTGCGACCTCTGCAGGCTGGGGGCCCAGGCATTTTCGAGGTCACAGCAAGCTAGGCCTGGGGTTTAACTCCAGGCCGCCTGTGAGGCCCATGAGCTCCCTCCCCCTGCCCATTCAGCAGCCCAAGTCCTAGAAGTGGAGGGACCCGCCCAAGGTCCTGCAGCAGACAGATTTGAGCTCTGACCTGCCCTGCACTCCGGCCTGCTCAGGGAACCCTGGGCCCGACTTGACTCCTTGAGGGCTTCCTGAGCCCCCCCACCCCTGCCAGGTTTAAATCCTGTGGCAGCCACCAGCAGTGACCTTGAGAAAGTCACCTACTCTGTGATCTGCAGCTTCCTCATTCATCGCCACATGACATCAATAGTCACATGGTTGATGATAACTCCCCATGCCACCCAGAAGGGTCTGGCCTCCTATGTCCTTGATGTCCCCAGAGGGCCAGCATCTCCACCAGGGTTTGAGGCCCTCCCCAACCCCTCTTTGTGCAGGGCCCTGGCGCTCAGCCCACCAGGTACCCGGGATGCTGAGTGAGGGCTGCAAGGGTGCTGGCGCCGCCTACTGCAGCTTCCTCTCAGCCCTGCCAGGCTGCGATGGGGGAGGTGGAGGGGACAGCAGCCCATGTGGCATCTAGCCACGCTCAGGCACCCGCTGTGTGTGTCCTTGGCAAATTAGCCTCCCCTCTGATCAGCCATTTCCTTGTTACCAAGAGGGCTCAGTGGTAGCTGCTCCTAGCCCCCACTGAACGCCTCTGAGAATTCAGTGATAAAGTGGGTTTGGGGCCCAACCTGTGCCTGGCACAAAAGCAGGACAGCAATCAATTGTGAGGTTACATTTCTCATTTCTTCCAACAGGGCTGGTGCTTAATAACCACTGGAAAAATTGTAGCAGTTATATTTATTGTTATGTCTCCAGTGGGCCCAGCAAGTTGTGATGGGGAGACTTTGAGAAGGAAAAGGGCTTTGTGAAGGGCTTGGCCATCTGAGGGACAGGGTGGGGGTTCATCCAGCCACTGGCACTTCAGGGGAGCCCTGGCTCCCAACCCTGTTGCTACGTGTGTGGGCACGTCCTAGGTGGGCCCCCCCAGAACTGGGCGGGGGGACACAAGCTGCAGAGCTGGGGGCTCAGCTCTGTCTCCCAGCCAGGTTCGGGGCGTTTCCTTCGTGGGTTCCAGTCCCGAGTCCTGCCCTGCATGTGAGACCTGGCAGAGTCTGGACTTCTCGCTGTTCCCCCAACACCCCCACCCTCCACCCAGCCCTTTCAGGAGCTGCCTTCACTGCTGGGCTGCTGCCTGCGCGGGCACCTCCCAGGCCCCCAACACCCAGCCTGGGGAACTGTCCCCCTGCCTCTGAGCCCTCTGTCGCTGGCTGTAACCCCCAACCTCACTGTTCTGCCTATTCAGAAGGGGAGACAGGCTCCATCTCTTGAGGACCCCAGCAGAGTCCAGAGTCAAACTGGGGGCCAAGCTGGCTCCAGGCAGATTGACCCACACGGCCACCCCCATGCCCCCTCTTGTGGCTGGCACAGGCTCCCTTCTCTCCCCCCAAAGGAATGCTCCGAGGTCAGTACGGCCCTGCTCCCCCGAGCCTCGGAGCCTGGAGAAAAGGAACGAGGCTCTCCTGTCCCCAGCCCCACGCCAGGGTAGGGCCCCAGAGGAGTAAGGCTCCCTTCCCGAGCCAGCTTCTGCTTTTCGGCCCAGCTGTGGCCAAGCCTGAGTCAGCCCCACGGGAGGGGAGATGGGCTGGGAGATGGGTCGGGAGCGTCAGGGGCGGGGAGGCTGAGGGGCAGGGGGCAAGGGCGGGTCCTGTGCTTCCAGGCCCAGGTGAGATGTAGAGCCCCTTGCCCAGTCCTGCCTACTTGCAGGCAGAGCATCGCCCCCATAGAGCGTCCCCAAGGCTAGGGACCAGGGCCAGGAGTACCATAGGCGCCCCCAGAGGGTCCTGGGCACGTGGAGATGCCCCCATTTCTCCCGGCCTCCCTGCAGGTCTGGCTCTGAGGGCACCACCTCCCCTGCCCTGGTTGCCCAGAGCCTCATGTGACGGGCAGAGCTAACTGCCAGGAACGCAAAGGGGCACGGAGGGCACCTGGACGGCCTCATGACTTGGGCCCAGCACCTGGCAGGGCTCGGGTTGGAAAGGGAGACGCAGAGAGGAAAGCTGAGGTCCCACGGAGGACGCCGGGATCCCAGGGACGCTGGCCAGGGCCCGGGGGCGTGGCCGGGGAGGTGGGCCCGCCTTGGGGGCCGGGCCACCTCTTGGTTAAAGGCGGCTCATTCTCCCAGCCGCGGCTCCCACAGCCACACCTCTGACCCCACCGAGATGGCCCTGTCACCACTCCTGCTGCTCCTGCCCCTGCTGCTGCAGCTGGCAGACCCCGCGGCTGCGCGGGCGTCACTTGTGGACCAGATGCCGGGCTCCTGCAAGGTAGGGACATTAAAGGGGCAGGCAAGTCAGAAAGAACCGGCAGCCTGTCCGGGCAGGAGACTCCTCCGTGCTTCCGAGACTCCACAGGGGACAATCGCGGTCCCCCAGGGGCAGGACGCTGTTCTGGTGCTGAAAACCCCCTTCTGTTCCCGTGGCCGAGCTCTCAGCGGTCCTTAGCTTTCTCATCCCATGTCTGGGACACGCAGCTGTCCCCTGCCCACCCCGGCGAGGGTTCACTGAGCACTGACTGTGCTCTTCTGGGACAGGGAGCTGGGGTCCCCTTGGAAGGCCAGGCGCTCGGCCTCGGCCACTCGGCGGTGGCCCCGGCTGCGGGCTCATGCCTTCCTGTGCGCTCGTCCCAGCCGGGAAGGGCTCGCGTGTTTCTGGGACGCAGCAAACACGCCCCGGAATCTGAGCAACTGGCTCTTGGCTCCAGAGACACGGCCGCCTGCCTCGCTCCTCCTGCCTCGCTCCGCTGAAGCCGGAAGTCAGCATGTATTAGGCACCACCTCTATTCATTCGGAGAGGGTCACGTGGGTCCCTTGAGATGAAGAATAAACGAGTCCACATGAGTATAGGACCTTGCTCAGCTCAGGGTCAAGGTTCTGGGGGTGAAGTGGCAAGAAATGTGCATGCATTAGGCTCCTGTGGTATGTGCCTCCGGAAAGGCAATGACCAGGAATGTGCATTCTTTGAGCCCTTACTGTATGAAGTCCTTCTGGGAGAAGAATTTCACCTGACCTGGAGGAAAGGAAAGACTGTGCATTCATTAAGTGCCTACTGTTTGCAAGTGTGTGTCATGGCCCTTTTGCTAACACACTGAGGTTTAGGAAGGTTTAGGGACACAGTAAAGCCTCAAAGTGAGGATTCCACTGGTAAGGTCTGGAAGGAGTGCAAGGTGAAGCACCTACTGTTTGCAGTTCCCTTTCTAGAAGAACACCAAGCAGGGCTCGGAGAAAGAAGGGAGCTGCCCAGGGTGGCACCTACCTCACACCTTTTCCTTCTCTGCAGATGAGTGAACTGTGCCTGCAGTCACCTGTCAAGAAGTCCGACGCCCCGCTTGTCAATGTGACCCTCTACTACGAGGCACTTTGTAACGGCTGCCGGTACTTCTTGGTCCGAGAGCTCTTCCCAACATGGCTTTTTGTCCAAGAGATCCTCAACGTCACCCTGGTGCCCTACGGAAATGCTCAGGTGCATGGGCGCTGGGGAAACTGAGGCCCGTGGGCAGGGAGGGGCACCCAGCCTGCCAGCCAGCACTCACTCTGCTGCCTCGCAGGAAAGAAACATCAGTGGCAAGTGGGAATTCGAGTGCCAGCACGGAGAGCAGGAGTGCAGGCTTAACAAGGTGGAGGTGAGAGACCCCAGAGGCCCAGGTGGCGTGCGCAGGTTTGGGAACACTGCCTGTGGTGCGCAAGGTGACTGCGAGGCTCCCAGCTCTGTCCCCACCTCGTGCCCCTCCATTTAATCATGTTGTCACTCAGCACATCCTTAGCGGGCACCTGTGGTTATTCCCAGAGGGTGTTGGGCTGCTCTGGGCCCTCCTCACTCCCCTCCTGTCACCCCCCCCTCACCGCCCCCTGCCCCTGGCGCCCAGGCCTGCCTGTTGGACAAGCTGGAGGCGGAGGTGGCCTTCCTGACTGTCGTCTGCATGGAGGAGTTGGACGACATGGAAAAAAATCTCAAACCAGTAAGTGACGCCCTCCTTTGGCACGAGGAGGAGGACAGGGGTGGCAGGTGGCCTTCCCTGTGCCCAGGCAGACCCAGGTTCAAGTCCTGGCCCTGCCCATCCCTGTCTGTGCAGCTCCAGGGAAACAGCCTCCCCTCTGGAAGCCTCATCTCTGAATCAGGGGAACTCAGGTCTCCTGGGGGCAGGAGTGGATCTGGGAGGACTTCTTAGAAGAGGCATCTCTGAGCGGGGCGTGGAAGGATGACCAGGAATGTGCAGGGACACGGATGAAGGGGTGTGGACATGATAGGACAGGCCCCACCTACTGCCCTGGGGGATTGTGAAAATTAACTCCCTAAGGACTGAGTCATCTGCTACAATCATTTATTCATTCATCAAACATGTGGGCCACCTAAGAGGCCTCACTCAGAGACACCCCCAGCCCTGCAGGGTCAGACTGGGGCTGGTCAGAGAGGACACTGAGGAGACCCTGGGGAAGGAGGTGGAAGGGTGTTCCTGGCAGAGGGATCGGCATGTGCGGAGGCTCTGAGGAAAGTGTGACACCATGGAGGTCCGAAGCTGCAGGTCTGGTCTTAAAGGGGACAGCAAGGGGGCTGGGAGGCAGGAACAGCTGAGCCCCTACCTTGGGGCTTCCACTCGGGCAAGTATTAAGCACCTCCTCTTTGTGGGCATCGCTGTGTCACTGTGAAAGCCGACTGTCCCCTACTCCCCAGTGAGGAAACAGGCTGGGCTCAGGGCTGCTGGGGGGACCGTTGGGCGATAACAGGGAGGAAGCTGAGGCAACACCCCGGCCCCCCCACCCCACCCAGTGCCTAGAGCTATACAGCCCAGAGGTGTCACCAGATGCCATCATGGAGTGTGCAACGGGGGAGCGCGGCACGGAGCTCATGCACGCCAACGCCCAGCGGACGGACGCTCTGCAGCCACCCCATAAATACGTGCCCTGGGTCACCGTCAATGGGGTAGGAGTCCCTGCAGCCCTCAGCTTGCCCCTGGGATAGGACCAGGGTGAGGGACGTGCCCGCTGGTCTGGGAGGCGGGAGGCACGGGGCACACTTGGGACCACGTGCAGCCCTTTCTGGGCCAGGAACAGGATTCGTGCCTTGGGGAAGGTGGGATGGTGTGACCTCCTGTCTTGCATTGTGCAGAAAGTGTTAGAAGACCCTAGCCAGCTCCTGGCCGTCGTCTGCCAGCTGTACGAGGTGAGCCGGGCGGGAGCAGAGGGTCCAGCAGGTGGGGGTGGGAGTGTCCTTCCAGGACTGCAACTCCTGGCTCATCCTCCGCAGGGCGAGAAGCCAGATGTCTGCAGACCCCTGGCCAGGTCGCACAGGAAGGTCTGCTTCAAGTGATGCCGCTGCCCTGGGCAGCAGCTGCTGCAGGAAGAGTGACAGCCCAGCTGCTGCCCTTCTGTGACCCCAGCCCTCAGCAGCCACCGCGCACCGCCTGGGTAACTTCGTGCATCCCAGGAAGCCCAGACGGAAAGGGCTGCCCCGGGATCAAGAATCTTGCCTCACTGAGAGTGGTATTCAAATGAAACGTTTAATAAAACCTTCTGCATGCTGTGATTCATTTGATAAGTCATCAATTCCCCCACTCCGGATGGGTACAATGTGGGAGCCCCTGAGAGGCCTTAGATAGGGAGTCCCCTGCCCAGGGCATGCAGAGCCAGACAGACATCCCTAGTCCCATGGGGTCAGAAATGGATTAGAGGGAGGGGCCAGGGGTGAATGAGGCCACAGAGGGAATGAAGGCTCAGCATCAGGAAGAGGGGCATTGGGGCTGGGGTTTTGAAGGGTGAGTAGGAGTTCATCAGGCCAAAAATGTATTCATTCATTCAACACACATTCCTAGCCACCTCTATCATGCTGACTCCACACTGGGAAATACGGATTGAGCCAGACATATGGGAACTGAGGCCAGGCAAGGACAGAGGATGGGGTGGGGACATTGTTTGGGAGTTTGGAAGACTGCGTTCACTGGAGGAAAAATATGCAGAGCCAGACAGACATCCTTCATCCCATGTTGCCCAGGCTGGTCTCAAACTCCTGACCTCAAGCGATCTGCCTGCCTCGGTCTCTGGAGTGGCTGGGATTACAGGCACGTGCTTCCGTGCCTGGCACAATTCACTTTCATTGCATGTTTTGTTCTTAGGTTGATTTTATAGTGTTATAACTGATAGTTAATAGTTTTAAAATCTTAAACAGCTAGAGATAAATAAGCTTGTTTGACTAGTCTTGATTTACATAAGAGCTTCTTTTTAAAAGCCAATAAAGCAGAGTTCTTTTACAAATTAACTTCCAGAAATAACATCAGGAAGTAGAAAAATATTACATACGTATTTTTCACTTGCCTTCGTTTCCTAACAGCCCTCTGAGAACATAGTTTGTTGTTAGCTTAGGGGAGACAGCCTTAAAAATCATTCCTATCAGACCCAGAACAGTAGCCACCATTTAGGCCAATTTCAGACCATAGAGCTCCTTAAAAAAAAAAAAAAAAAAAAAAAAATCCTTACCAATATTTTATTATAAGTTTTCAGCCAGCCAGGATAAAAGTAAATTTTCCTTTGCTTTTTCGTTTTTTTTAGAATCAAAAGTACGCGTATTCCAAGTGACTCAAAGCCAAAACCAATAAGCCTTTCCAAATACTTAACCACAGACACAAGAGGTGTCCCTAAAGACAATGCAAATGATGCAGCCCTCCCAAGATTCAGAGCAACTTCCAAAGACAGGCAATGGAAATATAGAAATAAAAACTCTAACTGGGGCAACATAGCACGACCCCGTCTCTACAAAAAATTGTTTAAAACTTAGCCTGGTGTGATGGCACATGCCTGTAGTCCCAGCTACTCAGGAGGCTGACACAGGAAGATCGCTTGAACCCAGGAGTTCTAGGCTGCAGCGAGCTAAGATCACGACACTGTACTCCAGCCTAGGCGATAACTCAGTGCAGCCTCCAACTCTTGGGCTCAAATGATCATCCTGCCTCAGTCTCTGGAGTACCTGGGACTATAGGTTTGTGCCACCATCACACCTGGCTGGCTAGTTGTTTAATTTTTTGTAGAGACAGGGTCTCATTCTGTTGCCCAGGGTGGTCTCGAACTCCTGGCCTTAAGTGATCTTCCCACCTCAGTTTCCCAAAGTGCTGGGATTACAGTTATGAGCTACCATGCCCTGCCCAAAGAACTAATTGTTACAAATACTTTCTCCTGCCAATGCCAACCAGGAAAGGTAGAGACAAGGAGAAGTGTGTACCGTCCTCCCTCCACGAGGCAGGACAGACAGAGATCTGGGAGACTGACCTGGTGACAATTCTGACCCTGCTCGGGCTCAGTCAGGTACCAAGATCCCTCAGCTGCAGTCCCCAGAGCGAGCAGAGCATCCCAGACAATCCTATTACAACCTCGTCACCTGGGGGAGGTAGAATTTCCTCCTCTCTCCTGAGGTTTCTGGCTGGGACAAACATAAGACAGGTTAACAGGCAAGTTTAGTCACACGTACGTGGGAGCCCTCGCAAGCAAAACGGAGACCCCAAAACGTGACTAGCTCTAGGAGACTGGGCGGGAGACACTGGGTGGCCAGCAACTAGCGTGCCGGTGCTCGTGGGCTTTGTTCGATCCCCACCTCGCCTCTCCGGCTTCGCCGTCCAGAGGGAGTCGCGGTCGTAGTTCCATAGTTCCGAGCTTGAAGTCGCTAAGGCTTCTCTCAGACCTGTGTGCTGAGGAGACTCAGATGTTGGCCTCAGTTCCTAGGCTGAACTCAGCAGATCGGCCCAGGAAGACTTCTGTATTGAGACAAAGGAAAGGATCCTTCAGAAAGCAACACCTGCTACCCTGGGCTTGGCGGCAAGGAGGAGGACGGGCAGCGGAAAGCCTGCAATCTGAAAAGCGGACTGAAAGGTGACAGAGAAGCTCAAGACGCATGGCGCAGAGAGGTATAACGTTCCAGCCCCTCAACCTAGAAATGTTAGTAACAACCAACAATCGCTTAATAGAAGACCAAGGATCAGAATTCCCAGGTGGGCCGGGTGCAGTGGCTCACGCCTGTAATCCTAGCACTCTGGGAGGCCGAGGCGGGTGGATCGCTCAAGGTCAGGAGTTTGAGACCAGCCTGAGCAAGAGCGAGACCCCATCTCTACTAAAAATAGAAAGAAATGATTTGGACAGCTAAAAATATATATAGAAAAAAATTAGCCGGGCATGGTGGCGCATGCCTGTAGTCCCAGCTACTCGGGAGGTGAGGCAGTAGGATCGCTTAAGCCCAGGAGTTTGAGGTTGCTGTGAGCGAGGCTGACGCCACGGCAGTCACTGTAGCCTGGGCAACAAACCGAGACTCTGTCTCAAAAAAAAAAAAAAAAAAAAAAAAAAAAAAAATATATATATATATATATATATATATATATAAAATTAGCTTTCATCGCATTTGCTTTGCATGTTGTGTCCACAGTGGTGTAATGGTAGTGTCAGTGCAGCTTAAAGTCACTAAATTAATAAATGTATTTGGTGATAAGTATTCTTGACTGAGTATCTTGTAAGTGAAACTATTCAAGTTTAGTTTTGGGGAATGGTAAAGGAATCAACTTTTTTTATTGCTTGTTGGGGGAAAAATAGTAATTTAAGATTATCATTCATGGATCTCACTAGATTTACTTGAGTTAGTGAATCAGATTATAAGCATCTAGCTAAAACATGCAAGGATTGAAAACTAGTTGAACATTTCAAAGTTCAATATACTAGAAACAGCCACACCAGTAACATGCCAACAACTTGATGAGCTGCCAAAAGAAAATGCGAATTTGTCTTAGTGGTTGCATTTTAGTAAATTGGGCAGTGCTGGATGTGGAAAGGGTATTTGGGATTTATTAGAATGAGGCACAAAATACCCCGATGGCCCTATTTTGTAATGCAGTGGATAGGTGTCTGCCAACAAATGCACCAAAACCGTTTTTTGTAGAAACAGTATTTAATGGTCACTGAATAGCTTTCAAAATACGTTTTTGTGTCACAGCACTGCACAAGCTACTCCGCCAGCGGTCTGGCCTCATCACCCGTGCAGAGCTCGCTTGGAGTGGGGAGTTGTACAGTATGAAAGTTTTAAGTACTCACGGAAGAAAGAGCCTTGTAAATACATGTAATAAACTTACAGCATATGTGAAGTTTTCTTGGCCTTTATCCTACAAAAATAGAATTATTTTAGTATGAATTTGCTGAGTATAAGGCCATGGACTGTTTTTTATACTGTGGCCTAATTTTAAAGGTCCAAAAATAAATTGTTTTTAAAGTTTGCCCTTGTGCTAAAGTGCCAGTGTGTATGTTATAATTGTTTTGGTTGTAAACTATATTTCAAAGTAAAGCCTAGTATAAGTTTCATATTACAACTAAAAAGATTTAAGCTGCTAAAACACTTCTTATTTTTAAGAGGTGAAATGCAGTATGGGACTATTTTTTCCCCTTCTTTAAGCCCAAAGATGAACTCTTTTTTTTTTTTTTTTTTGAGACAGAGTCTCACTCCGTTGCCCAGGCTAGAGTGCCGTGGCATCCTCCTAGCTCACAGCAACCTCAAACTCCTGGGCTCAAGCGATCCTTCTGCCTCAGCCTCCCAAGTAGCAGGGACTACAGGCATGTGCCACCATGCCCGGCTAATTTTTTTCTATATATTTTTAGTTGGCCAGATAATTTCTTTCTATTTTTAGTAGAGACAGGGTCTCGCTCTTGCTCAGGCTGGTCTCGAACTCCTGAGCTCAAACGATCCGCCCGCCTCGGCCTCCCAAGTGCTAGGATTACAGGCGTGAGCCACCGCACCTGGCCCCGAAGGTGAACTCTTAAAGGCCCCTAAAGATTCATTTTGCTTTCACCAATTCTTACAACCTGTGATACAAAGACTGTTTAGTGTAAGGTACCGTTGGTTTTTGTTTGTCAAGAGTAAGTGCAACCCAGGGGACTACTTTATGCAGAAGATGTAATTTCTTGCATAATACTTTGATAACATGTTTTACCACCTATAAGGGTAAATGCTAAATATAACAGCTTAACCTAATGGCAAGTAAAAAAAGTATGTGAATTAGTTTAAAAATTTGGATTATTAATGTCCTGTTTTCTAATTTGGCACCTTTTTTGATGTTTATAAGCAGAGTAGCTGTTGTAGTTCTCCAACTAAATTCATATGAATATTGCCCAAGTCAAATATTGATATCTTAAAGTTTATATAGTACTTAACACACATAATACAAATTTGGAGCACGAAATTTAAAAATAAAAATTGTTTTTTCTCCCCTACTCCCCCCGCAAAAAAGAAGTGACTAGATCTAAATGCCTATGTACTAGTTTGAACAACGAGTGACGATTGTGGAAAACAACGTAAGATATATATATGGAGACACTCGACAAAGGTGAGAGTTATTTGAACGAGGTCTGATTTGTACAGATTTCTCAAGGCCTCAGCTCTGTCTCTGGTGGTAGACTGTTTCCTCCTCCTGCTACAGGGAGTGCACCTGTCCTACGAGAATTATATCTCCTGCTTCTAGGAAGAAAATGGAAGATTGGAGTGCCCTCCTTGCATCTGCTGTTTTTCAAGTGCCTTTAACTCAAAATAATCAATATGCCAAAGCGGCATGTATTGGGGGTGGCATGTCCTGAACTTCTTCAACAGAAACGTATGAAATCACAGGTCCAGATGTCAACAGCTGTTCTTCCTGGTGGGCCGTAAATTCCTAATCGATCCTTCAGTGTCTCTCAGCCAGTACCCAGTAATCCGCTTAATCCGTTTACAGATTACCGAATGGTCAAATTAATGTTAACCAAAGTTATAGGAGGCCGCTGTTTTCAGCTCAGCTCCCGTGCTAGGTGCACAGAGAGCAAAGCGAGAAGCAGTCACTCAGGCTCAGTGCAGCATAACCAAACTGAAACTTTAAGGAAGCAGAGAGATCCCAAAACAGACCAGTTTTTCCTGAAATGAGGAGATTCCAGTGGACTTCAGTCAGCCTAATAACTAAGTCCCCTCTGCTTTAACCCTTTCCAAAACCTGTAACCTGATACTAACCAGTTCTTTCTTCTATTGTTGTATTTCCTTATTCCCACCCTACAAAACCCACTGCTCTGCTAAGGCCCACGGGGAGCTCTCATCTTATTTTGTGGAATAAAGGCTGCCCTGATTCACGAATTGTGGGAAACAAAAAAATGTCAATTAAATCTGTAATCTTGTCTTTTGACACCATAAGGCCAGATTTCCAATCCCTGATGCCATGCATCGAGTGGCATTATCAGTCATGAAGACATCAAAATAAAGTACAAAATTATAGAAAGGAAAACTAAAATGAGAAAAATAAAGAGTTAGCAAAGTTCTCTTACCTCTTTAGAATGGCTAGGCCTTCAGTTGCCACGAAATATGCATCTTTGTTGACTGCCAGAGGAATTGTAATTTGACCTTTTTAATGTTTTTGAAATTTTTCCTTTAACCATGTTGGAGCTTTTCCACCAAGATGCAGTAAAATCTGGGGCCTGAAATTACCAGGAGGGGGTTCTCAACAGCAATAGGAAGTGCTTAAGCATAATTTTCAAAAAAAAAGGTAAAATCACGACTCTCATATAGATGTGAAAATGAATACATGTGGCTGGGTGCGGTGGCTCACACCTCTAATCCCAGCACTTTGGGAGGCTGAGGCCAGAGGATCGCTTGAGGCCAGGAGTTCGAGACCAGCCTGAGCAACATAGTGAGACTCTTTCTCCACAATAAATAATTTTTTAAAAAAAATTAGCCAGGGGTGGTGGTGCACACCTGCAGTCCCAGCTACTCAGGAGGCTGAGGCAGGAGGATCACTTGAGCCCAGCAGATCAAGATGGTAGTGACCTATGATTGCGCCACTGCCTGGGTGACAGAGCAAGACCCCATTTCCAAAAAAAAATTGGGAGTGGGAAGGTCTCTGCCACTGGGCAGAATTTATTCACACATCTATAGGCAAGAACTATTTCTTGGCCGGGCGAGGTGGCTCACGCCTGTAATCCTAGCACTCTGGGAGGCCGAGGCGGGCGGATCATTTGAGCTCAGGAGTTCGAGACCAGCCTGAGCAACAGTGAGACCCCGTCTCTACTAAAAATAGAAAGAAATTATATGGACAACTAAAAATATATAGAAAAAATTAGCCGAGCATGGTGGCGCATGCCTGTAGTCCCAGCTACTCGGGAGGCTGAGGCAGGAGGATCACTTGAGCCGAGGAGTCTGAGGTTGCTGTGAGCTAGGCTGACGCCACGGCACTCTAGCCCGGGCAACAGAGTGAGACTCTGTCTCAAAAAAAAAGAACTATTTCTTGCTATTAACAGTTATAATTACAGAGTTTATGAAATATCTCCCATAGAATCATCAGAAAACCCTAAAGGGTGTCCTCTAACAGGGCAACATTTTTTTGTGAAGGGCCATATATACTAAATAGTATAGTTTTTGCAGGCCAATAAATGGGCATGACTGTATTCCAATAAAACTTTACATATACCCACAAAAATTTGAATTTCGTATCATTTTCACACATCACAGAATAATATTTTGATTTTTTCCCCGGTAACCATATCAAAAATGTAAGAAGCATTCTCGGCACCTGAGTCTCGCGAAACAGGCAGCAGTAAGATTTGGCCCGCAGGCAGTCGTTTGAGACACTCTGCACTAGGACAGAATGCATAGGTTTCCATTAAAATTTATGTTGGCCCTCTGAAGTTTCATTGAAAAATCAACTCACAAAAAGCTGATTAATTGGAGAAAAGGCATACAAATTTATTTAACGTATACACATGGGAGCTTTCAGAGTGAAGACCCAAAGATACAAGGGAAACTGTCCCTTTTTTTTCCTTTTTTTTTTTGAGACGGAGTCTTGCTCTGTCACCTGGGCTAGAGTGCTGTGGCATCAGCCTAGCTCACAGCAACCTCAAACTCCTGGGTGTTAGGTCCAGAACAGAGAGAGAGAGACACACACGAAGCCTCATGTGTAGCAAGATGCTGTTTATTTTGAGCGTCTGGGTTCAGATGGGTGGAGGCCAAAGAGCATCCACCCCGAGGGAGGGGAGAGCCTTGGGTTTTACAGAGGGTTTTTCGGGGGCAGTGAGCAACACCTGCAGAGACAGGCGAGGGAGTAGTAACTTCATCCTTACCAGCGGGGGATAGGAATACCAGTGCAGCTGTGTGTTAGATTTACAACCTGCGGACTCTCCAGACTCCTGAGGCTATTATTTTACAAGCCTAAGTTTTCCATTAACCACATTCCATCCTATACATACTTTTCAGGTTCCCACCAGGAACAAACCTAACACTGGGCTAAAGCGATCCTTCTGCCTCAGCCTCCAGAGTAGTTGGGACCACAGGTGCGCACCAACATGCTTGGCTAATTTTATCTATTTTTAGTAGAGAGACAGGGCCTCTGTCTTGCTCAGGCTGGTCTCAAATTCCTGACCTCAAGCAACCCTCCCACCTTGGCCTCCCAGAGTGCTAGGATTACAGGCCTGAGCCACCTGGGAAGCCATGGCTAGGTTTTGCATAGAATAATTTTAGGTTTTATGGCTGGCTTTGGGGAAAATTTCTGACCTGCCTCAGGGAAGAGGAATTCTAGTTTCTATGGCTAGGCTGGGACTGGGGAATGGGATTGACGGACAAAAGAGTACCAGAGGGTCAGAGGAAATTTTTGCTTCTGAGGCTTTTCATTTTGGGGTATTGTTTTCTGAGCCCCAAAAATTGAATTTTAAATGAGGATATAATTGTTGTTGCAGCAGCGCAGAGTTGCTGGGGAATGAGTTGATGCTCCGAATGTGCCCAGAACTGTGCCTCATGTTTCAATTATTATTCATCGGGAACCGAGGTCAGAGGACCAGCTAAGGTCAGGACCAAGGCCAAGGTCAGGACAAAGGTCAACGTCTGGATCAGGCAAAACTAGCCGCCTCTCTTCCCAATTTCCTTGAGTCTCTGCAAAATTGGACTCCGCCTCGGTAGCTGTCATGGCCACAGATTCGACCCCTTCTCGTTCATTCCAGGAGAATCTGGAAAACGGGAGGGCAACTAGACCACAAGGCCCGTCAAGTGTCTCTCTCAATTCGGGAGGCGGGACACCGGTCAGTGATTTGCCAGCGTGACAGCGGTCTAGGATTGGCCAGTGCAGTGCCGGGCTTGTGAGCAGAAGGATGCTGCGACGGTTTCCCATAGGCCGGCACAGAAAGGGGCGGGGAAACAAGCGTGAAACGCCACCAATTGGCATGCGTGAAGTAACGCAGCTCTTATTTGCCATTGGTCCGTGAGAGGGGTGGGCAAAACGGAGCTCAAGACGGTCTATCATTGGTCGGCGCCGTGCGGCTCGGGCCGGGCGTGTGGCTGGCGAAGACATATGCGATTGGCAGACGCGGAGAGTGGGGAGGGCATTCTGGGCGCGACGGTGACTCGCGGTTGGTCGGCGCGGCGGGGGCGGATCGGCGCGCGGGTTCTTGGGTTCCTGGTGTCCCGCTGGCGATGGCGCCCGGCGGCTTGCGCTGGCTGCGCGTCCTGTGGATGGCAGGGCAGCCTCTGTTCCAGGGCCGTGCGCTGCTTGTCACCAACACGCTGGGCTGCGGCGCGCTCATGGCGGCCGGGGACGGCGCGCGCCAGTCTTGGGAGATCCGTGCCCGGCCTGGCCAGAAGTTCGACCTGCGGCGCTCAGGTGAGGCTGCCGCGCTGCTGGCCCTTGACCCCGGGGACCTTTGACCCCGACGTCAAATTGGGCGATCCCCAGACCAGACCCCGCGGGCCATGACCCTGTCCCGTGGCCTCAGTCTCTGGCAGGACCCTTGACCTCGTTGTGCACCCTAGACCCTGACAGCCCTCCCTGGGTCTCAGCACCCCTCACACCCCTGGGGTCTTAGCCCCCCGAAAGGCTCCTGGAGATGGGACTTGTAGTGTGAGAATACACGGGTGGGCTTTCTCTGTTTTCCGGCTGAGGCTCGGGAGTGGCATCGGGCTCGCCCAGGTCTTGGCCAGGGAGGGAGTGGATTGGAGGGTTTGCCGGCCCCCTGACTCTCATACCACCTTCAGCGAGCATGTTTGCGGTGGGCTGCAGCATGGGCCCCTTCCTGCACTACTGGTACCTCTGGCTGGACCGCCTGCTCCCCGCATCTGGCCTCCAAGGTCTCCCCAACATCCTCAAGAAGGTCCTCGTGGACCAGCTGGTAGCCTCTCCCATGCTGGGCGTCTGGTACTTCTTGGGTAAGGAACCCCATAGGCTCGAGCTTTGCCCCTCCTACGTTGGGAGGGCGGGGCCATCTTTGTGTTCCAAAGGATGCAGAAATACATTTCTGATGTGCCTCTTGTGTGGGTGGCACTGGACTGGGGCCTAGGTTACAGCGGTGACAGAACAGACACAGCCTGACGTCAGGGAGCTATTGGGGGCTTATGTGAATGGTGGTGAGTGTAGGAAGTATGAGAACAGTGTGTGGTGGGGCTGCCCTGGGCGGGAGGTTAGGAGCACTTCCCAAAGGAGGGGACATTCAGCTGAGACATAAAGAAGGAACCAGCAGGCAGGGGAATGGCCTGTGCAAAGGCCCTGAGGCCTGGTGGAAGAGGGGCTGGGGTTGAGGCAGTTATCAGCCTCAGGCTTTGCAGAGTCTCAGCTCATTCCCACCCCTAGGCCCAGCTTCCTGGTATGTAATGGAGAGGTAATAAAACAGCCTCAACTTAAGGGTGTGTCTCCTTCCTTCAGGGCACGTGTTTATATATTAATATTTACAACCTCTCTCCCTCAATGGGACTGACTTGTTCTGTGTTTTTCTCCTATACCAGCCCATTTGAACATCCTGGTCCCTCTGCCCAGGATGCTCTGTCCTTTGGGGGTCCAATCGCTCTCCTCCAACGTCAGGCCATCTTGCCATCTCCACAGTACTTCCCTGCCCTGACACTCACCCCCTCCTTTCCTTCCCAGGCCTTGGCTGCCTGGAAGGCCAGACGCTGGGCGAGAGCTGCCAGGAGCTGCAGGACAAGTTCTGGGAATTCTACAAGGTGGGAGCCCCCACCCAATCCGCCCACCCTGGCCCCGCCCACCAAACCTGCCCTGCTCCTGCAGGGCTCGGCCCCGCCCCTCACCACACTCTGGCCCCTCCCCCACAGGCCGACTGGTGCGTGTGGCCCGCTGCGCAACTGGTGAACTTCCTCTTCGTGCCCCCCCAGTTCCGAGTCACTTACATCAATGGCCTGACGCTGGGCTGGGACACATACCTGTCCTACCTGAAGTACCGGGTGAGCACGGAGGGTGGACCAGGCACCTAGGGGATTCCTCAGGGGGCCACACGTGAGAGCTCCAAATGGCAGTAATGCCAACCTGCAGGATGAAGGTCTCCCATGCCCCTGACAACCCACACCCCAGGATGGCCCACGGGGAGCTCATCTCTAGTGGTTAAAACCCAGCCCATCCCTGCTGTCTGATATGACCTCAGCCAGGTCCCTGCCATGTCTACCAAATGGGGCTGACCCTGGCCCGAGGACAGGTGGAGGAAGGCTTGGTTAGGAGGAACGTGGAAGGATGAACCAGGATCTCTTGTGTGGACAGAGCCCAGGCCTCCTGACACCCCCAGCCTGTGTAGCCCTGGACACCCGAGTGGACTGAGCTGCTGGTTCCTGGGACCGGATGCCAGACAGAGCAAGGCTGAGCCCCAGCTAACCACCCCTGCGCCTGCTGGAGAACGGGCTCCTGCAGCAGCCAGGATCCTGGGCCGTGTCACGGCCCCACTCCGACTCCGGAGCATCTGGCTGAGTTGTCCCTTCCAAGCTGGGGCTCAGTTTCCCCATCTGGAACACAACTGCAAAGATAGATAACCATCCCCAGCTCTTCTAAGTGGAGCCTCATGTGACCTGTGACCAAGATGTCCCATCTCCAGCACGGGGCCCCAGCCAGTCCCAAGCACCAAGCCCTCAACACTGTTGTGGTTCTGGGCCAAGAGGCCAAGTGGGGCTTCCTCGGGCCCTGGGACAAAGGCAAGGACGTGGCCCATCCCCTCAGCACAGGGTCAGGCCTGGAGTCAGCCCCCAAAAGCTTCAGGCAGGACTGAGCAGCCTCTAGGTCTTCTCTGGTTGTGGACTGTGGAAAATCCATTAAATTCTCTGTAATTGACAAGCCTGGGGATGACCAAAGCCAGCGTGGGTGAGGCGCAGAGCTCACAGGGACACAGCACGGTCCATTTGCTTTATTGGATGTGTGTAGTGTTGTCATGACATCTCCTAGGGGACTGGAGGGCATGTTTGACACTTGTGAGGTCAGAACAGGTCGGGGTGTGGGGGTTGTAGAGTGGCGAATACCCACAGCACCCCCCACCACCAAAAGAGAAAACTTAGGGGGAGAGGAGCCTGGCAGGCCGGACTCTGACCCCTGTGTTCCACACGGAGACCTCCTGGCAGCGGCCTTGGCCCTCCACAGCAGAGCCAAGGGGCTGGCAGGCGAGGCCACCTCCCGTCACCCTATCGGCCTGCTCTTGGTATCATGTGGCCCCTCTTCACAACCAACTGTGGATAGGGGTGAATTAAAAAAAAAGTGGGGTCCCGGGAGGGTGAGCAGTGAGTTCAGGAGGGCCACAACACGCCATGGCATAGTGGGGACAGGGCTGTATGTACAGGGTGGGCAGGGGAGCCTGGGCCTGTGGGGGACATCTTCAATAAATAAATAAATAGCTACAATAATAAATTAGGGTGACGGGCTAAGTCAGGGGCAGGGGGCTTGTGCCCGTGGCTCGTGGGGGCTGGGTAAGGCCCAGGGGGGCAGAGGGGGACGGGAAGGGGTAGGGGGGACAGGGGCAGGGGAGCTCTCAGCAAGCACAGTCCTGGTGCGGGGGTGCCTGCTGGTCGGTGAGCTGTGGGCCCTGCTTGGCGCCTGTGACTGCAGGGTCAGCCGTGTCCAAGGACTCAGACATCTTCTCGCAGATGACGTCCACCAGGCGCTCAAAGGTCTGCTTGACGTTAATGTTGTCCTTGGCACTTGCCTCAAAGAACTCGAACCCTGTGGTCAGGGAAGGGGAGGTGAGGACCCTGGCCACCCATCCCCTGCCAACTCCCAGAGATTTTTCCAAGGGAAGTGAAATACCTGGTGTCAACTGGCCCACTGAAGGCACTGACAAGTCCCACAGGGAAGCAACTTTGAACTGGGTCAGCCCTACATTTCCAGCCCTTTTCTTTACCCTAAAACTGTCTGCTTCTCACTGCCCTGGCAAGACCCTGCCCCCGCCCCACCATCCAGCGCAGCCCCAGGCACTGGCCCTGGAGGCCTCTGACATTCAGACCCATCTGTGCCGGCCCCCTCCTCACACACCTTCCATGGCTCCCTATTGCCCTCAGAAGAGTTCCAGCTTCTTAGCACATGGCTGAGGCCCTGCATGTGGGCCACAGTTCTTCAGCTGACGTGCATGTTCCAGCCACGTAAAACTATTGTCAAAACATGCAGCAACTTTCTTACCTATGGTCTTTGCCCAAGCTGTTTCTTCTGCCTGAAAGACCCTTCAAGCACCACATCTATTGTCCCTACCTTCCAGGATGCCTGGCTTGCCCCATGCACTTCTCCAGCCCAGGTCCCTCCCTTCACAAAGCTAAATGCTTCTCAGGGGCCAGCAACACCCAATGCAGGGCTGGACAGTAAGGGTGTCAGAATGAATCATTAACCTTCCTCATGGTGAACTCCTAAACATCCCTCAAGATCCACCTCAAATGGCTCCTGGATCAAGGGCCAGTTTGCAGAAAGTGCAAATTGCCTGGATTTGAATCCAGGCCCTGTCATGGTTTTGCTTTGAGACCTTGGCTGTGTCCCCTCCCCTTTGGGGATCTCTGTGTCCCTTTTCTAGCCTTGTGGGTCTCCAGTCCTGCTGGGCACTCACCGAGGTGGTCAGCCAGCTGCCGACCACGTTCCGATGACACCACCCTCTCATCTTCCATGTCACACTTGTTCCCCACTAGCAGCACCTGGGCATTGTCCCACGAGTAGGTCTTGATCTGGGTGGACCTGCAGGAGGCAGCAACAGGGCAGGTTAGGGCATGGAGGATCCAAGCTCTATGTCCCTAGGCTGGTCCAGGGCCTGTCCCCTAGGGAGACAGGAGAGAGAAGACCCTGGAAGCTGGCCCACCCCTCCTCCTCACTCACCCCACTGCAGCCCCCATCTCCGCCTCATTCTTTAAACATGGCTGGTTCATCCATCCTGATGGCCTGTGTCCTGCCAGGAACACGCTTTTCTCACCCCTAGCAATCCTTCCCAGAAGCCCCAGCCTCCTGCATCTCCCAGGAACTCCTCATATACTTTTTCTTTTTTTTTTTTTTTTTAAAGAGACAGAGTGTTGCTCTGGAGTCCAGTGGCACGATCACAGCTCACTACAGCCTCGAACTCCTGGGCTCAAGCGATCTTCCCACTTCAGCCTCTGAAGTAGTTGGGACTACAGACAGGCACCAACGCACCCAGCTAATTTTTTTTTTTTTTTCTTTTTTTGGTAGAGACAGGGTCTCACTGTGTTACCCAGGCAGCTCTCAAACTCCTGACCTCAGCCTCCCAACATGCTAGCATTAGAGGCATGAGCCATTGTGCCGGGCCTCTCAAATACTCTTTCCTCCATCCGGGTGTTTGCTCCAAAAATTTCCTGCTCTCAAAAGCCCCTCTTTCAAGCAACCTCTCCCACCGTTCCCAGATGCCCCTCCCAGAAAGAATAATTGTTCCCTCTTTAGCAAATACAGAAGTTTTCTTAAGCTTTGCCATTACTTCCAGGCAGGAAATTGAAATGTTTACAACCTCTAACCTATGCAAACTGTCCTTATTGGTTTTGTCTCCAACTGCCCCCACAAGCCACCGATGGTGTTTTCCTATATGTGAACAGTTTCATTTTTGCATCTGCAATCATTTTTTTCCCATTTTCCTCTTCTGCACCAAGCTCGGCTCAGAGGATGGTCCAAGAGTGGGCGCAGGCGTGCTCACCAGTCCTGCACAGCATTGAAGGATTCCTCGTTGGTGATGTCGTACATGAGAATGAAGCCCATGGCGCCCCGGTAGTAGGCTGTGGTGATGGTCCGGTACCGCTCCTGGCCCGCTGTGTCCTAGGGAAGAAGAGATGATGGTCAGGGAGGACCCATGTAAGCTCCTCAGAGCAGAAATGAGCTCTGAGATGGTCCTGTACAGCCCCCTTGAGACCCAGAGAGAGGCAGGAGCTTGCCCAGGGGCACATAGGGTCAGGCAGAGCAGGCTGGGCCACCTGCATTCAGAGTACCTCAGTGCTCCCTCATCCCACAGAGTCACTGTTACCTGCAGAATCGTTCTCTCATTCATTCAACAAACACGTACTGGGCACCAACCGGCGCCACATCCTGTGCTGGACGCTGGGGACACAGCTGTTAACAAAACAGCCAGAAATTCCTGCCCTTGCGGAAGTAATGGCCCCGAACAAGAAACAGACAATAACCACGTAAATGTATCCTATGTTGGAAGGTGACAAGGAGTCGGGAGGAAAATCAAGCTGGATGAGGATGGAGAATATCAGAGTAGTTTAAAGACCTAAAGGCAGTGAGGGAGGGAGGCGTGTGAGGGCCAGGGGAGAGGGCATAGCCTGTGCAAAGGCCCTGGGGCAGGACTGCACGTAGTATGTCTGAAAGACAGTGAAAAAGCTGAGAAGGAGATGGAGGAAGATGGACTAGGGTGAAGGCGTTAGCAGGGGACACACCAGGCAGGGTTTCCCCGGCTGGGAGAGAGGTGTGGGTTTGACCCTGAGTGAGGTGGAAGCCACAGGAGGGCAGTGAGCAGAGAAAGGACACTTCTGATCTGGGAATAACAGGCTCTGTCAGGCCTCTGTGGGGTTGGGGAGGAGGCAGCGAGACCCGAGGGGAGGCACCTGCATTTGTCCCAGGCAGTAAGATTCCAGCTGAAACCTCACACAGAGCCTCGAATGGAAACTGAGGTACTGAGATTAGGTGCTTATAGGGCAACAGGGGTGCTCTCTGTACTTCTGCTTCCTGGTACACAGCAGGTGCCTAATAAATGTCCAGCGTGTAAATGAATGGCTCTGGCCAGGAAAAGAGACAGAAACAGTTGGAGCTGCTTTTCCAAGGAAGGGAGACGGGCCCAGAGGGGAGCCCCCAGCTGACCCACCCAGATCTGCAGCTTGATCCTCTTGTCGTTGCGGTAGATGGTCTTGACCTTGAAGTCAATGCCCACGGTGCTGACGAAGGCGGGTGTGAAGGAGTCGTCGGCGTAGCGGAAGAGGAAGGACGTCTTACCCACGCTGCTGTTGCCGATGATGAGAATCTTGAACATATAGTCGAAGTTCTGGTCCGAGGACTCCTTCTGCCCGTATCGGGAGTCTGTGGCAGACGCCATCTGGGGATACGGGGACAGGAGAGCGTGAGGGGCTCCCTCCATCTTCGAAGGCCCAAGCCCAGGCACAGGATGCAGAGCGTGCCAGAAGGGATCCCCTGTCTGGAGACCACCCCTCTCCCATCAGCCCCAGGATTAAGGGCGGGCTGTGACCTTGAGAGGCTGGAGGCTTCAGGGGAGGGGCTCAGGGGGTCGCGTTGGAAGACACCCCTCCAGCAGGCCTGCACCCCAGGTCTGGCTGCAACCCTAAACCTATGGCTGCGCCCGGAGGAGGTGACTGTAGCGGGCCCCGCCCCCATCAATCTTTCATGGTCTTCGGAACAGAGCCGCGCGGGCGCACGAGCACACGCGTGTCCGGTCCCGCGGGGATGCGCGTCTGCAGCCTCCCCTTCCCCCAAACCCCAGGGCCCGGACCACGCAGGCAGTGGCATCTGCATCATGAGACAGGGGAGGGGGGTGCACACGCTCACGTGCGCCAGCCTCACACATTCATCTGTAAACGTGCGTACACAAACGAGGCTGTGAACACACTCCGGGGCACAGGACATAGGCGCAGACACCTGTCTGCACACTGACCCTCCTTTAGAAATGTGCAAACCCACTCGTGACCCGTGGGCACGGCTCCCTTCACCTATGGGTGTGCACATCGCCCACACGGACACGGATCCCCGTGCACGCATGCACAGGGCTGTGCACGCACACACGCAGTCCAGGCGCCGCCCTCCACAACACACTTAGGCCCGGGGAGGGGGGTGTCACACGGGTATACCCAGGTACACGAGCAAGGGTACACACAGACCTGCTGACACAGGCGGGCGCGCACACGCGTGTGCACATCACGTGCACGCGCACGCAATAGCCTCCCGCAAGGCACTCGCCTCCCCTCCCCCTCCGCCGCAGAGCCGGGGGTTGGAGGGTAGCGCTGAGAATAGGGCAGGTGGGGGACGCCCGGGCCCTACCCCTCCCCGGCCCGGCCGCTACCGCGTCCTTCCCACCATGCGTCCCCTGACAGCCCGGTCCCCACCTCTGCCAGCCCATCAGTCAAATGAAGGTTATGCAGGTGCTCGCAGCCAAAGCACGCCAGCTGCCCGGGAGCTCACCTTGCCCTGCGCCAATGCAACGGCGACCCTAGCGGCGGCTTTTCTGGCGGCGGCGGTGACAAGGGTTCCGGTGCGCCGATGTGGGCTGCACGGCAGCAGCGGCGGTGGCAGCGGATCAAGCCCCTGCAGTCCTCGGTGACGTCCTGCAAAGGGCGGGGCGGGGCCTCACATACAGATAGGGCCGTGCCGCCACCCGGAGGCGGAGCCGCGCATAGAGCCGCGGCCACTGACGCACGCGGAACCAAAAGGGGAGGGGCTCCCGCGCAGATGGACGCGCTAATAGGGCGGGGCCCGGCGTGCGCATCCAGTAGGGATGCGAGCAGTGCAGGCGTTGACTCCGCCTCCCGCCTGCCTTGGGGAGGCGGGGCTTCTAGGCGCCCTCTCACTGGCTTAAGCATTTGAGCGACGGTCCCAGTCACCAATAAGCGATCGTCTACTCCTTCCTCCTATCCAATGGTGGCTTCCGGGCGGTGGAAGGGCCGCGAGGCTGCGGCCTTGGCCGAGCCCGGGTCTTGGAGGGGCGGTTCCCTTCTCCGCCCGCGCGCATCCGGGACTGCTACGGCTAGGGTCCGGTCCGAGGTGCTGTGACCTCTCGTTTAATGCCCCAGAAAAGAGGAACTGGAGCTCGAGGAACTGCCCCGCATTGATGGAGTTCAAAATAAACACAAAAGAAGAAAAAGGACATGCGGGCTTAGAGACCCCTGTTCATTTCCTGGGGTGTAAGACCCCCAGCGAGTGGGTGGCAGGGACTCTACCCCTCCCCTGTTCCTGAGGTTAATCCGCCCGATCAATTCCCAAAAAAGAAGGAAGGGGCTGTTTGCTCCGGGAACCTCTCCCACCCCCTTCCTCCCACCCCCTGAGAATGGAGAGGAAGATTGGAGGGAATGGCGAGGTAGAGGCAGAGAAGCCTGTCCCCTAAGTCTCCAAATGACCTGGAGAACGGAGAGGGTCCGAGCGAGGCCCCCAGCCCTGTGGTGTTCAGGGTCAAAGACCCGGGGGCTGGGAGACCCCCCTACCATCCCCCTATCGTGCGGAAGCGAGACCTGGAGAATGGGGATTTTA
>CM052442.1:86262200-86302474 GCA_028533085.1 Varecia variegata | reverse complement strand
GGGGGGGGGGGGGGGGGGGGGGGCTCGTCCTGTTTATAAAAAGCTCGCCAGCTGCGGAGGCGCCCAGAGACCAGAATAACTTCGCGCCTGGAGGCCCGGCCCCCGCCACCCCCACCCGCAGCCCACCCCCAGAGCCCTGCAAGGACCGGGGACGGCCCTCCCCCTCCGTTTGCATTCGGGAAATTTATTTTTTTCTAAGGGTAACATCTTTGCCCTCCTCCCCCACTGGGACTGTAAAAGTATCACGACTCCACTGCGGAGAATTGGGAAAATTCAGAAAAACAAAAAATAAATCCACGTCACATTCTCCCCCGCCCCACCCTGCCCTCCGCGCCCAGGCGGGGACCTGCAGGCAAGTCCGCGCTCTCGGTAGGGCTCTGGGCAGCTGGTGCAGGCACCAGCCCCGCGGAGGTGGGGACGTGAGAGGACTCGCTCCCTGACCTCCCAAAGGCTCGCTTCATACTTGGGTGTCTGGGATTACAGACAGCCACCGCACCAGCTGACTTTGTATTTTAAAATAAAAATAATGCAAGGCCTTTATTGTCAAGAACCAGAGCTGGGGCAGTGGCTCACGCCTGTAATCCCAGCATTTTGAGAGGCCAAGGCAGGAGGATCACTTGAGGCCAGGAGTTTGAGGCTAGCCTGGGCAGCACAGCAAGACTCCATCTCTACAAAAAAAGTTTTTAATTAGCCAGGTGTCGTGGCCTGCACCTGTAGTCCCAGCTACTCCGGAGGCTCAGGCAGGAGGATCGCTTGAGGCCAGGAGTTCAAGGTTACAGTGAGCTATGATGATGCCACTCCCCACTGCACTCTAGCTCCAGCAACAGAGGGAAACCCTGTTTTAAATAAGTAAATAAATAAATAAACCACGAATCAGCACTCGGCTCTGGAATTAGGGGTGGTTGAGTTGGGGGGAGGGAAACAGGCTATGAGAGAAGGGGCGGGGCTCCCAGGCCCCAAACCCACCCAAGTCCAGCCCCACTTGAAGGAAAGTCCTGACTCAGATACTCCTTCCTTGCTTCCTTCCCTCCTTGCTGTTCCAGGCGCCATCGTCCCCAGGGCCTTAACCTGATGTTCCCTCTACCCTGAGCACTGTTTCCCCAGCTCTCCCCATACCTGGCTCTCTCATCCCCTTCTGTCTTTAACCAATGCTCAGCTCCTTCAGGAGGTCCCAAGTTAGGCCTGTCACCTTCTATCACGTTGCTGTATTTCTCTTTCCAGACGCATCCCTATCAGAAATGATGATGACTTATTTATCCATTAGCCATCTGTGAGCTTATGGGGATTGCTATTCCCTGCAACTAGATCTGTGGCCCAAGTGCCCTCTGATGGTGTGACGTGAATGAATAAAGGAAGGAAGGACCATGGAGAGAGCTAGGGAGCAGTGCCTGGAGGGAACAGCAGACCAAAGGCCTGGATGCTGGAACTCACTAAACGAGCTCCACGGACCCTACCTCCTCCACTCAAAGGAGCCGCTCCAGAAGGTGGCAACTTTTCTGCCCCTTAACAGAGGACAAACTGAGGTCCTGAGAGTCCCCTTATAGGAGATCACAATGGCTGAAAGTTCTGAGGGCTCCCGAAGACCTTCTCTCACCCTCCTCTTTCGGTCTAGGGTGGGCCATAACAGCAAAGACTGTGCCCCTCGGGAAGGGTCTCAAACAGGACAAAACAGGGGACTTGGAGCATGTGCATGACTTGATTCATGCCTCTGTGGGTCTCAGTTTCCACATCCGTGAAATGGGAGAAGAGGCAAAGTTGATTTGCACATTGAGCAGAACAAAGTGCAGGCTCGGGAAATGCTGTTTTCAAATGTCAACTGTTCTTGCAATTATGTGAAATAGCAAAGACCTTATTTTCCTTGTGAAACAACAAAGGCTCAGGGAGGTTAAGGGGCTTGTTGAACTTGTCAAAGCCCATCTCTGGGGGCCACTAGGGACAGGTAGGTGGGCAATGCAAGCCTGGCCCGGGCCTCTGGGGAACAGGGTCTGGAGAAGGTGGTGACATGAATCAAAGAATCCCAGCCTCAAGAGCTTCCACTGGGGCCAGCCAGTGGGGGATTTCTTGGAGGACAAGATGCCAAACTGAAACCCAAAGGGTGAGGATGGGGTTGGGGGAGAAAAGCATTCCAGCTGGTGGGCACAGCATGTGCAAAGGCCCCGGGGTAGGACTGGGTTTGCAGTGCAGAAGGCCAGAGCAGGCAGACTGCAGTCAGTTATGGGGGAGAGGAATGCCTGTGGCCCCAACTGAAGGGGAATATAATGAGTGTTCATATAAACACATGGAGAAAAAAACCAGAGAGGAATAAGTCAAAATGCAGAAGGCAGACACCTAAGGGTGAGGTTCCAACAGAATTTTATTTCCTTCTGTATACATTTCCATTATTTCCAAATTCTCTACAGCGACCGGGTATTACTTTGTTAAGTAAGGGGATTGGGGTAAAAAAAAAAAATCCAAATAGAAATTCCCTAAAGCTCTGCCTTTTAAAAGTCTGCAAGGAAATGCACCAAGTCTGTGCCCCCGATGGCTTTTCGTTCTCCCTCGAGGCAGAATGTTACCATTAACTGTGATGATGCATAATCGGCGCTATGCTATTGACGGAGGACGACAGCTGCTCTGGAGGCTGGGGCGGCTGTGATGGCGCGCCGATCACACATGGATTTTCAGGCACGCGAGGATGAGGGAAGGGGAGGCAGGGATCGAACTCGAGGCTTGAGCACTGCGCTGGATCCCACCCCACTCCCGCTGCCCAGGGGTGCCGCTAGCTAATATTCTGCCTTGAGCTGGCAACAGGACCCCTCTGCGCCTCAGTTGCCCCTCCGTGAAATGGGCAGGACACTAATTTGGGTAATCAGGTGTCTTAAGACCTGAAGGGTTGATTTAACCCCAGAGAAATACTCAATGCCGCAAATTTGTAAGACATTTCACTCCCCAATCAGAGTTTATCCAAGTATGAGGATCAAAGAGGGGAAACTGAGGCCCAGTAGGGATTATGACGCTTACAAGAAAGCATCAGGGGCTTCCCTCCCTCTAGGGGCAGTCCGAGGCAGCTTCAGGAACCTGGAGACATGGATATCTGCCCCAGGGGGAAATTTTGTGCTTTTGTCGCTCCTCCACAAGAGGAACAACACGTGGGAGACCTGACAGCAGGTCCCGAGGCAGAGCGAGCAGGGGACACATATATCCACAGACATGAAGACAGAAAATACAGCAACGTAAAACAATGGCCAGTGCATGGGCTAAATCAGTCTCCAGGGACGTCCCTGACGCTGAGCCCCCTTTCCTGCCCTCCCCCAGTCAGTTCTACATCCTGAATTAGGTCTGCGCGAAGCTCTGGTGCTGAAAAGCCCCAATCTGCGGCCCGTTATCTTGCAGCAGGCCTGCTAGGGGAGGACAGGGAGGCACATTCGGGGGGTTCTCCTTGGAGCTGGCTCCTCACCCCTTGTACAGGGCGGCCCCAGAGGCAGGGAGCAGGCACAGGCCTGGCACACAGTAGACACCCAACAAATATCTGATGAAGAATGAAAGAATTATGTGATGCATGTGACCTAAGAGTGACCACTGGAGAAGGTGGACAGGGGCCACCTTGAAGGCAGAGACCTCTCCCCTTCATGCCAGGGACAGAAGTCCAGGGGGGAGATCTCAAGGATGCTACAAGAGGCTGCCCCCAGCCCAGCCCCTTAGAGAGCTCTGTCAGTCAAGCTTGGGGTCAAAGTGGTCCCCAGCCAGGTGCCTCCAATTAGACCCCGAGGCCTGCCTATAATTAAAAGCTTAGTGGTCCCCCTCAATGGGTGGGGAAGCGAAGCAGGGGTCACCTGGGACCTCTTCCTGGAAAGTCCATGCACTAGGGACCATTTGGTGCCACAGGGCTTGCCCTAAGTCCTGTGGTTGTCCAGGGGTAGGTCACTGGGCTTTTGGCTGGCTTCAGGGGACAGGAGCTTAGTGTCAGGTGACTCCGAGGCCTCCCTGTCTAACGCTGCCTCCGCTTCCTCCTCCTCTTCCTCCGCCTCCTCCAGAGTCAGCTCAAACTGGAATCTGTCAGGGCCACCCCGCTCAGGGCTGGTGAGGTCCGGGGGGCTTCGGGGGATCTTGCTCTGGTACCACTCACGGTTGTCTTCCAGCGTGTCCAGCAGGTCCTGTGCGTCTGGGTGTACCAAATCAGCCCAAGTCTCCCACAGTGGGTGGGCAATGTAGTCAATGAAACCCACCTGTGGGTGGTGGGGCAGGCATGCAGTGAGTCCTGGTGAACCCAGAGCCAATCCAGCCTCCACATCTTTGGCCAAGTTGTTCCCTCTGTCTGGAATGACATTTCCCAACTTCTACTCATGCTTCAAAACCCTCTTCAAATAATCCTTCCTCTAGGAGGCCTCCCTTGCCCCTTCTTGACTCCTCAAACTCCAACCCTGACACCACAGGGCTGAATGTATGTGTCCCCTAGACTAGGAGCCCCTCCCGCACTTCCCACATCGCCCAGAACACACATTTCCGAACCCCAGGAGTGCAAGTCCCTCTCCCTACAGCCCAGAGAGAATGGATCCCAGGTCTAACTCGGCATAGCGCAGACTGCACCATGAGGGTGCACCCCCTTGCTGGCCAGCCCAGGTCACAGGGGGCTGGTGGGGTAGCTCAGTCTCTCCTTCCCCTCCCCCATCCCAGTGCCTGCCACCCCGACCTAGCCACCTGCAGACCTGGGACTTCTCCACCGAGGCCGTGTGCTTGTCACACATGGGGCTGATGTCCAGGCCTGACTCACGCTCACGGTCGCCCTGCTGGAAGAATTCGGCCATGATGCGGCCCGTCCACTGGCGGTACAGGGGCAGCGGCTTGGTGGGGTTGCTCAGGTCTGCGCAGTGCACCAGGTTCTGCAGGACCTGAGGAGAACAAGGCTCAGGAGGGCGCTGGCCAGGCCCGGCCACCCCTAAACCTGCCACAGACACAGGGGGAAACCGAGACCTGAGAAGGGACGAATTGGCTAAGGCATAGGCATGTGCCTCTAGCCATTTCTTCAAGCTCCATATACAGTCAGCACTTCATAAATGCAGCTAAATGAGAGCTGCACACCTGGATGCGGTCGGAGTAGTTGTCCAGTAGAAGGACACCGAGGCTTGTCACCCTCTTGGTCTCCACCATGGTCTTAAGGTCAGCCAGGAGGTTCATGTGTTTGGACATGTCTGTGGCCAGCACCTGGGGACAGGCAGCGGAAGGTGACAGGCACGCAGGCACGGGTACTCTGTCCGCACTGCCCCCCTCTCTACCCGGTTCCCACATGCCGCATGCGCTCAGACCCTCGGCCCTCTGAGCCTCAGCATTCTGAACCGTGAAATGCGACAGGAGTCGCTGCGCACCCCGCTCTCAGGAGGGGCTCAGTCCCCAGTCCCTTCTGTGAGGGCGCTGGGCTCCGCCAGGGGCTCCACAGACTTGTGCCCGAGCCAGTGAACACAGAGAGACGGGGGCGCAGACATCGAGGGGCTCTGGGGCTTTATCCAGAGGCCACGGGAGCCACAGCAGAGTTTGAGGCTGGGGAGGGACCTGACTTCCGTGAGTCTGTCTTGGGCTCCGGAGCGTTAATACTTCCAACCATTTGGAGGGAAGTTCGGCTCTGGACACAGATGTTTAAAAACCCATGTGGGGCTGCGTGCAGTGGCTCACGCCTATAATCCCAGCACTCGGGGAGGCTGAGGTGGGAGGATCGCTTGAGGTCAGGAGTTCAAGACCAGCCTGTACAAGAGCGAGACCCCGTCTCTACTAAAAATAGAAAAGTTAGCTGGGCATAGTGGCGCATGCCTGTAGTCCCAGCTACTCGGGAGGCTGAGGCAGGAGGATCGCTTGAGCCCAGGAGTTGGAGGCTGCAGTGAGCTGCGATGACGCCACTGCACTCTACTCAGGGTGACGGAGTGAGATTCTGTCTCAACAACATATAAAACAAGGCCACTGAACACCCCTCCTCACAGCCCCCTACCCCTTTAAAGAAAAAAAAAAAGAAATGTCCAGAACAGGCAAATAATCAGAGGAAGCAGATCGGTGGTTGCCCAGGGCCGGGGGAGGAGGGTGGAGAGTGACTGCTGATGGGGACGGGGTCTCCTTTTGGGATGATGAGAATGTTCTGGAACTAGATAGAGGAGGTGGCCACACAACACTGTGAAGGTACTAAATGCCACTGATTTTTTCACTTTAAAATGGTGAATTGGGCTGGGTGTGGTGGCTCACGCCTATAATCCTAGCACTCTGGGAGGCCGAGGCGGGAGGATCGCTCGAGGTCAGGAGTTCGAGACCAGCCTGAGCAAGAGCAAGACCCCGTCTCTACTAAAAAATAGAAAGAAACTATCTGGACAACTAAAAATACGTAGAAAACATTAGCCGGGTACGGTGGCGCATGCCTGTAGTCCCAGCTACTCGGGAGGCTGAGGCAGGAGGATTGCTTGAGCCCAGGAGTTGGAGGCTGCTGTGAGCTAGGTTGACACCAGGGCTCTCTAGCCTGGGTGACAGAGTGAGACTCTGTCTCAAAACATTAAAAAATAAAAATAAAAGTAAAAACCCACGTGGACCCAGCCCAGCCAGGAGGGACCCAGATGTGGCCCACAGGCCTCTCTGAAAATCAGACAAAAGTCTCAAAACTTCTCTCCAAACCTCTCCTCTGCCCCCAATACTATTGAAAGCCCCAACTTCCCATTGCCGAACTGTTAGCTCTTCCTCCGCCACAGTTTGGTTTCCTCTGAGCCCTCCCCACATGCTGTTCCCTCTCCTGAGAATACTCTTCCCCATCTGCAGCCCCCCTCATCTTGCACATGCTGGCTTCAGGGTTCGCTGCTCAGCAATCCCTGCCTGACCTCCTTGTGAGGTCTGGGCTCCCACAGCTCCTTGAACTCCCCCCATCATGGCTCTGCCTGCAAGGGCCATCATCACCGACGTGTCCATCTCTCCCCCAGACCATGAACATCCCAAAGGCAAGAAGTGTCTTGGGCATCAGCCCAGACCAAGCACACAATAATTGCTCAATAGATGCTTCTCACGTGGCTGAATGAGGCACAAGACCCCAAAACCTACTGATGTCCCCCTACCTGAAAAAAAAAAAATCAAAGGACAGATGTGCTTAATTTAAGGCTTAGAAAAAGTTGTACCCGGAACCCTAGAAACTCAGTCGCCATGTAGCCTCTGTGCAAATCGCAGCCAGGACCTCCCCTGCCCAGGGCTTGGGCAGTCACTGCCCCATTTTACAGAAGAGGAAGCTCAGGCTCAGAGTGGGGACATGCCTGGGGCTGGCTGAACCGCTGGCCACCCTGCCGTGTGCAGGGAATGAGGAAGTCCCGATCCTCGCCTCCACCCCTCCAGCCCCAGTAACCGCGGCAGCCTCACCATGTCGATGACCATCTTGCGCAGGCTCTGCCACTGGCGCTTGGTGAAGTTCCGGAAGATGTCACAGTTCTCTGCCTGCAGCAGCTTGAAGCCCACGGCCAGGTGGTGGTTCTCCAGCACCGAGGCGTCGTTGTACATCAGTGCCAGCTCCGAGTCTGCAGGGGAAGCCAAGGGTCTCAAGTCCTGCCCACTCAACCTGCATCCCCCAAAGGCAGCTTTTAGGAATCCTTGGCAAACTCCTACCCATGCGTTGAAGGCCCCACTGTAATGTGCCCTCCTCCAAGAAGACACCCCGGTCCCAGGGTTGGGGGTGTCTGTGTTCGGCTGTGCCTACCCAAGACTGAGGACGCTTCCTAGGGACCACCATGGCAGGAGACAGTGCGTGCTGAGTGCTGGCTGAATGAATAATTGACTCTTCCTCTCACTGCACTCTGGGTTTGAGTGAGGGTGCTTCACTCTCGCCCCCAGCACTCCAGTGCTGGTACTCAAAAGGCACCCAATAATTGCTTATCAACTGAGCTTTTCAGACTCCTTGAAGGATTCTAAACTTTCGGATCTTGGTGGACCCCAATCAGTCCTGGCACGGCTTGTTATTCTCTCACTTATTGAGCACCTACTGTGTACCAGGCTCTCTCTGATCACCTGAAGGGAGGGAAGTCTGTCACCACCATTTCACAGATGGGGAGATCAGGCTCAGGGCAGAGACTGGGCCTGCCTGAGGTCACATGGGTGACAGGCTGGAGGCAGGGCCCCCCGCTCCCCACCCCAACTCACTGGTGTTAATCAGAAACTGGTTGGAGACGCCAGGATGGTCCACGTCGTGGATGGCACTTGCGAAGATGGCAGCCAGGATTTCCAGGTCTGTGAACACAGCCTGAGCGGGCGGGGCAGGACAGGTGAGGGCTAGGCTCTCCGTACCCTGCACTGCCCCGCCACCCACGGCTGTCACGTGGTACCTCGAGGGCGGGTGTAGCCAACAGTACGTGTGTGGATTGGGCCACGTCAGCGGCATGTAGGCTGTTGTGATAGGCCACGTCGGCATGGTAGTGACCCTCCAGGGTCAGCAAGTAGGTGACCAGCGTGTCTGCTGGGATCTGGAATGTCTTGAGCAGGTCCCGCTCCTGGTCCATCACAGGCCCCTGGTCAGGGCCTTGGCCTTGGGGCTGCAGCACACACTGTTCCTACTGCTTCTCTCTCCTGAACCCCCATCTACCTCTCAAATGCCCCCTCCTTTGGGATGACCTCCCTGCTCTCTTTCTGATTCCCTCAGTCCTGACTCCAAGGGACTGGGGGTGTCTTTGTCCAGCTGTTCTCTCCAGACTGGGTCTCTTCAGGGCCAGGCCCAGGGCTGAGGCTTGTTGACAATGACTGGTCAACCTAGTGAACTCCTATTCATCCTTCAATACCCTACTCAAATTATCCCATTCAGGGGTTTTAGAGAGAATTTGAAAAACGAGCATCCCTGAGGTCTTGGGGTAGGAAAGGGTAAAGGAAACCCCAGGTGGATTGGAAGCCAAGGGCAGGGGAGGTACCTGAAAGATGCTGAATATGATGGCTGTGAGGGGCTGGTTCTCACTTAGCTCTGCCACCTTGAACACATCAAGTCCCCACGTGTTGATGTCTTCCAGCTCCTAAAATGTGAAGGGCTGGAGCTTAACCCCAGCCCAACTCTCCCAGACTTTGGCGCCTCAACCCCCACCCAGGTCCCACATTGAGCCCCAGTACACAAGTGGGCAAACTGAGGCCCAGGACAGGACATCCACACAGAGCCCAGGGCTCAGCATTGTGGCTGCGGACCCACCTTGGCCAGTTGCCCCTCCTGGTCAGTCTGGACCCCAAAGCGTGGGACGGTGGCTGAGGAGAGGCTGGCGCTGTGGTGGAGCCCATGCAAGCCACTGATCTGGGACATGGGCCGCGCAGGCTCCTGAGTGGTCCCCTTGGGCAACTCCACCTCAGTCTGCTGGTCTATGGGGGCAAGTGAGACTCAGAGAAGCCAGCTTGCTTGCGGGGTCGTCCTGCCTGGCCTCAGGGCCTGGACCCTGCCAAGCCCCAGGACTGACCTATTTTCCTTTTTACATGGCCACAGTAAGCTCAGAGTTAAGTCCCTGTCTGGCCTGTAGCTTCCCTTGTCCTCTGTTCATGGCTAACTCAGTGAGCCCTTCTGCTAGGCATGGCTCTTAGGCACCTGGGACCCAAGAGCATTTTCTCCCAGACAGCCTAGTGTCCTTTCCATCTCCCACACTGGTGTCTGGTTCCAACTCCTCCTTGGCAAACTTCTACTCATGCTTCAGAACCTTAGCTTTAATGTCCTCTCCTCCTAGATGTTTCCACTGTTCCTTCCTCTGATTCAGCCTTGACCAGTGGGGCTAGAGGTGTCCACGTCTGGCTCTGTCTCCCTAAGACTCAAATGCCCCCTCCTCTGGGATGACCTCCCTGCTCTCTTTCTGATTCCCTCAGTCCTGACTCCACGGGACTGGGGGTGTCTTTGTCCAGCTGTTCTCTCCAGACTGGGTCTTTTCAGGGCCAGGCCCAGGGCAGAGGGTTATTGAAAACAAACTGTTTAATCTAGTGAACTCCTATTCATCCTTCAATACTCTGCTCAAATTATCCCATTATCAGTTCTGTAATAGAAGTCTTTCTTTCTCTCCCTTCTTACTACTTCTATGGTGTTGTCCAGGTAGTGACACACACAGCTCACCCAAGAAGGTTCGGGAAATGTACTCGGACACCTGGTTCCCGGAGCGACTGGATTCAGAGAGATGGGTCAACTCCCGGTTGAGCATCCGCTTGAACTGGGGGAGGGTAGGAGGTGAGGATGGGGGCACTGTGCGCAGAGGCAGGCGATCTGGGCTGTGCGGCCCTCACCTTGTTGGAGGCCATCTCCCCCACCGAATGCCGGGTCTGCAGTGTCTCCAGCTGATCCAGACACCAGTCCAGCTCGTCCAGGGTCTCCAGTGCCAGCTTCTGCCCAGGGTCCTCTGGGAGTCGAGCTGGTCAGGGCCTGCCCCACATCCACTCGGGGACCCTGTGCCCTTCATGCCTCCGTTTCTGCACCTGGACCCTGAAACCTTTCCCACTGGGGCCCAAGTTCCAGATCTGTCCCCAAGTGGCTGTTATGTGGCCATGGGCAGGTCTCTGTCTCTCTCTGGACCAGCCTGAGTCTCCCTATCGGCAACATAGGCGTGGTGGACTCAGTCCATGGGGCATTTTGGGGGGAGGCAGGCCACAATCAGCTGCAGCCCGAGGACTCAAGGATGGTCTCCACCAATATAGAAGGGAAGGTGACAGCTGTTCCTCAGTGGGGGAAGGGAGGAATAGGTACAGTACCTGTAGGTGCAGGGGGCTGGCTGCTGGATGTAGAGTTCCCGACCGATGCCTGCCTGTGGGACAAAAGGCCCAGGGGTGGCCCACCCCCCCAACCTGGCCCCGCCACCAAGTCCCCCAGGTCTTGCCCCACACCCCAACCTGAAGGCACCAGTGCCCCAGCCCAGCTTGTCACCCCCTTTTTGGCCAGGCCCTGCCTCTGCCCTGCCCACTTTGTCCCTGCCGGCCCTGCACCCACCCCCGCCCTCTGCCTACTTGGCTGCCCCACGGCCTTGCAGGTGGGCAAGGGCTGCCACGTTGCTCTGAACCGTCCGCAGACTGGCCAAGACCTGTCGGGAATGAGGTGGTCAGTGGTGGGAAGGAGATGTTGGTTCCACCTGCACAGCTCAAGGGAGTTGATAAGGGTGGGCACCCACCTGGGCAAAGGGTGTGACAATCATGTCTTCTCCGTGTCTGCAGGGAGATGGACCATCAGGGAGAGTGGCCAGGAGAGCACCTGCGCGTTCCCATCTTCCAGCTTTTACCCACACTGTGTCCCCAGCTGAGGGTGTGCTCTCCCGGTACCCTCCTGGTCCTTGGGCTCCCCTCAGCCAACTCTCCCTGGGAGCTACATGGCCCCTCAGACCACTCACTCACTTTATCTGCATCTCATAAATGGGAGAACCATCCTAGGGGCAGTAGGGGTCTTAATAGAGACAGGACAGAAACTATTATATTTCCCTTTTCATTATGACTACCAGGAAGCTCAAATCAATGTGTTTGTTCAGTTGCTGCTAATTGGGCTTAATGTTTTTGGATTACTACCCCCACCTGACCCCAGCATAAGACCAAGCACAGAAGATCGCCTGATATCATTTGCAGCACATTCACTGAATAAATGAGCTCCCTGTGGCAAACTCCTACTTAAGCTTCAAAACCTAGCTCAAATGGCCACTTGAAGGAGTTTGCTGAATAGAAAAACAAGGAAGGACAGAGGGTCAAGGTGTCATCCCATCAGCCCCAAACTCACAGGTCGCTGGCTGTGGAGGAGTTTCGGGACATGGCCTTGGGCGAGAGTTCGTAGTCGCTGTCTGAGCGGTACAGGAAGGACTCGCGCCGCTGGCTGTGCAGGGCAGGAGCCTGGATAATCCGGCCCAGGCCAGGCCCAGACTGAGGGTCCAGGGTGCTTCTCCCGCCCGGGAGCCCATTTTCCAGGTCAAAGCTGAAGACAGAGGAGGCATGGTCAGAGACGAGGGTGCTGGCAGTTACGCGCCCAGCTGTGGCTAGCACCCGTCCTGTCACCTTCTCCCTGGGACTGTGCTGTGCTCCGGCAACTGTTTCCAGCTTGTCCGTCTGCCCCACGGCCGTACCCTCTCAGGGACTCTGCACCTCTCACTCGCTGGTCCCCGCATCTGTACCCCAGCATCCCTCCCCATTGGGGTCACTCTGGACTCTAGGACCTGAGTTCCAGATCTTCCCCAAAGTGGCCGTTTGACTACAGACAGGTATCCGCCTTTCGCTGGACCTCAGCATCCTGTCTCTAAGATGGGCGAGGTGTGGCCCATCCCAGGACTCTCTTAGGGGGTCACAATGGAACGTCCGAGGACTGCGACTGCGCGCCCGTATTACAAAGGGGTAAACTGAGATCTAGCTCGCATGGCTGACACGGGGCTGGAAGCAGTTTCTTGGGCTCTTCCACCTGGAGGGGGGTCAGGGCCAGCCTGGCTCTCTCGGGCTCCTCACTGCCCAGAGAGGTCCCACCGCACCCAGCTTGGCCACACCTCTGGGGACACCTGGCCCCGCCCCTGGCCTTCCAGGCTCCGCCCCGCGCCAGGGCCGTGGGCCACACCTCCGGCTCGCCTCCGCCGCCGCCGCCGCCGCCGCCGCCCTGGCCCCCCTACTCTCCTCTTCTGCGGCTCTCGCCCCCCTCGGGCAGAATTCGGCCCAGCTCGGTCAAGTACGACCGGGTGGGTCGGGGTCCGATCTGACCTCTCGGAGTCGGACGTGGTCCCGGAGTTCGGTCGGGAGAGTTCGATCAGACTCGGCCGAATCCGACTGCGCTCGGGACAGTTCGGAGAAGTCCGAGCTTGCGCGCTCGCCTCAGTCCGGCCGCGCTCGGTCTACTTCGAGCAAGTCCGGGTAGCGCTCGGGTCGGGATCGGGCATATTCGGCTGAGTCCGGCTACACTCGGGTGGGTTCGGGAGTCTGTAGGCTCCCGGGGGCAGTTCCGAGGCTCCGAGAGTCCCCACCCGGGAGCGCGGAAGGGGCGGGGCTTCCTTGACCTTTCCCTGCCCTTCGGCGGCGGCGGCGGCAGCGGCGCAGGGAGTCGGCCTTGTGGACCGACCGGCGGCGGCGAATCCCCCAAACCACCCTACCAGGGGGAGACCTGCGGGCGGCGCTCCCTGCCCTCTTCTCGCCTCTCCCCAAAGGCTCTAGGAAAGTGCGCCTGTGGACAAATAGGGAAACTGAGGCCAGAAGCGGTGGCAGGGTGTTCGAATCCTGATCCCGCGCGCAGAGGGTGTTAGGTTTGTTCCAGGTGGGAACCCGAAAAGTGTGTATAGGACACAATGTGGTTAATGCAAAACTGAGGCTTGTAAAACAATAGCGGCAGGAGTCCGGGGAGTGCCCGGACCTTGCAGGAGCTGACAGCTGCAGCCGGCGTTCCTCCCCTCCCTGGTAGAGACGCCGCTTATCCCGCCCTAGCTCTCCTGAGAAGGGCGACGCCGCTGAAGGATGGATGTGACTGGGGCAGGGGTCCCAGGAGCTGGCTGTTTGAAAAAGAATTAATTGCAATCGGCTGCTCTGGCCCACTTACTTACTGCCCCTGGAAAACTCTTTATAAAACCCAAGGCTCTCCCCTTTTCTCTCCTGGAGGCTCTTTGGCCTCCACCCATCTGCACCCAGACGCTCAAAATAAACAGCATTTTGCTACACAGGAGGCTTCCTGTCTCTTGCTCCGGACCTAGCAGAGGGTTAAGGGGTGAGCCTGGCCTTCTTGGGGCAGGGAGAGGCTGTTTTTCCTCCTGCTCTAAACTTAGCCGGGAGGGTCAGGCCAGGCCGGGTCAGGCTGTGGTTCCATGACGCGCGCTCCGTGGGGCTGCGGCTGTGCAAACCGCGCGGCTGCCCATCGGCCGGAAGGGTAAACTGAGGCATGGAGACTTGAAGGCTTCATGCCTGGGATCTGGGTTCGGGTCCCGCGTGCGGTGGACCCACCCTCCTTTAGCGTCCCTTTCTGGTACCCGATGTGCCGCCCGACGCCTCTGCGCTCCCTATGGGGCCCGCAGAAGGGACCACTCATTGCTGACCTCGGGTGTCCTGAGGTCACTCTCCGGGACCGCCCTCCCAGGGTAAAATGGTGCTGTCAGGGTCCACGGTCACGCCTCTCTTCCCTTCAGCTGTCACTGGCCGTGTGACCTTGCAGAAGGGACCTCCCGTCTTTCTGAGCCTCTGGGTGCCAAACTGCCAAGTAGGTGCCAATTTGGCGCGACCCTAGTGCCAGGTGCCAGCCACAGTCGGCGCCCACAAGCCGCACACCCGCGACCCCAGACTCACGCCCCCGCCCCCACGAGGTCGTGGCCGGGTCTCGAAGGGTGGGAATTCGAACCCAGAGCCGTGGAAAGAGTCCTTCCTTGGAGGATGCCACGGAACAGAACAGCGGGACGCCAGCGCTCAGGCAGCCCGGGGCCGCTCTCAGCCGTTAACTCCCAGACACTGTCCCCAAAGCCCGCATCAAATCAGGTCTTCCTCCGTGGACACCCAGGACTCGCTGTGAAGCCCCCAGGTCGTCTGGTCGCTGGTGCTGGGACGGGATGGTGGCGGCGGTGGCGGACGCCAGCGGAGGAATGCCCCTTCCCCTCTTCCCACCGCCAGGACGCGCGGCCAGAGTCAGGGGGAGACGTGAGCCTCAGCCCGTCCTGCTCTGGGCCGCACAGTTGGGAAGGGACAGAGGGCCGGTCCCCTTGGCGTGTGTCCAGACGGCGGGACGACGAGATAGAGATAGAAATAGAGTCACCAAGCGCGAGGGACAGAGATAGTGTAGGGGAGAGAGAGAGCCAGCAAGAGGGAAGGAGGGGCACAACACCCGAGCCCTGACCCGGGCCAGGCCCCAGCTGTCGCCCGTCTGTGTCTTTCCAGCCTCCCTCACCTCCCGCCGCCGGGCGGGACCCGCCAGGCCCTCCGTGCCGCCTCACCACAGCGGATGGGCCACGGTGAAGCGCCGCTGCAGGCGGATGCTCTGGTTCACCTGGAGCTTCCTGAAGAGCCGGGGGGAGCCACGCGGGGAGCCCCGCGGGGAGCAGGGCCCGGGGCCCGGGGCGGGCACTGGAGGGCCCTGCATGGCCCGGACCGCTGGGAGGCTGGACCCGGCGGTGCGGGCTGCGCGGGACCTTTTCTGGACAGCGGCGGGGGCGGGGCCCAGCGGGGAGGGGGCAGAGGGCGCAACGCCCCGCCTTGCGAGTGGACCGTTCCCTAATAACGACCACCGGGACAAACGGGGAAACTGAGGCATGGGGTCAGATGCAACTCTTTACTCCCCCTTTCCCCACTGGGGCCCAGAACCTGGGTCCTATGCCACATTCCTCTGCATGTCCCCGTTTGTGCAGCTTGCTGGGCTATAATGGCTGAAAAGAGTTAAGATGAGACAACTGGAAGGGGAGGTGCCCCGAGAAACTCAGCCACCCTGCCCCCATTATCAGGGGGTCACTGAGGCATGGAGTTTGCCAAGGGGCTGCCCAGAACCCACCCAAAGGTCCCAATCCTCCTCTGCCCATTTTCTAGATGGACAAACTGAGGCCCAGAGACAACAAAGGGCTGCCCAGAAATCACAAACACTCAATCCTTTGCCAGGTTGGGAAACTGAGGCTTAGATAGAAGCCGTCACAGGCACAAGTCTTTGTTGCAGGGCAGCAGGGCTCAAACCCAGCTCCATCTCTCCCAGCACCGGCCCCACATGACCCCACCTGCTCTGACATTCCCCAGGCCCTGTCTCCGGATGCCTTCCCCTCTCCACTGTCTCCATGGACAAACATCCGCACTCCGCCCCCGCCAAGCCTTCCGTCCTGGGAAGCCTCAGCTGCCTCCCCTCGCCTCCGGCTGGACCCCACTGGCCTGGGAAGGAGGGGCCTCTGGTGTCTGGGGGCATCCCACGGTCTGTGCTATCCTCCAAGTAGTGGAGTCAGACTGACCCTGTCCCATTCTACAGAAGAAGAAACCGAGCCTCTTCAGGTGTCACACACAGAGGAAGGACCTGGCACATTCATGTCACAGGCAGACAATCAGGTCACCTCCCAGCTGAGGCCTGACCATGCCCTTTGCTGTGGGATGAGCCCTGGCCCTGCCCCTCACCCACCCTGGGCCTTGCCCTGGGGGACTGCATCAGTTCTGGTGTCCCCAGGGAAATGGTACCCACGTTTCTTCCAATCTTGAGGCACCCAAGGTACAATCCCATTGATCAGGGCTTCAGTGGAAGAGCCCAAGCCAACCGCACTAAGGCTGAAAACATGATTCTCCCATTGTACAGATGAGAAAACAGAGGCTCAGAGATGGGTCACACAGCCCAGAAAGATGGGGAGTCTCAGGGGTCCAGCCAGAAACCCCCCTCAAACTCCCACAACTCTGCAACAAGACACCTGGTGGGAACTGGACCTCGCTGTCCCCAAGACAAAAATACCATCTGTAGCTGCTGGGCCCAGTCCTAATTATAGCCGTCCCCAGGGGACAGAGGCTGCTAGGACTGGCCTGGGGCAGACACTGGAGCCAGGGTCTAAGGAGCCTTGACGCTACTGCACTGCTGTGGGAGGGGCTTATGATGGTCCCATGTCCCCAAGGAGAAACTGAGGCACAGAGATGGTCAGGCCCTCCCCTGAAGTCACAGGCATAAAATGGAAGGCAAGACCAGATGCAGTGGCTCACACCTGTAATCCTAGCACTTTGGGAGGCCAACACGGGAGGATCACTTGAGGCCAGGAATTCCAGACCAGCCTGAGCAACACAGCAAGACCCTGTCTCTACAAAAAACAAAAACAATTAGCTGGGCATGGTGGTGCGCACCTGTAGTCCTAGAAACTCGGGAGGCTGAGGCAGGAGGCTCGCTTGAGCCCAGAAGTTTGAAGCTGCAGTGAGCTATGATAATGTCACTACACTCCAGCCTGGGCTCAAAAATAAATAAATATTAACAAATAAAATAAGTGGAAGGCTAAGACTGAACAAAATGACACAAACTGAATGTGTCCAAAGCACCTGGCACTGAGCCAAGGGCTGTGAATGGAAAAGTCATTTGATTCTCAGAGGATGTCTATAAAGTGGGGACTGCTATTCCCATTTGGAGGATGGGAAACTGAGGCACAGAGCAGCATGGTCATTTGCCCAAAGACACATAGCCATAAGTTGCAAGGCCAGGGTCGCTGGAGCCTGGGCCAGCAGGGGCCTCCCAGCTAGTGCTGCTCCCACTTCATATGCTAACTCGCTTCATCCTCTGCAGCCGCACGGCTGCCCTAACAGTAATATTTTACCAGTAGTTTTACCATTAATGCTTCATTAATAGATTTAAATATTTTATTAGCAGTTCTAACAGTAATGTGTTAACTAATAGCTCTTTGGACGGAGAAACAGCCACAGCAATGGGAGGCCACAGAGCCAGGACTCAGAATTCAAAGCCTGGCCCACCTGACCCTGGGAGGCCCCAAGCCCTGCTGGGTAAGGGACCAAAGCTGAAAGAGAGGTGGGCAGGAGGACTCCGCTCTGACTCTGTTCCTACATTACTGCATGAGCTGAGGAGGTGCCCAGCAGCCTCTGGTGCCCTTAGCACACCACTGCCTTGATTTTCCCCATTTGAGTTGCATGTCCCTTCCCTGGGCAGGCACTTTTCTCCTCTGCTGCCTGGTGACTCCAGAGAGATAAAAATGGGTGTTTTAATGCCCATTTTAGGCCAGGTGTGCTGGTGCACACCTGAAATCCTAGCCTTTTGGGAGGCAAAGGCAGAAGGATCGCTTGAGCCAGGAGTTCGAGAACAGCCTGGGCAACAGTGAGATCCTATCTCTACAAAAACTGCACAAAGTAGCCGGGCGTGGTGGCACCTGCCTATAGTCTCAACTACTCAGGAGGCTGGGGCAGGAAGATGGCTTGAGCCCAGGAGTTCAAGGTTGCTATGATGGTACCACTGCACCCCAGCCTGGGTGACAGAGTGAGACTCTGTCTTTTAAAAAAATGCCCATTTTACAGATGATTAAACTGACATTGGGAGAGAAGAGAGACTTGCCCAAGTCCCCAGGAAGGGTTCCAGCAGAGCAAGGAGGGCGGGGGCTGAGTCACATTTGTGGATGTTCACATGGGTCAAATCATACCCTGCCCCACTCTAGACCCTCCCATGGCTCCCCATCGCCCTCAGATTTGAATTCACACTTCCCAGAGTCCCCATGTGGCCCATCTTGGCCTCCCTTCTCTCAGCCCACTCTTTGCTGTTCCTTGGGTCAGCCAGGCTCATTCCCACCCCCCCATGGCCCTTGCCTGATTGCTCTGGTCCCGCAAATGCTTTATCTTTTGGGTGGTGGTTGGATAGTCATCCCCTCTGGAAAGCCTTCCCTGACTAGCTGGGGAAATGCTCTCAGAACACCCTCCAGTCATGGGTACAATGTCACATTTATTGCCATGATTATTTGCCTGTGAGTCCCTCCAGCGCAGGGCCAGCTCTGCCTAGCTCCCAGCTGTGCCCTCAGCACTCAGTAGGTGCTCTATAAATGCTTATGGCATAAACAGAGAGCCTCCCATCCCACCCTCAGCCACACTGATCTGTTTTCAGCTCCTTATACACTTGATCCTCTTGAGCCTGAGGCTTTGCACATTCTGTTCCTTCTGCTTAGAATACCTTTCCCCACACTTAACCCTGGATGCCTTCTTTCATCTTTCAGGCTAAGCTTATATGATACTTCTTCCAAGCAGTCCTCCCCGACCCCTACCCACACGCTAGGTTAGGAGCTCCCGTGGTGACCTGGTGTTTCCCCATCACAGCATGATCACCCTGGGCTGTCTCCACCTGGCATGAGTCTGTCTCCACCATCAGCCTGTGAGCACCTCCTTGTCCATGGCTGTGTCCCAGCACAGGGCAAGCTGGGGATCAAGTGTGTACCAGGTTCGGGTGCAGGACATTCATCTCACTGATATAGGCACTGAGGCTCAGTGAGGCACCGCCACTTGCTCAATAGCACACAGCAGGTTGGCCATGGGGCCTGGCGTTGAACCCAGTTGCCCTGGGCCTTCCTGAGGGGTGAGCCCATGCCCTCCCATCAGCACATGCACGCATGGACGGGCATGCACCCCCACACATGTATAACCGCAGCACCCACGACGTGTAGTCCAACATGTGTGTGCGTACACACACACTTACAGGGACACACAGTCCACCACTCCTGCCTCCCAGACTCACATGGGGTATTCCCCTAGACAGGCTCACACCGACGCCCTGTTTGTTCTTTCTTGAAAATGGAAAACCATGAGTCACCAGGAGGGCTGGGGCAGGAGGGGCTAGGGGGTAGGGAGGGGTGCAAGGGGCCTGCTAGGTCACCTGGGAACAGCTCCAACCCCTCAGGGCTGTGGGGCCCATCTGCCCCAGGCACCTTCCAGGCCGCTGGAGCAGCTGGCTTGTCCATCAGGTAAGAAGCCAGTAGCCCTGCAGGTCCACGCACCAAGATGGGACAGAGTGAAGCCTCTGCGGGGAGGAAGCAACTCACCCAAGGCCACCCAGCCAGCCTGGACTCAAACCTGACCTTGCTCCCCCTCCAACCTCAGGAGGGCCTGAGGTCTCTGGACCCTCCTCCTTGGCCCTCGAGCCTCCACCCAGCAGCTGGAGACCCCCACGTCTGGTCCCTTAGTGATCCCATGTCACCTCTCTGTGAGTCTCTTCTGTCTCTGTCTTTGTCTTATCCACACACACGCCCCCGCCTCGTTTATAGGAAACAGGAGCAGCAGCCCCTCCTTTCTTACAGGGCAGAAACATCCTGTTCTCGGCCTCCCAAGGGGCTTCCCCTCCTCCTGCGGGCTAACAGGGCAGGGAGGGGGGAGAACGCCGGCAGGGTGGGGGCGTGGCAAGACAGGCCGTAGAGGAGCCTCCTTCTCCCTACACTGGTGGCAGCCTGCAATGGCCCCCGGAATACATACCATATATATGTATAAACTATAAATATAGGTAAATATATATCATTATATATTAAGTGTATATATGTACATCTGAGCACCCCAGGGTCACCTCCATGCCTGAGGTGGCTACAACCTCCCCCCCAACACACGTGGGCAGACACCAGTGGACATTCCAGGGTCTGGAGAACCCTCGGACAGCTGGGTCCTGAGGACAGTCACACTCAGCCACACATCCACAGGCACCACAAGGGGAAACACACAGGCACACGTACACAACTGCCAGTGGACACACACACGCAAGTGTGAGCACACGAGAACACCCCAAACACAGCTGGTGTAGACACAAAGACAGCTGGCTGTAGACACACGACAGGTCCCAGTATACAACGGGCGGCAGCTGCTCACTCTCATACACACACACACACACACACACACACACTTCTGGACCCAATCCCATCTGGGCACACCCGGTCACACAGAAGCACGAGCAATCGTGACACCACCACCCCCAGCTCCACCCCCAAGCAGAAATAGCCTTTTTACACCAAAGCGCCGACCTCAGCCAAGCAGCAGAGACCCCCGCCCCCTGGAGCAGCGAGGACCCTCCCCCACTCCCGCCAGGCCCCGCGCGCCCCTCCCCCACGCTGCAGGCGGGCCCTGCCCCGCCCACCTACCGCCTAGGGAAGGACACGGGCCAGGAGCGTCGCGACTTCCCGAGCCCTGGCCGGGGGCTCCAGTCCCGCCGGCGGCAGCCCGCGGGCCTGTCCGGGTCCGAGTGGAAGCGCTGCTGGATGCGGATGGGGCGCCGGGGCTGCCGCCAGAGGTGCTTCGGGGGTCTGGCCATGCTTTGGCGGCTGCGAGCGAGACACAGCCCGCCTCCTGTCTCGGCGCCTTCGCCGACCTGCGAGGTCTCCATATGCCGGCGGAGGGGCCGTCCCTGAGAGCGCACCCGGGAGAGTGCGCGCCCTCCCGGGGCGGCCAGGGCCAGGGGTGGAGGCGACAGTGAGGAGCTGTCCCCGCCCGAGGTTCTGGGGCGGGAGAAGGTGGAAGCAGGGGCTCAAGGTGCGCAGACACGGAGGCGCTGTCGATGCCTGGCTGGTGCCGAAGGGCTGCAGAGGGGTGCGGGGTGCGGGGTGGAGACAGGTTCAGGAGACCCCCAGTGCCCAGAACGGTCTGCCGTCCCCTCTAGCGCTGGATGGAAGAGACTCAAGACAAAGACTTGCAGTGGAGAAGACAGAGATTGTCCTCCTGGTTGCTGCCGAGTGGAGAGCAGGGAGGCAGGGTCTTGGGAGACCCCCTAGTGTCGAGGCGCTGTCCCTCCCTCTGGTGCTGAAAAGGAAGACGGTAGATTCAGGGGCTGGGGGGGGTGGGGGATGAGACCGCGAGGAGCTGTCCGCGACCCGCTGGTGCTGAAAGCAAGTTAGGGAGACAGGGCTTGGGAGCACCCCCAGACCAGGGCGCCCTTCACCCAGGAGGTGCTGAAAGCTAAGCAGCGGCGGGTCCTCAACCCTCCCCAGTGACAGAGACAGCGGCAAGGTGGAGTCTAGAAGCAGAGTCAAGGGTCTGCACAAATGGCAGTCTTTCTGCCGATCTCGGGAAGGCAGGCTTAGCGGTTCGGCCCCAGATGGAGTCTCTTTGGATCGCTAAAACCCCTACCCACGCGAGGAATGGACCTGAAAGGACAGGGAAATTGTCAGGGCTGTGGCAGGGCCCTCCCATGCCTGAGATAGACACACAGAGGCCACCTCTGGCCGGGCCTCCGAGGAGCCACTGGTGGGGTGGGCAGAGAGGGCAAGTCAGGTCTCTCTGAGAAACATCCTAGTTCTGCTTCTAAGACCCTCCCCACTCCGAAGCCATGGTGCAGCCGAGTTGAGGGTGGGCTGGCAAGGGGAGAACCCACCTTTTGTGGAAGCTCAGGAAAAGCAGCAGGAACAGTTCTGAGACTCCCGTGTTTTTGTAGCCACACCAACACTCAGACCCTCAGCGGAAATGGTGGGATCTCATTCGCCCAGTGATGCCCCAGGCCCCACCTCACAGCCAGGATTCCTGCCCTCAAATCCCAGGCCTGCCCCTCCCTTCCAGTTCTGGAAACTCAAGTCCCCACCCACCACGCATCTTAGTCTCAGGGGTAATTTCCTTGGAAGTGGCAAGGAGAGGTGAGAACATTTCCCATCATGGTTAAAAGAAGTGCACAACATCAGGGCTGGATGAATAGGTGTGGTACAGGAGGAGGCAGGGCTTTGTAGTCTCAGGGTCACAACTTGGTGGAGGCCCCCTGTGGGCTCTGGACTGGCCCAGGGAGGCATTTGGAGCTGCAGGTGGCCACTTGGTGCAGCAGATTTTGGGGGTCAGCAAAAACCCTGATATTTTGGGGGGGAGCTCAGAAGCTTTCAATGGGGTATTTTTCATGGAGACTATCTCCCCCTGGCCACAGCTATGTCCCAGGTTGGAGAAAAGGAAGTGTTTGCGCCAGGAGCTCAGCCAGATGGAGCTCAAGCCCCAGTACCATTCACATCTTGCTATGTGATGCATAACAAGTGACTCCCTCTCTGCTCCTTACATGGGTGGCTCAGTCCCTGCCTTCCCCCCTCCCCCCCAAGCTGACCCTGGGAGACACCTTAGCCCAGTGGTGAACAACATGGCAACTGGCTGGCTCTGTCACTCCCCTTCCCAATGCTTGTTTGCTATTCTGGAAAATGAGTGTGATGATGGTGTCCACAACTCTTGGCATCATTGCAAGGATTAAAAGAGATGTCACACATGAAGGATCCAAACTCGGTACTGTCCATGACAGTTTTCCCTCTCTCCCATTTCTGCTGTCATCCACCAATGGTTAGTGTGTCTACTTTGTAAATATCTTCTAAATGTGCCCACTCCTCCCCAGCCCACGGCTCCCACCCTGGTCCAGGCAGTCTCTCCTGCCCAGATGCTGCCCAAACCTCCTCCCTGGCCTCTGGCTGCTTCCACACTTGCCCTGACAGCCTATTCTCCCCAACAGTAACCACAGGGAATTTTTTAAATGCCAATGTGATCAACCTCCCCCACACCAAAATAACATACCCGTGGCTGTCCAGTGCACCCAGTGAAGTCTTGTGTGGTTCCAGCCCCTCCCCACCTCTCTGGGCTCCCCTCCCACCCTCCAGCCACACTGATCTGTTTCCAGCTCTGCTTGAGTCTGAAGCTTTGCACCTTCTGTTCCTTCTGCTTGGAATACCCTTCCCTGCAATCCCCTGGGTTGACTTGTCTTCATCCTTTTGGCTAAGCTTAGAGGCCACTCCTTCCAAGCAGTCTTCCCTGACCCTCCACCCCCATGCTGGGTCAGGGGCCTCCTCTGGGCTCCTCTGATCTTTCTCCATCACAGCAAGATCACCATGTGCTGTCTCCAACTGGTATGACTCTGTCTCCACCGTCACCCTGTGAGCACCTCCTTATCCATGGCTGGGTCCCAGTATACTTCCCAGTAGATGCTTACTTCACAAATGCTTTCTGGACAAGGTAAAACAACATTCAGATCAACGAGCTGCTCTTCCTCTCCCGGGGCAGACCCCTTCATCCCCACCTGCCTCCTCACCTGCTTGGGGTCACGCTGTGGCTTTGCTCTGTCCCTTGAGCCTCAATGGTGAACACCACTCTGGCACTGGGCTCGACCTCTGCAGGAGGCCCAAGGCACCTTGACAACAGTGGCAGCAATGGGGTCCCTGAGAAGCATCTCCAGATGACACCACCGCTAACGGGGATCACAGGGGCCAAGCCAGAATCCACTGACTCCTGGACCCACTGGAGAGCTACCAGCAAGACATGAGTGAGTTCCTGGGCATGAGGCCTCACTAGGACCCAGGGGACTGTGAGTCTCTGAGATGCCCTCACCCAGTGACCTAGATTGGCCTAGAGAGCATTATCTCAGTTCTATTCTCCCCCAAGTGAATTTACCTCCCTGAGCCTCAGTTTCCTCATCTGTGAAATAGGGGTGTGGATCTCAACCTTGGGATGACACAAATAGTGCCTGGTCCACTGTAAGCATTGAAGACATATTTATTAATAAATAGCATGCTCATTGTTTATAACATATATAATACATAACACTATTTATTATAATAATACATACTATAATGGTATTTTGTCATGACAATATGTTGTTTATTAAAATATAAAAATAAAGCAATAAAACATGCTGTAAATAAGTGAATAGTAATGACAGCACTAATGGCTGACATTTCTTTCTTTTTTTTTTTTTTTTTTTTGAGACAGAGTGTCACTCTGTTGCCCAGGCTAGAATGCCGTGGTGTCAGCCTCGCTCACAGCAACCTCAAACTCCTGGGCTCAAGCGATCCTCCTGCCTCAGCCTCCCAGTAGCTGGGACTACAGGCATGCGCCACTATGCCCGGCTAATTTTTTCTGTATATTTTTAGTTGTCCGGCTAATTTCTTTCTCTTTTTAGTAGAGACGGGGGTCTCACTCTTGCTCAGGCTGGTCTGGAACTCCTGAGCTCAAACGATCCACCCGCCTCGGCCTCCCAGAGTGCTAGGATTACAGGCGTGAGCCACCGCGCCCGGCCTAATGGCTAGCATTTCCTGCACACCCCCTCCATGTAAATGCTGCTCTAAGAATCCCCCAAGGGTTGGCTCGTGTGGACGCCAGGAAGCCACTCGCTGCCATTATCTCCATTTAACAAGGGGAGAAAGGAAGGCTCATAAGTTAAGTAAGCCAAGGCTGCCGTTGGTAAACAAATGCGATTCTGAATTCTGAGCTTCAGTGCCTCCTCTCTTGAAGGAAGGATTGAACTGTGGAATTAAGTGAGTGGTGTTGGCAAGCAGACGCTGGGTCCATGCTGAAGACATCTAAAGAACAAACGGAATCGGTTGAACCGATGAGTTGGGAGTGTGAGCTCTCCAGCACAGCAGATCGGGGTTCATTCCAAGCTGCGTGGTCGAGGGCAAGTGGGCCTCAGTTTTCCCATCTGTGAACTGGAGATGAAAGGGGTACCGATTCCCCAGGGGCTGCAGATGATAAAGCAATGGGACCTATGTGCACCAGCCGCAGGCTGGGAGCTGTCCACCGTGCTGATCCCAGGATGGAGCCGCAAAACTGGAACTCATAGCCTTGGTGGGGGTGGGGGTGGGAGTGGGAGGGGGCCAGAGGAGACAAATGGGCAGGTGGGGAAAGTGGGACTCAGAGGGGTGGCTCAGCCTTCTCCTGTACTGCCCCTGAGCCTCTCAAATTCTTCTATCGCCACCATCAGACTAAACATTCAAATGGGGAAACTGAGGTCCAAGACCACCCAGGGCAAGGGTGAAGGGCAGGAAGAAGGTGAGGAGAGTGGACATTCACTGAGCCTCTCTTGTGTGCAGGGGACATGGCGTAGCTAGTTTCCTTGCCTGTGAGGTGGGTCTTTCTACTTCTGTGTCACAGAGAGAAAATGACCCGCTGGGGGTCACTACTTGGTGCTGGGCCCCTGATCTCTTTGCTCAGATCTGATCCTTCTAGGACCCAGCCTACCTGACTGCTCCTCTCATTCCAGCAGGACTGTCCCCACCCTCTCCCAGGGCCACCCGAATTCTAATGTGGAAATCTAAGTGCTCTACAGAGGCCTCTCCCTGGAGTATGGGGAAGGCATAGCGCAGGGTGTGTGGGGACAGTGGGCCCCTCCCAGAATGGGAGCCTCACTGACATGTTGCCTGCCCATTTTCTGCTTGGGCAAACAGATCTCCAGATGGGAGAACTCCTTGCCTACATTCATGTTTGTTCATTTACTCATTCAACAAACGCCAAAGAAGTTGTAGTGTTAGAAAGAACATAAAACTATATAAAGGCCTGGAGAGTGACTGGGGGTGGATAATATTGCTGAGCATAGTAAGGAAACTTTCTGAGGAGGTGACTTTGATCAGACACCTGAAAGAGGAAAAGGAGCTAGTCAGGGGAGAGCCAGAGGAACAGCATACCAGGAAGAGCAGCACGTGCAAAGGCCCTGAGGTGGAATCAAGTTGATGGGGTTAAAGAACAGTGGGGAGGCCAGGGCACAGGCAGGTGAGTTACTCAGGGATTGGGTGAGGAGTTGGGATTTGATTCTCAGAGAGTGTTGAGAGGTTTCAAGCAATGTGATCTGTTTTGTGATTGTAAGACACCTCCTGTGTGTGGCTGCCTCAGGGATACAGAACTGTCCACAGTGGAGCAGAGGCTTGGGCAGCATCAGGGTGAGTCGAGGACCAGGGTGGGGGCCATGGGTGGAATTGGGACATATTTTGGAGGCTGAGAGATGGGTCACAGCCACAGAGTGCAAGGGAGAAAGGATTCACATGTAAACAGTGGTTACTATGCTTGACTAGTTTCCCAGAAAGCTAGTAGTCACAGGGTCACCTGGATGGGTGGGGCCACCATTACCTGGAGGGGAAAACTGGCAGGAAGCATCAAGCTTTGGGTGGGTCCCAATTTGGTTTGAGCATCATGTGACTTCCCGGGGGAGCCAGTGGAAGCATCTGGATGTCTGGGTCTGGATTATGGGGGTGCAGCTGCTCTGGAAGTAAAACAGTCCAGACAGGCACAGAGGGGGACAGTCGACAGCACCTGCCAAGGGGTCAGGTGAGGGGGTGCTTACGAGAGCCCTGACTCCTGGGACCCAGCCTGGCTGCCCCTCCCCCATCCAGAGTGGGCTAAAGATGGGGGGATCCCAGGTGGGTGTGGGGGTTAGGGGTGGGGGGCTAAGTGTGGGGGCTGGGGGCTTTCCAGGCCTCTCAGCTGCAGCATTCATCAATCTGACACCCCGGATTAATTGCTGTCCTCATGGAGAGGCTAGAATGGGGACAGCAGGCCTGGCTGGGGGGCCCTGGGTAGGGAAGGGCCCGGCAGGAGGCTGGTAGTTTCCTTTTCATTTGTCCACTGTCACTGGACCCTGCAGTGTGCTGGCCTTGGCTGCTACCCCAAGTCCTGCCTCTAAGACAAACCCTAAATATATCTCTTGCCTATTCCCAACCCTCCCTAATCCTAGACCAAAATCCACACTCTTCACTGTGGCCCCTGAGGTCCAGTGTATCCCAGCCCCTACCCACTGCTGGCTCTCACCTCCCTCCATCTCCCCTCACTCACCCTGCCAGCCTCTTTGCTGCTCCTTAAACCTGCCCCGGGGCCTTTGCACGTGCTGTGCCCTCTGCCAGAAGCACGCTTCTCCCAGCTGTACACGATGGCTTGTTTGTATCCAAATATCACCTCTCCAGAGCAGCCCTTCCTGCCCAGCCTGGCCAGCCTCACCAACACTCACCCACTGCCACCTTTTATCTTTTTGCTGGTTTAACATCTGTCTCTCCACCGATGAGCCCCGGGAGGGCAGGGCCTGTCATTTCATCTCTGACCCCTGCACCCAGCACAGGGCCCGGCACACAGCAGGCACCCCACACGCATTCGCAGGTGGGATGATTGATGCTGTAGGCTCAGCATAAGGGAGGCCACCAGGGGGTCCCCATGTTAGAGAGGAGGAATGGGGAGAGGGGGTGAGAGCGGGCTCTGGGCGGGCGGAGCACCGTCAGGAGTTCAGACACAGACGAGGTCCAGGCTCAAATGCTGCTTGGCCTCTCTCTGGGGGAGGGCCAGCTTCTCTGTGCCTCGGTTTCCTAATCTGTCAGCAGGGGATAGCCTTCTCCTTCTCCTCTTCCTGCAGATGGCCGGGGTGTGGATAAATGGGTTAACCTGTGTGGAACCTCACCCGTGCGAGCGGACCTTCCGGCTCATCCCGAGACCCCTCCTTCCACACAATTTTAGCTCTTTTTAACACATGCAAACGCTGAGTCCCAGGGAGGTGACCAGCCATCATTCAGGCATTGGTGACTGGCCCAGGATTCAAATCCAGCCCCCACTGGGGGTTTCTCCTCCCTCAGTTTCCCAGAATGGGGGCATTGGCCATGCTGTGAAGGTATGGCCTCACGCCCTCCCTGCCATGGGCTGGGGACAGCCAGGTCCCTTTGCTTTGAGCAGTTAAACCTTGTCCAGGCTCAAGGGGTCTCCTGACCCCAAAAGCAGTGGCCACAGCTGTGGGCTAGGCACATGGATCAGGTCCCCAACTCCCTGGTGGCCGCTCTGGGCCTCAGTTTCCCCCGTAAGCTGGTCCCCAGGCAGCTCTGGGGCTATTTGTTTGTTTTTTGTTTTGAGACAGAGTCTCGCTCTATCACCTGGGCTAGACGCAGCCTAGCTCACAGCAACCTCCAACTCCTGGTCACAAGCGATCCTCCCGCCTCAGCCTCCTGAGTAGCTGGGACTACAGGCATGTGCCACCACGCCCAGCTAATTTTTCTACTTTTGTAGAGATGGGGGTCTCGCTCTTGCCCAGGTTGGTCTCAAACTCCTGACCTCAAGGGATCCTCTGGCCTCGGCCTCCCAGCATGCTGGGATTACAGGCGGGAGCCACGACGCCCGGCCAGCTCTGAGTGTTTCTGAATAGGGGACACTAGCTGGGACGCCCTCTGCCATGGCCTGGGTCACCGCCCGCCCCACACTCACCTCGCTCAGCAGGAAGGAGAGTGCTGTCCCGCTGCGTCTCATGCTGCCAGTGTCTCTGGACCTGGACAGACACCCGGTCCCCAGCTACACCCCGTGGGACACTCTCCCGGCGGGGGCTCACTCCCACCCTGGAGACCAGGGACATTCAATCAAGGAGGCCTGGACCACACCACAGGTGGCAGAGTGGGACACCCACCCAGGCCTCTGTAGAGGTCCCGATCCAGGGACAGCCGCCTGGGCCATCAGGACTGTTGGGAAGGAGTCCCCTGGCCCCAGCCCCCCTGGGGGAATCCCTGCTGCTTCCGGAGCAGCTCTGAGGGTTTCGGGGGGATAGTGAGACCCCAGCCCCTGCCTGAGGTCCCCTGAAACTCACATAACCTTACTCTCTGAGGCCCAGGAAGGCCTAGCGCTCACTGCTACGGCGAAGTCCTGTGACCTCCCAGGGAACGAGGGAGGGGAGGACTGGACCTGCCCCAGAGGGTAGCCCGGGAAACCACTCAGTGGAGCCCCTTAACTGTCTGAGCACCAGGCTTGGGACAAAGCCTGAGGTTGGGGGCAGAATGGCTGGGGAAGGCGTGAGGGTGAGAGAGAGCGTGGCCAGGAGTGTGACGGTGTCGGGGGAGGGTGCTGGGGAGGGCAGAGGAGGCGGGGCTGTCTGGGACAGGTGCTGTGAAGCAGAGCCCATGGGATGCCGCCCTCGTGGGGGGCTCAGGGGAGCTCCCGAAAGGCTGCCCACTGTGCTGTGCTGCCCCCGCAGATCAATGACCCTCTCTGGTCAAACATCCCCCCTCCACGAGCTGTGGGGGCTGGAGCTGCAGCCAGAACCTGGGGCCCCCCAGGAGGGATGGCTGGGGTAGAGGTGGGTGGGTGGGGAGGGCTGTGACCAGGGAAAAGGGGCTCATGTGTCACTGTTGCCCCCAGTGCTGCTGCAGGTGAATGTTTCACCCGTGCTGCTGCTGCCCAGGAGGCCCCATCCCCCTTCCGCCCCCCACAAAGGCCATCAAAGCATGGCCCAGCTTTGAGGAGGCTTTGGCCCCAATGTGCCAGGTGACCTTGAACCCACAGCCTCTCTGAGTGCCCATGTCACAGCTGGGTACAGCCAACCTCGAGGGGGTGGCCCCAGGCTGCAGTCAGGAGATGGCCTGGGGACTCATCCCAGGCCAAGGCATGTGGCAGAGACCCAGCACAGAGCCCCTCTGCTAGAGGGGCCTGGACGGTCCCGGAGGTGTGGTGGACACGGTGGACAGGGAGAGGGTGGGGCCCCGGCTCAGACCCTGGGACGCAGGACTGAGACGACGACTCCGTTTCCTGAACACTTTGGGTGACTTTCTCCCTCAGGCCTTTGCACGGGCCGTGCCTGCTTCCTAAAAGCCTCTCCCCTGCTCCGTGGAGCCGACCTGGCTGTCCAAAGACCGCAGGAAGGTCAAGTGGGCCACGTGCGAGCTGCAAATTCCCTCACGGCGCCACCACCTTTCGGATAAAACCAGCACCCCTCCCCCGGCCTGCGCCCCCGTTCCTCCCCTGCTCACCTTTTTTTTTTTTTTGAGACAGGGTCTTGATCTGTCACCCAGGCTGGAGGGTATGGTGTCACCATAGCTCACTGCAGCCTCCGACTCCTGGGCTCAGGCGATCCTCCTGCCTCAGCGTCCTAAATGGCAGAGACTACAGGTACGCACCACCACACTCAGTTAATTTTTAAATATTTTGTAGAGACAGGGTCTTGCTATGTTGTTCAAGCTGGTCTCAAACTCCTGGCCTCAAGTGATCCTCCTGCCTCAGCCTCCCAAAGTGCTGGGACCACAGATGTGCACCACTGCGCCTGGCCCCTTGTTGGTTTTTAAACACCTCCACAGTTTTCCTACCACAGGGCCTTTGCACATGCTGCACCCACTCCTGACTTTCCTCAGGGTGGCTCCTCCCCAGCTTTCAATTCTGGGCTCCTCAGAGAGGCTCCCCTGCCCTCACAGCAAATCTGGACACACCGGCCCCCCATGGTCTGGCTGCACTGTCAATCTGTGACTCTGTGGCCCTTGGCACCATCTGAAATGATCTCATTGGATCCCCTGGTTCCTGTTTTTTCCCCCTTGAGACTGTGGGGCCCATGAGAGCAGAGCCATGGTCCCCACTGTGATGCCAGCACAGGGCCCCGCACACAGTAGGTGCTCAATTAATGTTTGTCACACAAATCCATGACTAAGGAGGCCTCAGATGAACAGTAGGCACTTTATTCCCTCAGGTGCCACCCTCCTCAGGGCCCCACCCCCATCCAGGCCCCTGTCTCTGTCATCCCCTCATGGCAGGCTCACTCCAGCGAGCTGTGGGTGGGCAAAGGACGGCCTTGAACTCACAGATTCCTGGTGGAACAAAACGCACAATGGAAGTAACCAGGCACCACAGGCTCTGCGGCAGGGGCTCGCCCTGCTTAGGACAGAGGCTACCCCAACCCTGCCCTGGCCCCACCTCACCATGGACACCTCTTCCAGCTTCTGGAACTCGGAGTCTCGCTGGCGGCAGTACCTCACAGCCATGATCACAGACCCAGTGAGCAAAACAGACACCAACAAACACACGGTCACCACCACACCCGGGTTCCTGTGTAATTCAGGGGCCCCAGCGTCACCTGTAGCTGGAAAAAGGAGCCTCAGGTTCAGCCCTGGGACCCGCCCCTCCCAAGTCTGAGACATCCACCAGGGCCCAGAGCCTTTCAAATCGGTCTTCAAGAAGCTGTGCTTACTTCCCTCTCTGGTCTCTGCTGCCACCTTTTGAAAGCACATTTTTATCCCTTTGCCTGAACATATTTATCTATAAAGAATTCATTTAGTTTGCTGTGTTTTCTTCGTCATTGCCAGGCATTCTCCGGAGTCCTCTCAGAGTGAAAACAATCTAACCTAGACCCCTGTTTCCGAATGCAGTGACATTCTAAGGATGCGTGTGAAATGGGACGCTCTGTGAAGATGTCGTATATTCTGTGACTTGAAGCAAAAGGTCATCATTGCATTTCTTTTTTTTTTTTTTTTAATTTTTTTTTTTTTTTTTTTGAGTCAGAGTCTCGCTCTGTTGCCCGGGCTAGCGTGCCATGATGTCAGCCTAGCTCACAGCAACCTCAGACTCCTGGACTCAAGCGATCCTTCTGCCTCAGCCTCCCAAGTAGTTGGAACTACAGGCATGCGCCACCATGCCTGGCGAATTTTTTCTATATATATTTTTAGCTGTCCACATAATTTCTTTCTCTTTTTAGTAGAGACGGGGTCTCGCTCTTGCTCAGGTTGGTCTCGAACTCCTGAGCTCAAACGATCCACCCGCCTCGGCCTCCCAGAGTGCTAGGATTACAGGTGTGAGCCACCGTGCCCGGCCCCCATCATTGCATTTCATGTTTATACTCTTCTTGGAACATTTTGGAGACAACTGATTCTTTTAAATAACAGATTTTTCCAGGCTTCATAAAAATGCTGACCTCTGTTTAGTCCCTGGGGCCCTGTCTCACCACAGCCTGCAACCTCCTCACCCTCATGGCCCCTGACTAGTGCCCACTCAATCCTGTTTCAGCCACCTCACTCTTTTTCAAACACACCAGATGCAGTCAGCCCCACCTCAGGACCTTTGCACAGGCCAGGGCTGCCCTCCCCCTAGATACCTGCATGGCTCCCTCCTTCACCTCCTTCAAACTTGGACCTTTGCTGACCACTCTTAAAATTTTCGAACCATTTGTACCCATGCCCCAACCCCTTGTCTGGCTCTATTTTGTTATTTTATAAACAAATATGTCATGAACAACCTGTCTCCCCACTGGAGCAGGTATTATTGTCTCTCTTACACATCGCTTTGTCCCCAGGACCTGACACACATTGGGCACTTAATAAACTTGCGTAGAGCCAGGTGTGGTGGTGGCACCTCTAGTCCCAGCTACTCGGGAGGCTGAGGCAGGAGGATCCCTTGAGCCCAGGAGTTGAAGGTTGCAGTGAGCTAAGATGATGCCACTGCACTCCAGCCTGGGTAACAGAGTGAGACCCCCCCCTTCTCAAAAAAAAAAAAAAAAAGTGCATAGAATGAAGGCTGCAAGGGCTTTAGACCGGGGGAGTGGGGAGGAGGGAAGTCTTCAGCACATTCCGGGTGTGTGCCTCCCCCTCGTGGTCAGTCTCAAAACTGCAGTCTGGTACCGCAGCCACCTCCCCGCAAATGCTCAAACCTCTTAATGCTCACCTGGGCCAGAGGGCTCCGATGTCCGGTCCGTGGGGGCCAAGGACATGGAGGAGGCCTCCATTCCCAGGCTGGGGGAAGTGGGACTCCAGGGCAGGGTCAAGGCTGTGGAACTGGGGGTAGTGGAATGGAAAGTGGGGGAGAGCCCTAAACTGGGTGAGCCAGAGCTGGGGTCCGTGACTGTCTCTGGTTGCAGAGAGGTGGAGGCCACCGTTGAATCTGTGGAGCTGGGGCTGGGCTGGCCCGAGGAGGTCACCTCTGAACTTGAGGGGCTGAGGTGGGTCGTGGAGCCTGACTCCGAACCCAAGACACTGGAGTAGGTGTTGGGGGTTCCCCCTGAATAGGAGGTGCTGTGGCTGGAGGGAGAAGAGATCAGGGGGCTGGAAGCTGAGGACTCGTCTGTAACAAGTGGAAGGAAAAACAGCATTAGGGGTGCAGGGAGCGCACCGCCCCTTCGCCTGTCCACGCAGACAATAAACACCCAGTTCATAGGCAGATCAGAAGGATTTAGGACACCATGTGCGTGCTCAGTGGGAAACTGAGGCTCCCTGGAGCAGTCAAGCTCCTTGAACCAGTTGGCGCTCTCAGCCCTCTGGCCTCAGGGCTCTAGAAGCCCTCTTGGATACAGGCAATGACTCTACCCGGGTAGCGTGCTGAGCCACTCTGTTCAACTTTCTGGGATTCGGTTTCCCTTTTCATAAAATGGAGGTCACGGGAAGTTGGTGCCTTGGATGGGTCATCACTCAGGCTCATGGTGGGTGGGTGCACGGTGCTGCTCACCTGCGCAGACCCGCCCTGAGCTCGGAGGGGCTGGCCCTAATCTTCCCCAGGTCCCTGGAAGGTCCCTCAGAGTTTTAATGGGGGACACAGAGACATAAGTACTGGGAACCCCCGCACTGTCTTGGACCAGCCACTCCCTGCCTCCCACCCCATCCCAGGCAAGGAGCCCAGGGCCAGGCTGAGGGGCGGGTAAACAGTTCACCTCCCAGAACTACTTCCTGCCCAGTTCCAGGTGGCCGGGCACTTTAGGTGCTCCAAGTTCATTCATCAGCTGCTCACTGCCCCACCCTGTTCACTCTGCCCCAGGCAGAACTTTGCATTTCCTCTTAGCCTCACACCAGGCAGCAGAAACACGGAAGTGACACTCAGCACAGGCCCTGGGAGGGGGCCTGGGTCCACTCCCTGCTCCCTAGCGCTCTGTTCAGTTTCCCAGGCCCTGTGCGGATGACAAAGGAGTCTAGAACAGGCATGGAGCACTGGCCTGAATTCACCCCTATTTTACAGATGAGGTTATGAGGTTCAGAGTGGTAGAGGGAATGGCCTGCGGTGATCGGAAAGGTGGGCAGAAGGTCCCTCAAGGACCCCCAAGGAGTCAAAAACTAAGAAGTCAGCTTCCCTGTACTACCTCCCACCATTGTTTGAAGAGGAATCCACACTATAAGAGGTTTCTGCTGAAATGAAGATGATTCAGAGGCCATAGTGGACCCCAAGTCAAGCCAAAACTCTGGGGAGCTGAGCTTTAAAACTGAACTGAGGAAAACCAGTGGGCCTTGAAAGAGGAGGAGGTGGAGGACACAAACCTTACCAAGTACCTGGTACAGAGTAGGCACTCTTGAGCAGGTGGATAATTTACCAGAAAGTAAAGTAGGGCTATTTCTAGGTCTCGTGCCAGGTGTTTGCTTTTCCCAGAGATGCCTTGACTGGGAGGCTAGCACGAGCCAAGTCAGGTGGTTCTAATCAGGGTCTGGCACAGGCTGGACTGAGCCTCAGTTTCTGGAGCTATGAAATGGGGCTACATATGGTATCTCCTAACTGAATGCCTTACCTACAATAAGCAGGCCAGCCGTGGTGGCTTCTGCTCTGATATTACAGCTTTGGGGCTGGGACACACTCAGAGAGAGTGATGTCTTGGTGGGAGGGGATGCAAGAAGTTCAACTCCACCCTGGGAACTGTCTTCTAGGGCAGCAGAAGAGAATTAAGTGAGACACCAAGAAGAACGTGCCATGGATGACTCCTAACCAGGAAGTGAGCCCTTGTTCCCTGGCCCCTCGTGGCCCTGTGGTCCTCACCATTCTCCCTTGGGGGGCTGGGCTAGGAGAACTGAGGTTTGAAGTCCCAGGGCTTGGGGGCAGGGGTTGCTCCTTCTGACGTCCTAACTTCTCCATTTGTTTCTGGGGAAAGGACAGCCTTCTCCAGAGGGCTGGCAGGCCAGCGAGGCCTGAGGGAGGGCTCCAGCAGCCAGGTGTGTGGCTGGGCCTTGTGCCCCCACCCGCGCCCCACAGCTTTCTGAAAGCCGGGCCTCCCTCTTACCCGCTCTTACCTGTAAAGGTGCTAGGGTTAGGAGAGTCGCTCCCGACAGCTGTCTGTAGCGGCACCAGAGCCAGAAGCAGCAGTGGCGGCAGCAGGGGGCCCGCCATTCCTGCGCAGGGAGAGCCCGCCGGCTGGCACAGGTGTGCCACCAGGTGCCCGCCTGCTCCTGACACCTGCGCGGGCGCCCCCTGCTTGCAGAGCACAGGGCTGCACAGGGGTGAGGCACAGGCGGGGCCTGTCCCCCAGGGGTGCGGTTCCTGCTCCTCCTCTTCACCTGGACCCCACCCCTTCTAACACCCCACCTGGACTTCGACCCTGAAGCCCGCAAACCCTGCCATCCACTTGGGACTTCCCACCCCTCCCTTTCCCTTTCCATTTCCCGGCCAGCACCCGCCCTCAAACCCATGCCGTCATCCCCTCTGTCCCTCCCCTGGCCAGGCTGCCCACTCTGGGTGCCCCCAGCACCCCTCCCCTCCTTCCACCCTGTCCCTGACCCCGCAGGGCTAGGGATATCTCTGTCTTGCTCTGCCTCACCCAGACTGGGGCCTTTCTGGGGGTGGCCCAGTATCCCCCCCGGAACCGTGGGGACATGACTGAAAGCCTCTAGCATTCCTACCTATCGTGCACCTGTAGGACCTTTTAGGGCTGAGGGGCTAGCGGAGGGGCTCTGGATCAAGCCCCAGACACTGGTTTCTGGAACACTGGGGAGAGCGTCACTGGGAACTGACTGGACGCCAGCCTGCTAGCCATGGATGCATATGGCGGCCCAGGTGAGACCTCACTAGCGACTCCTGACCTTCAGAAAAGACTTGGCGTCCCCGTCCTGGCCACCATCCCCGGTGCCAAGTGTGTGGTTGGAAGCTTTGGGGCCCCTCCCCTCTAGCATGTCCCAGATCCCCCCACCGTGCCTGAGACGTTCCCATTAACTCAGAACACTCAAAGCAAGGTCCAGGCTGTGGAAGAGTTTACTGATGAGACCCGGAGAGCCACACAGCCCCTCCCTGGAGTCCCCTGCTGGCAGCCAGGTTTCTAGACGCCAGGCCAACGCGAGTGCAAAGGCCTCGAGCCGGCCCACGGGCTTGTCCGGCCCAAGAGCGCGTCCGTGGTGAGGCAGTTCCGGGTGTAGTGGCCTCTCCAGGTGGCCTGGACCATCTTGGCTGCCTTCTGCTGCTCCGTCATCTGGCGGCGGATCCTGAAGCCCCTCCACGCGGACTGGATGGAGGTGGCCGCCTTGTTCTGGCGATGCAGCTGTCTGGGATTCTGGGGCGCCAGGTCGGAGACCGGGGACCACAGCGCGCCCCCATGGCCTGGGGCGCCCCTGCCCATGCCCTGCACCACCCGCCTGAGCTGGGTGTGTCCGCACATGTGGCAGGTGCGAGGGTTGGAGCCCACGAGCATCACCACGCTGGGTGGGCTCCCCAGCCCAGAGCTCAGCGACTGGCAGAGGCTGCAAACGCGGGGCTGGCAGGACTGGAAACAGCGGTGGTCCGACGTGGCCCTGGCCGCCCGGTCCTGGAAGCAGGGCTGGTGGGATGCGGCCACTGACCTGGGGCGCAGCCCACCCCACATGACCGGGAGGACCATTTGCCTGCGCCGGGAGTTGTCCCTGCGGGTGCAGTAGCCTCGCCACGCAGCCTGGATGAGCGTGATGGCTCGGTAGAGCCGCGCCAGGTTCCGCCGCACGCGGTAGCCACGCCAGTGAGTTTGGATGACCGTAGCCATCACGTGCCACATCCTGATGGTACGGCGCACCAGGTAGCCACGTGCGCCCGCTTGGATAGTGATCACTGCACGGATGAGTATCGCCTCCACAGTCTGCATTGACACCATCAACTCTGGCGACAGCCTGGGATCCACCGCTGCCTGGTTGCACACTGTCTCCCATGGTGCAGGGTCCCTGGCCGGCTCCCATACACCTCGGGGGGCCACAGCGCAGCTGGTGGGCTTGACCGCTACACTGGGCACGGCGGAGTTCCACGATTGGCCACCAGCCACTCCAGCATCCACGGGGCCCTGGAGTACAGTGGAGTTTAGGGGTGCATGACTCGTGAAGGCCTGTGACCCCAGCAGTGTGTCCTGGTTACAGAGGGGCCTCAGGGAACCACTCGGTGAAGACTCATAGCCCAGAGACACCCTCCGAACTCTGGGGGACAGCCTAGGGATGGCCGTGCTGTGCACCACACCACTGGAGCGGATGATGGGGGTTAAGCCTGCCGTGGGCACACCCATGGCGTGCCTGAGGCTGCCCGAGGGGGCCTGGGGTGCTTGCTTTTGCACCTCATGGGCGGGCACAACCCTGGCCAAAGACCCTTCTAGTAGCTCTGGAACAATACTGTCATAGAGGGATCTGAAGGATTTTTTGTGGCCGACAGACTCACGGCAGCTGCTCTGGGCTGGGTCCCCAGACACTGGTTTCTGGAGTGCACTGGGGACAGCGTTCGTCTGGAGGTGACCAGACGCTTCCTTTCTAGCCGCGGACAGATACGGCAGCACAAGTGAGTTCACTCTGAGAGGCCCTGACCTCTGGGGAAGAGGAGAGTTCCCCATCCTGGCCACAGACCCCGGGTGCAATCTGGGTGCCGTAGCACTGCCATGGGCCAGCCGAGGTGATCTTGGGCCTACAGTAGAAGCCACTGTCCCTTGGTAATGGCTTTCGGGTCCGACGTGAGCCACAGGCTGTTGTTGAACTGAGGGGGGCTCAGTGGCCCCAGGACCTAGGAGCTTACTCATGGTGGCCCTGCCAGCCACACACCTCCTCTGCGCGTTAGGGGCCCTGCTAGCAGCCACGAGAGGGGAGCTGGGGAACCCACCACTGGTTGCTGACTTTGGCTGCAGAGTTGGGGTGCTGCTGCTGGCCATGGGGTGCTTGGGCTGGGAAGGGACAGGGACCGTGCCTTTGGCTTGGCTGGGAGCAGCCTCTCCAAACAATGGCATTGGGCCTTGGGGAAGAGTCTCCCGCTCAAACGAGGACCTAGGGTGGCGGCCAACACTGTCTCCTGAGAGACCGTGGTCCATCCACGGGGTTGCCTCAAGGACAGTGGCTTTGCTGGTTAAGTCATCGGACTCTGCACTGGATCCTGACGCATGGGAGAGCGCCTCCTCTAACTCTGCTGGCTTCACTGTGGCCTGGTCCTCTGTGGCCCCATGTGACATCAACCCATGATCTTGGCTCAATTGTAAGGCCCTTGACAGGACCGGGGGCTCTCGGTGCAGACTCCTGGCTCTCGAGGGCTGAGGGTAAACTTGAGCCAGGTTGGTGGCATGAGCCACCTGCACGGGGACTATACACCTCTCCACAGCCACTCCATGGTAAGGACGGGGAGTGACTCCAGTTACCATGGCACCCTGAGGAGGCCTTGGGGTGGCTGCGGTGGCCCAGGGGCTTGCTGGCAGGCCTTGCTTCTTCCTGTCGGCACCACATGCTGCCGTCAGGCTGGGGGCCACCCTACTGGCCATAGAACCTCGGGGAAGGCTCTGGCCCACACCCCTGATCACGGACCCTGGGGGAAGGCTGGCAGCTATGCCAGTAGGCATGGTGCCTGGGGCCACACGTGGGGTCATCCTGTGGGCTGTGGAGCCTGGCGCAAGACCACCCCCCACTGTGCCCACCGCAGGGTCCTGCAGGACAGTCTCCCCCTGTTGGCAAGCGGACGGGTCGATCAGCGCCACGGAAGGGTGGCCATGGTCCAGAGGTACTGGCATAGCGACATTGATCTGAGACACACTGGGGTTCACATTCATCAGGCAGAGTTTGGACGGGTCCCTCCCCAGTCTGTTGGGCGCTGAAGCCAGAGGGAGGCTGTGGCCCCCCCCTGTGGCCACAGGGGCTCCCTTGTGAATCAAAGGACCACCTGTGCCCCAGACCTGGGATGCGATGGGAGCCGGGCCACTGGCCCCCTCATGTGGACTTTGGCCCGTGTCAGTTGCTACATTTCTCCGACAGGGAATCCCACGCAGGCCGGCGGGCCCCCGAGACATGCTAAGGAACATAGTCGCAGCCATCGGCCCCTGGGGCGAGTTCGCGGCCAGGCCCCTGAACAGCGTGCTCTTAGACAGACTGTACCCCCGGCCCAGGCTGCAGGCCTCCTTGTCATTCGTAGAGGCCTGGCAGAGATTTGGTGTTGAAACGGTGACCACAGAAGATGGGCACACACCCAAATGCCTCCCACTGACACTGGGTGGCTGACGGAACCCAACGGGCACGGCGTTGAAGTCAGAGTCCGGGAAGCTGGAGACCACTCCACTAACCCTCAGGGGCTCTTCACACGGGTCCACCCCAATACCCGGCAGTGGCTGGTTGAAACTGTGGTCCATGCCACCAGCCACACATGGGTAGGGCCTACCTGAGCTAACCGAAATGACAATTGAAGGATGGCACAGACCAGGGGATACCGCATCCAGCCTTGGGCACAGCACATGTGACTCCATCCTGGGAACCCAGCCGGGTTCCCTGAGGCTGACCACAGATGGCTGGGGTAGGCTCGAGGCCAATATAGTGGCCACAGGTGGCTGGACCAGGCTTAGGGCCTCCCTACAGGCCATGGATGGCTGGAATAGGCTGGGGGCCACCCCACTGGCCATATATGGGTAGGCTAGGCTTGGGGACACCCCACTGGGTCCTAATGGCTGGGCTGGGCTTGGGGACACCCCACCAGCCATAGATGGGTAGGCTAGACTTGGGGACACCCCACTGGGTCCTAATGGGTGGCCTAGGCTTGGGTATACCCCACTGGGTCCTAATGGGTGGGCTAGGCTTGGGGACACCCCAGGGGTCTGAGATGGTTGAGGTATACTAGGGGCCACCTCATTGGCCATAGATGTGTGGGCTAGGCTTGGGGACACCCCACTGGCCAATGGTGGTGGGACTGTGCTTGGGGACACCCAAATAACCTGGGATGGCTGGGCTAGCCCTGGGGCCACCCCATTGGCCCTAGAAGGCTGGGCTAGGCTTGGGGATATCCCACTGGCCATCAAGGGGTGGCCTAGGTGTGAGGACCTCTTATGGATCATAGATGACCGGGCTAGGCTTGAGGACACCCCCCTGGCCAAAGATGGCTGGGCTAGCCCTGGGGCTTTCCCATTGGCAGTAGAAGGCTGGGCTAGCCCTGGGGCCTTCCCACTGGCCACTGATGGCTGGGCTAGCCCTGGGGCCTTCCCATTGGCAGTAGAAGGCTGGGCTAGCCCTGGGGCCTTCCCACTGGCCGCTGATGGCTGGGCTAGCCCTGGGGCCTTCCCATTGGCAGTAGAAGGCTGGGCTAGCCCTGGGGCCGCCCCACTGGTCGCTGATGGCTGGGCTAGCCCTGGGGCCTTCCCATTGGCAGTAGAAGGCTGGGCTAGCCCTGGGGCCGCCCCACTGGACGCTGATGGCTGGGCTAGCCCTGGGGCCTTCCCATTGGCGGTAGAAGGCTGGGCTAGCCCTGGGGCCTTCCCACTGGCCGCTGATGGCTGGGCTAGCCCTGGGGCCTTCCCATTGGCAGTAGAAGGCTGGGCTAGCCCTGGG
>CM052442.1:86244291-86261700 GCA_028533085.1 Varecia variegata | reverse complement strand
AATAAATTCCAGTCTCCCAGGCGGTGGGAACAGCATGTGCAAAGGCCCTGAAGTGGGAATAAACTGGTGTCTTGGAGGGAAAGCTGGTGTGGCTGAGTGGAACAAGTGACAGGGACAGAGGAGGAAGGGGGTGGATGGTAGGTGCTGCAGGCCCTGGGGGCGTGAGGAGGGGTCTAAGATATACTCTGAGATGGGGAAATAGAGACTGAGAGTGCAGAAAGAGAGAGGGAGAGAATTAGGAGCCCAAGGAAGAGACCCAACTCCCAGGACTCACCTGAGTGCCCCAGCCCCAGACCCCTCTGATACCCTGACTGTACTGGCAGGGGTGACCACCCTGCACCCAGAACTATGTCAGCACACAGTAAGTGCTCCATAAATATTTGGTGGATGGACGGACAGAGAGATGGATGGATGGGTGGATGGACGAGTGGATGGGTGGGTGAGAGAATGGATGGATGGATGGGTGAATAGGTGTGTGGGTGTATGGGTGGGTGGATAGATGGATGGATGGGTGGGTGGGAGGATGGAGGGATGGATGGGTAGCTGGATGGGTGGGTGGGTGGATGGAGGGATGGATGGGTAGCTGGATGGGTGAATGGATGGGTGAACAGGTGTTGGGTGGGTGGATAGATGGATGGGTGGGTGGGAGGATGGAAGGATGGATGGGTAGCTGGATGGGTGAATGGATGGGTGAACAGGTGTTGGGTGGGTGGGCAGGTGGGAGTATAGAAGGATGGATGGGTAGCTGGATGGGTGAATGGATGAGTGAACAGGTGTTGGGTGGATGGATAGATGGATGGGTGGGTGGGTGGGTGGAAGGATGGATTGGTAGCTGGATGGGTGAATGGATGGGTGAACAGGTGTATGGGTGGGTGGGAGGATGGAAGGATGGATGGGTAGCTGGATGGGTGAACAGGTGTATGGGTGGGTGGATAGATGGATGGGTGGGTGGGAGGATGGAAGGATGGATGGGTGAACAGGTGTATGGGTGAATGGATGGGTGAATAGGTGTATGGGTGGGTGGATAGATGGGTGGGTGGGAGGATGGAAGGATGGATGGGTAGCTGGATGGGTAGGTAGATGGGTGAATGGATGGGTGAACAGGTGTATGGGTAGGTGGGAGGATAGAAGGATGGATGGGTAGCTGGATGGGTGAACAGGTGTATGGGTGGGTGGATAGACAGATGGATGGGTGGGTGGAAGGATGGAAGGATGGATGGGTAGCTGGATGGGTGAATGGATGAGTGAACAGGTATTGGGTGGGTGGATAGATGGATGGGTGGGTGGGTGGAAGGATGGATAGGTAGCTGGATGGGTGAATGGATGGGTGAACAGGTGTATGGGTGGGTGGGAGGATGGAAGGATGGATGGGTGAATGGATGGGTGAACAGGTATATGGGTGGGTGGATAGACAGATGGATGGGTGGGTGGGAGGATGGAAGGATGGATGGGTAGCTGGATGGGTGAACAGGTGTATGGGTGGGTGGATAGATGGATGGGTGGATGGGTAGACAAATGGATGGAAGGATGGAGGGAGGGAGGGAGGAGGAGCTGGCACTCAAATCAGCTCAATGAGAAGCAGTGTCTCCCACCTTCCAGTGGTGGGTAGTGGAGGAATTTGTCCAGCCATTCCCAGGGTCTCACCCGCCTCTCTGCAGCCTCACAAGATGCCCCTGGGGTGGAGGCTGCAGGGTGGGGGCTGGACAGGGTGCCATGAGCACAGGCCAAGCATGGGGGGGCCGGCTGGGTACCAGATGCTGCTACCTGCCTCTGCCACTGAGTCAGCATCACCATGGCAACTCAGGCCCTTCCGGATACTTCTCTGGGCACATCCCTTCACTACAGCCACCGTCAAGGCCGCCTCCTCTCAGGGGGCAGGGGCAGGGGAGCAGCTATTTTTACCCAGGTTGTGCGCAACACTCAAGGGCCACAATGCCCACCTTCCTGACACCCCCCCCCCATTTGCAACAGTCCCTCCATCTCCTGGGAGGGGGGAGGGTATCAAGTTGGGTGGGCACTCCAGATGAGGGAACAGTGCAGACAAGGGCTGGGTGCTGGACAGCAGAAGTAAGCAGAGCTGGGGGGTGATGGGGGAAGATGGGCCACAGCAGGACGCCACAGGGGGTGTGGGGAGGCCAGGGTGGCACTCACAGAGGGCAGAACAGGGGTCCCTATGACCCCGGGCAGCCCCCACAACCCCAGAGCCTCTCCTGCCTCCTTTGGAGCTTAGACAGTGGTAGGGAAACTGAGGCAGGGAGGGCAGCATGGGCTCCACCTGGGCTGGCAAGGACTCGAACCATTCCCCACACTCCCTGCTGAGGACCTCGGTGCCTCTGTGATCCTCCCGCATCTCTCCACCCCACTCCAGCCCTCCTACTTGATGTTCCTCCAACACACCTCAAATTCCTACCCTGGGGCCTTTGCACATGCTATTGCAGTTTTCAGGAACATTCTTCCCTGGGACATCTTCATGGTCCCCCCCTCTGCTGGTTTCATGGACCCTCTGAACGCTTCCTCCACACCCCACAGCTTCCCCCTGCCTGCTGCGATGTCCTCCAGCCTGACCAGAGCGCATCAGGGACAGGGTGTGGGATGTGGGGTGACCAATGGCTCCCTGGGCAGGAGTGACCCTCAGTCCAGGCCACAAGGCCTTGTTAGAAGTCAGTGGGCGAGCCAGACCAGGTGGCCAAGACCAGGTCCAGGAGTCCCCAGCCCTCCCCGCCAGCCTCCTCTGGGAAGCCCGCTGGGCGCCAGTTCTCTCCAGACCTGGTTCATCTCTCTAGGGCTCTGTCTTCCTCCTATTTTTTCTTCCCTTTCTCTCTTGTTATCTCTCTCCCTCATTTCTGCTTTTTTCTCCTTGTTTATCTCCAAGTCACCTTCTAGCTTTTCTCTCCCATCCATCTCTAAGCTCCTACCTGGGGGGCCCCATTGAGCACAGCCTTGCCCAGAACCCTGGGGCGGCTCCCTTGGCCTCGACATACCCACTCAACAAATGGGCTTGTTCCAGGGCCTGAAGCCCACCCTGGGGGGAGAGGGTGATTCCAGCGGAGTAGGGGACACCCTTTCCTCTTCTCTGCTCATGGCTCCCTCCCGGGCCCTGGTGGGGAAGGGGTTAACTGTGTGCCGTCTCCTCCCCCCCAAGCCCTGCATTTAATTAGCAGCCTCTAGGGGCGGGCGGGCTGGGCGCGTGGGGGGTGGGAAGGAGGGGGGAGGGGGAGAGAAGAGAGTGGGGGTAGGGTGGGAGGGGGAGGGAGAAGGGGAGGGAAGCGAAACGGAGGGAGGGGACGAGCAGGGGAGGAGCAGGAGGAGGGAGGGGGGGCCCAGAGCCCGCGAGGTTTCTAGTCCCGCCTCCCCTTTCCGTTCTTCTCCACTCTCTCTCGCAGGCGGGGCGAACGTCAGCTCTCCCCATTATCCAGCCGGGGAAACTGAGGCCACGCCGACGTGCGACTCGCCGGGGCACGGGGTGAACGTCTGCTTGGGCGGTTTTGTGGGGATACGTCTGCGCACCGGAAAGGAAACAAAACAAAAACCCCCAAAGCAACTCATCTCAGCCCACAGACCGCGGGGGCCGGGAGGGGGCTGCAGGGCGGGACCTGGGCTGCCCCCGGGTTCAGCCCCAGGCAAGCCACGCGCCTTCCGGTGCCTCAGTCTCCCGCTCTGGATGGCGCGGGACCACCCTCGCCACCACACCCACAGCTTCCAGCGCCGCGTGGGGCGGGGGCCCGCAGCCCAGGCGTCCGCGTTTACGCGGCTCTGCCTAGCCCTGACGTCGGCGCTGACGCCAGCCGCCCCCTCCTGCCCCCCTCTCCCCCCCACCCCCGCCACCGGGTCCGCCACGGTGCATTAACCCCTCTGCTGCCGCAGGCGGCCGCGACCCTCCCGAGATCCCTCCTCCACCCCCCACCGGGGGAGGGGCCGGCGGCGGACAAGTCCGGCGTGGCCAGGCGAAGCCAGCGGTCCCGCTTGGCTCCGGGCCTTGGCCCCGCGGTGCCCTCCGCGTCTCCCGCCCCGACCCGAGCCGGTGTTTACTGCGACATCCCTCCCCCCGGCCGGCCCTAACTCCTCTGGGGCCGGGCGTGTCCGCGTCTGGCCGGGTCCCCGGGACTCGAGGTGGGGTCTTCTCTCCCCAGCAACTAGCTGTTTCAAAGTCGGTTTCTCCCCCTAGTTTCAACCATCAAAGCCTGGAGAGTTTAGGGACGTCATCCAGCCTGGGGCTGCGCTGCCCTGGCCCACACGCGGCTCCGGTGGCTCCCCGCCCCCACCCCGGGGGGGCCGTCTCCCCGCGGAGGCGAGAACCCCGAAGGCCCCGCCCTGCCCCAGGGGAAGTGAGAATAGGGGGTCCTCCCCCGCATTCTCGCCACTTCCTCCCGGGGACAACAGTGGCGCGGGGGGAGGGGAAGGCGTAGGAGTTCAAGAGCTTGGCTTGGTGTCCGGGGCACTGGAGGGGTCCCTGCACCGCTCCACCTGATTTGGTGGGGCTGGCGTTTAAGTGCCCACGTGCCAGGTGCTCCCCAAACCTGCTCCTCCCTCGGAGCCTCTTAAGCGACCCGGACTTTGCCTGCGTCCCCGCTCCCACCCCCGGCCTGGGGCAGCCGCCTCCTCCCCGCCCCCTGGGCTGCCTGCCTCGCCCCCTTTCAATCTACTCCCCAACTGGGGCCCAGATCCTTTCTGCTGACTGGCGGGCGGCCAAGCCGGTGAGAGCCCGCAAGGCCCTGCTAGCCCAGGGGCTAGTTCCAGCGCCCCCTCCCCACCAGCCGGGACCCCTGAGCTCCAGTGCTCCAGTCCTCCTGCAGAGACGCAGCCCGAAGAGTGCAGGGCCACTCGGAGGCGAACCGGCCCTCTAAAGACTGAAGCCATGTTTTGCTCAGAGCCTCAGTTTGTGCATCTGAAAAATGGGGACAGATGCCCCTCCTTCCAAGGCTACTTCGGAGATTGGGCGGCAGAATATCTAGGCAGGGTGGGGAACCGCGGCCTTGGGGCTACATGTGGCCTTCTGGATGCTTGAGTGGGGCCTGTTGACTGAACCCGAATTTTACAGAAAAAATCCTTTTAATCTCTAAATTCTAGAGAGTGGGTTTCCCATCTTGGCAGCGTGGATACTTCCACTCATTTATTAATTCACTCATCCATTCATTATTTCACTGACTCATCTATTATGTTACCTAGGCTGCATTCATGCATTCATTCGCTCCTTCATTGATTCACACACCACAGGCAGACTGGGAAGGAAGTCGGGCACACATCTCGGCAGGGACAGGCCTCAGGGCCCACAGGACTGTGTGGGTGGGGACAGCCCCAGGTCTGGAGGTGGAGTTGGGAGCTTCCACTTCACGGAGCTAAAATGAAGCCTCCCCAGAGAGGCCCCATGGGGTCCCCCACACTCCCCTACCACCCCGCCCTCAGTCTGTCTGAAACGGTGAAACCCAGGCATAGTGAACCGATCACCAAGATACCCGCAACTCTGGGTTCAGTGTGTACTGGAACCATGGGGACTAGAAGGCCCGCCCAGTGGGTCCCTGTGGCCCTCCTGCCCTCTGCTTGGGGCTTCCCTGCCTTTAACGCTACTAAGATGCTGGAGGTCCAGCCCCAGCCCTGAGTGTCCCTGAGGAGGGAATGCCTGGCTTGGCTCTTGTTTCATCGTTTTTTCGGTTTCCTTCTATTTATGGCAAGAGAAACTGGTTTTCCATTCTTGGTGGTGACACGAAGCTTCCCTTTTGAAATATATTTACTGAAATAAAAACAGAAAAGGGGATCAACTTAAAGGAAAACAGTGACATCGACCAAAGTGTGCTTCATCCCGGAGGGAAGGCAGGATGGTGAAACCCCCTGCCCAGCATACAGCATGGTCTAACAGACCAAAGATGGTGTGTGAGCTTGGCCAAAGAAAGAAAAGACAACAAACCACCCTGTGACCCCCAAACCTTCTGTTCCCCAACATCTGCCTGTGAAAGGGCCTATCCTAGGCCTGGACATACAGCAAGTGCACATTAGATGCATGCTGATTGAGTGCAGGCGTCCTACCTGTCCCGGGGATGGGTAGGGTAAGTTGCTTTCTTTTTGTGCTAGTCCTTTGGCCCTGACTCTGGACGATCAGTCGGTCGATCAAGAGACACAGGACTGAGCCACTCTTGCAGGCCTGAAGGAGGCTGGGGACACCACAGCCTCAGAGCAGTCAGGAACAACGGTCATAAAGTGGCTCTGCCAGGTTCCATCTAGTTCCATCAGTATCAATGCTGAAGGGGGCTGACTGCGCCTCAATGTCCCCATCTGTAAAACGGTTGAGGCTGGAAAGAGCCAGTGCCAACTCAGAGAGCAGGGCTTGGGTGCCCTCCGTGCGGCTGGGCAAACACCTGCACTGGAATGGGGATACACTGCGGTTTCTGCTCCCGGAGAGGGTGGCAGCGGGGGCAGGAGGGGAGGACAGAGGCCGCAGCCTTCCCCAGTAACCCGATCCTCAGGAATGCGCGGAGGCCAGACAGCGCCCCCAGCCCTAAGGCCGACGCCCCGCCCTCGCCGCCTCGCGGGGGTCCTGCCACCAGGGGACTGTCCCTGCAAGCCCCAGCCCCATTAGCCCGCAGGTCCTAAGCGCGGGTTAGGGTCCCCAGAGGCCCTACCCTAGCTCCATGGGGTCGTGAAGGCAGGGTGGGGGTGGGGACCAACCCCGACAAGCCCCACCCCCTGCCCAGAGGCCCCCTTCGCGGCACCCCCTCTGCCTGCTTAACTCCTGGGTTTTTTCTTTCTTTTGGACTTTCTGATTTATCAAGTTAGTTTTAGGTTTCTGAGTGTTGAAATTAGGCTAAAAAATTAAACCGAGTTGCAGGTTGTTTTAAACAAGAAAGTAGGCTGAGCACTGTGGCTCACGCCTGGGATCCTGGCACTCTGGGAGGCCAAGGCGGGAGGATCGCTTGAGCTCAGGAGTTCCAGACCAGCCTGAGCAAGAGCAAGACCCCGTCTCTACTAAAAATAGAAAAAAAATTAGCCGGACAACTAAAAATAGAAAAAAATAGTGGGGCCTGGTGGCGCATGCCTGTAGTCTCAGCTACTGGGGAGACTGAGGCAGGAGGATCGCTTGAGCCCAGGAGTTTGAGGTTGCTGTGAGCTAGGCTGACGCCAGGGCACTCGCCTGGGCAACAGAGCGAGACTCTGTCTCAAAAAAAAAAAAAAAATATATATATATAGATAGATAGATAAAGAAAGGAAATATCTACTCTGGTGGGGGTGGGGGCGTCAGGTGAGGCCTCTGCTGGGAGGGCTGGCTTCTCTCCAGCTGGGCTGTAGGACTTGGGACAGGTGCCAGGCCTTCTGCAGACACTGCTCTGGGAAGTGGAATAACATTCCCTGCAAGACTCGTGCAGTTGCTGTGAGGATAAAGGTGAGAAAATGCAGAGTTCCAGGCTGAGCCCTATTACCCCAACCCCATCTACATCTTCCACTGCCTTGGGGAGAACTCCTATCCTGGCCTAGGTGGAGGCCCTCCCTGCCTTCTCTCCTTTTGGCTCCCATGGGTTCCTCAATCCAGTCCCACCTGCCTCCCCACTTTCCATTAATATATCTGGCTGGCTCCCATCCCAGGGCCTTTGCCTTTGCTGTTCCTGCTGCTGGGACATTCCGTCCTCCATCAGTTCTTGATTTGCTCCAGCTTCTCTTTATGCCCGTCTGGGGTGCATGCCCCTTCACCCTCAATGGAGGGGACACCGTTTATTGTCCCCGAAGCTGTGCTCACCAAGTTCTCCCTCACACCGGGCCCTGCAAAGGTGCAAGTGTTTGCCTCATTCTGGGAGTCAGATCATCTGGCTCACAGTAGGTGTTTGAACAATGCATGTGGAGTGAATGAATGAGAGATCCCTAGTTCACGGATTTAGAGCCCCCCCCCCCTTGTCCCAAGAGTCTTCAGACCTGCCCCTGAGAAGCCTCCATTCTGGGAGGACAGAGCTGGACACAGCTGCTGTGGGGTCAGCGATGGGACAAATTGGACAAGGATGGGGTGTCTGGAGAGCTACCTGGCTAGGGGGAAGAAAGTGGGGCAGGGAAGGGCATTGAGGCAGTAGAAACAGCAAATGCACAGGCAGATGAGCCCTTGGAGGAGTGGGGTAGCAGAGCTTGCCAAAGGTAGCTCCCCACACTTAGGAGGCCAGGACAAGTCCTCCCAATCCAGCCCTGAAGACCTCCCCTCCTCCTGTATGGGAGAGAGAGCCAGACACAGATGGGGGACAGGGCTTAGCCAGATGGAGGACTAGGGGAATCCCAGGGGACATGATTAGGAAAGTCTTCTTGGAGAAGGGGGCATTGGAGGTGGGTAGGAGTTTGCCAGGAGGCTAAGTACGGGCACTACAAGCTGAGAGAACTAAAGACCAAAGAACTGTAGTTAAGTTTGGCAAATAATAATAAAGTAAAACAATTACAGAAAACATTTATTGAGCCCTTACTATCTCTTCAAATCCCCCCAGTAAAAATCACAATACTCCACAAGGTAGGGAGGATTATATGCTCTATTTTCAGGAGGGAGAAACTGAGGCCCAGAGAGGTAACATGCTTTGGCCTCTCACAGCCCACCTGCCTTGAGAAAAGTCCACCATTCAGCTCACGCTAGCTCAGCCTATGGTTTCACTGGACCATTGCCCTAGCTGCCAAGGCCAAGGTCGAAGGTCAGGGCAGGGCCTCCCTAAGCCGCCCACTCACGCTCCACCTCAGGGAGGAGCATGACCCCATCTCCTCCAGTCTGGCCCCACAGCATGAGGCCCAGAGAGGGGTCCCAGGGCAGGGCGGGCTGCAGGTCTGAGGGCTGGGTCTCCTCCCATTAGGGGTCCCTTGCCCAGGCTAGAACCTGGTCTGGAGAACACACAGCCCCACGTGTGTGGAAATGCAGACAGCTCCCCTACCTATCTAGAGACAAACAGCCCAGCCCTCTGCCCCCGAAATTCAGCTCTCAGGCCCGCCAGGCCAGGTGTCTGTCTCTTATTTCCTCACTACATTCCAATTAATAAGGACAAGCCAGGTCTCTTGCTGATGGTGACAGCTGGGGGCAGGGCCAGGAAATGGGGTACTCATGCTCACTGGCCCGTCAGACAAACTGAGGCTGGAGACCACCCACAGCCACCCTTCGGGTAGCATTCTCCCCTAACACTGGGCACCCATTGTGTGCCTGGCCCTGTGCAGGACGCTGCGCACCCAGCATGCCCAGGATAGAAAAGGTCCCTGGCCTCCAGGGACTACAGTTCATCCATAATTCTGGCAGATTCAGAGGCTACAATAAAGGAATGAAGTCAGGGGGTGGGTGCCCCCCTGAGGACACACTTTGCACTGGGGGAAAGAAATACCAGGCAGAGGGCACAGCACATGCAAAGACCCCGAGGTGGGAATGAGCTCCTCTTTCCGGTCACTCTTAATGGTGGCCCATTAAGCCTAACAGCCATAATAGTACTAATAAGCAGGTAATAATTACTAGCTGGGATTCTGCCTCATTGGCCCAGCCCCTGGAGTGGGGCACCCTCGTCCAGGGACCCACGTCAGGCCCTGGCAGACCCAGAGTTAAAATGTGGGACTCCCAGGTTCTAGGGTTCTATGGATGGATAAGAGCTCAGGCCTAGTCACAGCCCTGACCCTGCTATGACTCTTAGCTAGCCCTGGGGTGTCGGGCTGTCACTCCATCTTGCTGAACCTCAGTTTCCCACCTGTAAAGGCAGGGCTCTGGATCCCACCCAGTGGAAATTATCAGGACTGAAGAGCTTCCAGCAACTTCTGGCGACCCTCTTCTTCCCTACCCCGTCTTCCTGGAGCGAACACACCCGGATGGAGGGCGGGGAAGACTGACCTGCCCCGCACCCCCGGCGAGCCCCCCAACACGGCCCCACCAGGCCCTCAGCACCCAGAAGGCGCTGAGAGAGATGCCGTCGCCGTAGTGGCGCGGGAGGCGCCGAGGAGTTATTTATCCACACTGGCGCCCATCCTCCTCCGTCCCCGGAGGCCGGCCCCTCCGCTGCCCCCGCCCCCGCCAGGCCCAGACCCCACGCGCGGACGCGGGGCGGGGCCTCAAGGGGGCGAGGGCCCCGGCGGGAGGGCGCCTTGTGGCCTGGCGCATCACGCCACCCGGGACGTGCCTTGGCGGGAGGCGGTGCTGGGGAAATCGGTCGTACACAGGGGCGGGGTGACCCAGCCTCAGCGCGCGGCCCGCCCCCATGACGTCAACCCACAAGGCAGCGCGCTGTTGTGCCGCGTACCGCGCGTCGCCCGGGCAACGGCAGCCAGGCGGGAGTCGGCGGCCTGGCCCCGCCCCTTCATGCAAATGACCGACGTCATGCGCGCCCAATGGCGAACGGGGGCGGTGAGCTCATCGCGCCGAGCCGAGGCCATAAGAGAACGCACAAGCCGCTCGGCTCAGGAGCCGCCGCCAGCGGAGGGCCGGGCGCAGCGGCCTCTGCCTGGGCGGGCGCAGGGCCGAGCGCACGGGGGGGGGCCGCGGGCCCCCAGGGAGGCCGCAGCCACTCCCCCCCCCGGGCCGGCGCGGCGGGGGAGGCGGAGGATGGAAACACCCTTCTACGGCGATGAGGCGCTGAGCGGCCTGGGCGGCGGCGGCGGCAGTGGCAGCGGCGGCGGCGGCAGCTTCGCGTCCCCGGGCCGCCTGTTCCCCGGGGCGCCCCCGACGGCGGCGGCCGGCAGCATGATGAAGAAGGACGCGCTGACGCTGAGCCTGAGCGAGCAGGTGGCGGCGGCGCTCAAGCCGGCGGCCGCGCCGCCTCCGGCCCCCTTGCGCGCCGACGGCGCCCCCAGCACCTCACCCCCCGACGGCCTGCTCGCCTCCCCCGACCTGGGGCTGCTCAAGCTCGCCTCCCCCGAGCTCGAGCGCCTCATCATCCAGTCCAACGGGCTGGTCACCACCACGCCGACCAGCACGCAGTTCCTCTACCCCAAGGTGGCGGCCAGCGAGGAGCAGGAGTTCGCCGAGGGCTTCGTCAAGGCCCTGGAAGATTTGCACAAGCAGAACCAGCTCGGCGCGGGCGCGGCCGCTACTGCCGCCGCCGCCGCCGCCGCCGGGGGGCCCTCGGGCACAGCCGCGGGCTCCGCGCCCTCCAGCGAGCTGGCCCCGGCGGCGGCCGCGTCCGAGACACCCGTCTACGCGAACCTGAGCAGCTACGCGGCCGGCGCCGGGGCCGCGGGGGGCGCTGCGACGGTCGCCTTCGCCACGGAGCCGGTGCCCTTCCCACCGCCGCCACCCCCGGGCGCGTTGGGGCCGCCGCGCCTGGCCGCGCTCAAGGATGAGCCACAGACCGTGCCCGACGTGCCGAACTTCGGCGAGAGCCCGCCGCTGTCGCCCATCGACATGGACACGCAGGAGCGCATCAAGGCAGAGCGCAAGCGGCTGCGCAATCGCATCGCCGCCTCCAAGTGCCGCAAGCGCAAGCTGGAGCGCATCTCGCGCCTTGAGGAGAAAGTGAAGACCCTCAAGAGCCAGAACACGGAGCTGGCGTCCACGGCGAGCCTGCTGCGGGAGCAGGTGGCGCAGCTCAAGCAGAAAGTCCTCAGCCACGTCAACAGCGGCTGCCAGCTGCTGCCCCAGCACCAGGTGCCCGCGTACTGAGCCCGCGCGCGGGGCGCATGCGCGGCCACCCTCCCGAGGGGCGGGCTCGCGGAGGAGAGTCGTGGGCGCCCCGGACTCGGAGAGGGCGCTCGGAGGGGGCGCCCCGGACTCGACAAGCTGGACCCCCTGCTCCCGGGGGGGCGAGCGCATGACCCCCCGCCCTCGCTCTGCCTCTGTCCTCTGCGCGCGGCCGCACCGTGTTGCATAAACCCGCGCGTCCCGGCTGCCCCTTTGTACACACCGCCGCGGAAGGGGGTTCCGAGGGTGCGCAGCGTCAAGCCCATGCGTTTCCTTTTATTTTTTTGCCTTTGGAAGAGAGAAGAACAGAGTGTTCGATCCTGCCCTATTTATGTTTCTACTCGGGAACAAACGTTGGTGTGTGTGTGTGTGTGTTTTCTCGTGTTGGTTTTTTAAAGAAATGGGAAGAAGAAAAAAATACTCCACCCCTTTCCTCGCTCTCCGCCCCCGTCCTTCCAACCCCGTCCCCCCGCCCTTTTTGTTCTGTTTTTTTGTTTTGCTACAAGTCCACATTCCTGTTTGTAATCCTCGGTCAGCCCGGTGTTCTGTTTTCAGTAAAGTCTCCTTACGCCAGCTCGGCTCTCCGCCTCCTTCTTTCCCCGCCGAGGCCTGGCGGGCTGGGAGGGGCCTGGCCCTCCCCCCACTGGCCGCCTGCCCCCGTCCTCCGCCCCGGCCCCGGCTCCTCCCCTTTGGGGGACGAGGGCGGGAGCAGGGTGGGGCCTGCACGTCTGGCGCGCAGCGAGCGCCATCTAGGCAAGTCTGGGAGCGGAGCTGTCTGATGTTGGGGTTGGGGAGGGGACCCTGGGGTTTCTGAGGAACGTTTGGAACTAGCTAACGTCCTCCGTGCCTTTTGGGGAGGAGAGATTGCGAGGTGGAAAAGCGACAGCCCCCGACCCGAGGCAGAAACATATTTAACCTTGTATTTACCCATCTGGAACTCTTATTTCCCTGTCTGTGAAATAGAACATGGAGAAACTGGCCTGTAAAGTTGTGAAGATTAATAAGAGAGTTTATGTTTACAAAGCAGTGCTTGGCTTACAGTTGGCGCTTCGTGGAAGCTTTTATTACCGTTTGGTGGAGGGAAGTGGAATTTGGAGGCTCACAGAGGGCAAGCCGGTGGTCCCAGGAGGAAGGTGGCGCAGGTGGGGGCTGACCCACATGGTGTGCCTCCAGCACCGGAAGCCTGTCCCCACGGACTCACAGTCCAGGACTTTTCAGGTATCTCCCTGGGGCACCCTCCTCCCCCAACATCCTATTCCCACATTTTGAGGAAAGTTAGGGTTCAGATAGGTTGAGCAACTGGCTTGAGGTCACACAGCCTTTTTAGGGGACTGTGCAGACATATGGACTTGGGCGAGTCGCCTCCCGAGCCTCGACACCAGGCTGCCCACTTCTCCTGCCTGCTCCCGCCTTTGCCCTTAAGACCCTGAGCCTTGGGCTTCTGACCCACCTGGGCCCCCAGGGATGTGAACATTGGTGCTCAAGGTGGGCACGTGTCCTGCCAGGGAAGGCAGGTGAATTGTGCCCATTTCACAGGTGAGGAAACAGGTTCATAGAAGGTTCCTCACCACCTACACTTTTCAAGGGTCTGGCTTTAAACTGTGTGATCTCGCCCTGTGCTGAGGTCAGGCAGCTGTTTCAGGAGGGGTGCCCCACCCTGCCCAAGAAGGATGCTGGCACCTAGGTGGGTCTTGACACAGGAGACTGGCAGAGCTTCACTCATCTGGAGACTGGGTCCCAACTTAGGTGCGAGTTAGCAGCTGTGGTGTGACCTCAGCCAAGTCCTCTTGCCCTGATGGCTTCTACCACCTGTGCTGTGAAATAAGCATGGGGGTGACATCTTCTAGGTCAGAAGTCGGGAGCCCAGGGAGGTGCCTGGGGGTTGAACAGCAATGACTGCACTCAATGATGGTGTCTGGCGTAGACCCCAATGTATAGAGAAGGCAAGGCTCGGGAGAGTTTTGCAACTTGCTCGACACCCCTGTTACATGGCAGAGCAGGATTCGAACCCAGAACTCTCACCTACCTCCCAGCTAAGGCAAGAGGCCTCTGAGGAACCTCGATGTTTCCTTCCAGGCACCTCCCCACTCAGACTCCATTTTCTTTCCTCCTAGCGCCAGGGCCTTTGCACAACTTCCAGAGTGCCTGCTACCTTCCTCTAGCCACCCAGCTGAGTTCCACCTCCCAGCTGCACATGCTGTCCTCTGGAGCCTGTCCCCAATATCCCCCAGGCTGGACCAGTACCATACTGGGCTCCTACAGTGCCCTGCGTTCCTCTGCTATTCCCTGACTACTCTAGGTTTGTGTGTAGCTTCACTGAGAGCACAGATGAGGTCTGTTCTGGTCACTGCTGAAACATGGAGTATGTAAGTCCTGTCCAACTGCCATGTCACCAATTTTGTCCAAAGCCATATCCACAGTATAGAGAAGAGGACAGAGGAGGGGGTGCCTCCTGGCCTCTTGCCCTGGGCCCCCCCAGCGGCTCCCCAAGGAGCCCAGGCCAGGCGGAGGCTTTGGCCGGAGCCTGCTGCATTGAAGCCAAGGTGTGTGTCAGCCTTGGGCTGGGCCAGTGGTGACTCACACTGGGCCCCGGCCCAGCACAGCCCCAGGAGGTGACCTAGGGCAGTGGCCTCATTTCCGCCTCCAGGGCCAGGATCATGCCCACTTTGGCAGGACATGCAGTGACGCCAACAGGCACCAGGTCCAGCCCCCGCTTAAGGAGCTCCTAGTCAGAGAGCCAGACCTGGGATGCAGGTCAGAAGCTACTATTCCTCTCTTGCTCTAAGCCCTCTCATGGCTCCCTGGTGCCTTCTCAATAAAACCTCTGGGAGGCTGAGGCGGGAGGATTGCTTGAGGTCAGGAGTTCGAGACCAGCCCGAACAAGAGTGAGACCACATCTTTACCAAAAATAGAAAAAAATTAACCTGGCATGGTGGCATGTAACTGTAATCCCAGCTACTCAAGAGGCTGAGGCAGGAGGATCTCTTGAGCCCAGGAGTTTGAGGTTGCTGTGAGCTAGGATCATGCCACTGCACTCTACCTGAAGCAACAGAGCAAGATTCTATCTAAAAAAAAACAAAAAACCTCCAAACTCCTGTACTCCTCTCCGAGGCCCCACCTATCAGGCCCCTGCTGATCTCCCACCCTGCACACCAACCAGCCTCCTCGCTATTCCCTAATCACACCCAGCTGCTTCCCACCCCAGGGCCTGTGCGCTCTGCCTGAGATACCCTCCGCCAACCTCCCATGGACATCTCCTTCTCCCCGTTTCAGGCTTAGCTCCCTGGGTTGCCGGTCCCACCCCCTGATGGGTTCTTTCCCAGAGGAATAAAATTGTACACCCCCAAATTATTTGAGTTGTTTGTATCTGGAAGCCTGGGGCAGGTCCCACCAGCAGGTGCTCAGAAAGATGCCCAAGGGCTGGAAGACTTAAGCCGCCTCCAGACACATGGAGGGGAGAGTTTAGGACCCCCTCTGTGCTCAGAGCCCTGACTTCCTGCTCTCGAAGAGCAAATCTAGATAGCAACCACCATGACCTTCAGCCCTGACCCACACATCCTGCCTCCAACTCCCAGAATCCCCTCCCCTCAGGGGCTGGTGGGGATTGGCCGGAACCGGCTGTGAGTCACAAAGCTGCCGTGGCGCCAAGGCCCTGAGGCTGGGCATTCGGGCTGGTGGGTTCAGCTTCAGGGGCAGGTGAGTGGGGCTGGTTGAGGGCTTGTTTGGGGTGTACACAGGGGACCCTGTCATTCCTCTTTGGCTCCCAGCACCTTCAGAGCCCTTCCGGGCCGCCCAGGGTATTCCAAGTGGTGGGTCAAGCTCCTCAGCCCCTCAGTGTAGGGGCACTAGGGGCCCCCAAAGCCTTGATGGTGGATTTGTCCACCTGGGGGGGCCCACCCTGGAAAGCCTGTTGTGTCTCCTTGAGACCCTGGGGATGGTGGGCTTAGATATTGTGACAGATAGGGAAACTGAGGCTCAGAGTTTTACTCAAATTGACTCAATTTACTCAAAATTGCTGAGCCAAGTGCTCACCTTATATGTCTGGGGGGGGCCCTATTCCTTCTTCCCATCACCCCCAATCCCATTTTTCTGTCTCCACCATCTGCTCACCCTCTGTGGTTGAGTGCATCCAAAGGCCTGTACCCTGTGGTCGATGAAACCCCAGACCCTGGAATGGAACCCATTCAGATCCCGAAGCAGCCGTTTCCAAGTCCTCAAGCTTGGGCAACATCCATCCATCCATCCATCCATTTATCCAACCATTCATTTATTCATCCATAAATATCTATTGAGCAACTATTGTGTGCACTCTACTCAGCCCTGGGGATTCAATGACAAATGAGAGACTGGAGTCCCTACCTTTGGGCAGCTGACAGTCTAACGGGAGAGGCCGATTAAGCAAGGTGAAGAAGGACGACACCGGGTGTGCCGGCTTCTGCAGACCTTAGGGGCCTCTCTGTGCCCACCCCCAGGGGAACTGGCAGGGCGAGCGACTCCACGGCGGTTGTCTTACGATTCAGTCAACATTAATGCTCCTTCCTAACGGGCCTGGCTCATCTCAGGGCTTGGGGTGCACGGCAGTCAGGACATTGAGACATTTGGGCCACCACAGGGTGAAGTAAGAATGCCCAGTGTGAAAGGAGGAGGTTCGTGGTCCATGTGGAGGTTAGCTTGAGCTGGAACCCAAGGGCTGGAGCGAGTTAACCTGGGAATGGCGGAAAGAGTGTAGCTGGCAGAAGGAACTGCTCGCGTGGTGGCCCTGAGGTGGGACCAAGTCCATCCAGTTGAGGCTAGAAAGGAGTCCCCAGTGGCGGGAACAGAGTGAGCGAGGGGAGTCTCAATCCCCACCCCCTACCACCCCCCCATCACGATCACCATACGCAAACATGCTAGAAACTCAACCTCTTTCTCGTGTATCATCTGCGGACCCACATGGTGTCCCCAGCCCCTCGAGTGCCTGCCGCACACAGTAGGTGCTCCATAAATGTCTGATGAATGAATGGTTACATGGATATACCGACGAGTGAACAAAGTTGTCCTCCAAAGCTGCTACAGTGCGAGATGGGCAGAGGGGACTTGAATTGCTTCTGCCCAGGGCTGGGGTCTCCTGGGAGCTGGGGGGCCTCTCCAAGCCCCGCAGATAAACCTACTCCCCTCTCAGGACGCTGTCTCCTGCGTGAGCCCACTCTTAGCATGCCAGCTTCATTTTCCAGGTGGAGGAAACTGAGTCCCAGAAGGGTGCGAACTTGGCCAAGGTTCACAGGGCAGAGAAACCAATGGGACCTTTTTTTTTTTTTAAGTTAGTTATGAAATGTCTCAAACAAGGAATAACCTGCCCCAGAATTAACCAATGTGACCCTCTTATGGCACTTGCTTCAGATCTTGAAAAACAGTCACAGATGCTGGCAAAAGCCCTGGGAACCTTCTTTCTTCTTCCCTGGAGATGATTCCTCCAGCTGCTCCATCTGGAGCAGTCCTGCTCTCACCCTCGCTGGGTCTGCCCATAGGCCATATTTTAAATGATGCTCTTGCTTAATTTTTTTTTTTTTTTTTTTGAGACACAGTCTCACTCTGTTACCCAGGCTGGAGTGCAGTGGCACAATCATAGCTCACTGCAGCCTCGAACGCCCGGGCTCATGTGATTCTCCCACCTCTACCGCTGCCTGAGTAATTGTAAAGTTTTTTTATAAACGCCACCCTTCTGAGACTGGCTTTTCTTGTCCATTTGCCCAATTGTCACACTGACTGTGGCTGCGGCTCCCTTTCCTCCTTCACCGTGTCCTACTCCACATACAGCCAGGTATTCTCCGTCCTTG
>CM052442.1:86191716-86243791 GCA_028533085.1 Varecia variegata | reverse complement strand
CGGTCAATCTACACAGTGGAATACTATACAGCTGGGAAAAGGAATAAGGTTTTCAGACATGCGTCTGTGTGCATGAAATGCAGAAACATGCTGCTGAGAGAAGCCAGACATAAAGGTCCACACAGTGTGTGACTCCATTGACATGAAATGTCCAGATCAGGCCAATCCACAGAGACAGGAAGCAGATTAGTGGCTGCCAGGGGTGGGGGGAGGGGAATGGGGAGTGACTGCTGATGGGGACGGGGGTTTCTTTTGGAAGTATGAAAATGTTTTGGAACTAAATAGAGGTGGTGGTTAAACAACCTTGTGAATGTACTAAATGCCACTGAATTATTCACTTTAACATGGTTAATTTTACGTTATGGGACTGCTACCTCAATTGGAAAAAAAAAAAGGACATAGGTAAAAATTAAGGAGATCTGGCAAGTTCTGTGGGGCACATCTGTAGTCCCAGCTACTTGGGAGCCTGAGGCAGGAGGATCGCTTAAGCCCAGGAGTTGGCCAGCTTGGGTGACAGATCAAGACCCTGCCTCTAAAACATAATAAATAAAATTGATTTTTTTAAAAAAACCAAAAATGCTCTACTTCGATAAAATGTGTTTTTAAAGAAACTAAGAAAATCTGAATAAAGTAGGGATTTTAGTTAGTAAAAACAAATTTAAAAAAACGAACAAAACCACTTCCTAAGTATATCCGAGGTCAGAGTCCAGCCCTCTGACCTTGTGTAGGTTGACTCATCCTCCCTAAGGGAGAATGAGAAGGGCAAGGGAGGCCTTACGGGGCCCTGCAGTTCCAGCTCACCCCGCACCCACCTGCCCCAGGGCCTTTACACCTGCTCTTCCCTCTAGTTGGAGCCCTCAGGTGACTGAGATGCTTGATCCCACCCTGGCGGCTGAACCGGGCTGAACCGCAGTCCGAGTCCGTGTGCTTCTCTTCCCCCACCTTCCTTAGGCCACCAGGAAGGTCAAGGTGCTTGGTGCTGAGCACAGAGTTGACCACTCCTTGGGGCCACAGAGGCCGTGGCATATGACCAGGAGGCCAGGTGTCTCCAAGGGTTGTAAGGCCTCCACCTTGCATGGGAGGAAGAACTCACAACCTGCCTGGGGGTCTCGAAGCCAGTGGGAGGGCAAGGGGGTGCAGTTCAGGGCAACTGGGGGCCCCGTCCGATGCACATGCTTCTGGCCACCTCAGGAACACGAACAGCAAGAATCGTTCTTTAATTTTGAAGAAAAACTGCTGAACAATGAAGGTCTCTCCGGACAACGTCGCTGAGCCCTGGCCTCCCCTACCCAAGACTGAGACTTCGGGGGATTTCAGAAGCTGTCCCCTACAGAGGGTTCTGGGGAGACGGTGGCATCTGGAGTCACTCCAAGCTGGAGGGGCAAGGTGTGGAGGGTCTGGCCCTGGCAGTGCAGAGGAGGGGTTAGGGAGGGGGAGACGCGTGAGGATGTGAGGAGTATTTTTAGGTGCTGAAAGCAGCCCTGAAGTATTTCCAGGGCCACTCCCGAGAGCGAGCTGGGTGACTATTTTGGTGCCCGGTTCCAGCGGAGGCGGGGCAGGGGTGAGTCACTGCCGGGTGGCCACAGAGGCTGGGCCAGGCTGGGAGGGGCCTTGCAGGGCAGGATTGCAGGCCTGCGAGGTGAATGCTCACCAGCCTGGGGCCAGGCCTCCAGTGCCAGCCTCCAGGGCACAGAGGACAGTGGCCTGGCCACTCCCCAGGTGCCCCCTGGACAGTCACTGACACCAAGCCCATAGCTAATAAGGCTGAAGAGGGTCGCCAGTGAGTTCTGGACACTCTGCAGGTACGCAGTGAGGCATCCCTCTTACATGATTGCAGGTGTTTATCGAGCACTTGCTGTATACCAGGTCAGCCCTAAGATTCCTTTCAGGTAATCCTCCCAAAAGCCCCATGAGATGGAGCCAATATTGTCCCCACTGACCAGCAAGGACACTGGGGCACAGCTGGGTCAAACTTGCTGGCCACCTTCCCCATGTGCCTTGAATTCTGTCACTCGGCTACAATCAGAGAAGTGAATTTTAAAGTAGGAGTCAACCTCACCTGCCTCCATCCCAACCAGTTCCAGGCTTGTGATTTTGGGGCTGACACACCTGAGCTGGGAGAAAGTCAGCGGCCCCTTCAAGTTCAAGGAGGCAATGGAAGGAGCTCTGAGGAGGCCCTGGAGCAGAGGGCCAGGTCCGTTGCTGTGTGACCTGGGGCAGATTGCTCACCCTCTCTGTGCCTGGGCAGTGAATGAGGACGCCTCCCTGTGGGTGGGTTCTGGAGCTGACACACATTCAGTGACAATGGTGGGCTGTCGTGAGGGTGGTGCACCTGTCCCCTGAGCCTGCATTTCTCTTATCTGTGAGGACCCTCGGAGGTGCCAAGTTGTAAGCAGCTTTGGAAACCCACAGGGCTGAGCAGGAGCATGGGGGACCCACCCCTCGCCCAGTCTCCTTGAGAAGTGACTGATGGCACAGAGGTCACTGCGATGCTGAATGTGCTCAGCGCACTCGCTCTAGCTCCAGATCGTCTGCGAGGAGCCCACGGAGCAGGCCACAGCTCAGGGCTTTGCAGTTGCTGTCCCCTGTGCTCTTCCTGTGCCCAGAGGCTTCTTGCCCTTACTAGACTTGGTTTGACCCATCGGAGAGGCCTCTTGGTGGAAAGGAGGTCCCACCCCAGCATCCTGGGCTTCCTGAGCAACAGCCACCTGGGCTGAGCCCCCAGCATGTCACTCAAGTCCTATAACCTCCCCATTTCCTTCCCCTCACTTTGCCCCTGTGCCCAGTGGGCACAGGGCCTTTGCACATGCCATTCCCCCACCTGGAATGCTCTTCCCCCAGATGGCTGCCTCCCTGGCCTCCCTCCAGCCCTTCTTGAATCTTGAATGTCACCCTCTCACCTTCTCTGACCACCTCCTCACACACCGTTTCGCATTTTTTCTTCTTTTCTGCAGCGTTTATGCATTTGACTTGTTTATGGCCGGCTCACCCCTGTGGAAGGGAAGGGCCACCTGGGATGTAGGGTGCCTGGGCAGGGCAAGTGGACCCAGTGCCAGGCTTGTGTTGGGGGCCAGGGGCCAGCTGGCCGGGGTGGGGAGGGAGGTGACAGGGACACAGGCCATCTGGAGGGGCTGTCAGAGTGGCTCTGGGAGCAGCAGGTAAGGCCTGGAGGAGGAATTGGTGCTGAGGTGTGCAGGGGCGTCCCGGGGACCACACTTCCTCTCCAGGGCCACTGCCTGAGGCTGGCCTTCACATTTGTCCCTGAAATGGACTCTTGGCCACAGAGAATTAGGCGGTGGCAGTGGTGGTGGCAGCGCTGGGCCTGTTGCACGCCAGCTGAGTCATGCCAGCCACAGCGCACGGCGTGGGCCTCCCTGACAAATAGCAAACTCCAGGCAGGGAGGTCGGGGGCGGGTGGGAACCACCTACAGTGCAGGTGGCCCCAGTCAGGTGACAAGGGTGCAGACCTCATCGGAGAGCCAGAAAGCTCTGGAAGCCCCAGGTTTAGGAACTAGGCCAGGGCATTTGGTTTCTCTTCTTGTTGAGGGGGCCGAGGACGAGGCTTCTCAAAACCAACCAGAAAGAATGAAACATGGGGCTGGCCCCACCTTGGGCTCAGGAGGCCAGAAGCTTCTGGAAGCTTGCTGCACCTAAGCAGGGCAGAGGCGGCTGAGGCAGGCGAGGGGGCTCTGCCTGCGGCTCACGTCACGGTGAGGAGGGAACTGGCCGGGAGCCCGAGGCTGGCGGGCTGCAAAGGTCAGAGCTGCGCCCGAGTCGCGGTGCAGGGGAGCGGCTGCGACTAGGCAGGTTCCGGCACCCTGGGATTAGCCCCAGCGCTGAAAGCCCCGTGACTTACGAGCACTTGTGACCCGTAAAAGGAGCCCAAGACCCTAAAGTGTGAGAAGGCGCTTGGGGGCATCTGAACGCATTCTTGGTTTGGAGCTTGGTAAGGGAGGGGAAACCAAACAGGCACCAGCAGAGGGGAAGGGGCCTCTGAAGGGCTCTCCAGGACGCCTGACCCCAGAGCTGCCAGATTTCATCAAAGCTGCATGTGACCGAAATGACCCCTGGCAGGAAGGGGCCCAGCTCCCCCCAGCAGAGCCCCAGAGACCTCTCTGGGCCAATGAATCCAGAGCAGTGGCGTGGGAGCTGCCAACAAGGCCCCCCTTCTCCCCGCCCCTCTTGCCCGGGGGAGGCTCCTACCCCCTTTGCCCTGCCAGCCTGGCCACCCCCACAGCCCACCCTGTGATGTGCCCAGGGACGCTGTGCTGGGTGGGCAGGTGGATGCCATAGGCCTGGGCCACGGTCACTGTCCACGTCTCTGTTGAGGGAGGTGGGTTTGCGGGCTTGGACCCCCTGCCTCTCACCGAAGTGCTGCTTTGTCAGAAGACATCAGGCAGCAGCAGGTCCCACAATGGACCAGGACAGCGACAGTGTCCCAGGCACCAGGCAACACAGGTAGAACTTTGAAGACCCAAGAAGTGGGCTGCACACGTAGCGAGGCCTTTGGTCCCAAGCACCCCTCCAAACAGGTTTCAACACGGTGACCGTGGAGAGGACGTGTGCACAGGGAACGAGCTGACACATGTCCCAGGCCTTCCCTGCGGTTCCTTCCCTTTGCTTACGGAAGGAAAAACCATCTGCAGACCATGCTACCGAGAGCATTTCCCAAAAGTGCTGACTCAACGTCTCAGGTGGGTTACCCGAGGTGTGACAAGCAGGGCCTCCGCTGGAAAGCAGGGTAGAGTCTGTGACAATGATCTTCGGTGCTCCTCCAGGTGGCTGCTGTCCCAGCTTCTGTGTGATGCCGGCACGGATGGTGCAGCCCAGGACGCCAGGGCACAGGGGCCGCACGCGGCTTGTGCCCCACTGCCCTCCCCCGGCCTCCCCAGGTGCTACCATCTCCACGGAGGGCGGGCTCACGGGGGACCTGGTGCAGGAAGCCAGGGGACCCAACAGCCCGCCCACTGCCCAGGGTGAGAGGACGTCAGCGCCCCGTGGAATCACTAATGCTTGATTAGAGCAAGACGGCCTTGGGAGTGTCTCTTTATGGGGCCTGCCCGAGCCCGGGGACAGGGGACAGGAGATCTTCTAGGTGCACTCAGTGGCTCCAGAGGAAGGTGGACCACCCGTATACCTGCATTCATTTTTATTTTTGTAATACAAAGAGAGTAGAATGGAAGGGGCAGGCCCAGCAAGGCCCGGGTTTGTTTTGGAAAGGCAGAATCTTGGGCTGCGCTGAAGGGGACTCTCAAGGCCATCACTCTCCCCGCAAGCGCTTAAAATAAAAACGTCCGTCTGCCCTCCACGGCAAGATGCAAAGCAAACCCATCTGAGGACAGGACAGTGCGGGCTTCAGAGATGCCTGAAACACAGACTCTTCCAGGCTCCAGCTGGCCGTGGGGACAACTTCACAAAACCCAAAACACTGAATGACAACATTCCAGCTGCAGAACTGCTGGCTTTAAAAACAAAAAGGGACTTTGCCTAAAGAGCAGGGTCACAAAATGCAGGGCGTGGGGGGTCCTCCCCCAACACCTGCTTCTTTGCTTCTTTCCAAACAGACCTGCGAACTGGACCGCAGGAACTTGCCACCCAGCGCAATGTGGCGGCCGGTCTCTGGGTGGGGCTCACTGCTTGCCCGCCTGTCTGCCCGGCTTCTTCTCCGGCTGGCCTCTGCCTGTGCCCGGGATCCCGCCTCGGCCCCGGCCGCCAAACACACCTGCAGGACACGGAGACTTGGCTGCTGCAGAGCTAGGTGGCTTGGGACTGTGTCCCAGTGCCCTCGGACGCTGGGCCGGGTCCCCTCAGCTTCCTGATCCAGGAAATGGAGACCATAACAGTGCCTCTAGCCTCCTCCACCCAGGCTGGAGCGCCCGACCAGGCGGGCACGACCCATCGTCCCATCACAAGGGACTAATCCCGGCCCGCAGGGGACAAGGGGTGGGGAGGAACAGAGGCCGGCACTGAACCACTTGGGGGCTTGGGACGGGATTCAGAAAGGACAAAGCCAGCCAAAAGGGCTTCCAGGAGTGTGGAGGCGGGACCGGGATGGGGGTGGGACAGGCAGGGGCGGAGACCAGGGCAGCGGGGCAGGCCATGGGCTGTGTCAGGACCGGGCCTCCCATGCCCCAGCACCACCCACCGCCCCTCATCCTCATCCATCTGCCGGGAGAGAAGCCAAGGTGTGCCCACCCCGGGGATGACCCAAGGCCACCACGACAAAAGGACCATGATCCCTAATGATGTTTTACATGGGGGAGGGGTCATGGGGGTCTGTCGCTCCCACCCAGGGAGATCCCGACAGGACGAGGGCTGCACAGGGACTCGCCTGACTGGGCAGTCCTGTCGCCAGCCAAAGGCAATGACACAAGGGGCGTTCCCTGCACCCTGTGTGCTGGGCGCCCCCTCATGCCGCCCCCACCACAGACCTCTCCCTGGGGAGGGGGAAGGCTGCATCTCCCGTGACCCCCAGTACGCCACATCTAGGAAGCTGTCTCTGAGAACCTTTCCGCCAGGCAAACGTTTGAGGAAATTACAGTTGGGGCTTCAAGTACCAGGAAAGCCAAAGCCAGTGAGAAAGAGGAGCCCGGCTCTGTGGCCTGCGAGCACCACAGGTTACTCGGGGGCCCGGCAGCCTGGGGAGAGGGACTGACACCCACGGGGGTTGGAATCACTGTCCCCTCTGCACACCTCAACCCCGTGAAGGTGGGGGTTCTTGCGAGCCAGGGCCACCAGACCTGCGGGGACAGAGGCCAACGCCAGCCCGGCGGCCTGACCTCAGTTCTCTCCAGGACCAGCTCTGCAAGGGGGCCGCAGCCACGGGGCTCCTGTGAGGCTCTGGCTGCTGCAGAGTGGCCAAGAAGACCACGTCCCCTCCTCTCCATGCACGGCAGGGCAGGGCCGGACCTGCTCTCTCCACTGCAGAGGCTTCAAGTGCCAAGAGCCAGGCCCTCAGGCCAGCTCAGGAGAAAGATGAGGGCCTGGGACAGGCCTGGGACCCCAGACACCCTGCTCATCCCCAGACCCTCAAAGCTCCTTGCCTGCAGTACCACTCCAGCCCCTCCTCTCAGGGCCGGCTCCTGTGGCCTTCCCAGCACCCTGGCCCTGCCAGGTTTGCTACCCGAGGGCAGGCCAGGCTGCACCGCGATCCCAGACCAGCACTTGAGCCAGCACACAGGGGCTGCCCACACATGGAAGGAACAAAGCCTGGCTCCTTCTAAGGACACAGAGCTGGGGCGGGGGAGGCGAGGGGAGTGTGGGCTGCAGATGGCCCTGGGGGCGTAACAAATGGAATTTTATGCCAGATTTATCATTTCTGGTGGGGGGAGAGGGGCACAAACGTCTATCAAAAAAGGCATACCCTGGCTTTGTACAAAGGAGTCACAGCAGGAAAAGGGCGTTGCCAGCAGCCTGGAGAGCTGGGCACTGCCAGACCCTCTCTGCAGGAGGCAACTGAGGCTTGGGGAGGTGACTGGATATGCCCAGCAGGAGACAAAGGGAGGTGGGGGATTCAGTCCCAGGTCCTGCCCCCAACAACCGTCAGTCATCAGTGAAACAGCCCCTAGGCTGGACTTTGGCTCACGGCACCGCTGAGGACCACTGCCAGGCAAGAGGGCCTGGGTGCCGTGGGCACATCGGCTGCCCCAGAGCTCGAGGTGCCGTGCCCCTTCTGGCCCCAGCATCCGTGGGGCCGGAGGCTCCAAGGCAGCGCTGGGGGCACCAGCTGAGCACATCAGCACGCGCAGATGCTCGCCCTGCCCGGGCCGGTCTACTAGGGGGCAGGAGACCTACCTCGCCCGGTGCCCCCAACGCCTCGGCCCTTTTGCTGCTTCTGGTGCTGCAGGCCGCCACGGCCGCGGCCCTTGGCCACCACCTCCTCCTTGACCATGTCGATGATCTCGTCGGGGATGCGCAGGTACTTGATGGTGCTGCCACGGATGTAGCACTCGGGCATCCGCCAGAACTTGTCCCCATCCTGAGCCAGAAGGGATGAGGGTGACCACTCAGCTGTCCAGCTCAGCCCCAGGAGTGGAGGGCTCAGCTCTGGGGGAGGGGCCTGGAGAGCTGGGTGCAGAGGGCTGGGCAGCATCTGTTCCCACCCTGCCTGCACGGTGTCACCCCTGGAAGCTGCAAAGTCTCAGTCCTGGGACATGATGGGGGGAGGGGTCCACTCTCCAGGCAGATCTCCCAACCCCAGGTAACCCCTTCCACGAGAGGAAGTGTGGGTTAGGCAGGGCTGAGGTGCCCCGGTGTATGCTACGAGGGAGACAGGGCACCTCTGCCCACGGGCCTGGCTCAGGCGTGGCTGACTTCGGCTCCCTCCAAAGCCCAGAGAAAGGTGGGGGCTTCCCTGTGCACCACAGGCTGCCACAACCGAGCTCCACCTCCCTTCTAGAACCTTCTCCACATGCCCTGACTTCTCCTGACGGGGCCTGAGCTGGGCCCAGGGACACGGCAGGCACACCAAAGACCCAGTGTGGCAGGTGGAGAGGAGGGGAGAGGGTCTGGGGCCTGCCAGGGGCCCCTCCCAACGATGCTGGTTCTCAGGGGAGCTAAATGACGCTGGGGAGAGGAAGGGCTTGCAAAGTCACAGACTCACTCTGCAATGCCCACCCTGGGGCTTCTAGGAACGCCTCCCTCAGGACACACCAAGTGTCCAGCAGGAACCCACAGCCTCTTCTCGCAGATTAGAAGCCCAGCCCTACCCCCTGCCCAGACTCCAGGACAGCCCTCTCCTCCCTCAATACTCCTAGAAACCAGATCACCGTACCCCCCTGCTCAGGACCCACCAGGCCCTGCTTGCCTGTGGATGAGGTCCCGATTCCTCAGCATGGCTCCCCAGGGGCTGAGACCTGGGGCCGAGACCCAGCCCCGCCCTGGCTGCCCTCTCGCGGCGACGCTCCCTACAGATGGGACTTTGTTTCTGGAACATATGCCAGGGGCCTGCCCCCCCGAACTCTGCGCGTGTTGTCCCTCCTTTCCTTGTCGGGCTAACTCCAGCCCCCAACAGGCCTCACATCTGATACTCCCCTCCGTGCCTGGGTCGGTCTGGTCCCATGGAGGCACACGGTGGGGACAATGTCTCAGTGCCAACTCTCCCTGGGAACACACGAGCCCCTGACCAGCACAGGAACCCGTTGAGGGTTTGGGGCCAAGTCTGGGGAGTTGCAAAGTATGGCCAGGCAGAAACAGGAGGGTCTGTGGAAGCTCAGGACTGGGCTGCCGGCTCAGCGCCCAGCTCTCTCCCGGCCAGGGCCAGGGCAGGCCCAGCCGCTTCCACGTGGGGGCTCACGGTGCAGGCCTGAGCTAACTGCAGGGAGGCTCCTGCGGCCTCTGTATCTGCCGGGCCTCTGAGGGAAAGAGGGGCTGCTACTGCCCGGACGAGGACATGCGTTAACACCAGCCTCTCCTCCCTACCGAGGACAGAGGTGTCACCACCCGGCCACAGGGGCGGACTGGCCAGAGGAAGCCCTGCGTCTACTGTAAGCTGGCAGCTGAGGCTGGACAACACCTGGGGACTCTCCAGCTCCGAATTAAGGAACGGTCTTGTCACATCTGGGACCCAGAGGCGATGACAAAACCCCATGTGCTCATGCCTTGTGACACACTGGCAATTCCAAGTCCCAGAAGTGGACACAGACCTGCCGACCACGTGCAGAATGACATGTACACAGTCATACATAGTGGCACCACCTGTTACGTGACGGGCCCCACCGACACCCACCAGACGCCCTCCAGTGGGGCGCAGCACAGACACCCAGGAGGCAGGTTCTGTCGTGCCGCTGCAGAACGACCTCGCCGTGTGGCCCCCACGCCTGCCGGAGGACAGACAGGATCAAGGCGCAGGTTAGCGGGAGGGAGCCGCTGCCTTCACCCTATCCCTGTCCCCACCCTCATTGCTCTGTGGGTCATCTCAAGGGCAGGGAAGGCTTGTGACCCCAGGGCAACTGAGAGCCCGGGGGAGCCGCCCCATCCCTGGCCTGCCCAGCAATGTGCCCAGCCAGGCACTTCCTGGTCTCAGGCTCTGGCCGGCGCATCCTGGTCCACAGGGCCTCAGTGCTGCCCTTGCCCCCTGGTGGCCTAGACGTCCCATGGCTGCACCACCATGGCCCGCCCTACCCTGCAAAGTCCCACAGGAGGATAAGGCCACTCCCAGAGGTGGCCACACCGACCTGTGCATTGGGATTTGTAGCCACGCAGAGCCCCCTGGCCCAAGTCCTTCCTGGTCAGGGGTGGCACCGACACACACACAGTGGCTGAGGTCAGTGGGCCAGCCTGCCACAGAGGCAAAGTCCAGGGCGCCCTGTGAGATTCGGAGGCCTGGCCCACCCTGCCCAGCCTGCTGGTCCCTGGCAGGTGACCAGTGCCAAGAGGCGTCCTGCACTGACTCCCCCAAGAGCCCCAGGAAGGCATCTTCACCCCACTCAGGAGCGAGGACGCTGAGCCACAGCAACCCCCTCTGTGAGCGTGCGCCCCCCCACCAGCACCCACCCCTGGAGTCCCCATCTGTGCCAGACACAGCACCCTAAAACCACCCTCCCGCTGCCTGCCCCGCCCCCAGCAGTAGGTAAGGGCCACACACCCTGGACGTGCAGATCACCTCACGCAGATTAATGTTCATCCAGTTGTCGCAGCTCACCAGGTGCCCATTGTACGTCTCCCCGTTTTTGAGCTCCACTAACTGGGAAAAAAAAAAGAGGTCAGCTGTGGCCTCAGGGCCCTGCCCCTGAGACGGGCCACCACCGCCCAGGCCCTGAAAATGGCCCCTCTGTACACTTCGCATTGCTAGCCTTTCTACGATGATACCATTCTTTGTGCAATTAAAAAAAAGTATTAAAAACACACACGAATGTTTAAAGGAGTGAGCGAGATTAGGGTACTGGTGACCACTGATGGAGGGCGGTCTGGTCTGGTCTCGGCAGGTGCCCCTTCAACGCCAGATGTGTGGGCTTTGGTGGTCTGGAAGTGCTGTTTCTCGTGGTGATAGTTACTTGCCTATTGTGATGTGTTCTGAGGAAAAAGATAAGTGGTGCACCATTCTGTAGATGTGCTATTGCTAGAAAAAGGTTAAGATTTTATGTATTTATTTATTTTTTAGAGACGAGGTCTCTGTATGTTCCCGGAGCTACAGTGCAGTGGCATGATTATAGCTCATTGCTGTAACCTCAAACTCCTGGGCTCAGGCGGTCCTCCCACTTCGGCCTCCTGCAGGGCTGGGATTATGGGCACGAACCACCGCACGTGGCCAAGGCTGAGATTTTAAAAAGAACCAACTTAGGCATCTGCCTAAGAGAAATGAAGAACATGCACACAAACACACGCACACAACTGTTGGCAGCGGCACTATCTGCAATAGCCAAAAAGCTGAAACAGCCCAAACGCCCATCAGCAGATGAATGGATAAACACAATGCGCTATCGACCCACACCACGGACTATCACAAGTGAAGCACCAACACACGCTTTAATGTGGCTGAACCTCAAAGCATGCTAAGCGAAGGAGGCACACGCAAAAGACCACATGCTCTACGTTCACGTTCACAGGGAGTATCCAGAGCAGGTGAATCCATAGAGATAGGAAGCAGATCTGTGGCTGTTGGGGCTGGGGGAGGGGAATAGGGAGTGACTGCTAATGGGGTCTCCTTTTGGGGTGACCGAAGCTTTCTGGAACTAGAGGTGGTGATTGTATGACACTGTGATTGCACTAAATGCCACTGAATTGTGCACTTTGAAATGGCTCAGTTGTATGGGACACATTAATTTTATCCAGAAAGAGAGAACTTGAAAAGAAAGAAACAGAATGCACTGATGGAGGTGGACAGATGCCACTGTATCGTTAAGGATAAAAGTGGTGGCCAGGTGCGGTGGTACATGCCTATAGATCACTTGAGCCCAGGAGTTTGAGGTTGCTGTGAGCTAGGCTGATGCCACAGCACTCCAGCCGAGGCAACAGAGGCTCTGTCTCAAAAGAATAAAAAAAAAAAGGATAAAAGTTCATCCAGTGGTAAAGGGGTTGAAACAATGCATATTGAGTGATCCCAGTCATGGTTAAAAAAAATTACATTCACGCCTGCACACGAAATGAAAGTCTGGACGTGCACACACTAAGGAATTAGGCTGCTGTGAAGCTGAACGAAGAGGTTTGCACTTTCCACCTTGTCTAGGGTTTGCGATTTTTAATAAGCACGTATTACTTTTACAAGCAGCAGAAATGACACAGGCCCGGATGTGCTGGGAGAAGAGAACAAGCTGCTGTGTCTGGTGGACAGGCAGGAAGCAGGCAGGAAGCCCTCCGCCCAGGGTGTCCCTGCCCCTCTCTGAAACATGCCATCCCAGACTGGTACATACTCACCATGGGGTGATTCTGAGCGGTCTTCAGGAGTGACAAGGGAAGCTGAAAGGCAAACAGAGCCATGTGAATGTCTGACCAGCGCCAGGGAGCTCTGGTCCCTGGGTGGGACTGGGGTCATCACATGGTCTTGGGGGTGCAGGAGCATGCACTGATCACCAAAAATGCCGTCTTCTCACTGTGGCCGACCCCAAAGCAAGCCTCGTATACCCTGTCTCCTCCCAGAGAGGGCTACCACCTGGTCTTAAGAGTTGACCATTCTGGTCAATTTTTTTGTTGTAGCAATAAGCTCTCACTCTGTCGCACCAGCTAGAGTACAGTGGCATGATCATACCTCACAGCAACCTCCAACTCCTGGGCTCAAGCAATCCTCCTGCCTCAGCCTCCTGAGTAGCTGGGACTACAGGCCCGTGCCACAACACCTGGCTAATTTTTTCTACTTTTAGTAGAGACAGGATCTCACTGTTGCTCAGGCTGGTCTCGAATTCCTGACCTCAAGCGATCCTCCTGCCTCAGCCTCCCAGAGTGCTAGATTACAAGCATTGAGCTGGGTTTTCAAAGACAGGAGGTCACCAGATGAAGGCAGAGGAATATTCTAGAAAAACTCTGGTTTTCAATAACAATGGCAGACAAAGGATGGGATCTTTAAAAACTCACCCAGGCAAGGTGAGCTTTCAAGATATTTATTTTCCCAAGGCCCGGTAAGGTGGCTCACACTTATAATCCTAGCACTCTGGGAGGCTGAGGAGGGAGGATCCCTTGAGCCCAGGAGTTTGAGGTTGCTGTGAGCTAGGCTGACTCCACGGCACTCTAGCCCAGGCAATACAGCAAGACTCTTGTCTCCAAAAAAATATATATATCTATATATATATATGTTTCTTTTCCTATCCTTACTGAATTTATTTTTTTTATGACAAGTATGTACTATGTTTTTTCTGACCACTATACTAACAAGGATAATATGTAATATTTTCATAATGGGGGGAAATCAGCTCTTTAATTTTAAACAGACAAAGTATGACCCATACGCTGGGGTCTGCCTCTGGGTTTCCAGAAAGAAGGGTGACTCAGGTGGCAGTGCCTGGGTCCAGGGTCTAATTTCACACCTATTCTAGTATTACCACAAGGAAGGGTCCAGCATTGAGGGGCCCTAAGGATAAGAAACCGCCTCACCAAGGAGGCTTTGCCCTGCCTTGTCATGGCGACTTTGGAATTCCAGTTGGCCCTGACCCCAGAAGCCTTTGCAGGGGAGTCCTGGTCCCCACCACCACCCCGATCCACGGGTGGCTGCTTCTCCAGGGGTGTGAACTCAAAGGCCTCGCCCTGGACCGCCAGGGGTATCTTCCCCATGGAAGGAAGAGACTGGGGAGGGATCCTACACCCCACAGGCTCTTCCTGAGAAGAGCTGCCCCAGGGAGGTCGGGCCAGCAGGAAGCCAGGCCCAAGTCTACTTCCTGCACTGGCTTCCTGGAAAGGCCAGATAAGGAGGCAGGACGGGCCACATGGCACAGCGAAGGGGCGGCTGCTCCCACGGCAGGAGGAGGGTGGTGGGTGGCCCCACCGGCAGGCCCTGCGCTCTTATTTGGAATGCATCTGTGCGAGGGCCCGAATGCGGTGAGCTTCAGACAACACGAGTGGCCCATGCCTGGGTCACCCTTCACTGTGGAGAAGCCATGGGTTTCCTTCCCGTGTCCACAGTGGGAATCTGGACACAGGGGTAGGAGCAACCTGGGCCTGCCTCCCAAATGGCCAAAGAAGGGGCAGGGATCAGGGTAGTCCTTGCAGGCGAGGATGATGATGGACTCAGAGTCTAAATCTGCTCGTTCTGCAAGAGGGACCTGCCCAGGGACACACAGCAAGGCCCTGGCAAAGTGACCCAGAGACTGTCACCTACTGTCAGGAGGTAACCCATAGATATACCTTCCACGCCGGTGACGGCCCTTCTTGGGCCACCACCTCATCCCAGCCACCAGCAGGACGCACAGCCTCCCCAGCCATCACTGGCAATCTCCTACCCACAAAACAGTGGAGAGAACACCCGAGACAGATAGGACTAGCTCAGCCTGCTCACAGCCCTCGCCAGGTTGGCCACAGAGCCAGGCCTGAGAGGTTCCAGCCACACTGGCTGCCATACCCGTTCCTGCCACCGACCTTTGCCCCTGCTAGTGCCTGTGCCTGAGGTGCCCTTCCCCAGACCTTCCCATTGCTGGTGGCTGCTAAAATGTCACCTCCCTTGGCCAGGCCCTCTTAATGGCCACCCTCTGCTGCATGGCTGCATATTTCTATTACAGGATGTGGCCAATCTCTAATTACTTTGTTTATTTATTACCTGTCTCCCCAGCTGGACTGGAAAACTCGAAGTGGGTGTGGACTTTGTCCAGCAACAACCAGCACCAAGCGTGGGGCCAGGCACACGAGAGGGACTCAGTAAATATTTGCTGAATCAATACACAAGGGAAATGCACACTCCACCCAGAAAGGCACGCAGGGCAGGCGGAATACCAGCCCCACCCCACAGGTAAGGAGAGGAGTGGCTCAGAGAAGAATAAGTGACTTTGGGACAGGGAGCAGCTGGACTCCCAGGCTGAGGCCCTCCAGGGGTGCAATGGCCTGGACCAGTGACCAGTGTTGTTCTCTCTTGCATCCTTACCCACAAACTGTGCTGGAAACTGAGGTCAGAGGAAGGAGTGGTTCCTTGAAAACTTAAAGAAGATGCACGAAAGTACCAAGTGAGACAAGAGAGGGTCAGCCGCCCAGTCCACAGGGAGACGGGCTATCTGGACCTGGGAAAGTCGCAAGAGATTCAGGAAAGAGAACTCCTTTCTCTTGGCTTTCTTACAACATCTGGGGTCTAGTCCTCAGGTCTAGGCAGATTGAGGACTAAAGCGAATGGCTCCTAATTCAGGAAGCCTTACAGGACACTCCACTCCCACTGCTAACCTAGGCCACTCCTCTGGCCCTGCCCTGACCCCAAGGAACTAGAAGTGTGTGTCCCGTCATACTTTGTCCACTCCTCCAGGCAACTCCTGGAGGAGCCAAGACTGAAGGACTTTGGATGCTCAGAAGACAAGAATGGGCTGAATGAACGAGCCCAGGCACTGTTCCGACACACTGGGAATACACTGGGGATGACAAGGACCCTGCCTCCACAAAGCTTGACACAGATGTGGATCCTTCCAGTCCTACCCATCCTCACATGCCAAATCTGCTCTCTTGGAATGCAGCAGAGAGGGACCGGGTCTTCTCTGAATTCCTGCACCAACCAGCAGGATTTAGCAGAAGCCCTCAGTAATCCTCAACTATGAGAAACGTGCGGCCATCCTCTGGAGGTCCTCCTGGTTCCAGAATCCTCCCTGTCTCATAGAGTGAGCCTGGAAGTCACTTCTCCACCAAGAGTCTTGGTTTTTTTTCTAAAAACAGAAGGACTGGGTGTGGATGGGCCAGGAGGCTCCCAGCTGAATTTCTGTGTCCCTGTCTGTACACCGGGGACACTGGCACCCTCTGGCCCAGATCCAGAACTTCCGTAACCATGAACGGCATGGCCCTGGAGAGGCTTAGGACTCAATTTTTCCTTCTGTGTACTGGGAGGATACACTTTGTCCACCCCTGGCTCTAAATGATCTCTTCCTCTGGAACGACACACTATGTGACCCAGGGAGAAACAACTACCCTGTCTGGGCCTGCTTTTCAGCCAGAAAACGAGACTCATAGGAGCACTGTGCTGCTAACATTCTAAGCACCTTGCAAGCCCTGAAATTCCCCAAACTGGCTTAGTTTCAGAACTCAGACCAGCCTCCTACTTCCCAGTTCTCCAGCTTCCCAGTTCATGAGGTTAGACCAGCCCAGGTGAGCTCAGAGCCCTTTCCATGGCCAAAAACTCGCTCTGCTGAATTTGGCAAGGCCCCTCCCTCTCTGGCCTCAGTTTCCCCACTTGCTTTTAATGGGAAGACTAAAGAAGGTAGGCGATTGTACTATGGATGCACGTGCGTCCCTAAACCCCAGATACAGACGTGGTAAGCCCTCCGGGAAAGCCACCTGCCCTTTCTAGCCTCACTTTCCCCGCCTCGGGCTGGGGGGCGGGGCTAAAGGCTCGGAATGCACGTTCGCCTCGAGCCATCCCAGACCCCAGCGCCGGCCCTGAGAGCTCCCAACAACCGCGCCCCCTGCCTCCCGGTGAGACCCCACCGTTGCCCTGCCCTCACCATGGTGTCGACGAGGACCGGGCTCCCCGGCCACTTCCGCCGCCGCTACAGCTCACGCTCCCGCCTGTTGCCGCCGTGCCGCGCGCCACTAGGCTGAAAAGCAGTGGCCAATCAGCGCGGGACTTGAGGGACAGATAACCAATCCACGAGGAGTAGGGCGGGGCGGGCCGTGTTCCGGCCGGAGGAACTAGGAAAAGAGCCGTAAAGTGCCCCGGCTTGTAATGCAAAAAGAGGCGGGGCCACGCGCACCGGGGCATGATGCATTGTGGGTAAGGACGCATGCGCAGATGATGCCGTCGCTGGTCTCCTGGGCTCCACCTTGTGGGCAAAGCTAGTTAATTCCTTGGGTTTGCAATCGAGAGAGAGAAACTGAGGCATTGTCATTATTGGGGCGTGCGTATTGTCGCCCTTTGGGCTCCTAGGCTTCTGATTCTAATTAGCGTAGTTGGTCATTTTCCAGGGCACATCTTTTGGTTGGAATACTCACCGCGCCCCTCTGAGCCTCAATTTGCCCCCTGTAAAACGAGTCATAATAGCAGTGTCTGCCCTAAAAGGTTGCTTTGAGGTTGAAATGAGTTAAACTGTGTGAAAGCATTAAACCAGCGTCTGGCATAGGACTTAAGACATGGGCATGTAGCAGATCCGTATTGTGCACCTACTGTATGCCCCCTTCTGTTCACAGAAATGAACAAAACACAAAACTCCAGGCCTTATGGGGCTCAGAAGTCCATCAGAGAGACAGATAGTAAACAAAATAAATAGGCAAATGTATTCGTTTCCGAAGTCTTCTGTAACAAATTCCCACGGGCTGGGTGGTTTAAAACAATAGAACTTGACTTTCTCACAGTTCAGGAGACCAGAATCCTGAAATCAGGGTCTCAGCAGGATTGGCTCCCTCTGGAGGGTGTGAGGGACAATATGTTCCATGCCTCTCTTCTGTCTTCTGGTGGCTGCTGGCAGTCCTTGGCTTGTAGAGGCATCACCCCAATTCTGCCTCTGTCTTTTTTTTTTTTTTTTTTTTTGAGACAGAGTCTCACTCTGTTGCCCAGGCTAGAGTGCCATGGCGTCAGCCTAGCTCACAGCAACCTCAAACTCCTGGGCTCAAGTAATCCTTCTACTTCAGCCTCTTGAGTAGCTGGGACTACAGGCATGCGCCACCATGCCCGGCTAATTTCTTCTATATAGATTTTTAGTCGGCCGACTAATTTCTTTCTATTTTTAGTAGAGACAGGGGTCTTGCTCTTGCTCAGGCTGGTCTCGAACTCCTGACCTCAAGCAATCCTACCGCCTCAGCCTCCCAGAGAGCTAGGATTACAGGCGTGAGCCACCACGCCCGGTCTTCACGTGGCCCTTCTCTTGTGTGTCTCTGTATCTTAAATCTTCCTTTCCTTTTTCTTATAAGGACACTTGTTTCTCTTAGTAGGCCCACCTTAAATCCAGGATAAGCTCATCTCGAAATCCTTAATTACATCTGCAAAGACCCTATTTCAATTAAGGTCACATTCACAGGCGCCAGGAAGTTAGGACTTGGACATATCTTTTTAGGGGATGCTACTCAACCCACTACATCAAGTGTCAGCTATGATGCCTTTAAACATAGACATGTGTTTGAATAGTTCATTTCTCCAATGTGACCAAGTATGTATTTTCACATGCTTCTGAGCATGACTACAGCCTAAATTCCTAGGAGAGGCTCAGCTGGGTGCCAATCGAGGGTTCTGTCCTCTGGTGTGCCTTGATCTCCAGGCCTATAAATAGGGGTCCTTGTCCAGTGACTGCCCCTCTCGCAGCCTCCTGAGTCTCAGCGCTGGACTGAGAGCCTTTTCATGCCAAGTCCAGGGTGAGGAACTTCTAGGTGAAAGAACTCTATGCCTCTTGGAGCTGAATTGGGAAATCCTTGACACTCAATTTAAAAATCTAATTAAAGAATCTCCCATACCAGGCCTCAGAGACCTGAGTCGAAGAGGACAGGGACCCACAGGCCCAGCTGCTTCCCACCAGAGGGTTTGGAGCACTAAGATCTTCCTTCCAGGACCTGGTGAGGGGAGAGGGGTCTGGGTGCCCAATTCTGCTATGAAAAAGCTGAGAGGCTCAGGCATGTTCCTCATCTCTACCACCCAGGGTTACTGTGCAGACTGATCAAATGTAAACCCGTATAAAGTGCAGAGCGCCCAGTAGCCCTGGACCAACAGTTGCCCTCCCTGAGGTTTGCAGAATGAAAGCAACACCCAGAAGGAAATAAAGGAGCAAAAGGGAATCCAGCCATGCCTGAAGCCAGTTTTCCTTGGCCTGAGGGAATGTGGATCCAGGTGGCATGGGAGATGAAGTCCCCGCTACCCTCTTTCCATGAGCAGGCATTGCGCATTGAGCGGCGGACTCCCCCAAGAGGAGGGCTGTTTGAATTCCAGGCACCAAAGGTGATGCCAATGTTCACGATGAGCTTTGCTGAATTCAAGCCCCACTGGGTGGCCCAGATGTGCCAGGGAGGTCTGAGATGTGTGTAGGACGCTGGTGGGACGCCAACAGCAATATGCCAACTGGGTTAGAGGGATTCGGGTGCCCGGCCAAGACTTGTTTGGCCAAGGGCAAAGGCTGCTTCAAATAAACAAAAGAAAGCTGGTACAAGGGGTGTCCGAGCATCAACGTGGCAATGAAAGTAGGAAGACAGTCGCGCGCTGGGGCACCCCTTTCTGACTTTTCCAGACTTTTCTATGTGCAAATTCTTTTTTCTTTTGCCCAACTGTTAAACTCCTATTCGTCATTGAACTCTCTGCTTGGGTGACCCCACGTGGCAGACTGTGGTCACTGCAGGTTTTTGTTTGCCCTTTGAACAATGAGAGTGGCCAATCAGAGTTCTCCGTGCCCCTGGCCATAGTGATTGGTTAAAAGGCCTGCCAGAGCCAATCAGATTCTCTCCAGGGAAGGCTACTTAGGGCTGAGAGGGAAAAGGGATCTTTCCTGGGGGGTTAAAGTGAGTTAGTGAAAATCCAGCGCAATTGGGATCAGTCTTCTGGAAGAAACTTTCTGCAGAAAGAATCCAACATAAACAAGATGCTGGAGCTACTCGGTGGAAAGGGAGGCATGGTTTGAGCCCCTGGATCCAGCTATACCTGAAGTCATAGCTGTGACTGTCCACTTAGATAAGCCCAGGAAGTTGTTCTTTATTGATTAATCCACTTGGAATTTGGAATCTGTCCCTAGCAATTGGAAGAACCTGCACTAATGTATACCTGCTCTGTGAACGCTTCCCTAACTGCCCCGATCAAAAGCTAATCATGGCTGGACATGGTGACTTAAACCTGCAATCCTAGCACTTTGGGAAGCCGAAGCGGGAGGATCGCTTGAGGCCAGAAATTCGAGACCAGCCTGAGCAAGAGCGAGACCCCCGTCTCTATAAAAAATAGACAATGTGACCTTCTTTGGACAAAGGGTCTTTTCAGATGTAATTAAGTGAAGGATCTCTAGTCTCTAGATGAGAGCATCTGGGATTAAGGATGGGTCCTAAACCCAATGACTGTTGTCCTAAGAGAAACACAGAGAGACATTTGAGACACAAAGAAGACAGAGGCAAAGATTGGAGTGATGCAGCCACAAGCCAAGGAATGCCAGGAGCCACCAGCAGCTGAAAGAAACAAGGCAGGGTCCTCCCCTAGAGCGTTCAGAGGGAATGTAGCCCTTCCTATACCTTGGTTTAGGACTTCCAGCCTCCGGAACTGTGAGAGAATACATTTTGGTTGTTTTAAGCCACCAGTGGTTACTTGTTATAGCAGCCACAGAAAATATATACACCACCTAAACCAAGTAATGCAGATGAACATCACCATGATAAATCTTGTGGATATCACATACCCCTGATATGATGAGAAGAGAAGGGCACTTCCCCCAGAACCCATAACCCCAGCTGACCCCGGGAAGAATGCCGGGCAGAGCCAGACTGGGAGCATTTTGTGGGACAACCAGCCAGTCCTCCCCAAGATTGCCAAGATCGTGAGCAACTAGTAAAGATGTCACACATCAGAGGAGACTAAAGAGATGTGACAAGTAAATGCAGTGGGAGACCCTGGAGATCCTCAACCAGAGGGAAGTCATGAATAGAATATCTGGTGGCATCCAAAGGACATCAAGGGGTTCATTACTAGCAATGTACTGATGTGGATTACTTAGTTGTGACAAATGTGCCCTGATAATGTAAGATGTTTGTACTGTAGGGGACCCTCTGTATAATCTTTGCAACTTTTCTATAAATCGGAATTTACACCACTATAAAAAGCTTATTTTAAAAAATCAGGCTGGGGGCAGTGGCTCACACCTATAATCCCAGCACTTTGGGAGGCTGAGGCAGGAGGATTGCTTGAGATCAGGAGTTCAAGACCAACCTGGGCAACATAGAGAGCCCCTGTCTCTACAAAAAATAGAAAAATTACCTGGGCATGGTGATGTGCACCTGTAGTCCCAGCTACTTGCGAGGCTGAGCCCAGGAGGTCAAGGCTGCAGTGAGCTATGATTGTGTGACTGCCCTCCAGCCTGGGCGACAGAGCAAGACCCTGTCTCTAAAAAAAATAAAATAAAATTTAAAAAATTTAGAAAATCACATGTGACATACATACTACATGTAAGATGTTAAAATGTGGCTGGACACGGTGGCTCATGCCTGTAATTCTAGCACTCTGGGAGGCCGAGGTGGGAGGATCACTCAAGGTCAGGAGTTTGAGACCAGCCTGAGCAAGAGCGAGACCCCGTCTCTACTAAAAATAAAAAGAAATGATCTGGACAGCTAAAAATATATAGAAAAAATTAGCCGGGCATGGTGGCACATGCCTGTAGTCCCAGCTACTCAGGAGGCTGAGGCAGAAGGATTGCTTGAGCCCAGGAGTTTGAGGTTGCTGTGAGCTAGGCTGACGCCACGGCACTCTAGCACGGGCAACAGAGCGAGACTCTGTCTCAAAGAAAAAAAAAGATGTTAAAATGTTATGCTAAAGATCCATTGTAGAAAATAATTTTGAGGGGATTGGGGGGAGAGGGGAGGAAGGAGGGGAAGGGGAACAGGTGTGCTCATGCAGGCTGAGGGCTTAAAGCTGCCAGGTCCTGTGTATTCCTCTTTATGCTCACTCCTGGCTTGACTCTTGATGTCAAACCCATGAGATATATCCAGGTGGGGAAACCAAGGCACCACATGTGTGTCCCTAATAGTACCAGGCTCTGAGCATCCAATGCTCCCAGGCAACAAGGACCACCACGTGGAACATTGAAGGCCATCTCAGGCTATGAGGACATTAAGATATCTTCTCATCTTTCCTTTTGCTGCTGTTTTTAGCTGCAAGTGGAAACCCCTCCTAACAATGTTCACAGCTCCTGACGACTGCCACAGTCCACCCAGCAAAAGACAAGGAAATTGCTAGAGAACCGTATGCAACACACTCTTTCAAACCATCAGAGTATGTTCTTGCATATGATGGAACATAAACAGAATGTTTTTCCTGTAAGGGATCAAAATGCAAGTTCCTTTTTGAATACTGTGGATAGGTAAAAAATGGCTGTGGATTATAAAAAAAGTAATATCATCGTCACATTCCTAACTGGAATTGGTATGTCTGTTTTGGTATTTTTATGCTATATGTTAACACTTTGCATTATAATACTTATGCCATTTTGCTTTGGTTAAAAATGGCTCAAGGTCGGGCGCGGTGGCTCACACCTATAATCCTAGCACTCTGGGAGGCTGAGGTGGGAGGATCACTTGAGGTCAGGAGTTTGAGACCAGCCTGAGCAAGAACAAGACCCTGTCTCTACCAAAAAAAAGAAAAAGAAAAAATTAGCCAGGTAAGTGGTACGCACTTGTAGTCCCAGCTACTCCGGAGGCTGAGGCAGGAGGATCGCTTGAGCCCAGGAGTTGGAGGCTGCAGTGAGCTATGATGATCATAGCCCAGGAGACAGAGCAAGACCCTGTGTCCAAAATGAAAAAAAAAGGCTCAAGTAGAAAAGTGATCCCATTCATTTCAAGATTATACAAACTGTAAATAAAATGCATATACTGAATTGTCTTTCAGACAAAAACAATTTTTAAAAAGTTTTTTTTTTTTTTTTTGTAGACATGTGGGGGAGGTCTCACTACCTTGCCCAAGCTAGTCTTGAACGCCTGGCCTCAAGCGTTCCTCGTGCCTCAGCCTCCCAAAGTTGTGGGATTACAGGTATAAAAAAAAAAAATTTCTTTTTTAAGAACCTGAGGGTAATATGCTTTCTGCTGGGCTTAGTGAGTAGATTTCATGCCTACAAACATCTCCTTATACAACAGAATCTTCAGGGTGGTAGGCAAGGCTGTGCTACCTCAGAATTGTGGTCATTTGTTCATCTCTGTAAAGCTTGCCTTCCTGTCCCTCTCCCAGGCTGGTTTGCTGATCTGACTTGGGGACCATCTATGGAGGCTAGGCCCGGAGGAGGCGTGGAGTGAGGTTCCCCAAGAACTTCTAGGTGGCTCTTTTCTGGGAAGGCAGAAACCCAGACACACTCAGGGGTCAAGGCCAGGCAGGTGAAGGCAGTAACTGTGTCCCCCTCCCATCCAGGGGACCTAGAGCCTCACGTGAACCTTTTCTGATGACTGGCCACCCGACCTGAAACAAAGTGTCATTTGTGTCCTGGCCAGGATGTTCCTGGAGTGCAGGGAACCATAGAACAGACTTTTGTTTGCGGGGAGGGGGGCCTTGCCCTTGTCTGTTTTCATGTCCCAGAGTCAGAAGCAGCGGAGAGTCCCCAAGGGTGGCATGCAGCCCTGTCCTCGTCTCCCACGCATCCCTGCCCCTCGTGTATTTATTGAGAACCTACTGTGTGCTGGTACACAGTACTAAAGTATTAAAGGGAAATAAGACCCAGCTTTGGCGCTCTAGTTCTCACTACTGTGGGTTGGGGGAAGTGTAAGGAGAGGCAGGGGGAGCGGAGTGGTGAGCAGATCCTCCAAGGGACCTGGCCAGGGCACGATGTGGGCCGCCATCCAAAGTGCCTCCTTGCCCAGTCTTCTAGCCTGAGCTCCCCAAAGGCCTTACATGTCTCAAAACATCACCTGGAGAAAAAAGACTCATTCATCTATCGATTGATTGATTGACAGGGTCTCGCTCTGTCCCCCAGGCTGGAGTGCAGTGTCATCATCATAGCTCACTGCACCCCCAAACTCCTGGGCTCATGTGATCCTCCTGCCTCAGCCTCCTAAGGAGCTGGGACTACAGGCATGTGCCACCACGCCTGGTTAATTCTTTAATTTTTTTGTAGAGATGGGATCTTGCTATGTTGCTCAGGTTGGTCTCAAACTCCTGAGCTTAAGCAATCCTCACGCCTTGGCCTCCCATAGTGCTGGGATTGCAGGTGTGAGCCACCCAACCTGTCCACATTGAACTTTTAAAAGCCTCACATATGCCCAAATATCCCCCTGCCCACCTTGGCCACAAGCCTCTGCAGTCCCCAAAGTGGGCTTGGTTTACCCAAACGGAGCCAAAAGGACAGAGCCCCAGCAGGGAGCTGTGTGGTCCCCATGAGCTGCCAGTCTCTTGCTCTTCCAAGGCCACGCCTGGCAGCAGCTGGCAAAGCCCAGAGGGGATTTGAGTCCCCAGGGGCAGGATGTGAGTGCAGGGCACACAGGGTCTGAGAATCCTGGCTTCCCTCACCCTGTGTCTGTGGCCGGGGTTCAAGGTGGTCCTAGACCCCAGAAGCTCCCCGAACCTCTCAGTGCTGTCCGGGTTGGGAGGCCAGAGAAAAGCACAGCTTCTTCTGTGAGTTAACCTCCAGCTCAGTGGGTTTCGCTATGCTCGGCACATTTATTGAGTGCTCACTGTGTGCTGAAGCAGTGACCAATTCAGAACTGGTCCCTGCCTTCCTGGAGCTGTCAGTCTAGAGTGAGTAGCTATACAATCACATGAATAAATGTGACATATAGTCTGAATGTTTGCGTCTCCCCAAATTCATATGGTGGTTGTGGTTGTTGTTTAGAGACAGGGTCTTGCTCTGCCACCCAGGCTGGAGTGCAGTGGCACAATCACAGCTCACTGCAGCTTCAAACTCCTGGCCTCAAACAATCCTCCTGCCTCAGCCTCCCCAGTAGCTGGGACTACAGGCACCTGCCACCACACCTGGCTAATTTTTAAAATATTTTGTAGAGATGGGGTCTCTCCATGTTACCCAGGCTGGAACTCCTGGCCTCAAGTGATCCTCCTGCCTTGGCCTCCCAAGGTGCTGGGATTACAGGCGTGAGCCACCACGCCTGGCCCCAAATTCATACGTTGAAAATTAATCCACAATGTGATAGTATTAAGATGTGAGGACTTTTGGGAAATTAAGCCATGAGGGCTGCACCCTTATGAATGGGCCCTTATGAAAGTATTTGAAGGGAGCATGTTTCCCCTTCATTCAGGTGAGGACACATAGAAAGTGCCATCTATATTGGGTGTGGTGGCTCACACCTGTAAGTCCCAACTACTGGGGAGGCTGAGAAAGGAGGATCACTTGAGGCCAGGAGTTTGAGACCAGCCTGGGCAACACAGCAAGACCCCCATCTCTAAAAAAAGTTTTAAAAAATTAGTCAGGCATGGTGGTGTGCCTGTGGTGCCAGCTACTCAGGAGGCTGAGGCAGGAGGATCACCTGACTACACCCCTCCAGCCTGGGTGACAGAGAGATACCCCATCCATAAAAGGAAAAAAAAAGGACCATCTATGAAGAACAGGCCATCATTAGACACTGAATCTGCTGGTGCCTTGATCTTGGACTTCCCAGCTTCTAGAGTTGTGAGCAATACATTTCTATTGTCTATAAACTACCCAGCCTAAGGTGTTTTGTTATAGCAGACCAAATGAACTGAGACAGACAGTGACACTTGTTAGGAGTATTAGGAGGCTGCATGGGGGGACGAGGGCGTGGAGAAGGGACTAAATATACTATGGGTTTGCTGACTGACTACACAAATGTCATGCTCATCTTTCTATTAATATATGCAAACACACAAGCCCATTCCTTTAAAAACAAACAACATAAAGATGGCCTGTGAAGACAGTCTGTGTAACAACATTATTATCTATGCTAATACTTGCATTTTAGACTTTGCCACAGGAGCCCCTGTGTTCTTTAATCCCCATTTTACAGATGAGGAAACTGAGGCTCAGAAGTGGGGAATTAACTCATTTGACGGCACACAAGCACGCCAAAAGCCAGGCAGAATTTGAACCCAGGCCAGCTGCCTGTAACCCCCATATTTGCCACCCTCCACTCTCTCCCCAAGAAAATTGCATACAAATTTTAAAAGGAACAATTCTTTACCAATGAAACTTTTCTTTTAAACTCTAGGAAAGACCACGTGCTACCCAAGTTCATTACATTGTACCAAAGTCAATTTCTTGGGTTGGAAGTGGTTTAGTAAGAGAAACCATTTCACTGGGGGAAGCTGAGTGAAGGGTTCATGAAAGGGCTGTACTAATTTTGCAACTTTGTGTCAGTCTTAAACTATTTCAAAATAAAAGGTTACAAAACTGCAGTGGTCAAAAGGATAGAAAGCAGAGTTTTGGAGAGATACCTGTACTCCCATGTTTACCACAGCACTTTTCACAGTAGCGGAAAGGAAGAAGCAACCCAAGCACCCGCCCATGGATGCATGGACAAAGTGTGGTCCACCCACACAATGGAACATTATTCCGCCTTCAAAAGGAAGGAATTCTGAGGCATGCTCCAACACAGATGAAACTTGAGAACCTTGCACTAAGTGAAATAAGCCCATCGCAAGAAGATAAATACTGTATGATTCCACTTATGTGGGGTTTCTGGAGTAGTCAAATTCGTAGAGACAGGAAGTAGAACGGTGGGTGCCAGGGGCTGGGGGAGGGGAAATGGAGAGTTAGTGTTTAATGGGGACAGAGTTTTTCTTTGGGAAGATGAACAAGTTCTGGAGGTGGATGGTGGTGATGGTTGCAGGACAGAGTGAATGTACTTAATCCCACCGAACCATGCACTTACAAATGGGTCAAGATGGTAAATTTTATGTTATTTTAGAGACAGACTCTCTGTCGCCCAGGCTGGAGTGTAGTGGCATCATCATAGCTCACTGCAACCTCCAACTCCTGAACTCAAGCGATCCTCCCACCTCAGCCTCCTGAGTAGCTGGAACTACAGGCGTGTGCCACCATGCCTGGCTAACTTTTAAAAAATTATTTGTATAGCACTCTGGGAGGCCAAGGCGGGAGGATCGCTTGAGCTCAGGAGCTCAAGACCAGCCTGAGCAAGACTGAGACCCCATCTCTACTAAAAATAGAAAGAAATTAGCTGGACCACTAAAATATATATATATAAAAAAAAATTAGCCGGGCATGGTGGCACATGCCTGTAGTCCCAGCTACTCGGGAGGCTGAGGCAGGAGGGTTGCTTAAGCCCAGGAGTTTGAGGTTGCTGTGAGCTAGGCTGACGCCACGGCACTCACTCTAGCCCGGGCAACAGAGTGAGACGCTGTCTCAAAAAAAAAAATTATTATTTGTAGAGATGGGGTTTCACTTTGTTGCCTGGACTGGTCTCTGGGGCTTAGGCGATGCTCCTGCCTCAGCCTCCAGACTAGCGGAGACTGCAGGTGGGTGCCACCACGGGCAGTTTGAAACTTTTTTTAGAGCACTACATTCTGCAGTGCCCCCCCTCCCCACTCCTGCAGTCCATATGACCCTGCTGCCCTGCGGTGCTGGTTACACTGTTGCAGAGTGTATCCCTGAACTTACATCTTGGCAGCTTCAGTGTGAACTTTTTGAGTGGGACTGTCCTCTAAGGATGTGCTCATTTACTTCCAGTTCCAAATCCCAGTCCCACCTGTGTGTGACCTGGGGCAAGTGGCTTAGCTGCTTTAAGTCTTTCGGTCTCCTCACTTTGCAAACTGGGTTAAAAATAGTCTGTTCACGCTGGGCAAGGTAGCACCTGGAGTCCCAGCTACTCGGGAGGCTAAGGTAGGAGGATTGCTTGCCCCAGGAGTTCGAGACCAGCCTGGGCAGCATACAGAGACCCTGTCTGCAAAATAAAAATAAATGAAAAAAATAAAAGAGAGTCCCTCCTTCCAAGTTTTGTGAGGTTAAAAAGGAGAACACAAGTGAGGTATTTAGAACAGGGTGGGTGCATGGTCAGGGTTGCTAGTGCACATTAGTCTTTACCACTAGTCACTCAGGGCAGCAGTGTGTGACCTGGTTTCTCCCCATCACTACTGACTCTGAGTGTTTTTGTCTCCCCAGTTCTCCCAGTGCAATAGGAAACATCTGTGGCTTGCTGTCTCCACAGCCCCAACTTCTAGCAATGTGCACACTCTGTACCACGTGCACATTACACATTTGGGTTGTAAAACCTGACCTTGGAGCATTTGGGTTTGTTCTCTTCTCCCACTTGGCTCGGGTCTGGCTCCCACAGCCTGCCCAGGCCGGCTCTCAGATTTTCTAAATTCTACCTGAGGCTGCCAAAGACCAAAATAGCCACTGAGCATGTGACCTCAGGCCTGCACTTGCAAACAGAACTTGGGCCAGTGCAGAGAACTCTGCCCTCGGCGTGGGGGTGGGGTGGCAACGTTCCTTCCACAGCACCCTGACAAACAGAGCCAAGGCAGCTTGAAATGAGATGTCGATGACCCAAGGCCAAGGTCCAGCCTTGTCTCTGAGGACACACAGAGAAACTCAACTTTGTTCTGGCTGTTTTGGGAGGAATTCTGGTCTCTGATGAATGTTGGCAGGGGACCTGCTGTGTGCCAGGGGATGTGCCAGGCACTGGGACGTGGAACAAACAGAAATACTTCCTGCTCTGGGAGTTCTAATCTATCTGTCAGAGAAAATGGGTGAACCAACCAGAAAAGTACTAACTATATAAAATAATTTCTGAGCCTCACTGCTGTGATGAGGATGGAACAGGAAATGATATGGACCCACGGCGGGAGGGGGTAGGGGTAGAGTAATTTCAGCCAGGGAGAGCAAGAAGGAACCTCCAGGATGGTCTGGAACTGCTGGGCTCAAGCAATCTTTAGCTGGGGGACAGAACCTCAGGGGAGGTGATGGGAGGTAGTGGGGGAAGGACCCCTGGGAGGCAGTGACAGCCAGGTAGGCTGAGGCCTGAAGGAGGAGAAGCAGCCAGCCTTGTGGGCACCTGTGGGGTATGTTCCATGCAGAGGGAACAGCAAGTGCAAAGGCCCTGCCCTATTAGCCTCCTTAGCAACATGGGGGCCTGCAGAGAAACTTTTGGCACTGACCAAATGTGGTTGCAGTGTTTTTCCTTTTTTTAAAAATTTTATTTGTTTATGTGTTTGTTTATTTATTTTTTGAGACAGAGTCTCACTCTGTCACCCAGGCTAGCGTGCCGTGGCATTGCTCACAGCAACCTCAAACTCCTGGGCTCAAGAGATCCTCCTGCCTCGGCCTCCCGAGTAGCTGGGACGGTGCCACCACTACACCAGGCTAATTTCTTTCCATTTTTAGCAGAGACGGGTTCTCACTCTTGCTCAGGCTGGTCTCGAACTCCTGAGCACAAAGGATCCTCCCACCTCAGCCTCCCAGAGTGCTGGGATTACAGGCGTGAGCCACTGCGCCCCGCCCATGGTTTTCCTTTTTTATTCTGTCCCTCCCCAAAGCCTCCTGGCCTGAATGCTGCTTCTGTGATCCCTAGAGGCTCTAGTCAAGTGACCTCAGACAATGGCCTTCTGATCTGTGCCTCAGTTTCCTTATCTGGAAAATGAGGTGGATTGGATGGCCTGGTGGCTCACGCCTGTAATCCCAGCACTTTGGGAGGCCAAGGCTGAAGGATTGCTTGAGGCCAGGAGTTTCTGAGCAGCCTGGGCAGCATAGCAAGACCCCGTGTCTGCAAAAAGTTAGCCGGGCATGATGGTGCATGCCCATAGTCCCAACTACTAAGGAAGCTAAGGCAGGAGGATTACTTGAGCCCAGGAGTTTGAGGCTGCAGTGAGCTGTGATTGTGCCATTGCACTCCAGCCAGGGCAACACAGTGAGACCCGGTCACAAAAACAAACAAACAACTGGGTGAATGAGCAATTTATGAATACTTGTGGAATAAATGACCGCCTCGTCTCCCCTAGCCCCCAACACCTGGTTCAGTGCATGTAAGCGGCCACACCCTATGGCTGCAGTCCCAAGTGGACGGGTACCGGCCGGGGCCTGTCAGGAACCAGGCGCATTTGGGCAGCCCGGGCCCGAGCGCAGCTTCATCTGTGTTAACAGCCGATCCCCATCACTCGCATCACCACATAAGCTCCGCCTCCCGCCAGATTCGCCGTGGCGTCAGGTTCTCACAGGAGCGCGAACCCTGGGCCTGGGTTGCACCTGCTTAGAGCCTGGGGAGCAGCTGCAAATACAGGTTGTCCCTAGCAGGGAGGTGTGACTGCACAGTAAGTGTGATGCGCTTGAATCATCCCGAAACCATCCCCCCATGGAAAAACTGTTTTCCATGAAACCGGTCCCTGTTGCCAAAAAGGGGACAGCTGCCCTACGGGGAGGAACTATCCCCATCTCACAAGTGGGGAAACTGAGGTTGGCGCGGGCAGGGGCGGGGCGCTCCGGGACTCGAGCGCGGGGGCGGGACGGGGGCGCGCACGCTGCGCCTCGGGCCCGGGGGCGCGCACGCCGAGCGGGCGGCCGGGGCCGGGGCCGGGGCCGGGGCCGGGGCGGGGGCGGGGCCGGGGGCGGGGCCGGGGGCGGGGCGGCGCGGGGCCGTTGGCTGGCGGGGCGGTTGACGCGCCAGTCCGAACCGGAGCGGGTCCGAGGCGCAGCCCGAGCCCGCCATGGAGCAGCCCAGGAAGGCGGTGGTGGTGACGGGTACGCGGGCTGCGCGCCCGGGCGGCCGCGGGGGCGGCGGCCGGGACTGGGGCGGGGCGGGCGGCCCCCTGGGCGGAGCAGGTGCTAGAAGTGGCCCCAAGTTTGGGAGATGTCAACGCCTACGGGAGCCCGGCCCGGTCCCGGCCACCCAGAAAGTGGAGGAGGCGGCGCCTCTGTGGTCTCGGGGTCGGGAGTCGGGGCCGGCAGGGGCGTGGGGACACCAGCAAGTGCCCCGCGTGGAGCAGGCCCTTCTGGCGTCCTTCCCTGAGTGGGGACAGTGACCCTCTGGGCACCCACCTGCTCTGCCTGGCCAGGGGCTGCACCGGACCCGCCTCCCTGCCCTCCTCGGGGTCGGGACTGGCCCCCCACCCTGCCTCGCCCCAGGAGACAAAGGCCGATTTGCAGGCAGGAAGCGTCCCGGTGACAAATGAACCTCCCCGCCACTGCGCTAACGGGGGCTGCTCCCCCAGGGCAGAGACAGGTGTGGGTCCGGGGACCTCTGGCGCGGGTCCGCTCCTCGGCTGTCCCAGGGACTGTCTCCGCCCAGAAACCTTTTGTGCCTGGGCTGCTTGTTGGTGAGCCCAGCCTCGCTGTCACCGACTTCCCCGAAACCAACTAACTGTTCCTCCTCCCTGAGACTCCGCCTAGGGGCCACGTGGCATGTCAACTTCCGCTGGGGCCTCAGAGTGGGGGGGTCATTTTGACCTGCAGTCCTGAGGGGTCAGAGTGGGAAATCCAGCCACGGTTCGAACAGGTGTTTTGCGACCGTAGAAGGGAAGCCCGGGCTGGTCCTGGAATACCTGGGAAGATGGAAGAGGCCACTCACCTGCCTAGCAGGTGTGTATAATTGCAGGGAGGGTCACTGCTCCCACAGCCTTCCTTTATCTCCTTATTTGTTATTCCAGAGCTTTTTGCATCAGCTGGTGACATCTTCACCATCTCCATTTTGCAGAAAGGGAAACCGAGGTCACCTCATGGAGGTCACCTAGTTTGTAAGTGGCTGAGCTGGGACTCAAACTTCAGCTGTGCTGCAGGAGTGGGCGGGGAGGTTGCCTCCTGAGCTGCGGCATCTACCTGCTTTCTCAGGACACAACATCCCTCCCATAGCACTGATGCCACATGAGATCCTTGGCCCAGCTAGATACTTTTTTAGACACTATGATGCAGTGATTAGAAGAGGGAGGCCAAGGCCATGGACTCTCCAGGTCTAGGTTTGAATCCCAGCTCTCCCACCTTCTTGCTGTGGGACCTTAGGCAGCTGGCTTTACCTCTCTGTGCCTCAGTCCCTGCTTCTGTAAATTGGGCCCAGGAAACACCCTTGCCTTCAAAGAGGATGCTGTGAGGCTGAACGCCAGGCAGGTCACTTAGCGTATCTTCCCAGGCGACAATCTTGGTTTGGAAAGGGGGCCTGGAGTTGAAGCTAGCAGGAAGGGCAGTGGAATGGTGTGTGGGTGGCTGAGAAAGACCCATACACATCCCGTGAGGGCCACTCCTCCTCCAGTGGGGGTTCACGGAGCATCTGCCCCCTCCGGAGTTGGGGGAGAGGCCCCTGATAAAGACAGTCATAAAATAGCTATAGATTGGGCCACAAGTAGTGGGGACAATTGAGAAAGGAACAGGCCAGCCTTCTCTGAGGCTAAAGAGGCCACTTCCTCCTTGTGAGGCATGAAAGTCAGGCCCCCAGAACTCTAGACCAGCCCCCCAACATTCTTGCAGGTGGTAGCTGCTGGGTAGGACCACTCTGCAATAACATTTTCTTTTACTGTTTTTATTTTTCAGGGTTTGGCCCTTTTGGGGAACACACTGTAAACGCCAGCTGGATTGCGGTTCAGGTAACGCACATCTGGAGGGTATGAGTCAGGCTTGGAGCTGGGCTTCCCCCAGAAAATTATGGCACCAAAGAAAGTCTCCTCCTATGAGATATTTATGTTGGATACACACAACTTCTAGCTTACATTTATTGGGCACTTGTTTGCAGCCCAGAGCTCTGATTTCTTCCAACAACCCCTGTGTGGTAGGTGCAATTATTCTTGCACCCACTTTACAGATGAGGAAATCGAGGCCAAGAGGAGTGATGAAGGGAGTTCTCCATGATCACACCTAGAACTGAAGTGCCCAGCCCAGCTAGTGGCTACAGATCTGGGACTGGGAGGGCCCAGGAGTGGGTATAAATGTTGCATTTCCAGGACACAGCTGCTTAAGTGGGAGTCTCCCACTTTAACCTAGGAGTCATCTGAATGTGGCATCTTTCTCCTTTGCATCAAAAATCTTTTCTGTATACTCAAAGACAAACTGTGACTCGGGTTGGTTCCTGAATGGCCAACCTGAGAATTCTCCGGTGTGTTTTAGACAGGTGCTTCCCATGTTGGGAGGAACCAGGCAGGGATGTCGGAGTGGGGGTGTCTTAACCTTGTGGGAGCCGGTGCAGTGACCCTCGCTGTCACCTCCAGGCAGCTGGGGGAGGAAAAGTTTGCATAGTGGGGGCAGGGAAGGGCTGTCTTTCCTGGTGTCACGAGCAGGGTGTCCATCTGCAAAGCCCTTCCTAGTTTCTTTGCCAGATGGGGCATTTAGAGGGCCAGACTTGCAAACAATGACCAGAGAGAAAGGGGAATGTTGCTCCTTATATAAATCAGGTTGGCAGAGACTGGAGCCAAACTCATGTTAATCCCACCCCATTAGCTGCCTGATTTAAAGTAGGCCCGTTTCCCACTCCAAAGTCCTGGATTTGGAGAAAAATCCAACTTGAACCTCAGTGTGGCAACCCCCAGCTGGCCCTCCCCCCACGCCCCACCTTTCTTTGTTATCCTGACTCCAGCTCTCAAAGTCATAGCTGCTTCCATGGTTTTTTTTTTTTCCTCCACCCACTTTGCGGGACGGAGGGCTGGGATCCCGGGACCCTTGCAGATGGGAGCGTGTCCGAGGCCCTGCCTGTGCACCCGCTCCCTGGAGTCCCAGACAAAAAGGAACAGCGTGTTTCTGAAGACTTGTGTGTCTGGCTTTGTGCGAATTTCAGACAGGAGCCTTCACGGGGCTGAGTGGACACAAAGCCGAGTGTCTGAATTCCTGGGCCCCAGACACTGTGATCTGCATCTAAATAGAAGAAAAAATCAATTAAACAATCTTGGGAAATCCCTCCGCGCTCCAGGCTCAGATGGTGAGGATGGCAGCTTTTCGCTCTGTGGCCGGGGGAACATCCCTTCTACTCGGTCCTTATCTCCCCAGACCCGAAGTTTCCACTCTCCAGCTTCTTCCCGGAGTTTACGAAATAAGAAGAGAGGCTTCTGCACCCTCCCCCTGCTAAAAAGATGCCAGCCTTTTCAGATCTCATTGTTTCCCTTTTTAAGGGAAAAAACAAACTGGAGTCCGGCTTGTGTACGCTGAGCACACTCGTGTATATAACCAATGACATTACATCTGTGCGTCCCCGAGTCTGGATCAAGATCTTGAACATTCCCTGGTTCTTCCTCATTCATTCACAGAGGCCCCTTCCCAGGTACCTTCCCACCCCACCCTCATGTAAACTTCTCTGCTGACTTTTTTGCTATGTAGGTGAGTTTCGAGTTTCGCCTCTTCTAGAACTTGGCAGAGTTGGAGCCACACGGTGAGCTGGCTGTGGGGTTTGGCCTCTTCTGCGCAGCTCAGAGTCCGTGAGGCCCCCCGTGAAGTTCCTGGAGCTGCTGTCCGGTGTGTCCTTGTGGCCCCGGATAAAAGCAGATTTTGCCTGTTCAAAAGGTGTCGCCTCTGGATGGGTGGGATCCAGCCTTGGGGTGTTCTTGGTGTGACGCAGAGATAGGCCCAGGCGACAGTGGATGTCTGGATGTCTGCCACCTCCCCCTGAAGCTGTGCGTTTTGTTCTGTGGCGTGAGCAGTGGTTGTTCCCTGTGGCAACTGACTTTTCAGACGCGCAGGTGCACAGGTGTCACCATATATGGAAGGAACCCCTCCTTCTCCCACGGGACCGGTAACTGCTGTCTTTCTCTCTGCCTGTCCCCTTCCCTTCTCTCTCTCTCCACCTCTGTGTCTCCCTGTCTCTGTCTCTTCTGATCTTCCTTCTTCGTGCCCTGGTGAACCTATGTCCCAGCACAGTGAACTGTTTCCCACCAGCCACGTTCAGGAGGTGGGAGTTTTTGGGGGGACAGAAGGGAAACCCCCCTTTCATCTTCCCCTGGGGTGGTGGTTGCCCCCAGCACCTCTTGTAGGAGGCGCCACGCCTTTGGCGTGTCCTGTTGCCCCCAGGTCTCGGGTGGTGGGTTGGGACACTGGCTGCGTTTCCCTCTCTCCCAAGGAGGCTCAGGTGGGTGGCAAGGGCCAGGGAGCCCCTGGGCTCGGGACCATCTGGAGTGTCCCTTGCCCAAGCAGGGTGAGGAGGAGCCGGGTCACAGAACGTGGAGACAACACGGGACAATTACTGCTGCAGCAAGTCTAGACAGACCTGCTAAGGATATTACCAGGGAACAAAGAGGGTCTTTGTAATGGGGTCAAGGGAAACAGTCAGATGTGGCTTCTCGGCGGGGTCTTGTCAGGTAGACCGGGTGCAGACAATGCAGCATCTGGGGCGCCTGAGCCCTGGTCCTTTCACGGTGTGTGCTCGGGGTCAGCTGCACTCCCTGCAGAATCTGGGGGACTTGGCGTTCCCAAGTTGGGGACAAAGTTGGGGTTTGTCCGACGTTTCCTCGTATTAAACTGAGGTGGGTGCTGTGTTTTGGGCAGAAGCGATGTGTCCTCTTGTGCCGTCTTATCAGGAGACACCAGATGTTGACCTGTCGCATTCCTGGTGCCACTGACCTTGATCTCTTGCTTCAGGTGAGGTCTAGTGGATTTCTCCCTGCAAAGTTACTATGTATCTTGCCCTTTGTAACTAAAAAGCATTCTGGCAGGCAGGTGGGGTGTGTGACTGTCTCAAAAAAAAAAAAGTTATCCTGAAACAGATGCGCTGCATGGGAGGCCCAGGTGGGAGGATCGCTTGAGGCCAGGAGTTCAAGACCAACCTGGGGAACATAGTGAGACCTTGACTTAAACAAAAAATAAAGAAGTATCCCATGGAGAGATACTTTGTGACCATATAAGTCTTCCTCAGACTTTCAGCCATTTTTTATTTTTATTGATTGATTGAGACAGAGTCTCACTCTGTCACCTGGGCTGGAGTGCAGTGGCATCATCACAGCTCACTGCAGCCTCGAACTCCTGGGCTCAAGTGATCCTCCTGCCTCAGCCTCCCCAGTAGCTGCGTGGGACTACAGGCGCCACCACCACGCCTGGCTAATTTTTCTATTTTTTGTAGAGACGGGGGTCTCACTCTTGCTCAGGCTGGTCTCCAACTCCTGAGCTCAAGCGATCCTCCCACCTTGGCCTCCCAGAGTGCTGGGATTACAGGCGTGAGCCACCGTGCCCAGCCTCCTCCCACACTTACCCTATTATTTTTTTTTATTTTAAAATTTAATAGACAATTTTTCACCTTACAGATATATTGTTAAGAAAATCATCCCCTATTGTTCACATCTTACACGAACGTGGCATTTGTCAAAAAGAAGAAACCAGTGGTGACCCATTGCTATTAACTAGACTCCAGACTTCTCATATTTCACCAGTTTTCCACTAATACCCTTTTCCTTTTTGTTCCAGAATCCCATCCAGTACGCCACATTGCATTTCACAGGGCATCTTTTTAAAATTTTGTTTCTGATTCTCACCTGAGTGTTGGATGTCAGACGTCTTGTATCTTCTGTTTTAAAAATTGAGATAAATTTTGTTGAGATATAATCACATGCCATTCAATTCACCCTTTTAAAGGTATAAGTCAGTAGGTTTTCATATATTCACAGAGTTGTCCAGCCATCACCGCTGTCTAGTTCCAGAACATTTTCATCACCCCCAAAGGAAAGCCGTCCCCATTGGCAGTCACTCCCCCTCTCCCTCCCCCGGCCCTTGACGGCCACTGATTTATCTTGTGTCCCTGTAGACTTGCATATTCTGGATATTTTATATCATGGAATCGTGCCCGGTGTGGCCTTTGGTGTCGGCTTCTCTCACTCAGCACCATGTCTTCAAGGCTCACCCACGTGGCAGCAGGGGTTGCGGCTTCAGTCCCTTTCATGACTGAGTAATATTCCACTGGGTGGATAGACCATGTTTCGGTTATTCATTCATTCGTTCACGGACATTGACTTGTTTCCACCTTTGGCCATTGTGAACAATGCTGCTATGAACAGTCACGTATGAGGTTTTGTGTGGATGCATGTTTTCAATTTTATCTATGCAAATTTAGGTATAGATATACATTTATCTAGGAGGGGGTTCCTGGATCACATGGTAACTCCCCTTTCTACTTTCCTTGCCCCAGCCTTGGTACTTTTAGTGGAGAATGACATTTAAAACATAGGATCTGGCCAGGTGCAGTGGCTCACGCCTGTAACCCCAGCACTTTAGGAGGCTGAGGTGGGAGGATTGCTTGAGGCCAAGAATTCAAGACTAGCCTGAGCAACATAGCAAGACTCCATCTCTCTTTTTTTTTTTTTTTTGAGACAGAGTCTCACTCTGTTGCCCAGGCTAGAGTGCCGTGGCATCAGCCTAGCTCACAGCAACCTCAAACTCCTGGGCTAAAGCAATCCTCCTGCCTCAGCCTCCCGAGTAGCTGGGACTACAGGCATGTACCACCATGCCCGGCTAATTTTTCTATATATATTTTTAGTTGTCCATATAATTCCTTTCTATTTTTAGTAGAGACGGGGTCTCGCTCTTGCTCAGGCTGGTCTCGAACTCCTGAGCTCAAACCATCCTCCCACCTCGGCCTCCCAGAGTGCTAGGATTACAGGTGTGAGCCACCGCACCCGGCCCCCATCTCTTAAAAATGAAAAAAATTAGCTGGGCGTGGGGGTGCGCACCTGTAGCCCCAGCTACTGGGGAGGCTGAGGCAGGAGAATCACTTGAGCCCAGGAGTTCAAGGCTGCAGTGAGCTGTGATAACGCCATTGCACTCCAGCCTGGGCAACAGAGCAAGACCCTGTCTCTAAAAAAAACAAAAAAGGAAAGAAAGAAAGAAAAAAGAAACATTAGGAGGAAGAGGGAAATGTTAAAAATTATTTTTGAAATGTTTCATACATGAAAAGAATGTGTGTATATATACATAAACTGTACGTAGAGCACCCATTATAAAATTATGATAGTTTTGTATTTAATGTGTTTTAGGGAAAAAATATATAGCTAGCACATCAAGTCTCATAGTTTCATGGATATTGTTACTAGGAATGAGGCTAAATTTATTTAAGGAAAAAATTAAGTGAGTGTGAGGAAAGTATTAAGGAAACGCTAGCTCTGCTAGGGAAAAGGAACTGGACGTGTTAGGGTGTCTAGCCCTGGGCTTGGAGCAAGTTTGTTTCCTGCCTCCAAGCTCATAACTTTCTTCTTCTTTTTATTCTTTTGAGACAGAGTCTCACTCTGCCACCAGGCTCGAGTGCCGTGGCATCAGCCTAGCTCACTGCAACCTACAACTCCAGGGCTCAAGCGATCCTCCTGCCTCAGCCTCCCGAGTAGCTGGGACTACAGGGGTATGCCACGCCACCTGGCTAATTTTTCTGTTTTTAGAAGATAGAGCAACAGCGTCTTGCTCTTGCTCAGGCTGTTCTTGAACTCCTGAGCTCAAGCGATCTTCCCACTTTGGCCTCCCAGAGTGCACATCCTGCTTTTCTTAATACAGATTTCCCCCTTGATTTAAAAAGCAACATGTCATGTAGGATTCAAGACGATTACCTTGTGCCCATTAGGGAAATCACAGCAAAGAGGCAGGTCTGTAGCTGTGGGTCCATGGGTCGTTTTATTTTCCTTTTTGATCTTGTAAAATATTGACATGGTTCAAAAGTCAAAACATCACATGATGAGTTTTGTGCAGCGATGTCTCCCTCCTGTCCCCATTCTCTTCCCGTTCCTTCCTTGCCCAGAAGGTGGCTCACTCACCCCACAGTGCGTGCCTGGACATCCCTCCCTCCAGGGTGGTCCAGACAGAAATGACTCTTCTTTTAAAGTTCATTCTGTTTTTAATTTTGATGAAGTCCAGTTTATTTATCTATTTTTTCTTTTATTCCTGTGCTTTTGGGGTCATTTGATTGTTTCTCTTTTTTTAAACATACAGGCTTGCTATGTTGCCCAGGCTGGTCTTTAACTCCTGGCCTCAAGTGAACCTCCTTCCTTGGCCTCCCAAGTAGCTGGGACTACAAGCGTTTTTTGTTTGTTTGTTTTTTTTTTTTATGAGACAGAGTCTCGCTCTGTTTCCCGGGCTAGAGTGAGTGCCGTGGCGTCAGCCTAGGTCACAGCAACCTCAAACTCCTGGGCTCAAGCAATCCTTCTGCCTCAGCCTCCCGAGTAGCTGGGACTATAGGCACGCGCCACCGTGCCTGGCTTGTTTGAGGCTCGCTGTTATGTTTTTGTCAGGCAGGACCAGAGCAGCCTTTTTTCCAGGGTTAATTTTCCCCTTCTTCGGCAAGAGATTTTTCTCACTCTGGCCGGTGGGAACATAAACTATTTGCAGCCCTGTGTGGGCTGTGAAGATTGTCCCCTCTGCTCCTCTCAGGTGGCCCTATCTTGGTCTTGGCACATGTATATGCCCATTAGTCCTCAGCCCTCTGAAGTCAATCAACCTCTCCCCCACCCTCTCCCTGCTGCTCACTCCCCTGCGGGACTCTGCCCTGCAGACTGCAGCCCCCTTCGCCCCCCACCTTCAACTTTCTAACTTCATGCCTGAAAACTACTCATTTATATATTTTATCTATTTTTTCAGTTGTTCCAGACAAGAGGGGAAATCTGATTCTTACTGCTGTAGTTTAGCCAGAAGTAGAAGGTGCTTTGATTTTTTTAAATGAAGTGCATTCGTGTGATGGCATCATGATTTAAGCTAGGGTGTTTATAGGCACCGTGCCTTTCGTGCGTGTTATTTTATTTTTCCTCCCTATGCCATGGGTACTGTTTGCAGATGAGGAAACTGAGGCATGAGGAGGGTGAGCAGCCTGCCCAAGATCACCCAGCTGGTAAGCGGGAGGAGGAGGGGTCAGACCTGGCGGCAGCTCTAGGGGCTACGCCTGTGACTCCACCCGATACCGTCAGCAAAGCGCTGCTTTCCTGCTTTGTTCTTTTTTTAAATTGAGGTGAAATTCACGTAACATAAAATTAATCATTTTAAAGTGTACAGTTCCTTGGCATTAAGTACATTCACTATGTTGTGCCATCACCACCTCTATCTAGTTCCAGAACATTCTCATCCCCCCAAAAGGAGACCCCGTCCCCATTAGCAGTTGCTCCCCATCCCCATCCCCTAGCTCCTGGCAGCCACTGATCTCCTTCCTGTCTCTGTGGATTTGCCTGTTCTGGGCATTTCGTATCAGTGGAGTCACAAACCCTGTGGCCTTTGGTGTCCGGCTTCTCTCGCTCAGCATCGTGTTTCTGAGGCTCATCCACGTGTCGGTGCTTTGTTCCTTTCCAGGGCTGCATTGATATTCCATCACGACACATTTTGTTTGTGCATTCTTTGGTTGATAGACATCTGGGCTCTCTCCTCTTCTTGACTGTCATGTGTAGTGAGGAGCTCCTTTTAAACACACGGAAGGGTGAAAAAGAAAGAGAGGTCCCCAACTGCCCCTATGTCCAGCTGAGGAGAGTGAGACAGCCTCAGGAGGCTCAGTGACGTGCCCAGGGCCACAGAGCTCTGTGCTCATTCTCAGTGACACAGCCAACATTCACAAGCACCTGCTGCATGCTCATCCTGCGCCGTGGCGGGGACGGTGACCTGGGGATTGGGAGAGTGTGACGGGGGCTGGGAGTCAGGAAGGGTTTATTCCCAAGAGACTGAGACGTGAAGGCTAAGGAGGAGTCAGCTGCCTGGAAATGAGGGGAAGAGCCTTCCGAGCAGAGGGAACAACCTGTGCAAAGCTCTAAGGCAGAGGGAAGCAAACCTGGTGTGTCAGAGGCCAAGGCGAGGCTGTGTGGCCAGGGCTGGGGTGGTGGCAGTGAGTACCAAGGCGGGGGCGGGGCGGGGAAAGGAAGAGGCAGGCAAGGAGGAGGCTGACCCCACAGGGCCTCGTGGACCATCGTGGAGAGTTGGAATTTTATTCTGAATATGGCAAGAGCCACTGGAAATTTGGAGCAGGGAAAGGGTGTGACGTCATTTTAGACTCTTCCTAGGCTGAGTGCGGTGGCATGTGCCTGTTGTCCCAGCTATTCGGGAGGCTGAGACAGGAGGATCGCTTGAGCCCAGGAGTTTGAGGTTGCTGTGAGCTAGGCTAACGCCACTGCAGTCTAGTTCAGGCAACAGAGCAAGACTCTTTCTCAAAAAAAAAAAAAAGAAAAGAAAAGAAAAGAAAAAGAAATTCTGAAACCAATGCAGAAGATACAAGAATGCACCTACCGTGAATTCGGTGAGGCCACACTCAGAATGTGCTTTGCCTGGGACCCTCCCCATAGAATTAGATAACATCAGCCACTGAGATCTAAGAATAATATTATTTAGTAAATAACCCTACAATAATCATTATTTGGAGTATTTATTTTATCATGCAGAACTCTCAGTTTTTCTTTTTTTGGTAAAGAAAATCTTTGATAGTTTTATTAAGATATAATTCATATACCATACAGTTCACCCCTGTAAACTGTATTATTTATTTTTTAATTTCAGAACATTATGGGGGTACAAGCCGGGCGCGGTGGCTCACGCCTGTAATCCTAGCACTCTGGGAGGCCAAGGCAGGAGGATCGTTTGAGCTCAGGAGTTCGAGACCAGCCTGAGCAAGAGTGAGACCCCATCTCTACTAAAAAAAAATAGAAAGAAATTAGCCGAGCAACTAAAAATATGTAGAAAAAATTAGCCGGGCATGGTGGCGCATGCCTGTAGTCCCAGCTACTCGGGAGGCTGAGGCAGAAGGATCGCTTGAGCCCAGGAGTTTGAGGTTGTTGTGAGCTAGGCTGACGCCACGGCACTCACTCTAGCCCCGGCAACAAAGTGAGACTCTGTCTCAAAAAAAAAAAAAAAAAAGAATATTATGGGGTACAGATGTTTAGTTATACATATTACCTTTACCCCCCTGAATCACAGCTTCAAGCATGTCCGTCCCCCAGACGATGCACACCACACCCATTAGGTGCGAATATGCCCACCCCCTCCTCCCCACCCCGACCTGCCTGACACCTGATGAATGTTACTAATATATGTGCACTTAAGTGTTGATCAGTGAAACCAGTTTGATGGTGAGTACATGTGGTGCTTGTTTTTCCATTCTTGTGACACTTCACTTAGTAGAATGGGCTCCCGCTCTATGCGGGATAATACAAGAGGTGCTAGATCACCACTGTGTCTTTTAGCTGAATGAAACTTCATGGAATACATATACCGCATTTTATTAATCCACTCATTCTCACTTTCTCTTATTGAGGTGAAACCTTTGCCCCTGAACTCTGCATGCCTCTGTGTGCTGCGGCTGGCAGAATCATTGTTCGTCCTACAAACGTGGTTGTTGGTATGCTCTGTGCTGTGCCGTGGGCCAGCCGTGGGAAGGAGACCTGGTCGTGGGCTTTGCCCCCAAGGAGTTAACAGCTAGAACTTTGGCAGCCCACGAGAAAAACATTGGTGCTTCCCAGAAAAGTACACACGCAGCTATATGTAGCCCATTTTTGTACATAACTCATGACATTCTTTTTTTTTTTTTTTTTTTTTTGTAGAGACAGGGTCTTGCTCTGTCACCCAGGCTGGAGTACAGTGGTGTGATCACAGCTCACTGCAGCCTTGAACTCCTGAGCTCAAGTGATCCTCCTGCCTCAGCCTCCTGAGTAGCCGGGACTGCAGGTGCCACCACCATGCCCGGGTACTTTTTCTTAATTTTTTTTGTAGAGACAGGGTCTCTCTATGTTGCCCAGGCTGGTCGCAAACTCCTGGCCTCAAGCGATCCTCCTGCCACAGCCTCCTGAAGTGCTGGGATTATAGGTGTGAGCCACCGTGCCTGGCCCATGACAGACAATCTTAAAGCCTGTCGTGCCCTCAGATGGTTAGAAGCTTGCTAAGGAGTTGAATCAGTTCTGTAAACATAGATTGAGAACCTGTTATGCACATGCACCAAATCTATAAATAATTCTTATCAGGTATAACAAGGGGGAAAGGATAATAACAAAAATAACAGTAGTAACGGCAGTGATCATTATTTGAACGCTTAAAATGTGTTGGGCGTAGCTTGGATCTCTTAGTGTGAATGGACTCATTTAATTCTTACAGCTCTCCTGGGAAGTAAGCGCTTTATTATCCCCATTTTACAGATGAAGGACCGAGGATCAGGGAAGTTAAGTGGCTTGCCCTCGGTCACACGGGCAGTGTTGAAACTCAGCAGCCTGGCCCCAGAAGCCGCGTTGTCACACCACCTCCCGTGGAGATGCTGAGAGAGTTGGAGAGAAGTGGGTGGGGAAGGGGACGAGAGATTTGGGGTGGATCAGCACTTGTCCCTCCTTGTCCTGCAGAATGAGTAGGGAGAGCCACCCAGTTTCTGAGGACCGGCCATTTTATCCCTGGGGACTGCATCATCCCCACAGCCTCCCTCTGGTGCTGTGACGCCCCTCTCTCCTCGCTTCCAGGAGCTGGAAAAATTGGGCCTTGGCGACAGCGTGGACCTACATGTGTACGAGATTCCGGTTGAGTACAAGACGGTCCAGAGACTCATCCCTGCCCTGTGGGAGAAGCACAGTCCACAGGTGAGCGGTGTGAAGAGTAGGTGCTTCTTCATCAGGACTTGCAGGGGCACACTTCGCATGTGGGTGATTTACGTGGCTTTGTTCCTGTCCCAAACACATGACCCATGCCACAGCCCAGCACTTTTCTGGGTTGCTTTGGAGGCGAGGGAAGAAAGCAAACATTCAGGGCTTCACAAAGCCTGGCTCTGACTCTCTTGACCTCTGTGTCAGTCAGGATGCATTGCGTTATCAGTGACTGTCAAAACACAGCTCAACGTAGCTTAAACACAAAAGTTTGTGTGCTTCAGGTCTGGCTTGATCCAGGTGCTCACGCAGTGTTGTCAGCATTCTCTCGTGGCCTCTCAGCTTCGCTTTGTGTTGCTTTGATTTGCACTGAGGGAAGAGCCTTCTAGTAGTCTCTTCCCTCATGGTGGCAAAGACAGGTGGCTGCTGGCAGCCCTCTTCCTAATTCAGCCACTCACCAGAAAGAGCACCTTTCCTCCTATAATGCCAGCACAGTCCATGGCTGATTCCCATTGGCCAGCTTGGGTCACATGCTGGTCTCCAAACCAATCACTGTGGTGGGAGGAAGGAAGGAATACTCTGATTCACCAGGCCCAGGTCACATGCCCACTCTGGCAGACAGGAGGTGGCACCAGCTCTCTCCAAACCTCCTGGAATGAGAAGTCAGAGTAGGGGGTGGCATAAAGGAACACTGGGTGTGGGAGGGAGTTGTGGCTAATACCAGACATGGTTGGAGCAGAGGCCAGCCAGGCAGGAAGTACACCCTTCCCTACCGCCACAGGGACGTGTGGCCCAGCCAAGGCCGTGGGCTGATAGCAGAGCTCCGTGGGGTCAGGGAAGAAAACCACCAGGGAACCCACCTGGGCTGGTGTTTCTGAAAGGTGAGGTCCTGGTCCCTGTGGGAACCCCACTAGCTTCCCACCCTGGCCTGCCCTTTCAAGGTTCTCCAGGACTGGCTGGAGGAAACAAGCCCGTTTTCCCCATTTTGCAGAGGGGAAGCAGAGGCTTGGTAAGACCGGATCAAAGCATCTGTAAATGGGCTTCTTCCTCTGCTGCATCTATGTAGTCTTGCCTTATTCCCATTAAACAAACAAACAAACAAAAACAGGCTGGGCACGTTGGCTCACGCCTGTAATCCTAGCACTCTGGGAGGCCGAGGCGGGAGGATCTCTTGAGCCCAGGAGTTGGAGGTTGCAGTGAGCTGTGATGATGCCACTGCACTCTACCCGGGGCAACAGAGCGACACTCTGTCTCAAAAAACAACCCAAAAATACACCAAACTTTAACTTAATTACCTTTTCCCAAGTAGGGTGACATTCATGGTTTCCAGGCATTAGGTCATGGGTATGTCATTTTTGTTGGAGGAGGTGGTCACCATTCAATCCACTACATGTCAGGTGCTATTTTATTTTTGCATTCACCAGTATTCAATTTCCTGTGTACCCGATAACACAGTTCCAGGCACTGGGCCTCCAACAGCCAATAAAAACAGCCCAGTTCTTGCTCCCAGGGACATATATTCTCAAGCAACACAATCCAAGAGACATTCTCATGCCAGCCATCTAGAACATTTAAAATTTTCAGCTCAGTGTGGTGGCACATGCCTGTAATCCCAACTACTCGGGAGGCTGATATGGGAGCATCACTTGAGTCCGGGAATTTGAGACCAGCCTGGACAACAGGGTGAGACCCCATCTCTAAAAAAGGAAAAAATTTCCAGTAGCCACATTAAAATCGTAAAAAAAAAAAAAAAAAGGCAAAATTGTCATCTTAAATATTTTAAATTTAACCAGTATATCTAAAATATTATCATTTCAACATGTAATCAATATGAAAAATTAATGAGATATTTCATTTTGTGTGTGTGCTTAGTCTACAAAATCTGGTGTGTGTTTTACACAAATTGCACATCTCGATTTCGATTAGTTGTTTTTCAAGCCACATGTGGCCTGTGGCTGCCACGTGTGACAGCACACTCTTCAACCTAATTTTTAAATGTTCACGTATTTTCTTATAATGCCCCTCTGCTCATGGGCATACACACAAGTAATTAATACAGTAGTTGAAGTTTAACTGTATTCAACTTGGTATCTGCTTTTTATAAATATTGTATCATGAGCATTTAATGACCTAGGTCATTAAAAATTCTCCCTAAACATTATTATGTTAATGGCTGGGTAATTTTTAGTAATTAATATTTTCATTCTCCTATCATTGGGCATCCTAGTTGTTTCCAGAAATTTTCCTCACTCTTATAAGTAATGCTGACGTGACTGTCTTCCTGACATCTCTATTTTTAGGCAAGATTACTGGAAGTTATACCTTGCCTTTTGCATTTGGCAATATGCCTTGAGTATCATTCCAAATGAAACTGCCTTGGGCCTTTTAACAGCTGCATAGTAGTTTATTATTTATTGAACCGACTCCCCATGAATAGCTAGTGAGTTTATTTATGGTGTTTGATTGCAATAACAAGAAGAGCTACAATGAATAACCTCGCATGTTTCAAATGCTTGGCTGTTTCACTTGGCCATACCTTTCTGCCAGAGTGACTCTAGGGTCTATTCCAACAGCAAGAGGTCAGAAACTGTGTAACCTCAGGCTGAGTTCAGTGAGGATGGCACCTACTGCTTTGCCTGGGGGGACCCCTAGTCCCATGATCAGGCCATGTTAAGTCCTGCCTGCCTGTCTGCAGCTGGTGGTGCACGTGGGGGTGTCAGGCATGGCAACCACAGTCACACTGGAGAAATGTGGCCACAACAAGGGCTACAAGGGCCTGGACAACTGCCGCTTCTGCCCCGGCTCCCAGTGCTGCGTGGAAGATGGGCCTGAAAGCATTGACTCCATCATCGACATGGACGCTGTGTGCAAGAGAGTCACCACACTGGGCCTAGATGTGTCAGTGACCATCTCGCAGGATGCCGGCAGGTAGGGCCCTGTGTGGTGGGAGTGAGCGGGGGTTTCCCTCCTCTAATGACCAAGCCTGGTGTTGAACGAGCCAATTATATTGACTTTGGCCTCGTTGGGTGAGCACTCAGTGTGTGCAAGGCACGGTGCTAATTATGCGTATGTAGCAGGTGCCACTGGTTCTGTTCCTGGGACTCATTGTGGACCTGTCACTCCTCTCCGCCGTCAGGTCCCCACCCAGGCCCTCAGCATCTCCCACCTGGGTGCTGCCCCAGCCGCCGCCTCAGTCCTCCTTTCTGCCTCTCCCTCGACCCAAGTGGTCGCTTTCTGTATTAGTTTCCTGGGGCTGCTATCACAAAACCCCGCAAATGGGTGGCTTAACACAACAGAAATGTAGCGTCTTCCAGTTCTGGAGGCCAGAAAGCTAAAGTCATGGTGTCAGCAGGGTTGATTCCTTCTGGGGGCACTGAGGGACAGCCCATTCCAGATCTCTGTCATGGTGGCTGCCAGGGATCTTTGGCTTGTAGAAACGTCACCTCAATCTCTGCCTCGGTCATCACATCACCTTCCCTGTGCCTATCCACATGGCCTTCTGGTATAAGGACAGCAATCACCAGATTTAGTACCCACCCTAATCTAGTATGACCTCATCTTTTTTTTTTTTTTTTTGAGACAGGGTCTCACTCTGTCTCCCAGGCTGGAGTGCAGTGCTATCATCATAGCTCACTGCAGCCTCGAACTCCTGGGCTCAAGCGATCCTCCCACCTTGGCCTCCCAGAGTGCTGAGATTATAGACTCAAGCAACCACTCCTGGCCAAGTCTCTTTTTAAAATGAATTTGTAATCACACAGATAATTCTAGGCTGTATCCTCATACATTCTCACTGTGAAAAATTCTCTTGCCCTCTCTCTTTCCCCTTGGGGACTTCTCTGATGAGTCAGAAACCCGGGCCGTGAGCCCTCCTTCCCATCCCCACGTTGCTGTGCACGCAGGGGCCACTTGGTGGGCAGGTTTAGGGTCTTGCCTCGTTTTGCTTTGCTTTTGTGTGGATGGGGCCATGGCATGCATTTCCTGAGAATTCCCTTCCTCGGGGTTCACTTGGGGGCCACAGCGTGCATCTCGGCGACGGCTCCATTTTCCCTCTCTCTGCTTCCCTCTCTCACTTCCCTGTTGGTAGACAGAGGTCTTCGTTTCCTTCGGGTCTGTCGCACTCCTTATCTACAGCTTCACGGTACTCCACGGTGCAGATAAACCCGAGGTTCACCAAGCCCCGCCGCACCCGGGGACATTTAGGTTGCTTTCTCTTTTTCCGCTTCTAGATATAACAGCATGGCAGTGAACACCCTTGTTTGTGTTTTCTCATACAGATGGTTCCTGACGCTAGATTCTAAAACCTGGACATAGCAGGTCGTAAAGTCTGGGCGATTATAATTTTCCCAACCTGCCGAAGTGCCTTCCCCAGGAGGGCAGCCGATTTCCACTCCCACCAGCCTCCCCCTCTGCCCGCTTCCCTGCATGTGCGACAGCACTGGGAGTTATCAGGTTTTTCCATTTTTGCCAACCTGTGGAGGCAGAAGTGGTGTCCTTTCTTGCAGGTTTCTGGGGAGGTTGAAGGTCCTGCCTTTGGAGGGAGGCTGTGCCCTTGGTCTGCAGATTGACGCTGTGACCTGTTGTGTTCTCTCTCCCACCCCCCACCCCCCGTGGCTTAGGTATCTCTGTGACTTCACCTACTACACCTCTCTGTACCAGAGCCACGGCCGCTCAGCCTTTGTGCACGTGCCCCCGCTGGGCAAACCATACGACGCGGGCCAGCTGGGCAGGGCACTCAGGGCCATCATCGAGGAGATGCTGGGGGTCCTGGAGCAGTCAGAGGGCAAAATCAGCTATTGCCACAAACACTGAGGGCCACTCGACCTCCCGAGACCTCGTCCCGCCAGGGACCCCAAGAGGGACGTCTGCCCTTCAAGGCCTGGCCCCAAAACACAAGCTCATCTGCTGGGGGTTCCTATCTGGATGAGATACCGTGGTGGACACACCTCCTCTTCCTTCTTCTCCGCAAAAGCTCGGGTCGATTTGAAGGAAGCAGCAGAAGATTTTTTCTCTATTCCTCCTTGCATCTGGGGACACAGCTGCTGTGGCCAGCGGGCCCGGGTTTTCCCAGAGAATCTTGGTCCAGCGGATCTACGCCCTGCAGCCCCGTGGCCAGTGCCACCTGTCATCTGCTTTTCTAAGTCTGTCGGTGGAGGAATTCCGGAGCTCAGTTTATATCCCTGACTGGCTTTCCCCACACTGAAAAGCTTCGTGAAGAGTCTCTGCCTTTGAACTGTGCCCTGATAGCCTGGCAGCCCCAGAAAAGGCCGCCTTGGGGTGCGGCTTGCCTTTTTTTCTTTCTTTCTTATTCTCTTTTTAAAAACAATAGTGCTAGTTTGGGTGCAGAGTAATTTATATTCCCTTTGGTTAAACGTGGGCTTTAGCCACCAACAAAAGTGTCTTTTCTTTGTCCTGGGCTGTGGCCCCTTCTGCCTCCTGCCCTGAAAACTGGATTTAAGACGCCGTATCTTTGTTCCAGAGCCCCTTTCGCTCAGGACATGGGGCCCGTGGCCAGGCCACGTGGTGGGGCTGCTACCCCAGGTGTGGCCATAAAAGGCTCAGCCCTTTCAACACCCAAGCTGTGAGCTGTGCCCACAGAGACAGGGTCACCAGTGGAACCGCAGATTTCGTCTGCTTTTGACTTTGATTTGGAATATGTAAAACTTCAAGCAACTGCAAACCCACCGAATGGCCTGGATTTTCAAGGTCTTGCTGCTGGGGGCGAGTTCCTTGTTCTCTGTAAGGGGTGCTCTATGAAACAGGGGCCTGGGGGCTGGGGTTTGCAGAGCTCTGCATGTCTGGGCATGTTTGAGCAGGAGGAAGACGGGGCAGCCAGCGGGTTTTTCTGTAGATGGTTTTTGGACACTCGCCCAGGAGTTAGGAGTAAATTTTTATCTCACTCTCTGCAACTTTGAACTCCCCAGGCAGGGACAGGGTGACGTTCCTTAGTGGGTAGCCACATTCAGCAGGACCATGACACCCTCAGACAGGGCGAGAGGGGTGGCCACGACACAGGGAAGGCAATTGAGCAAAATGCGCATTTTGGAAACCGTTTTCTATTTTTTTGGAGGAAACGTGGTTTTACCGTCCCGCCCTCGCCCCAAGTGTGACGCGGCTGGGATCTGAATCCATGTTGGGTCCCACTGGTGTTTCCCCGGCATTCGGTGCTTTTTCAAACAGCTGAGACTTTTGCTTTGTTTTGTTTTCTTCAACATCCACCTTCCTTCCTGCATGTTCCCGTGCCGGGCGGTTGCTGCCTCTGCTGAGCCGCTGCGCCGTTTGGGAACCGGGTCGTTGGGTTTCTACGAAACGTGTTGTCTGAGTCGTGGGCTTTCTCTGGAGGGGAAGGTGGGGGCTGGTGGGTGACTCAGGGTGGGAGCCTGGCGGCGGGTGCGGACGTGGCCAGCAGGTGGGAGCCATCGGGACTCTGCAGTTCCCGCCACCCGGCCCAGCCCAACCTTGGCTGGAAGCACCCTGTCGGTGTCCCCAGGCCGCGCTCTGGGTCTCCTGTGGAGTCTAGAGCATGGGGTGTCACTGCATCTGCCAGGCCTGTTTCTGTGCGTGGAAGCCGTGGCTCTTTTGAAGGTAGCGGACTCAGACAGCTGGGCCCGATCTGGGGGGCTCCGAGGAGGAAACAGGTCTTGGCAAGATGGGGAAGGAAGAGGGGTGGGCGGTGAGTCAGTCCGGGCCGAGCTGAGCAACTGCCCTCCACAGCTCCATCTTTTGTGGGTCCTCATGTCACCTCTGCGCTTCAAGCACCGTGTGACTTAGCCCTGTAGAGAGAGAACTTCCTGTTCGACTGCTGTCGAGTGTGTGCGCGTCATCTTCGTGTGCCTGGGGCGGTTCAGCTTTTCCTCATCAAGTCGAACCAGAATCTCGTCCTCCTCCATAAAGCACAGCATTGGGCTCATTTTTATTTTCTCTTTGTTAATTTTTAAAAATCTTTTTCTGTTGGTGGAACTCATCTGTGCACTCCATGGCATATCTGTCTGCCTTTGGTGGGTCTGGGCTTAAAATGTCCTCATTTAAGGAGGCGGGTGGACCAAGTGCCATTCCCTCTCCTCTCTCATTTTCAGAGGCGGGGGCGGCGCAGCCCTTGGCAGGTGTCTGGGAGCGAGATGGGGGCGAGGGATGGAAGGATGGGCTGAGGAATGTGGTGGGAAGGGGCAGTGAGGCTGGTGGGGGGCTTTCCTGATGCGACCCTGTGGAGAATGCTGAGTGGGGTCGGGGGTGCAGGAACAATGATCGGGGTCTCTGGTGTTCTAATCGGCCTGGTGATGGCATTGTGTTTAAGATGCCAGAGCTGTGCACCTCTATTCCTTTATGCCTTCCCTCAGCCCCTCAGCGCCCCCTCCCCACCAAAAAGAAGGTCAGTGGCATGTGCATGAGGATGTAGCTTGCAAAAGAAATAAGACGGAGGGGAAGGAAAGAAAGGCAGGGATGTGAGGGTGCTGGATGGAGCTCGGTGGCACTGAGCCCACCTGTCCCAATCAAGGGGTGGAACAGCTGAGATCCCCGAGGCCACTTGGGGGGGGCCAGTCTGGGCTGGAATGGGATGGGGGATGGGGACTGACATCACAGCCAGATCTTTCTGGGGAAATGTCCCAGATGGCAGACGTTTCAGCAAGGAAGAGAATCCCCTGCTCTGCTCTTTGCTGGCATAGAAACATCTAGAACAGAAAGGATCTACTATGGCAGAATCAGGTTGGCTTTTTGTCTTAGAGGTTTCTACTGAGAAGCAAGACCAGCTGGCGTGTGTACATCCTCGCGCCCGCATCCCCAGCGGTGACCAGGCGGGGAGGGGGTGCGGGCAGCGGCTTGTGGAAATCTACGCCCCCCCCCCCTTTTTGGCCAACACTGTCTAGACTGTCAACTTTTGACCTCCCCACCCCTTGTAGTGTCTGAACCCAGAAGTCCCCTTCAGGGATAGCAGGACAAAGCCCCACTTTTCCCCGTGGCCCCAGCCTCTACCCTCTGGAAGCTCTTGCGGTGCCGAGGCCACGTGGGCCGCTGATGGTGGTTGCAGAGGCAGAGGCAGGGTAACTGCCAGGTCCCCTGTGTGGCCACAAATCTCACGGCATCCACCCTCAAGAGGGGGCAGAAAAGGGCTTTGTTTTTATATCCCAGATACAATTTCTCTTCCCCGGGCACAAGTGCCTCCTGAGGGCCTAGGGCTGCCAGCTGGGAGGAGAAACATCTCTGTTTTTGCAGCGAGGAGACAGATGGAGGGCTGCTAGGGTTCCACTTAGACCCTCGTGCCCAACGCCCACGTCCGGAAAGGTAATTCCTGGGTGGACGCCAAACACACTTGCCAAGAGGCTCTGTCCACTGGTTTTGGGGACAGTTGTCGCAAGCTGAGTGTCAGGGCCTCCCAGGCCTTGGGGAGACCCAGTCCAACCACAAACTGCTCCTCCTCTCCCAAATTCTTTTCTCCTCCCCACTCACTCCCTAGAGCCCCCTCCAATTGCCCAGAGACCCACAGAAGTGCCTGCCTCTCCAACGCTCCTGACGCACAAAGCAGGGGGACAGGAATCGGCCATTGGGAGGTGGCCATGGCTCCTGACTACCCAGGCCTGGGTCACCCCAGCCACTTGCAGGATGCAGTTCTGGGGCCCAGAGGCTTTTGTGTCCTGATATTTTGTCTTAAGGAAATCCCCCGGGAGCCAGTTTCGAACAGTGCTGTCTGCTGGCCAAGGCCTGCGGTGTCCAGGCCCTAACTGGAGGCCAAGAAGGCCACACTTGGGCCTTAGGAAGTTCACTTTATGCCTGCCCAGGGAGTACCTGGCTTTTTAGGGGGCTCCCCCTACATCTCAGGTTTCTATCTTGCCCTAAATTACTCTCTAGGAAAAACTCTTCTTGCTGAAGGTGACTGTGTTTTCTGTCCCCAAAGGAGGGCTTGGCCCGTCCAGCCTCAGCCTGGCTTCTCCCTGATGCCCAGAACTCCGGCCAGTGCCTTGTCTGAAACCCCCGTGCCTGGGATCCCTGGGCAGAGAAGGATCTGCC
>CM052442.1:86177559-86191216 GCA_028533085.1 Varecia variegata | reverse complement strand
GTCTTCAGCGGGTGGTCCGGTGCCTGGCTGGCGCTATGTGCTGAACGGATAGTGGCGACAGGACGTGTGTACTGTTCTCCTGCCTCCCAACCGGGGGCCTTGGTTCTCATGCACAGAGAGGTTTAGGAACTGGCGGATGGTCACACAGCCAGTGGGGGCGGGTGCTGGAATTTGACCCATAAGCTGTGCCGACCTGCAGCATGTGCAATATTCAAAATCCCCATGCCCCTGGCAAGGGGTGCCATTGCCACCTCTTACAGAGTGACTGAAGCTCTGCTTGTTGAAGCCCATGTCTCCCCTGTCTCGGCCAGGGCGAGAGGGAGCTGGAATGGGGACCCAGGCCGGCCTCTCAGGAGGGGCAACTTGAAGAGCACAAACAGGCCATGTTCATTCCTCTGCGTCTGTCCTCAGCAGAAATAAGAAGACACTCCTGGCTTTCTGTGGTTTCTGAAGAATAAACCTTTGAAACCAAAAGGGCTTTAGCAATAAGGAAAATGTCTTGGGGAAGGTGGGTCCCATGGGACAGGTATACATCCTCAGAGTCACTGAGGACTGAGGGTCTTTGCATCCCTGCAGCCCCAGGTGTAAATGTAGATGCTTTCCCTCCATGGCTGGTGGAAGGTGGAAGGGGTCCTTTTTTTTTTTGAGATGGGATCTCGCTCTGTCACCCAGGCTGGAGTGCAGTGGCGTCATAGCTCACAGCAGCCTCCAACTCCTGGGCTCAAGTGATCCTCCTGCCTCAGCCTCCCGAGTAGCTGGGACTATAGGCGCGTACCACTGCACCTGGCTAATTTTTGTATTTTTTTTTTTTTAGAGACGGTGTCTTGCTATGTTGCCCAGGCTGATCTCAAACTCCTGGCCTTAAGTGATCCTCCCACCTCGTCCTCCCAAAGTGCTGTGATTACAGGCATGAGCCATCGCACCTGGCCCTTTGGTCCTTTTTATATGGGGGATCCTTTCCCTAAAACCCAGCACCCTCCTATTGCCTCCTTGGCCCTGTAGGGGAGGGAAAAAAGTTGCTTCCCTCTGCCCTAGGTTCTTTGGCTGGTCTGCAAATTAAATTGACGTAAGACGGATTAACAGGAGAAAAACAATTGTCATCACATATATACACACGGGAGTCCCACAAAATTATGAGATCCAAAGAAGCAGGCACATGATTTAGGTTTCTGCACCATCCTGAGCCACAGAAAGGACTCGGGGCTTCTGCTGGGGGTGGGGTGACACTGGGGGTGACACTTTATGGGAAGTCGAGGGGCAGAAGTGCCTGGTGAACAAAGGCTGCCTTGTCTTGCTGACAAAATCTCTCAGGTGATAAGAGTTGTCCTGGAGCAGCTGTTTCTGGAACAGACACCTTTACTAATAAAAATTTCCTTTATAAGTCATAAGTTTCTTTTATAGGAGGGCAGAGCTACTCCCGTATTTGCAGTTTCTCAAAATAACCAGCTCAAAATGATCACTGTGCCAAAGAGGTGTATTCGGGGGTGGCATATTATGGTCTCCTACAGTCACATTTTGGGGTGGCATGTCCTGACCCACAGTAGCCCAGTGGGAACCTCTGTCTCCCCTTGGCCGCGCTGACTGGGGAAAAGCCCCCTGACACCAGTGGCACCCTACAAGTTGCAGGCAGAGAGAGGAGTGGATAACCCGAGTGGAGGAACTGAGAGTGGGTCACGCGGGAGAGGTAACAAGGCCAGATTGGGCAGGGCCTCGAGGCCTGGGGAGAAGTCAGAGTGTTCTTTTAAGGGTGCTGAGACTCCAGAGGAGGGACCCGGGCCACCCTTTGCTTTCCTGAGCCTTGGTTTACCCCTACCTCATGGGGCTTTTCTGAGAATTCAATGAGATTCTGCTTTTACAGCTCTTAGGTTGGTGCCTGGCGCATAGCTGCTGCTTAATAATATACTTGTCATTACCTCCTCCTCCAGGGAGCCCTCCTGGCTGCTCCTCTGACTCCCACGGCCACCTGAGTGCCCCCATCACAGCACTCTGGATAGTGACCGACTGTTTCCTTCCATGAGGGGGTGGGTGGGGCTGCCTGGGGCTCCCTCTGTGTCACCCACACCCAGCACAGCGCCAGGAGAGGAGGGAGCAGAGCCATGAGTTTTGCCATCTCATCCTGAGGCCAACGGGGGTGCAGTGAGGCAGCCGGGCCTCCCAGGAGTGAACGACAGGAGGGAACACCAGGTTTTTGTCATCAGGGGTCCCAGCCTCAGGAGGCCCCTCATCCCATGGCTGCGCCAGTCACCCAGGAAGTGCCTACTGTGCGCCGAGCCCTGGGCTGGGGACACCGCAAGGATCAGGGGCTCCCAGGCTGGAGTACAGCATGGCGGGCACAGCCGTGACAGGGGACGCACAGGCAGCTGAAGGGTCCAAGGCAGGACCCGTGAGGCTCATCCCAGGATGGCACTCGGAGAGGCCGAGCTTGGCTCCATTCCACTGGGGTTCCCTCAGCTCAGGTGAGGGTCTCAGCCTCCATTCTTGCCCTTCCATCCTGAGCCTTCCACCGTCTGACTGCTAGACCTCTCACACCCTCCATGGCTCTCCTTTGCCCACGGGAGAAAGCAGGACTTGTCCACTGGGCATTGGAACCCCCATTCCCTCATTTCTGCCGAGCCTGGGCTGTCTCGATTTTCCCTGTCCCCTCTTCCCAAGAAGCATCCTCCCCACATCCTTCATGGATGCTTGGCGCACTCCTATGTATCCCTCAAAACCCAAGGTTTGGGGGAAGATGCTGAGATCGTCTTGAGACATGGCTGAGTGTGACAGCTCTGGGTAGGGGAGAGGGGTTCAAAGGTCAGCACCGGAAATCCGGGCCGAGTCCTGCGGCCCACTCTGCGGTCACCCTTCCTGCTCCCTCTCCAGAGTTCTGGCCACTTGCCTCCAGGCAGTTCTACAAGGAGTGCCTCAGACCTGCCCGGACATGTCTGGGTCCCTCAGAAGCTGGGAGGGGCGGGTCAGGCTGCCACCTCCCCACACCACACTGTATGGTGCTTGTGTCGGGCAAGGACATCAAGGGGCAGAGATGGACCTAGTCGGCCAAGGATGAAGATTTGGGATGCTGGGTGACTCAAGCTCTGTGCTGGAAGACTCAGGCCCAAGGCTACCCTACTCCGGGCCTCAGTTTCCCCCTGTGACACAGAGCAGACCCTGTTCCCGCCTGGCACAGCTGCATGTCGAAGCTCAGCCAGGATCTGGCATCCAGCAGGTGCTTTATAAATGCACACTGTGGTTAGCAGAATTATTATAGGAGCGCGTGTGCCAACTGGGGTGCCAGGGCGGGTAGTGCAGTGGGGAGGGCCAGGGTCACCCGACCGATGGCTTGCAGGCGGCCGGCACGTGGGGAAGCCTCAGCTGACCCACTTCCTGCCCAGCTCTGGCTGACCCGGTGGCCCCCCCTGGCCAGGAACCTACACAGCCGGTCCCAGGGGCTGAGCTGACCACTTCCGCCCCCTGCGAGCCCAGCCTGCTGACTCATGCTCAGCTGCCACTACCGGCCCCCCCTGGCTGCCCCCAACACTTGGGGGGAGGTGGGGATCTGGCAGGAGCCCAGAATGTGAGGGAGGTCACAGCTGGGAAGCGTTGTGCAGGAGCCTGAAGTCCCGGCCTTAACTGCCTGGCAAATTCAAACCTGCCCTCCGCAAGGAAAAGATTTTTTTTTTAATTGGGGGTTTTTTTGGACAGTAAATTAACCTCAATCACAATTTCAAAGTTTTGGATGTCAATACATCCATAAAGAAATCGAAGACCGGGCGCAGTGGCTCACGCCTGTAATCCCAGCACTATGGGAGGCCGAGGTGGGAGGATCACTTGAGTCTAGGAGTTTGAGACCAGCCTGAGCAAGAGCGAGACCCCGTCTCTACTAAAAATGGAAAAATTAGCCGGGTGTGGTGGCGGCACCTGTAGTCCCAGCTACTCGGGAGGCTGAGGCAGGAGGATCGCTTGAGTCCAGGAGTTGGAGGCTGCAGTGAGCTGTGATGACACCACTGCACTCTAGCTCTGGTGACAGAATGAGACTCTGCCTCAAAAAAAAAAAAACAAAAAGAAAGAAAGAAAGAAAAGAAAAACATTGAAAAGACAAGCCACGGACTGAGAGACGTTATCTGCCATGCATTTAGTTGACCAAGGAGAAGCTTCCAGAACATCTGAAGGCCTCACAGACACCACTAGACTAAAGGGAAAAACAAAACAAAACAAAACCCACTAGACAGAAAATGGGCAGATGGTATTGTTTTCTGGGGCTGCCATAACATTGACCACAAACTTGGTGTCTTAAAACAAGAATTTATTCTGTCACGTTTCTGGAGGCCGGAAGTCCGAAATCAAGGTGTCGGCAGAATTGGTTCCTTCCAGAGGCTGTCGGGGCTCAGAACATGATACCCCGCAGTGTGGCCTTTGGCAGGCAGAGTGCTTGGGCCTAAAGCAAACCGGAAGGCAGCAGAGCAAGGTCTCTCTGACCTTCTCCCGCCCCCTCTCTTGCCCCTCTTTCGCCCCGAAGTGAGTCATGGAAAACAGAATTCCTCTTCCCAAAGGCAAGTCATAGAAACTGGAACCTTCTCCCCACAAATAAGCTGTAAAACCTAAAAAGGTCACTCTCTCCCTTCTCCGTTGAAGACCCTTATTCCAAAGGGGTCCTGCTCCATGCCCTGAAGGCATGAATGGCATCCAGCAGGTGCTTCATAAATGCACACAATGATTTTGCTACCCAAAGAAGCCAGCCTGTCGCCATTAGACTGTATCCTTTGTTCCATCCCATTTCTACACATTCTTCACTGAACGGAAGTATAAAGACAGTTGTCCCTGGGACTATGATGACGCTGCTGCACTCTAGCCCAGGTGACCAGAGTAAGACCCCGTCTCACTAAAAAAAGAAAGGCCAGTCATCTCACCCTTCTTTGACTCTCATACTTTGTGCGTGGCTCCGGTGCCCCTGCATGCCATAAATTTTGTTAGGTTTTGTTTTCCTGTTTATCTGTCGATGGTCAATTCAGCAGACTTAGACTGGAATCTTCAGAGGGAAAAGTTTGCACTTCCTTGTAGCTCTGATGGAGAACCTGTTCCAGCCTCTCTCCTGGCATCTGGTCCGGGAAAGACTGGTCCACAGAGACGGCAATCCTCTTGCAAGACAGCTCGACCACATGTCGCACAAACAATGCTGCTCAAACTACAGACGCTGGACTTGGAAACTCTCTGTCATCCGCCATGGTCACCAGACCTTGCACCAACTGACTACCACTTCTTCCAGGCTTTGGACCACTTCTTGCAAGGAAAAATATTCAATCCTCAACAGGCTGTGGAAAATGCCTTTGGCGATTTCATTGCTACTGGCTCTCCAGGCTTGGCTGGCTGGCATAAGCAAGCTACTGTCAAGATGGCAACACTGTGTTGAGAGTTTAGGCGCACACTTTGAACAGCAGTACTGATTCTTGTTTGAGATATAATAAACTACACTTCTGATTCGAAGTCGGACATTTCTTATTAAATGACCTAAATATGACAGCATCACTCCTTTTAACGGCTGAACAGTTAAATCGGTACAGTCTATGTACCGATAGACCACATTTTGTTCACCCACCCAGCTGTTGATGGACACTTGAGTGTTTTCCACCTTTTGGCTGTTGGTTACTCTGAATAACGCTGCTGTGCACATGGGGCACCAGTATTGCTTTGAGTCTCTGCGTTGAATTCTTTTGGGTCTATGCCTAGAAGTAGCATGGCTAGGTCACGTGGTATTTCTGAATTGAGTTTTCGAGGAACTCCAAACTGTCTTTCCCAGCAGTCGCACCATTTCCCCTTCCCACCAGAAGTACAGGAAGCTTCTAATTTCTTCACACCAATGCTTGTCATTTTGACGCTGGCCATCCTCGTGGGTGCAAAGTGGTACCCCATCGGGGTTCTGATTTGCATTTCCCTGATGCCTAAGGACGCTGAGCATCTTCTCACGTGCCTCTCGGCCATTTGTATGTCTCTGTTGGAAAAATGTCTATTCAAGTCCTTTGCTCATTTGTATGTGGGTTGTTTGTCTTTTAAGAGTTGAGTTATAGGAGTTCTTTACATACTGTCTTTATCCAACCTTGGCTTCCAGTTTCTGATGAGAAACGCGGTGCTAACCTTATTGGGGAGACTTGCGTGTGATAAGCTGCTTCTCTTTTGCTGTGTTCTAGATTGTCTGTTGTCGGACAGTTTGATCGCAATGTGTCTCAGTGCGGGTCTCTTTGAGTATATTCTACTTAGAGTTTACTAAGCTTCTTAGATGTGTAGATTCATATATTTAATCAAATTCATTAACTTTGAGGCCATTATTTCCTCAAATATTCTTCCCACTCTTTTATCATCTCTCTTTTTCTCTCTCTCTCTTTCCTTTTCTCTTCCTCCTTCTCCTGGGCTCAAGAGATCCTCTTGCCTTGGTCTCCTAAACTGCTAGGATTACAGCCATGAGCCACCGAACTTGACCTCTTTATTTCTTTTTCACATTTTCTTTTAGCTCTTTGAGAGTATTTAAGACTGTTTTATTTATTTATTTATTTATTTAATTTATTTTTGGAGACAGAGTCTTGCTCTGTCACCCAGGCTAGAGTGCTATGGCATCAGCCTAGCTCACAGCAACCTCAAACTCCTGGGCTCAAGCAATCCTCCTGCCTCAGCCTCCCAAGTAGCTGGGACTACAGGCATGTGCCACCATGCCCGGCTAATTTTTTCTATTTTTTGTAGAGACGGGGTCTTGCTCTTGCTGAGGCTGGTCTTGAACTCCTGATCTCAAGTGATCCTGCTGCCTCAGCCTCCCAGAGCGCTGGGATTACAGGAATGAGCCACTGTGCCCAGCCTAAGACAGTTGTTTTAAAGTCTTTGTATAGTAAGTCTGATGTCAGGGCTTCCTTAGGGATGACTTCTGTGAATTGATTTTGTTCTTTTGAATGGGCCATATTTTCCTGTTTCTTTGTATGCCTTCTGTTTTTTCTAAATTAAAAACTGGGCATTTGAATATTATAATATGGTAACTCTGGAAATCAGATTCACCACCTTCCTGAGGGGCTTCCAGGTTTTACTTTCGTTTTTAATTGTTGAGGGCTGTAGTAGCCCCTTTGTTTAGATACTTTTCCAAACTATTTTGGCAAAGACTGCATTCCTTGTCATGTGTGGTCACTGAAATCTCTGTTCCTTTAGCTCAGGTTCAGCTAACCTTTTGACAGAGATGTCCTTGAAATGGCAGAAGCTAAAAAAGAAAAAGCAAAACAAAGCAAAAGAATTCACCTGCCCCAGGCTTTGCAGGTGGCATCTGTGCTGGGACACTCCTTCCACACTTCACCAGCTGGCCCTGAGTAGAGGGAGCAATGCGTGGTGAAAGCTTAGCGTCTTCTCACGTCTTCTCTGACCATGACTCTGCCCTTGACATCCACATGGATTCATAAATTCCCCCATATACCTGGGGGCTTTTGTCCTACATTCCCAAAGCATTGTCCCCAGCTTCTCTGCCCAGGCTTTAGGTGGTCTGGGGTATGTTTCCATGGTAATCTTTTGCCCAGGCATTTGCGGGCTGCTAGTGCAACCTGCAGTGTCTTCAAGCCATGCTTGTCACCTTTCCAGCCTGATTTCTGAGTTAAGCAATGCAACGACAGCCACCCTATGTTAGAACACACCTATGTGACAATTTGTGAAAAGGATCTGCTCTGCTCCCTCCAGGGACTGGGGTACCCTGCTGGGAACACGGGCTGCTGCAGCTACAAGACCACGGCTGAACCGGGAAGAGGGTTAGACAAGGACAAGTGAAAATGCCACAAAGATTTCCTGCTGTTTTCAAATTGCCTTTTCTTTTTCTCTTTTTCTTTTTTCTTCCTTTTAAGAGCTAGAGTCTCACCTTGTCTCCCAGGCTGGAGTGCAGTGGTGCAATCAAAGTTCACTGCAGCCTCGAACTCCTGGGCTCAAGCGATCCTCCTGCCTCAGCCTCCCAAGCAGCTGGGACTACAGGCATGCACCACCACACCTGGCTAATTTTTTAAAAACTTTCTGTAGACATGATTTTTTACTATATTGCCCAGGTTGGTCTCAAACTTCTGGCCTCAAGTGATCCTCCTGCCTCAGCTTCCTAACGTGCTGGGATTACAGGTGTGAGCCACCATGCCCAACCTGCCTTTTTCTTTTTTTTACTTTTGAGACACAGTCTTGCTCTGTCACCCGGGCTAGAGTGCAGTGGCATCGTCATAGCTCACTGCAACCTCAAACTCCTGGGCTCAAGTGATCCTCCTGCCTCAGCCTCCTGAGTAGCTGGGACTACAGGCACGACACCATGCCTGGCTAAGTTTTCTATTTTTAGTAGAGATGGGGGTCTCACGTTTGCTCGCTGACCTGCCATTTTCCTTGATTTCACATTTCCTGAGTTGCTGCAAACCTTTGACGGTTTTCCAGAGTTATGACAAAGTTGGTTCTGACGGTTTTTGGTTGTTTGATGTTTCTGTGGGGGAAGGAAAGCTTGGAGATGCCTACTCCACCATTTTGCTGATGATGTTTTAAATATGCCTACTCACCTAATATATATATATATGTCATAAAAACATGCAGGAGGATTGCCTGAGACCAGGAATTTGAGACCAACCTGGGCAACATAGCAAGACCCCATTTCTACAAAAAATTCAAAAATTAGCTAGGTGTGGTGGTGGCGCCTGTAGTCCCAGCTACTGGTGAGGCTGAGGCAGGAGGATCACTTGAGCCCAGGAGTTCGAGACAACAGTGAGCTATGATTGCATCATTGCAATCCAGCCTGGGTGACAGAGCAAGACCTTGTCTGTAAAAATAAACAAAAAATAACATGATCAAATCCTGATTTCAGAAGGGGCTTCCCTGAGATTGGGGAGAACATGATTGCGGGGAGCCCCTCAACTCTTCAACTCCCTTAGGAATGCTTTTTAAATTTAGCTGGGCGCTGGGCAGGTGGATGTTGGTTATTTTATTATCAGTACTTTTGTGTATGCCTGAATATTTTATAATGAAAAATAAAACTGACAGGAACAGGTCTGACAGTTTTTCAACAAGTTAAACAATGACCCAGCAATTCCACTCCTCAGTATAGACCCAAGAGAGCTAATACAGATATTCAAACAAAAATGTGTACACACATGTTTATGGCAGCATTATTCATCGTAGCCAAAATACAATATAGACATTGTATGATTCCATTTGCATGAAATATTTGGAATAAATAAATCTATCTATAAAGACAGAAAGTAGGTTAGAGGTTGCCAATGTTGAAGGGGGCTCAGGAGTGACTATAACAGAGATGGGTCTCCTTTTGGGGTGACGGGGATGTTCTGGAACTAGACAGAGGTGATGGTTGCACCACATTGTGAATTTACTAAAATGCCACTGAATCACACACTTTTTTTTTTTTTTTTTGAGATAGAGTCTCACTCTGTTGCCTGGGCTAGAGTGCCGTGGCATCAGCCTAGCTCACAGCAACCTCAAACTCCTGGGCTTAGGCGATCCTTCTGCCTCAGCCTCCCAGGTAGCTGGGGCTACAGGCATGCGCCACCATGCCTGGCTAATTTTTTTTCTATATATATTTTAGTTGGCCAGATAAATTTCTTTCTATTTTTAGTAGAGACGGGGTCTCGCTCTTGCTCAGGCTGGTCTCGAACTCCTGACCTCGAGCGATCCACCCGCCTTGGGCTCCCAGAGTGCTAGGATTACAGGCGTGAGCCACCGGGCCTGGCCTGAATCACACACTTTTAAATGCTTAAAATGGTAAATTTTCTGTGCATTTTACCACAATAAAGACATTTAAAGAAATAAATCAATAAAACTGATGTTGCTCAAGAAGCAACTCCTGCCACACATTGAGCAGTTTGGGGGGCGCATTAACATGCTCATGGGCTTTTGAACCTCACCCTGGCCCTAAAGATGTGCAGATAAACCTCTTTCAGGCGAGGAAACTGCCTTTGACAAGGAAAAGATTCGGAGACGTGAAGTGCTCATTTGCCCAGGTCCCTGAGCCAAGCACGGTTGGAACCAGGCCTGACTCCTGTCAATGGCCTTGTGGTCCTGGGTCAGTTTCCAAGCTCCTTGGGGCCTGGAGCTGCCGATCTGAGAATTCCCCACCTCAGGGGCTTTGAACATGCTGTGTCCCCTGCCAGGAACACCTTTCCCTCTACTCCTCCCATGCCTAGAAATTTTTTCTTTTACAACTTAAAAGAAAGCCTGGCACATAATAGGTGCTCAAGAAATATTCATGGAATGAATGAATGAATAGATGGATGGATGGATGGATGGGTTCCTTTAAAGCACCCCTTGTGTGAGCACAAATGAGCATGACAGTCAATCCTCAAGGTTTTGGCCTGTCGAAGGCTCAGGACATTGAAGGAGAAAACTGGCACAGAAAGGTCAAGCCACCTGCCCAAGATCACACAGCTGGGAATTGGCAGAGTCAGGATTTGAACCTGGGTCTCCCTTTTCCGAGCCTGCATTCGTCCCATCATGCCCAGATGTTGCAAGTGGACCGTATGCCCACACTGCACTCACATCACTCCCACGCCACACTGGCCCCCTGGGGTGGCTGCACTGCCCTCCTTTCAGAGGCTTGGGGGGATAGAGCAGACTCGGAGACCAGCTACTTGGGGTTCCAACCCCAGCCCTACTGGCTTCTGGCCACGTGGTCTTGAGAAGCCCAGCTCTCTGGCCTCAGTTTGTCATCTGTGTAATGGAGATAAGGTGTCCATCTCGTCAGGCTGCATAAAGATTATACCTCAAGCACCTGACACATAGTAGCTGCTCAGAAAATGTCCCCTTGGTGTCTTCATTTGTTTTCTGTTGCTTATAACGGAATGCCCCAAACTGGGAAATTTATAAAGAAAGCTAATTTGTTTCTTACAGTTATGGAAGCTGAGAAGTCCAAGGTCGAGGGGTTGAACCTGGTGAGAGCCTTGTTGCCGGTGGGGACTCTGTGGAGTCCGTGGTGACAGGGGCATCATGTGATGAGGTGCTAGGCATGCTAGCTAAGGTCTCTCTTCCGCTTATAATAGTTGCATGGAGCCGCCCGTCCCATTCCAGTGACAACCATCAATCCACAGATGGATTAATCCACTCACGAGGGCAGAGAGTTCTCGTGGGCCAGTCACCCCACCTCTTTTGTTTGTTTGTTTGTTTGTTTTTTAGACAGGTTCTTGCTCTGTCACCCAGGCTGGAGTGCAGTGGTGTCATCATAGCTCACTGCAGCCTCCAGCTCCTGGGCTCAGCAATGCTCCTGCCTCAGCCTCCCGAGTAGCTGGGACCACAGGTGCCGCCACGACACCTGGCTAATTTTTCTTTTTAGAGATGAGGTCTCACTATGTTGCCCAGGATGGTCCATCACCTCTTAAAGGCCCCATCTCTCAATATTGTCACATTCGTGATTCAGTTTCAGCATGCGAAGAAGAAGAGGACAAGGCCATGTGACAGTGGAGGCAGAGGTTGGAGTGGTGTGTCCACAAGTCAAGGAAACCAAGGACTGCCAGCAGCCGCCAGAAGCCAGCAGGCAGGGACGGGGCCGATTTTCTCCTAGACCCGTCAGAGGAAGCGTGGCCCTGCCGACACCTTGATTTTGGACTTTTGGCTTCCAGAACTGTGAGAGAAGAAATCTCTATTGTCTTAAGCCACCAGGTTTCTGGTACTTGTTACAACATCTACAGGAAACTCATACAGTGACACTGGGGCTTGGTCCCTGAGAAGGCCCTGGTCTGGGGGCAGGGCACAGAGCCCTGTGTGGCCACAATGGGACAGGAGTGAGGACCCTCAGCCTGAGGAAACCTGGGAGAAGAGTAGGGAAGGCTTTCTGGAAGATGGGGCATTGAATCTGGGGTTTAAGAGACAAATAGGAGTTCACTAGCTCAGGCAAGCAAAGTTTCCTTCCAAGCAAACTTCCCCAGGCCTGTCTGAACCCAGCCCTGGCTGCAGCTGAAACACCATTGCCCAACGGCATGTAGTAACAGTGGTTCTTTGTTCTATAATCTTGGGATCACAGCTCTAATCCAGACCCACCTACTCAGTGCTGTCAGTATCAGGCGTTAAACCACCGAGGTTTGGAGATTTGGAGAGATTACTCAACAGTCCCGGAGTCTGCCTGGCACCTCCTGGCTGAGCCAGGATTCAAACCCAGGGCTGGCTGTGGAACTCCCAGAGGACACAGGCCCGCACTGACCTCGACAGACAGTCACTCTGACCCACGGACTTGCAGGAGATTTTTTAAATAATGTGCTTTTTTTGCCTCTTGCAAATTTCGTGCCATGAGCGTATTTGCCTTTGATCATGGGAAACAAACAATAAAAGTTAGTTTCAATCTTTTCTCGTGTGTTGTGTATGTTTGACAAGGGCGTGGGTAACTGGCAGCGGGGAGTGGGGGGATATTCTGGGGCCCAGCCAGGGGGAGGGAACGGCCTGACCCTTGGCCTGCAAGCTCTGTTTACCTCCACCCCGCTCCACCTTCAAGGACTAGTGAAAGCTGTCGGTGAGAACACAGGGTCCGGCCCGCTGAGCTCACCTCTGGTGGGCTGCCCAGAGCCCGCCCCACCTGGCCTCTTAGCTTGGCAATGAGGTCAGCGATGAGGTCATTGACTAAAGATATTGGGAAGCAGAGCTGGGTTGGCCTGGCCACCCCACTCCAAAGTTTGGCTAAGTGAAAACCGCCATGGGGGGTCGGCCCCACTCCCAGGGGCTTTCCCTGGTGTCGTGCCCCTTTGGGAAATTCCATGAATAAAATGAACTAGTTACAGCTTCTGCTGGTGACAGACACCCAGTTGTGAGCCAGCACTTCTGCACCAGGGAGTGGAATACTATACAGCAAGGAAAAAGGACAGACCATGCAGTGGACACCCAACAACACGGTCACGCACAAACATGGTGCTTCATGAAGGACACTGGGCGGATGAGAAGATGCAGTGGCTGCTCCGTTTACATCAAATTGGGAAATGGCAAATGCACCTGTGATGACAGACATTAGCTTGGCTGTTCTCCAGGGTTGGGGACAGTGATAGAAGGGAGCCCCGGGGATTGCTGGAGCTGTGAATGTTCTGGAACCTCATCTGCAAAGTAGTCTGAAGGGTGTACCATATGTAAAATGGCTAATTTTTAAATTTGTTTTGTAGAGATGGAATCTCGCTATGTTGCCCAGGCTGGTCTCAAAACCCTGGCCTCAAGTGATCCTCCTGCCTCAGCCTCCCAAAGTGCTGGGATTGCAGGTGTGAGCCACTGTGCCTGGCCTGTATCTTTAAAGTTAATTCCCAGATGTGTGCACATTCCAAGGGACTCTGTGCCCTGGTTTTGGGGACAGCTGTCAGCACACGCTGAGTGTCAGGGCCTCCCAGACCTTGGGGGACCCCAGCCCAGCCCCAAACTGCTCCTTCCCCCCAAATCCTCTTCTCCTCCCTGCTCTTCCTGCAAACCCCCCAAGTTGCCCAGAGACCCACAGAAGCGCCTGCCCCTTCAGTGCTCATGGCGCACAAACAAGGGGGACAGGACTCTGACACTGGGAGACCCAAGCCATTCGCAGGGGTGACTTCAGGGAACCAAGGGCTTTTGTGTCCTGACACTTCATCTTGAGGAAATGCCACAGAGAGCTGGTTTGGAACTGGGCTGTCTGCCAGTGGCCAAGCTGTGGCTGGTGGCCGTGCAAACCACACCTGGCTTCCTTCTGGGGCCC
>CM052442.1:86163762-86177459 GCA_028533085.1 Varecia variegata | reverse complement strand
GTCTTCAGCGGGTGGTCCGGTGCCTGGCTGGCGCTATGTGCTGAACGGATAGTGGCGACAGGACGTGTGTACTGTTCTCCTGCCTCCCAACTGGGGGCCTTGGTTCTCATGCACAGAGAGGTTTAGGAACTGGCGGATGGTCACACAGCCAGTGGGGGCGGGTGCTGGAATTTGACCCATAAGCTGTGCCGACCTGCAGCGTGTGCAAAATTCCCGCTCCCTGTCTGTCCTCCTCACAACGCTGACATTGGGGGGGGGATGTCATTGCTACCTTTTACAGACAGGGAAACCTAGGCTCCACCAGTTGAAGCCCTTATTCCCCATGTCACAGCCAGGGTGAGGAGGGGCTGGAATGTGAACCCAGGCAGGCCTCTCTGAAGCTGAGCTGCTGTCCAGGGTGTCGCTACGCAAACAAGGGCAAAGAATCTTTGCGAGGCTTTTAAATTTTTTTTTCTTTTTTATTTATTTTTTTGTACCTTTCTGACAATTTCCTGAATTTTTTTTTGTTTCGTTTTTCTTTTTTATTTATTTATTTATTTATTTTTTTGAGGCTTTTAAATTTTGGGGGAAAAACAAGATCACGCCTATAATCGCAGCACTCTGGGAGGCCAAGGTGGGAGGATCGCTTGAAGCCAGGAGTTCGAGACCAGCCTGTTTTAAATTAGCCAGGTGTGGTGGTGCCTGTAGTCCCAGCTACTCAGGAGGCTGAGGCAGGAGGATCCCTTGAGCCCAGGAGTTCAAGGCTGCAGTGAGCTATGATGGTGCTACTGCACTCTAGCCTGGGTGACAGAGTGAGACCCTGTCTCAAAAATAAAAATAAAAAAAAAAAAAAGAATTGTTCTTTTAAAAAAAAAATTGGGAAAAATAGTCACAGAGGGGAGGAGCTCAAGAATCCCACCACCCTAGAAATGTCAGAACAGATGTCCCAGCTGCCAGGGGGACACACACAGGGTCTCCGTCAAAGGGGCACCCCCTACAATCCTGTCCCCTCTGGGCCTTGGTGCCTGTCTCTGTAGATGACAATGAACGCTGCCCGCAGCTGGGAGTCCAGTGCGTGTTGTCCTCTTGGGCCCATTATTGATCTAGAAGGGAGGCTGACCCTGACAGTGCCCCGTTCTCCTCACACACAACCAGGTGGGGCCTTCGTGGCTTTCCCTGACCTGGCCGAGGCCACGTGAGGATGACTCAGAACTCCTGACCAGCTGACCTCTCAGGCCTGAGGCTGGGCTCTGCAGGGGGCATGGCAGTGTGGCCACAGCTTCTTGCCAGATTGGTCTGGTGCCCTTCCTGGAGCACCTCCTACGTGTGCCAGGCTGGGGGTGGCATAGGCAGGGCAAGAGGCCCCGCCCCCCAACCAGCCACAGTCAAGATGGAAGTGACAGCCTGGGGAGTGGATGCATTTACTAAGCACCTACTGTGTGCCCAGAGCACCACATAGGGAGCTGAGGCTGACTCTGGGGGTGGGAGGCTGGGCTGGGCTCGCACAGCAGGGGATTTTGCTGGGGGTGGGGAGGCCTGGGGAGCCTTGTGTGACCCCCAGTGAGTCCCTGTGCCTCTTTCCTGTTCACACCTGTCACACCCAGACACATGCCCCTCACCTTGGTGATCTGCCTGACGCGGCAACCTGTCCTGCTTGGGGCCAGGAGACCCGAGCAGTGGAGAAGGCTTGGGATTCCCGAGGGAAAGGGTGATCCTAGGGCACTCCCTGCCCCGCCACTGTCTGGTGGCTGGACCTGACACCAGCCCTCCCTGCTTTTGACCCCCAGCTCCCCAATTCCCTGCCACCTTCTCTCTGGGGCCAGCCAAGTGGGGATCCATCCCTGCCCCAAAGGAGTCCGCAGTCTGGGTTAGACAGAGCTGGGCACAGAAACTTCTAGTGCTGTGGGGTCAGCTCTGGGCCAGAGGGAAGGATAGGGATTGGGAGCACTCTGCTCCACCTGGAAAAGTAATATCAGAGAAGGCCTTCTGGAGGAGGGGCTTTTTGAGTAGGGTTTTGTAGCATGAGTAGGGGTTCTCCAGAGGCAAATGAATAACTGCAATAACACCCAGTTCATCCAGAACCTTCTATGTGCCTGGCCCTGTGCTTTAACCCTCATTTGACTACCTCTCCAATGAAAGTTTCAGTTCCTGTTTTCCTGGTGAGGAAACTGAGGTACAGCAAAGAGGAATGAATTGCCCAAGGTTGCCCTTTCTGGCTCTTTCTGGCCCTTTCTCCTCTGCTTTCTTTGTTTTTCACCATCTTTAGCTTTTAACCCCAACCAGAAAAGGAAGAGAGTAACTCCCCTGGGGCCAGACGGCCCCCTCTTAAGCTCCTGTCTGGAATTTATCACATGGTAATAAGTCTTTTTTCTCCAAAAAGACTACCAGTTTAGGATAGTGAACCCATTTCAAGGAACAGGTCACTGAGGCTCAGAGAGAGGTGCTTCAGATTCCCTTGGAGTGACCCCCCCCAACCCTAAATACACCCCAAGGTCCCGCCCAGCCGTGGTCACTGGAGTGTTTACTCTGCACACAGGAGCGGGAGGGCGGGACCGGGAAGGCGGGGACAGGCAAAATCCGGGGACTATAAAGGACAGTCCTGCAGCCTCGAGTCGGTCAGTCCCGGCTCAAGAGTCCAAGCAGCACCGTCATGCCCGGGACCTGGCCACTGCATCCCTCTCAGATGCTGCTCCTGCCGCTGATGGTACTGACGCTTCCGTGGCCGCCACTCGGGGGCGCCCTGTCCCTTGCGGAGAAGAGCCTCCCGAGCTCCCGGGGCCCCTCCGACGTGCAGTCCGACGCCTCCAGGTTCCAGGAGTTGCGGAAAGGCTACGAGGACCTGCTGACCCGGCTGAGGGCGAACCACAGCTGGGAAGACTCGAATGCCGACGCCGACCCCATCCCTGTCCCTGCTGTCCCTGCTGTCCGGACACTCAACCCAGAGCGTGAGTGGAACCTTGGAGACCCTCCTCTCCCCGCCTCCCCCTGAGAAGCCCCACATCTAACCAGTGGTCCCGTGTCTGAGAGGTCCAAGCCCGCCTCTGAGCCTCAGTTTCCCCATCTGTGAACCGGGTAGGAACATTTTGTCCCCACCTTGGGTCTGATGGGGCAGCCGACAGCCTGGTTTACACCCGGGCAAGGCGGGGCTCAACCAACAGAGGATGTTATAACCCGACCCCAGATCGCATATGGGGAAATTGAAGCCTGCGGCCACCAAGCAGCCTCCTGAATGCGCACAGCGCCTGGCTGGGCGGGGGGAGTGGTCCCTGCCCTGGGCTGGCCAGGGGGTGCAGGAGGAAGGATGGGAGGGAGAGGGAAGTTGCAGGATAGGCAGAACCTGCTGGAGCTGGTTCCTAATCTGATGCAATCGCAGGTCACAGCACAGCTAAAGTCACATGCAACAGGTGCCCTACGGGGGGTGGGGGGACCGAGAGAGTATTTTCCCCATCTCCGTGCCCTCCACTGAGGCTGGGGAAATGAGGTCCGGGCACTAGGACCCAGGAGGGGCAGGCAGAGGGAAGCGCTCTTATCCTGCCCTAACCCACCTGTGCTGTGCGATGCCAGGTAAACCTCTAGCCCTCTCTGAGCCTAGCGACTGACCGGGTTGAGGACCCTCAGATCCCAGCCTCTCCGGTCCCCCAGCACTTCTACAAGCCTGGGGTGCATCTCGAAGCCAAGTCGTCTGGAATGTGGGGGGCCTGATACTCTATTTCTCAGGTATAGAAATGAGAGCCGGACAGAAAAGGCAACTAGTGGCTGTGTCTCCAGCCCCGCACTTGGTAGACCTTCAGTGCAATGTTTTGGACTGCCAGATGAGGACTCAGAGCCAGAGTTTGGATCTTAGACTCTCCAAATATCAGATGTGCATTCATGCCTTCACGTATTTATGAAGCACCCACTGTGTGCCAGGCACGATGCCACCTAACATTCCTGCTGAGGTTCTCGGAGGGGAGGCGAATGACACGCAGTGAAATCCTATTTTAAGCATGTGGGAGGGATGAGGAGGAGCCAGCCTTGCTGAGATGCAGTGGGGGTGCTCTTGGTAGCAGGGGCCGTCGTGCAAAGGCCCTGTGGGTGACCAGCTTCCCTCTCCCTCTCCCCACAGTGCAGCTCGGGTCTGACGGCCACCTGCAGCTGCGCATCTCCCGGGCAGCCCTGACCGAGGGGCTCCCCCCATCCTCCCGCCTCCACCGAGCCCTGTTCCGGCTGTCCCCAACGGAACCGCGGTCGTGCGATGTGACGCAGCAGCTGCAGCGTCAGCTCAGACTGTCCTACCCCGAGGCGCCGGAGCTACACCTGCGACTGTCACCGCCGTTATCGCCGCCTGAGCAGTCGCTGGCTAAGTCGAGGTCAGCTCGGCCCCAGCTGGAGCTGCACTTGCGGGCACGCACCACCTCGGTGCGCCGCAGAGCGCGGGCACGCTCGGGGGACAACTGTCCGCTCGGGCCCGGGCGCTGCTGCCAACTGCACACGGTGAGCGCAACGCTCGATGACCTGGGCTGGAAGCATTGGGTGCTGTCGCCGCGGGAGCTGCATGTGACCATGTGCATTGGCGAGTGCCCGAAACAGTTCCGGGTGGCCAACATGCACACACAGATCAAGGCGAGTCTACACGGCCTGAAGGCGTCGGTGCCTGCACCGTGCTGCGTGCCCTCCAGCTATAGCCCCATGGTGCTCATGCAGAAGACCGGTACGGGCGTGTCGCTCCAAACCTATGACGACCTCCTGGCCAAGGAGTGTCACTGCGTTTGAGCAACCCTGCTCTGCCACTGGGGGCATCTGCACAATGGAAGCGACCTCAGTCGTCCTTGCCTGTAGAATGGGCCCGGCGGGTTCTGGGACCCCCAAGTCCTGCCCCACCACTGCCTGTCCACTCCTGCCCAAACTGCTGTATTTATAAGTCTGTATTTATTATTAATTTATTAGGGTTGATCTGCCTGGGGACAGGAGGGTTGGTATGAGGGAATGTATATTTATTTAAAACTTGCAATAAAAACAAAGCTGTCTGACTCCCCCCTTGTGGTGTCCAGGATGGGGCTGGGTGACCTTGGGAAAACCCCTCTCTCACTGGCCTTGGTTTCCCCAGGGGACCTGGTATAGGGGTCAGAGGAAAGGTTCAGGGAATGGGTGGTGAGGGGTGAGGTGTACTTGGGGACACCAGACAATCCGAAGGCACTGATGACACCTTGGGCTAAGAGGGCCACCCTCCGACATCTCTGATTTTCTCGTTCTGTTTTTTGTTGTTCTTGGTTTTTGTTTTGTTTTGTTTTTGTCCTTTGCTTTTAAAAATGATGATGCCTCCATTCTTTCATATAAAAAGAGCAGAGAGAAATAAATAAGTTGGGAAGGATGTTTTCATGCACACCACATCTCCCAGGTTATACATTCTTCCCATTTAGGATCTTGGAATTGCTGAGACATGCTGAATACCTACACACGCGCACAGACAGACACACACACACACACACACACATACACCCCAACCTGCCTGTCCACCCTGAGTCTCAGACAAATTGACAGGGGTCTAGGGAACAGAGGACCTTCTTCCAGCAGTGAGGTAGGTCTGCTGGAAATGTCACCACCCAGAGGCTAACTTGAACAGCTGCAGGTGTCCCTGGGTGGGCAGTGAAGACAGACACAGCAGTAACAAGATGGACAAGAGTCACCTCACTTGTGGCGCTCAGTCAAGTGAGGGAGAAACATGAGTACATCCTAAGACAGTGGCCAGTGGCAGTATGAATTGCACCAAGGGTTTAACCCAGGCAGTTCTTTAGTGCACAGAGGCAGAGGTAATTTAGATAGATGACAGGGCTTTCCCAAGGAGGTAATGCTTGAGCTGAGACCTGGAGGAGGAGCAGGACCAGTGACGCAAACCTCACATGCAAAGGCCCTGAGGTAGGAATGAACTCAGTGTCCAGCAGCAAAGCTGTTGAAAATCATCCCCAAGGAGACCTCAAAATTAAACTGCACACCAGGGACACTCAAAAGCCAGCAGACACATGCCTTTTCACACCTCCAGGCTCTTGCACAAGCTTGTCTCCACCACATACTCCTTTTTCTCTCCTCTGCTCAAACTCCTATGCCTCCTGCAAAATCCATTGCAAATTCCCCTCTTACATGCAACCTTGTTCTAACTCCTTCGGTTGTCTCCCTCTGGGGACCCTGCCTGCATCTCTCCCTCCCACCCAGGCTTGATCTCCCAGGACTGGGGGTGTCTGTGTCCAGCTCTGTCACCACCAGATTGGAGGGTTGGCAGGAGCTGGGCTGGGACTAGTTACAGGAAACTAGCTGAGGCACGAGCTGGAACAAACTATTGAAAAACACTAAGGCCTGGCAGTGATGAACTCTGCCTGAGGAAGGACCAGGGAAGGCTTCCCAGAGGAGGTGGCATTACACTTGGGCCTTGAAGGACCAGTTAAGTTTCCTGAGAATATTAGAGCAAAAGCAGCCTTAGAGACCAATTCTAATCGCCTGGTTTTAGAAATGGGGTAGCCGGGACCAGATAGCCAATGGCAGCGTCAGGTCCAGAATCCACACCTCCTGACACCCAGGCCAGAGTTGTGCATCTGCATTAAGTAGCTTTAGAGTGAGAAAATGTGGAAGGGAATGGGCAGAAGGAATGGCAAAGGCAGGAAAATGAAGGCTTTAGCAGGGAGGTGGCTTGGTGGGGACAGAGCCCAGATTGGAAAGGTAGAAGGAAGAGAAAGCTGATAAGATGGGCAGGGTTAGATCCCACAGGCCTCAAGCACCAGGCTGAGGCTCTGGGGGCAATAGAGAGCCATGCAGGGTGTGTGAGCAGGGGAGGGGCACAGTCCAACTCATGAGTTATAAAGATCCCCCTGGGGCTGGCATGGGCTGTCCTGGGAGTCAAGCCTGGAGACTGAGCACCTGGGAAGGGGGCCTGAGAGGGTAGAAGGGAGCAACGGGAGGTGGGGGGCAATTCTGGCTTCTCAGATGGAGATGTGGGCTTGGGAGCCCAGGAGGAACCCACTGAGCCTGCACCAGCAGCCTCATCAGCCCCAAAGCATTTATTGAGCACCACCTGCACACCAACAGGAAGATGACGATGCGGTTCACACACTGACCTTCCAGTCCCCTAGTCAGGGATCTCTCCTCTTCCTCCTCTCGCAGCTGACAGGGCTGAAGGGCAGAGTGGGGGCAGAAAAGGGGGCTGTAGAGCCTCCTGGGGCCTCAAGGATGGTCCTTTCCTGTCCCCATTCCTCAGATAAGGAGACTGAGGCCAGAGAAGAGTTGGTGTGCCCCAAGGCAGGGACTGGGAGGGGGCCTAGCAGACATCGGGACGTCACAGCTCAGCGCCCAGGAACCACGTACTCCTCTTCATCCAGCGGGGCCTGGCCCAGTGACTGCAAGTTGCAGTAGACAGGCGCCCAGTCCACGTCGACACCCTTGTAGTTCATGTAGAGGTCATTGTCCTCTGAAGGGTGAGCTCTGTGGGCACAGACAGATCAGGGGTGGGTCGGGGAGGGAGGAAGATTCAGGGGACAGGCACGTCAGCTTTAAGGAAGCTCAGGGTGGCTGAGTCCACTCGTAATATTTACATATGAAGAAACTGAGGCACAAGGCAGTGTTCTGACTACTGCCAGGCCCTCTTTTCTCTGAGGAAGTTGGGGGAGGCAGTGATTTAGGGAAGAATGTGTGGATTTTAATGCTGATGTCTGAGGAGTTTGAACCCATGGCAGAGTTTTTTCCTTCCTTAAAGTTAAGATAGCTGCTCATTTTTACATGAAAATCTAGATTTCAGTTTCCTCTTGAAAAATCGGAAGCTCTGGCTGCCTCAGTCACACGGACACAAGTGACTGGAGCCAAACAGTGTTTGCCCCTTTAGATGGGAAATATTTTCACCAGGTCCCCTGAAGCAACTGACTTTGTGGTCCTGGTATAAAAATAATCTCTGAGCCTCAGTTCCTACATCCATAGAATTGGCCGAAGAGTGAGTAGCCTACTTAGGAATGTCTAGTTATAGTAGGCAAGATCCCCCAGAGAAGAACCTTCCTGTCTCCAGAAGATCCTAACTCCACCCCCAGCTCCTCTCGTAAAAAAAGCCACTTCGGGTAAGTGGCTTACCCAATCTATCAGTCATTCACACGTTAGTATGAATTACTCTGAACACATAAGTGGTTGTAAGGAAATGGACAGGACTGGGAGTAGGGTTTGTTTTCTGCCTCTTCTGACTGGCTGTGTGGCCTTAAGCAAGTCATTCCCTTGCCTCCTGGAGCCTCCATTTTTGCAACTGTAAACTCTAAACTGTAGGGTTGGAAATGATGTGAACATCAGAGCACAAACTGCCTTAGTGAATCAAGCGCCTTCAACTCCCTACTGCAGACCACTTCTGCTTTTCAGCTATTTTGCATGTGCTTTGCATGTTTTCTCCTTTCTCATCCACGGCCACTTGACATGGATTCCGCTGCCCAAACACAGCCAGGGCTGCATGCCCTTCCTGCTTGGATCCCTCCAGCCCCCTCCAGCCTCAGCTCTCACATTTTGCCTTCCTAAAAACCATCCAAGGCAGGTTCTCTCTTCTTTCCCGCTTCCCAGCCTCTGCCCCCGCTGGCCTTGCCCCTTGAAATTCCCTCCCCTCCCTTATCCAACCTGGAAAACTCGAACTCATCTATCTAAGCCCAGCAAAATTATCAAGAGGTGTTAGGACTTTGTAGGGGAGAGGAACACAGATGACCTCTTTAGCATCTCATGTGTGTCAGGGGGACAAGGGGTGCTGTCCCCATTTTACGGAGACGGAAATGGAGGTTCAGAGACAGCCCTGGGTCACAAGAGATCTGAGCCCACGCTGCTGCCCGCAACCACGAAGCCCCCAATCTGCCTCAAGCACTTGCCTCTTGTCTCCCTGTCCTTGGCTGCCAGAAATTGGGTTTCCAGGTCATGAATGGGAAGCTTGTTCCCTATATAGGAACTCACTTAATTCTTACCCCAACACCCTGAGGCAAGGGTTGTTATTGTCCCCATTTTATAGATGAAGAGACTGAGGCTCAGAGATGTGAAGCCACTTGCCTAAGAGTCTACAGCCTGCAGGAGGCAGAGCTGGGATTTGAACTCCGGCCATCTGGGTCCGGAGTCTTGCTATTAACCACTGCAGGCAGGTGTCGGTGGGTCACTCACCCATGATCATCCCGCTGGTGCTGGGAAGCTTGCTCACCCACGAACATGTTCTCATAGTCGGGTGTGGAGGGGCGGCGTGGGGTGGCCACTCGGGGCTTGGAGCCTCGGTCCCGATTGCTATACCGTGGCTGCAAACCTGAGCTGGGCCTGGGACCGTCCTGAGCCACCGAGGCTTTGCCCAAGTCCTGGCTTCTGGTCACTCTGCATCTGCAGAGTCTCCAGGCCAGCACTGTGCCTGCGATGGCTAGTCCAAGAAACAGGCATCCGCCGGCCACCACGGCCCCAATGGTTGTGGGGGCCAGACCGGGGGCACAGCTGACCTCCAGGAAGGTGGAGAGGTTGTGCCAGCCACTGGTGGCTGTGTCCAGGCATTGCATGGGCCGGTGGCCAGAGCAGTTGTCTCGCCAGACCTCATGCCAGGGAGACAGGACGCAACTACAGTCGGCCTTCAAGTCCACACAGAGTGTAGCCAGCGCCCCGTCCACGTGGTCCAGCCGGTTGTCTGTCACGTCCAGGACCTGCAGTTTCTTCAGCTCGGCGAAGAAGGTCAGCGGCAGCTCTCCCAGGCTGTTCCCAGACAGGTCCAGGAGCTGCAGGTTGCTGGCCCGCAGAGACTGGTTCCGGGGCAGGCTCACACCTTGGCCACTGAAGTTCAGGCACTTGGCCTTGAACTCCCTGGTCCAGTCCACCTGCCCCGAGGTAACGTTGCACCAAAGTCCCTGGCTGCCTGCGTCCTGCAGCAGCAGCAGCAGCAGCGGCAGCGGCAGCGGCAGCGGCAGCGGCAGCGGCGACAGCGACAACACCCACACCAGGGCGCCCTCCATTCAGGCAACCTGAGCAGAGACACCGGAATCCAAGCCCGACCTCAGCCCTGTGGTCACCCTCGCCCTCACCCTCGCCCTTGTCCCCACTGCCTGTGTTGTTTGTTATTATTATTATTTATAGCTCAGAACAGCTCAGGCCACTTCTGAAATGGTGAAATGGAGGCCTTGCCTTGTCACCTCTCGCTGCTTGGGCCACAGCCTCAGTGTCCTCTTCCGGGAATGGGTATGCGACCCCAGTGCCTAGGGGAAGGCGAGGAGGGGACCGCCGAGTCAAGCCTTTCCCGGTTCCCAGAGGGGTCCCTTTGGGACTCGGTTCCCGCACATTTGGGGCGCCCTCATTGGCCAGGACGGGGCCATATGCAAATGAACGGTTGCCATGGAAGCGGCCCGGCCCTGCCCCACCCTAATTGTTCCTCTGGGAACCGCGGGGTCGCTGGGGAGTCCTGGAATGGGGTGGGGTGGGGGCTGCCTACAGGGTCCCCCAGCTCCGGTCTGCGGCCCCGCGCAGGCCCAAGTCCTGTGCCTCGGTCCTACCTTCGGGTCCCACCGCCACACCTCAGCCCGGGCGGGGCTGGGAAAAGGGGGGGTTGCTGCGCGGCGGCTCACCTGGACGCGGGCGACCCTCCGAGGACCTGCCGTGGCCTCTGGCGCTCCCCACCCAGCGTCTCAGGGGGAAGAGGAACTGCTGTCTGGGTGGAGCGAGGAGGGGAAGAGTGAAGACACAGCGACCCGCCCCCTGCATGGCCTCAAGGTTCTCACGCTAGGGGGAGGGGCGGCCCAGGGTCCGGCTTCCCTCCACTGCAGCCAAACTGACTGCCATCTCATCAACTCGCTTCTTGCCCTCCGCTCAGTTGGCTCCCGACCCACACATTCATTTATTCATTCAACAAACATCACCCATGCTAGGCCCCCAAGAGGCCTCAACCCTGGCCAGGTCCTCAAGGTGCACCCAGTCTTGGGAGAGGACAGAGCTGGACACAGACTCCCCCCAGGCCCATGCAGTCAGGGAAGGGCCAGAGAGAGGGACAGGTTCTTCCTGGAAGGCTTCCTGGAGGAGGAGGCATTAGAGTTGGGGCTTTAACATAGGAGTAGGAGTTTGCCAAGGATTCCCGAAACCTGTCTCTGTCTCTCCAAGCTCCTAGCCTCCCGTGGAGACTCAGGCACCATGGTGCCTCTGTGCTGTAGGGGGCTGAGAGGAGGGCTCCCTAGGGGAGAGGACACTGAGTCTGGGTCTTGGAGGGTGAATCAAAGTGGCAGACAGCAAGGAGCACATTGCAGGAGCCCAAGGCCAGAGCTTGAGAAAACATAGCTGGTGGGGGTAGTGTGGTGAGGAATGAAGTGCCTGCAGTGGGAGGATTGCTTAGTGATTGCGAAGCAGAGGAACTGGTGGTGTGGGCAGGGGACGGTTGGTGCAGGCTTTGGACACCAGGCTGGGAGTGGGGCTTTATCTCCAGGGCCCTAGAGAGCCGAGACAGGTGTGTGAGCATAGGAGAGGCCCTGTGTCCAAAGCTCCCTCTGGCGTGAGCCTGGTGTCAGGAAGTGGGCAACCTGGAGAGGACGCCGTGGCGCGAGTCCAACCCGGGAAGTAGTGACAACAGGGAAATTGAGGAGGGGTGAGCTTCCAGGGAGTCTCAGCTACACTGGGGTCCTTCTGGTGCCAGGCAGACCAGGTCCAAGCACATTCCAGCCCCTCATTTGCTCTGTGACTTCCATTGCTCTGGGCCACAGTTTGCACATCTATAAAATGGGGTACGTGCCAAGAGACTTTTCCAGGACTCTGAGAGGCTGGGAGTCTACCCCTCTGCTCAGCCTCTGCCCTGGCTGTCCCCAAACCTGGAGCAATAGTCAAAGGTTTTGAAATAAGACTTTGAAGAAAGAGCTGCAAATTGCTCTCTTGAACAATGTTGAAAACAACACATTCAAAAGTGTTCATTCCTGGTCAGCACAGTGGCTCACGCCTGTAATCCCAGCACTCTGGGAGGCCGAGGCAGGAGGATTGCTTGAGGCCAGGAGTTCAAAACCAGCCGGAGCAAGAGCAAGACCCCGTTTCTACTAAAAATAGAAAAATTAGCTGGGTGTGGTGGTGCGTGCCTGTAGCATCAGCTACTTGGGAGGCCGAGGCAGGAGGATCCCTTGAGCCCAGGAGTTTGAGGTTTCAGTGAGCTATGATGACGCCACTGTACTTTAGCCCAGGCAACAGAGCAAGACTGTCTCTGAAAAAAAAAAAGAAAAAGAAAAAAGAAAGAGCTCACTCCTAACAAGAAAACTGCAAATCATGACAACTCTGAGCTGTCTACCACTTATCAGATTGGTAAACATCCAAAAGCATGATGACATTCTGTGCTGGCCGGAAGGGGAGACAGGCCACTCTCCACTCTGCACGTTGACCAGGGAGCATAGGAGGTGCAGACCCAGTGCAGAGCACCCTGGCACAGGCCAGCAGAATTACAAACTCACGTGTCTGCTGACACAGCAAGCCGGCTGCTGGGAATCCCTCCCTAAGTATTTGCATGTTGGCAAAGTGATGGGGATGTCAGCTGAGGACCCGCTCAAAAAAATGCGGTCCATCCGCACAGTGGGATGTTACTCAGCCAGAAAATGAATGAAGCGCAGACACCTGCTACCACGTGGATGTGCCTGGAAACGTGGTGCTGAGTGAGAGAAGCCGACACCAAAGGCCACATGTTGCACGACTCCATTGACATGAAATGTCCAGAACAGGCAAATCCGGAGACAGGAAGCAGCAGATCAGTGGCTGCCAGGGGCTGGGGGAGGGGCAGTGGGGAGTAACTGTCGATGAGGACGGGGTGTCCTTTTGGGGGCATGAAAATGTTCTGAAATTAGATGGAGATGATTGTTGCACAACATTGTACATGTGCTAAATGCCACTGAACTGTGCAATTTAAAATGGCTAAAATGGTGAATTTTACCTTATGTGCATTTTACAGAATAAAAACAAAAGAGAAGACAAAAAGATGGCCCAGGCTTTGAGACACTTCATTTCAGCATTGTTTGTTATATGAAAAAAAAAAAAAATCGGCTATCATGGGAGGATCGCTTGAGCCCAAGAGACCAGCCTGGGCAACATAGTGAGACTCCGTCTTTACTAAAAATAGAAAAATTAGCCGGGCATGGTGGCACCTTTAGTCCCAGCTACTCAGAAGGCTGAGGCAGGAGGATCGCTTGAGCCCAGGAGTTGGAGGCTGCAGTGAGCTGTGATTGTGCCACTGCACTCCAGCCTGGGTGACAGAGTGGACAACCTTGTCTTAAAAATAAAAATAAACTAATTTGTATTTTTATTTTATTATTTATTTATTTATTTATTTTTGAGACAGTCTCACTCTCTTGCCCGGGCTAGAGTGCCATGGCATCAGCCTAGCTCACAGCAACCTCAAACTCCTAGACTCAAGCAATCCTCCTGCCTCAGCTTCCTGGGTAGCTGGGACTACAGGCATGCGCCACCATGCCTGGCTAATTTTTTCTATTTTTAGTTGTTGGCTAATTTCTTTCTATTTTTTATAGAGATGGGGTCTCACTCTTACTCAGGCTGGTCTCAAACTCCTGAGCTCAAACGATCCACCCACCTCGGCCTCCCAGAGTGCTAGGATTACAGGCGTGAGCCACCGCGCCCAGCCAAAATAAACTAATTTTTAAAAAATTGAAAACAACCTAAGGATTGGTTACATCAATAACAGTGCATCCGGCTGGGCACGGTGGCTCACGCCTGTAATCCTAGCACTCTGGGAGGCCGAGGCGGGT
>CM052442.1:86125667-86163262 GCA_028533085.1 Varecia variegata | reverse complement strand
CCACCTCGGCCTCCCAGAGTGCTAGGATTACAGGCGTGAGCCACCGCGCCCAGCCAAAATAAACTAATTTTTAAAAAATTGAAAACAACCTAAGGATTGGTTACATCAATAACAGTGCATCCGGCTGGGCACGGTGGCTCACGCCTGTAATCCTAGCACTCTGGGAGGCCGAGGCGGGTGGATCGCTCAAGGTCAGGAGTTCGAGACTAACCTGAGCAAGAGCGAGACCCCATCTCTACTAAAAATAGAAAGAAATTATCTGGCCAACTAAAAATATATATATATATAGAAAAAATTAGCCAGGCATGGTGGCGCATGCCTGTAGTCCCAGCTACCCGGGAGGCTGAGGCAGGAGGATCGCTTAAGCCCAGGAGTTTGAGGTTGCTGTGAGCTAGGCTGACGCCACGGCACTCACTCTAGCCCTGGGCAACAGAGCGAGACTCTGTCTCAAAAAAAAAACAACAAAAAAAACAGTGCATCCATCCTGGGGGGGCGCCACAGAGTTACAAAAATGAAATCATAGATCTCTATGAACCCACAAAGACAGACTCATTCGTTTCCTCCACAAGCCTTTATTAAGCTCTTACTGTGTGCCAAGTACTGGTCCAGGAGCTGCAGATGTAGCTGTGAATAAAACAGACAAAATCTCTGCCCCCCGGGGCTCTCGTTGCAGCACGTGGCATCCAACAGGAAAATGCACCACGTGCAGGTGGTGGGACCGGTGTGATGGAAAATACAGGAAGGAAACAGGGAGGGAGGGAAGGAAGGTAACAACTTGTTTTTTTCCCCCGAGACAGGGTCTTGCTCTGTGGCCTGGGCTAGAGTGTGTGACATCATCACAGCTCACTGCAACCTCCAACTCCTGGGCTCACACGATCCTCCTGCCTCAGCCTCCCGAGTAACTGGGACTACAGGTGCACAAACCACCACGCCTGGCTAATTTGTTCTATTTTTAGTAGAGATGGGGTCTCGCTCTTGCTCAGGCTGGTATAGCAACTTTTAAAAGGAAGGCCTTAGAGAGGAGAGAACTTCAGATTAAGGAGGGAGGGATGTGGGAAAAGGCATCTAGAAGAGGGAACAGCCTGTGCAAAGGCCCTGTGGTAGGAGCAGTCCTGGCTAGAGAGCACATGTTTCCAAATGCGTGTCAGTTCAGGCTGCTATAACAAAATGCCACAGACTGGGTGGCTTGTAAACAACAGAAATTTATTCCTCACCGTTTCGGAGGCTGAGAAGTACAAGATCAAGGTACCCACAGATTAGCTTCCTGGTTTGCAGATGACCCTCTTCTCACTTGCCCTCACATGGCAGAAGGAGCAAGGGCACTCTGGAGACACTAACTGCATTCCCGAAGGCTCTGCCCTGGGGAACTAATTACCTCCCCAGAGCACCTCCTAATATACAGTGGGGACTAGGTGACTAGGTTTCAACATTTAGACACAAAATTTCAGTCTATAGCACAAAGAGGAAATGTTTTGTTTTTCTTTTCGATTTATTTTTTTTTGTTTTCCCATTCAACTTGTTGCTATTTTTTTGTTTTTGTTTTTTACAAAGAGGAAATGTTAAGTGAGAAAAGCAAAAAAACAAAAAAAGAAGCGTCTAGATTTCGTTTGCGTAGAAAACCCTGAATGAAGCCGAAGAAGCCAACACCCGTGGTGACCCTTAGGGGCAGGCAGGGGAGGAAAACCTCACCTCGAATTTTTTTATAGTTTTTATTTCGGGATGGTCCTATCACACTGTGTGACTGCAAACTATAGTCAACCCGTTCGACTTCCACATGGAAACCAACCATCAACCACACTCATGATGAACAGGGGGACAGACGGACCAAGGGGTGCCACCAGCAGTGGGCCTGGCATGGCTGTGTGTCCACCTCGCCCCAGGAGGCTGCTGAGGGTCCAGCCCTGAGGCCTCTTAGAAAAGGAGGAAACGGGGAAAGGAGGACACGGCAGATGCAGGGCTGTAGGCAGTGCGGGTCCAGCAGCCCCGGGGCCTGGGACAGTGAATTCTGGAGGGGGGGTCGGAGGAAACTGGGGACCCTAGAGTCTGGTGGTCTGGGTCTGGGGGTCCCACGATCTGGGGGCCCAGGGGACTAGGAGTCCTGAGGTCTGGGAGGGGTCTGAGGGGCTCTGGAGCCAGCAGTCAGGACCAGAGACAGGTGTAACGAGCAGAGGCTGGGCCACGGCAGACATAGGGGCAAATGTGGAGCATGCACAGGTGTGGACATCCGTGGCCCTCCATGCATTAAGTCAGCAAATGATGACTGAGGCCCGCTCGGCCACTTTGAGGCTGTGTGGCCCAAGGCCAGTGCCTTAACCTCTCTGTGCCTTGGTTTCCTCCTCTATGGAAATGAGGACAGTAGTAACACCACAGTGAAGTGCTGCAAGTACGGCCCAGAACCACAGACACCCATGTGAACATGAGTGTGTGCCTGGCGCTAGGGACACTGAGTGATCCATAGGCAAGCTGAGTGTCCCCTGGGGGAGGGGATGGGTCGATGCTGGCCCATCCATGCACAGAAATGGAATTCAGGAAGTCAAGCAATGAGGCTAAAGCACGATTTTTTTTTTTTTTTTTTTTTTTGAGGCAAAGTCTCACCCTGTCACCCCGGCTAGAGTGCCGTGGCGTCATCATAGCTCACAGCAACCTCAAACTCCTGGGCTCAAGCAATCCTCCTGCCTCAGCCTCCCGAGTAGCTGGGACTACAGGTGTGTGCCATGACACCCCAGTACTTTTTCTATTTTTAATAGAGATGGGGTCTCATTCTTGCTCAGGCTGGTCTTGAACTCCTGAGGCAGTCTTGCTCTGTTGCCCCAGGTAGAGTGCAGTGGTGTCATCATAACTCACTGCAACCTCAAACTCCTGAGTTTAAGCGATTCTCCCACCTTGGCCTCCCAGAATGCTAGGATTATAGGTGTCAGCCACCTCGCCCAGACAAGGCATCAATTTTAATGACATGGGAAGACCTCATTTAAGGTCACGTGGCGCCGGATGCAGCGGCACACACCTGTGGTCCCAGCTACTTGGGAAGCTGAGGCAGGAGGACTGCATGAGGTCAGGAGTTCAAGGCCAGCCTGGGCAACACAGCAAGACTATCTCTAGGGGAAAAAAGAGAGAGAGAGAGAGAGAGAGAGAGAGAGGTCACATGGCCTTACTGGTTATAGTAAAATTTCAAAAGCCACTGAATGACCTTGAGAGAGGAGTGGGCAGGAGGGCGCCTCCTCCCTCCCCCTGGGCGGCTGTGGCAGCTCCTGCAGCCACTGCCAGTGCCCCCTTTGGGGGAGGCAGGGGGCTTTAAAAAAAATGTAAAAAAAAAAAAAGAAAAAGAAAGAGAGAGGAGTGGATAGACAGAATGTGGTCTAACTAAGGCAGCTATGGTTGGTCAAGCAAGCAAGTCCCACCTGTGAGAGCTGCATGTCTTGGCTGACAGCAGCTCTGGCCACAGGCCACGCCGCTGGGCCACATAGCTCTCTTGAGAGCAGCCCTCAACCACAGACGGAAGGAGAGTTGGTTATAAATGCCTCGGCTCTCTCTACCCTCAGGGAGGACAGGTCTGAGGACGAGATCTATGCCACCCGCCCCGAGGTCCCCAGGGACGGAGCCCAAGCTGAACCTGTCTGTTGGCGCCCCCTGCAGGGCTCCTTCCTTCCATGTCTCTCCCTTTATCCCCTAAGAGGCTTCCTGGAAGCCCTTCCGGAATAATCATGTCCTTGAACTTCAGCCTTAGGGTCTGCTTCTCAAAGACACCAAATCAAGACAGTTGTAGTGACACAAAGAAATACTATACAGCAGTTACAAACTTGAGACATTTTAAATAATTATAATAGCAGCAGCCAAGAACTGGCTAGTTAAATAATATTAAGCCACATAATCGTCATAATAGCTCCTTGAGGTACGTGCTGTCATTACCCCCGTTACAGATGAGGAAACTGAGGCACAGTGTGTTTGAGCAGCTTGCCCAAGGCTCTGCAGCAACTGGGGGTCTGCCCTGAATCCTTGTGGCTAACCATTAGGCTACACTGTATTCAGAGACAAGATTTATGTACCTGTACCTACCTGGAAGGGTCTGTCGAGTGATTTCTCAACACACAATGAAACTTCATGTTGCTCACGGACACGTGCACTTGGACTTGATTTCATGGCGGAGAAAGGGGCCTTTAGTTAGAGGCCAAAGGGAATATTTAGCTTTATATTTGCTAGGTTTTATTTTATTTTATTGTTATCATTTCTGAGACAGGGTCTCACTCTTGTCACCCAGAATAGAGTGCAGTGCTGCAGTCATAGCTCACTGCAGCCTTGAACTCCTGGGCTCAAGCTATACTCCTGCCTCAACCTCCTGAGCAGCTGGGACTACAGGCACAGGCCACCATGTCCGCCTAATTTTTCTTATTTTTTGTAGAGATGGGGTCTTGCTATATTGACCAGGCTGATCTCAAACTCCTGGTCTCAACCGATCCTCCCACCTCGGCCTCCCAGAGTGCTGGGATTACAGGCGTGAGCCACCGCGCCCAGTCTAGGTCTTATTTTTTATTTTTGGTAAAACTGTTCATTCCACAAATATTTACTGAGCACCTATGGGATGCGGCAAAACTCCCACCCTTGGGGAGCTGATGCTCCAGAAGGGAGATGCACCATGTGCCGGAAACCAGCAGATTCTAAAGGTCAGAACAACCGGGCTATGGGAAAATTCAAGTCAGGGGCATTGGGAGAGTAGGATAGGGTGGCTGCTTTGGAAAGGGCTGGTCTAGGAGGGCCTCTCTAGGAAAAAATATACATACAAAAAGGAAAAAAATGTGCACGGACAAGTTCAAAATGGAAACAGGTTTTTTTTAGGGTGTTGGGGTGACTAGTTGATTTTTTTCTGTATTTTTTCCCTTTTTGCCATGAAATGATTCAATACATAAATACATATTTGGAAGCCGACCTGGGAGAATGCGCAGGGTCAAAGAGGCAGAATAGTTCCACACTGGAAACTTGGGGTCTCCGAGGGGCTCCAAGCGGGTGCTGGGGCGCAGCCTGGGGACTCTGAATCTCTGCTGTCCTCAAGTGGCCACACTCGGAACTGCAGTCTCTGGCAGCCTTGGCAGAGGCAGAAAAGGGGCCTAAGGGGCAAGAAAAGACCCTTCTCCTGTCCAATCTAGAGAGCAACACCTTAGGGTGCCACGAAAACTCTTTCCTCCACGAGTAGGAAGAAAGGCTGCAGGGAGGGAGGGGCGTTGACAGGGAACCCAAGAGTCAGACCTGGTGCCTCTGCTCCGAGGTGCTGTGTGTTCTCCTGCAAGTTGCTCTGCTGCTCTGAGCCCATTTTCTCCTCTGCAGAACCGGCATATGGGCACCTGCTGGGATAGTTCCGTGAAGGCACCAAAGCAGAGTGCTTGGCATACTGTGGGGCCCTCAGAAGCTGGCTCTGAGTCAAGGATTCAAGGCCTGGTTGGGGTCAGTTGGGGTGGGGGGTATCTGAGAAGTGATTCCACAACAGGGAAAGAGCCCTGAAAGGAGCGCCAACTGCCAATAGGCAGGCGATGCTATGGGCAAGTGGTGCTCAGACCTGCTTGGGACCACTGAGGGACAGTGGAGATGGTCACCCAAGTGGTCCCACTCAGGGGTGAGCAGGCTGGGGTGTTTATCCATCCCCAACCCCACTGCGATTTCCCAGAAAACAGAATCGCACACAGACTGCAGGGCACACAGGGGGTATCCAGGTCACCCCAGGAAGTCCTGCAGGGAGCTGGGAAAGGTGCCGTGCTGGGGATGCCAGCAAGCAGGTGAGGTGGTGGGCAGCAGAGGCTCAGGGCTGCCTTAGGGAACTTAGAGAGACTGGCACATCCAGGAGGGGTGTTCCCGAGGCCAGGGAAGGCTACAGGTGAAGAGAAGCAGCAGCCAGCAGTGGGGAGTCCAGCCACGTGGTGTGGTCTCCATGGCTTGCAGGGGGGTGGGCTGGCGATCAGCAGCTGACCTGCCCCCCATTCCGTACTTCCCTGTCCCTCCCCCCAGGCCTGGGACTTCCACAAAATGCCTCCAGCTTTCTAGAGTGAGTATCCCAAATTCAGACAGGGTGCTGGAGGCACTCCAGCGGGTGTGGTGCTGCCTCTGGGCAGCTCCTGTGACTCCCTCCATTGGAGCCTTTCCAAGCCTCAGTTTCCCCATCTGTAACAGGGGAGAAGAAATGCTGCCTCCCTCAGGGGACGGCTGGGAGGATGTTACAGGATGCACAAGGTCCCAGTGATTGGTTTGTCTCTGGAGTTCAAGTGCAGGGCGGAGGACTCGATTTGTTGGCAGCCACAGAAGGTGCTAGAAGCAGAGCGGTGTACCCGGCTTGGGTTAAGCATTGTGGCGGATGGACGTGCGGGTGGGAGGTGGCAGGTTTGGCTGGAACTCATTGACCCAGTTCTCCTGTGTTCCTTCTCTTGCCTGGAGTCCCTTGAAGCCCATGACCCCACGACTCAGAGAGGTCACCGAAGTTCAGCTGGCTCCCTATCAAGGCCACACAGCAGGACAAGGGACAGCCAGGGTTCAAACCCAAGCGCATTGGCCTGTGGCTTAAAAACAAAAACAAAACACCCAACCCAGGCCCAGATCCTCCCTGTGGGGCCTTCTGGTCTTGATCTCGGGGCAGAATCCCCCCTTTTGGAAACCCCAGACTCCAAGGAGTGAGGCTATCTCAACGACCCTCCACCAGCTGCCGTGGCTGCTCCCATCCCGGTGTTGTCTGGGTTTTAATTTTTGTGTTGCATTTAGAAAATTACCCATAATTATAGCTTCTGGGAGGAAACAGTCTCATAGTGTAGCCCCTGCTCCCAGCTGCACCCACCTCCCAGCAGGCTCGGCTGGTGAGGGGCTGCAGGGGCGCCAGCTGGGGTCGGGGCCCCTCCCAGAGCCCCTCACTCGAATGGGTTGGAGGTGATGCCGCTTCCACCTCCTAGGGAGAGGAAAAACCATCATCAGGAAAACTCAACCCAGCCTCCTCCCCAGGACTCCAGCAGCAACCTGGCATGCCCCCACCCCCACCCCGTCCGTCCCCCACCGTGGTGTCCTCAGGGAGACCAGATGTGGAGGGAGGAGGAGGCTGTCAGCTGAGAACGAGAACGGGATGCATTATTTTCTAACAGTGACAAGTCCAACTGAGACCAGTGCTGAGACAGTAATCTGAAGGAAGAGCCCAGGGAAGGCTGGGAGGAGGAAGAGGAGCAGGGTGGGAGGAGAAGGGAGGAGGAGGAGGAGGAACCGTTCGTTGGCAGGAGGAGCCAGAGGAGGCCAGGAGCCAGAGAAAGAGCGTTCCAGGCGACAGGAGAGGCCGGGAGGTGGGACTGTGTAGGATGACTGCATGCATGGCCGTAGGGGAATGAAAGCCCCTTCTCCGGGCAGCTCCCCTGACCTGTAAGCAAAGCCTCCTTTGGGCTCCCGAAGGTGCTGCCCTCGACTCGACTCGAGCTTGTGGGACGTCGGTGGTGGGTGACTCCCCACCACCCACCCTGAGAGGCAGAGACCCAGTTGAGGACTGACCGCACTATGTTGGTCCCTAAATTAACTCCCAGGCCTGCCCTGCCCAGGACCCCTGTCTACCTGGGCCCCTTCCCTGGGCAATCTCGCTGGCTCCTCTATTCCACCTCAATAGTGGCTTCCCACGGCTGCCCCGGGGAGATTCTTAGAATCATGAGGCAGATCCCGCTCCTCGAGGCTCCACATCCTCCCATGGCTCCCTATTGCTCTTACAACAAATCTCAACTCCTCCCCGCCTGGGCGAGGTCAGGCTCCTCTGTCTTCCCGGCCATCATCTCCCTCCTCTTACCCCTGCTCCAGCCACACCTGCCTCCAACACCGTAACTGTGCGCCCACCTCAGGGCCTTTGCACTGGCTGTGACTGCAGTTTGAACACTTTGCTTCCAGATCTTTCAGGTCCGTCCCTCTCCCTTACGAAAACACGTTCCCGCCTCGCCATGCCCTGCCCTCGCATGGGAGGGGGTACCCTGACTGTGGGTTCTGCTCCTGCAAGGCGCGCGCCCTGGCTGGGTGTGCACGCAGCTACGCTTCCCGACGCCGCGTGGGCCCCAGAGCCCTCTCTGCCGCGACTTTACGCCGGCGACCAGGCTGTGTTTGGAGATCCTTCCCGGTTGCCATGAGAACCAAGCTTGTCGCTGCCGCCCGCAGCGCCTCCCCCACTGCAGCCGGCGGGGCCGTGGGCGCCTCCGCCCTGCTCCAGGAGCCCGGCCGACCTCGCGCCGCCCGTCCAGTCCACCCGGGCCCCTCCCTCTGCCCAGCATGTGGCACTCTGAAATTACCCAACTGACTCGCCAGCTTTTGATTGTCTGCCTTCCCGATTAGACCATCTGCTCCGCTGAGAGGTAGCCACGTGCCCCGGCTGGGTCCCTCAAACCGGGCACACAGCAGGCGCTCGATAAATGTGTCTGCGGGTGGATGAAGACACACTGACTCTAGGAACCGCGGCTCAGAGAGGGCGAGGGATCCGCCCAAGGCACACAGGATACGGGGGAGCCACGGAGCTTTGGGAGATAAATGGGGAGGTGGGCGGAGGGGTGTCACCAACTCGCTGCAAGACTTGGGTGAGCCGCACCCTCTCTGTGCCTCGATGAAAGTAGGCGCTGGAGAGCAGTGGTGGGAGCGGTAGTTAATATGAGGGGTGTCCCTGACGCCAAAACCCACGCCCCACGGTGGCCCTCCAGGCACCTGGCAGTTGGCAGCCGGCGGTTCGGCGACATCGAACGGGCAGCCCCATTAGCGCGCAGCGCCCGCCCCGGCATCCGCCGGCCCAGGCCCGGAGGCCCGCGGGAGAGGAAGGTGGGGGAGGGGGCGGCCGGCTGGACAGGAAGTGGAAAGGGCTAGCGTCCCCCTCCCTCGCCCGGCCCCTCGGGGAGGAGGCGGGGCTGGAACCGGCCCTGCCCCTCCCTTCCTCTTCGCGGGTCTGGAACCCCGGCGGCTCCCGACTTCCCGCCCGCCAGATGGCTGGGGGTGGGGGTGGGGGTGTTGTCCGGTACTGAGGGGTCGGCCGGCAGCAGGAGAAATCGAGACTCACACAAGCACGACACAGGGCACGTGAGCGCACAGCTACACAACGCGCGTCCCGGAGAGCGGGCGGTCCACCCGCGCGCGCACTCGCACTCGCACACGCTTGTGCACACACCCCGATTCTGGGCCACTCGGCCCTACACGACCGCCGCGGACGCACCACTGCCACCGCGGAGCCAGGGACAGTTGCCCCGACAGCTACCGTTCCTTGGGTGCCTGCCAACCCCCCGTGAACAATGACGTCCACGTGCATTCACACGGAAATCGCATGTTTACACACACACACCCTCGCTGGCTTGTGTAGGACAAAAAAAAGAATACCCGCAGCAAACATGTCACAGTCAGAAACATCCAAACCCGGAGTCACAGCTAGATCTCTCCCCACCCGGCCCAGGCGCGCGGCCCACAGGTCCCCTGGACACAGGTCTCCACTCCTCCCGGGCACTCCTGCCTCAGTGACCGCCCCCAGCGCCTCCGCACACCCCTGGGGGAAGGGGAATGGGGCACCCGCTGCCCGCGCCCCTGCCTCCGCAGTGGCAGTTAGAAGTGGGACGCGCCCTATTTACAGGGGCAACACCGACACTGATCCGCGGCGCATGCGGTCGCCCAGGGGTTAGGTGGGTCAGTGCAGGGTGGCTCCCAGGATCTGGGCACCCCTTCATATGCGTGGCTGTGGGTGTGCACAGGCCTTGGGACCGTGGCGCTGGGTCGGGTGCGGTTCCGTGAGGCCCCGGGGGCGGGTACCCCGGGGTGACCGCGAGTGCTTGGGCTCTTTTTACCGCTGTTGGAAGCTATGGCATGGCCTTGCGGAAGCGTGTCTCTATGCACCTGTGTGCCCACGACGTGTGCGGTGGCCTGTGTTTAGTTGTTCTGTGACAGCCACTGTGTGAGCTGTGTGTGTCGCGCTGGGCGAGTTGGGCGTGTGGCGGTCCCCACCCGAGTGGGCGTGAATGGCTCTGATGCACCCAGGTGACTGCCCGAAGCTCTATGGGGCTGTCAGTTGTTCGGCAGCTGCGCGGACTTTTGTCGTGTAAGGGCTGTGTACGAGAGTCGCCGCGACTAGGACTGTGGTTGTGTCCCGGGGCGTACGGCAAATCTGGGCGCCTAGTCCTGCTTGGGGTGTGCGTGTGTGTGACTGTGATCAGCTGTGTGTCTCCATGGCCGTCCCCCTCCGAGGTCCGCATTGGTGGCACGGCACCCCACCCCCGGCGGCGGGCACTGCGCGTGCGCGCCCGGCCCGCGGTCCAGGCGGCGGGACCCACCGCGCGCCTGCCATCGCCCCTTTAAGAGCGGCGCCCGAGGGCGGCCGGCGGGGGCGCGCGCGGCAGGAGGAGGGGGCGCGCACTTCCCGGAACAGCCCGCGCTGAGGGAAGAGAGGAAAAAAATAAAACCCGCGGCCGGAGCTGAAGCTGGAGCCGCCGCTGCTGCCGCCGCGGCCGTCTGGAGCTCCCCCGCGCGGACGATGCCCGCGGTGCCCGCCTGGGGCTCGGGGCGGTGAGGCCCGGGGCGGGGGGTAGCTATGGCGACCGCGAGCGCGGCCCGCGGCGCCGCCTGACAGGTGTGGATCCCGGCCGCGGCGGCGGCGGCGTAGAGCAGCATGTACGCCAAGGGGGGTAAGGGCTCTGTCGTGCCCTCGGACAGCCAGGCCCGCGAGAAGTGAGTCGGCGGGCTGGGGCCGGGGGCGGGGTCCGGCGTCCGCGCCGCTCTCGTGGGCTCCGGCGCGGGCGGCGGGGCGTGTGGGAACCGAGCGCGCTCGAGGGGTCGCGAGATTTGCGGGGGCGCGCGAGACCCTAGGAGCGCGAGATTTGCGGGGGCGCCGACACCCGAGGGGTCGCGAGAGTCGAGGGGACACGGGAGACCCGAGGGGAGCGTGAGACTCGAGGCGTGTGAGACACCCGAGAGGCTTGAGGGGTTGCGAGATTTGCGGGGGCGCGGGACCTCCCCAAAGGGCGAGACTTGGCTGCGCCAGGCGGTAGACGCGGGCGTTCGAGGTCCGCGGCGCTTCTCCTCGCAGCCTCCGCGGAAGTTTCCGGAGCGGACAAGATTGGCCAGTCTGGGGGCCCCGGAGCCTCGAAAAGAGCTGGAGAGGAACGGAGAGGCCCAGAGGGGCGCGCGGCCACTTGTCTACCTCGACCGGGGCAGCTGCGTGGGGCTCCCAGGGAGGCGGCACAATTCACAGCTCCGGGGTGGGCCGGCGTCCTGGGGCCCTTGTTCCGGCGTGGCTCTGGGCTGCGGTGCGGGCGGTCTCCGGCTGGTGGGGCAGGTTTCTAACTCCCTAGACCGTGGTGTGGGTGAAGGCAGGGTCGTGGAGGATGGGGTCTCTGAAGTCGGGCTGCTGCTTGCTTGCTGGCGCTGTGGCTTCGGGCGAGGGACCACCCTCTTCTGGGCTCACTTTCTTGAGAAATGCAGGAAGTGATAACAGTGCCATCTCTCGGAGTGGGGAGCATTTGAAAGGTGCTTGGAGCCTTGACTGCGCCACAGCAAGGGCAGCTGACGGTTTGGCAGTATTGTTGAAGTGTCAGGGAGAAGGGCTTGCTACGGCTGACAGCCGACTTGCAGAATCCCAGAAGTTGAGCCAACAGGCCACCGAGCAGAGGGGACACTGGGCTCCCAGGAGGACAGGTCCTGAGGGCCAGGCCAGAATCAAGGACTTGACCCTGGATGACGGCTGACTCTGTACCCCTGTGCTTCCTTTTCTGCCTGGGCGGACACTAGGATTTCCCCTCCCCTCTACAAACACGAGCAAGCCTTCTCTGCCCAGCCTCTGGGTCATTTTGGTGAAGACGCGCTTCTGGCCAGAAGGTGGTAGGCAAATGACTGCCCGGTCAGGCCTTCCTTGCCTGTCTACACAGGAAGTTGGACTCCAATTCCAAGCACCCTTTAGTGCAAAGATTTTTCAAGGGCGGGGCGCGTGGCTCACGCCTGTAATCCTAGCACTCTGGGAGGCCCAGGCGGGCGGATTGTTTGAGCTCAGGAGTTCGAGACCAGCCTGAGCAAGAGCGAGACCCTGTCTCTATTAAAAATAGAAAGAAATTATATGGATAGCTAAAAATTATATGGACAACTAAGATATATATATAGAAAAATTAGCTGGGCATGGTGGTGCATGCCTGTAGTCCCAGCTACTCAGGAGGCTGAAGCAGGAGGATTGCTTGAGCCCAGGAGTTTGAGGTTGCTGTGAGCGAGGCTGACACCACGGCACTCTAGCCCGGGCAACAGAGTGAGAGTCTGTCTCAAAGAAAAAAAAAGATCTTTCAAAACTGAAAAAATTAGCCAGGCACAGTGGTTTATACCTATAGTCCCAGCTACTCAGGAGGCTGAGGCAGGAGGATCGCTTGAGCCCAGGAGTTTGAGGTTGCTGTGAGCTAGGCTGACGCCACTGCAGTCTAGCCTGGGCAACAGAGCTAGACTGTGTCTCAAAAACAAAAACCAAAAACCTGGTGTCTGGTTCCTTCCGAGGTTGGAAGCAGAAGGTGTTTGGCATAATCACCCCATCCCTTGCTTGTCCCTTCTGTGTCTCCAGCCAGCTGTTGAGTCTGGAGGTGACCACCCACCCAGTGGGAATTGTTCAGTTGTTTGGCACACCTGTGATGGGTGGGCCCCAGGGTGTGGTGGCTGGGCAGGCAGGCCTGGGCCCTGAAGAAGCTCACCTAGCCGGAGTCCGGGGTCTGGTTCCCCATGGGCCCATCTCAGGTCTTGAGATGTGCTGTGAAGAAAGCAAAGTGGGTGCTAGTGAAGTGTGAGGGGGATGTCAGGGGCAGAGGGCACCGCATGTGCAAAGGCCCTGAGGTGGGGCCAGGCAAAGGAGCTAGGGTGAAGGAAGTGGCAGCCCACTGAGTGCTGTGTGTGCTTCAGCTCCTATATGGAGTGGGGCTTATAGGGGGTCAGGAATAAGGCTAGGAGTGGCCGGGGGGAGGCGGGCACAGTTGTCTGTGAGAGAGCTAATGGCAGCCCGGACTAAGGACGTAGCCATGGAGATAAGAGAAGGAATAAAGGGTTTGCGCCCAGGGTGGTGGGGTTTGGAGTCGATTTCTTGACCCTAGTAGACATCCCAGGAGAGATGTTGGTTCTTTGAACCTGGCTTCTGCACTTGGTCAGGGCTGGAAGAGGGGGTCCTGGTCCCTTCCCCCACTATCCCCTCACCCCCTAGCCTGCCCAGCAGAGGTGCTTGGAGGACACTAGTCTCAGGACACAAGATCCTCAGCAGCACCTCGGCTCCTGGTGCAGAAGCTGAGGGTCCCATCTCTGCCCAGAGCTGTCCTGTGCCCTTCTTTTCCACAGAGAGGGGCCCGTATACACATGGGTTTGGAGATGGGGTTCTGCTGCTGAAGAAAGCGTGGGAAACACCAGATGGTTGTGTCTCCATTTCACTGAAGGGAGCACCTCAGCCCTGGAGAGGAAGTGACCTGCCAAGGGCTCCGTGTGGTGTGGGAGAGCTTTCCAGAGGTGTGGGGGCTGCCATACTGGAGAGGCAGGCTGGTGGCCCCGAGCCTCAGTGTCCTCATCCAAAATGTGGATGACATGCCTTTGGGGATTCTCATGGGGACTGTGTGGGAGGCCACAGGTAGAGCACCCACCCCGGTAGCCACTCAGCTCTCAGGAAATACCAGCCACTGGTGAGTCACTTCCTGTCTCCGGGCCTCGGTTTCCTCCTCTGTGAAATGGGGTGAAGGGGTTACACTGCTCCGATCCTCACTCTCCAGCACTGTGCTTCCCCCCTGCTCTGAGACTCCTGCCTCCTAAAAATGAGGCCCTTCCTTTCCTTCTCTCTCTGGCCCCAGTCCTGAGCCTCCTCTGGCTCCCCTTGGAAATTCCAAGCCTCTCTGTTTCAGGCTAGGTCTAGGCCAGCTGCTCCAGAAAGGACCGAGCGCCTGCTGGGTGCCTGTCCTCGGGTTCTCACAGCACGTGGGCAGCCCCAAGGGAGGCTGGGGTCTGGGTGGGCCACATGCAAGAAGGGTGTGTGTGTATATCCCTGAGCACTTAAGTGATGCCAAGTAGGTTTAGAATGGTTCCATAAGTGACAACCACAGTCAGTGTCACTGGGCATCCTGTGTTTTTCTCCCAGGCGTGGCTTTGAGACGGGCACACAGACTCAGATACTTGAGCCCAGCAGGCAGGAGCTTCTTGAGGAGCCAGCCCCAGAAGAGTCCTTGAATTTGAGGAGGGAACTGGAACCGCAGAGGAAGGCCAGAGAAGGCTGGGGTGGGATTCAGGATTGCGGGGTTCTCACTCTGGCCACTGGTGGACAAGGGTGGTGAGGGGAACAAGAGGGGAAGGGCCACCACCTGGGTAAGAGATTGCTGAAGGCCCATCCTCTAGGGTTGGCAGAGGGGAGGGAGGACTGCGTGGGTTGGAATGTCTCCATGGGGCAGCAGTGGGGCCTGGTGACAGATGAGATGGTGACCCAAGGCCATGAGTAGAGGGCGTCTCCCGGCTCCCAGCAGCATGTATGTACAGGAAGGGTGCTGGGCAGAGAGCACCCATTATGGTCATTCTCCATAATTACAGTGGTGGTGGTGGCACTAAAGCCACATTACGTCTCCACTGCCCGGCACGCACTTTGGGTCCAGGCACCCCATATCCTCTGGGTTGCCCATTTCTTCTAGAGGGAGAGCTGTGTGCTGCTCTGTCCTGGGCCGCCCCGGGGCCTCCCCACGTCCCTTTCTGGCCACCTGCCCTCTGTGAGGGGAGGGCCTTGTGTGTTCCAAACTCCCTGGCCAAACATCCAGGCTTCAAAACTTTTCACCAAAAACAAAAAAACAACTTACAATTCTTCTCTGAGACTCTGGCCTGTTAAAAGTAAAAGTAGCAGCTTGTGAGGGAAATGACCAAAACTGAAAACCTTTGCCTGGCTCTTAGGGTAGATTTGGGAGTCCTTAACGTCGGCGTGAGGAGCATCGGCCTTTATTAGCGCTAGGTCACCATCTCGGGGGCCCAGGACACCCAGGCTCTGCCCTAAGCACGGGCATGTCAGATGGCGATGAGAGGCTGGTGGGGAAATGGAGCGAGTAGGGGCTTAGATATGACAGGGAAGCCTCTGATAGGTGACACTGGAGCCAAACTGGTGTCTGGTGGAAGTGCCCTAGGCAGGGGACAGCGTGTGCAAAGACCCCAGGGTGGGTGGGCAGCCAGCTGGAGGTGAGATGGTAGCGGCCAGGTAGTTGCAGCCCCCGGAGGGGCCCTGCCTAGTCTGGGTGGGAGATGGCAGTGACCTGGGCAAGGTGTGTGGTGGGGGTGGGGAGAGGGATATGAATCAGGAGCAAGATCTTAAGTTTTTTTTTTTTTCAATTCAGCGAGTACAGTGATGTTGGGGTGCAGCGGGGTGGGTTCTCATAGGCGCACGCACTGTGAGTGCCACCTGGGGTCCTCGGGGTGGGATGTGTGTGTAAAGGCTGAGCTGATGGCATCTGGCTGAGGTGAGAGGACAGGAGTCAGGGCAGCAGCCGGAGGGGGCAGGAAGAATGGGGCAGGGGTGGGGGCGTACCGATGTTGGGCCTGTGATGTCAGGTGGGCAGTGGACCCCAAGTTCAGGGGTGGGGAGGCCGGACCAAGCACCCTGTGTGCAGCCACTTCGTGAAGATACTATCAGAGCAGGAGGGCCTCCCCCCCAGGGAGAGAGCAGAGGCGTGGATGGAGGAGGACCATAGGTGGGGGTGGGGTCCTTGGTGAACCGCTTCCTTCGGGAGTAACACCTGATCCCCGGAGGATCATCTGCCCCTGGAGGGGGTTGGTCAGACCACAGGCACAGCAGGACCTGGCACTCTCAAGCTGCCCTTGCCTGCTGGGGCACCCACCCGGGTTCCCCAGACTCCATCTGGCTCCCTGTCTCTGGGTGTCTCACCCCCCCCAGCTTTTGCTCCCACCGCTCTGACCCCAAAGTGGCTAGGGGACTGACTGGCCCCTCAGCCTCTCTCCTGGGGTCTGCAGGGTGGGGCTCTGGTGCTGGCCTTTTGTGCTCATCCTCCACTGACGGACATGGGGCCGTTGGCCACTGGCCACTGGTGAGCTCAGGAAGCCTCTGGAAAGGGAGGCAGGTCACAGAAGCGGGTTGGACAGCTGGGCCTGGAGGCTGAGGGGCCAAGGAAGTAACAGGCAGAGGAGGGCGGACACTGCAGCCTGGAAGGTGGGGGGAGTCATAAATGGGGGTCCCTGGGCCGGGGGTGTTTCTGCGAACAGGGTGATGTCGTGGTGAACGAGGCCTGTCTTGGGGGCTGAGCCCATGCTGGGAGCTGTGTGTCCTACCCTGCCCTGCCCCTCACAGCGCCTGCTTACCTTTGCGGGGTATTGGCACCTGCCAGCCCCGCACAGCATGTGACTCACCTCAGCTGTGTCGCCTCTCCCCAGGAGAACAGGACAGGGGCTGGTTGTGTCCACTGCACGACGGGGCTCTCGGGGCATCCAGGGCAAGGGGAGGAGGGCTGGGGTCTGCCGGGGAGGTGGGGTTTGTGGGTGCAGGGCGCTGGGATGCGAGGCTGCAGCTCAGAGAAGCCCGGCTGGGAGGGAGCGCGCGTGAGTCAAAGGAAGGTTATTTTGGGATGGGGCCGGCAGCCCGGGGACTCAGCCAGGGGAGAGTGGCGCAGCAGGGCTGGGGCGGGCGGTGGACAGCTGAGCTGCAGGCGTGTGAAAGGGCCTCCAGTCCTCCTGCCTCCTCCTCCACAGGGGCTCAGCCTCAGGCCGGTTCTTGGGGAGCCCTCAGCCCTTGGGGAGCCCTGAGTCTCAGATCCAGGACCACCTTCCACCCCCACAGCCCACCTAGGGCCTGGCTGGGCAGTAGGAGGAAGCTGGGGCAACCAGAGGGTGAGGCTTAGATCCAGGGATTTGGGAGGGGCTGGTGCCAGGGGATTAGGTGACCCTGGGGGTGGGGGCTTTGTCCCTCTGCCACCTGGTGTGCCAGGTGGACTGGAGTCGTGTGGATGGTCCAGCCTATGCTCTTGGGGTGTGCAGTTGCTGGGGAGGCAAATCCGGGGGTCCCAGGCAGGCTGGGGACTCACAGGGCATTGTGGGCATTTGAGCAGGGTGGTGCCATGGCAGACGTGTGGCACCGCTGGCCCAACCTCCCCTCACCTACCCACCCCCATTCCCCAGACTCCTCCTGGGGTTAGCACTGCCCTGCTGGGGGGGTCTGCCATAACGGTGTGGCCACCACTGGTGGGTGGGCACCAATCCCAGGGAAGAGGATGGGGCCCAGGGATGCCAGGGAGTGGGGGGTTGGGATGGAGGGGCCCCTTCCCTCCTTCCTTGGTAGGCAAGGCTGGGGATGGGTTAGGTGGGGGCCCGGGGCACACTGGGAGTGCCCACCTCGTGCACCATCAGGAGCGACACCCTATCTCTGGGCAGAAGACTTCCTTGGGGCTGAGGCTACTCTGGGGTGTCAGCATTGGCAGGATAGGGCCGGGACTTGGTGCCCAAAGGGAGTGTTGAATTGAGCAGAATTTGGCTTAGAGTTTTGGGTGTCAGGGGTACCTGGGAGGGGCTTGTAGGCTGGGTGTTGATGTATGGGTAGGAGCTGTACAACTGGTGGGGAGGTCATATCCTCCTTGTCACCTTCACCTGCACATTTGAGAGCCAGGGAGGGGCTTCAGGACTTTGCCCTGGACCCATGGAGGGCCTGAGCCGCCCGGCCTGCCTCATCCCCTGCAGGTTGGCACTGTATGTGTACGAGTACCTGCTGCACATCGGTGCCCAGAAGTCAGCCCAGACTTTTCTGTCCGAGGTAAGCAGCTCCGTCTGCACACACCAAGGTCCTCCACCCTGTTCCCACGGGGGTTCCAAGTGGTGGGCCGGGGTTGCCCCTCTGCTGCCCCTGAGAACTGAGGGCTGGCGTCCAGGCGTCTGTCTGCCAGGGTCTGCCACACACACACCCGGGGCCCTTGGCTCACCAGGCCACCCTCCTGCCTCCCAAGGGTCCCTCCCTGTCCGCATGTTCTTGGGGCTCTGTGCTGGGTGGTGCGGAGGGGCTCAGGCAGCGGCCGCCTCACATCCTTCCCTCTCCCCTGCAGATCCGATGGGAGAAGAACATCACGCTGGGGGAGCCCCCGGGGTTCCTGCACTCCTGGTGGTGGTGCGTGCAGGGCTATGCCGGCGGCCCTGGTGGGGTGGGGGTTGGGCGGGGGTGGGCTGTGGAGCAACTTTCGTCCCCTGCCACCCACAGCGTGTTCTGGGACCTGTACTGTGCAGCTCCTGACCGCAGAGAGGCTTGTGAGCACTCCAGTGAGGCCAAGGCCTTCCAGGACTACGTGAGTCCCCACCCTGGTGTGAGTCCCCACCCTGGCGGGGACCAGGGCTGGAGGGTATGGGCAGGTTGGCCCAGCCTGTGGCCTTGGGAGGGTGGGGCAGGGGCTGGACAGCCTGAGGGGGACTGGGGTGGGCAGGTGGGCCTGGCGGGCAGGGCTGCAGGGTGCCACCCGGGATCTTGGCCACTTCTGGGGGACCCTATGCCCTCCTGTTGGTCCAGGGTCACTGATAGCGTGGGGCAGGGTCCCTCCACTGCACCTGGCTCCTGCCCCCTCCCTGTCACATACAGTGGAGGGGAAAGCCTCTGGGCCTTCTGGGTGGGAGCCCAGGGGGTGGGGGACGCTGGGGCCAGCACTGGGGACTTCCTGACCTTTGCTCCTGACTGGGGTGCTGGCTCCACCTCTCTGTCCTCAGTTTCCCTCTGGGTTGAAAGGGGTCAGAGGCCTGTGTGGAGAGGCGGCTGGGGGTGGCATGTTGTCACGGGTGGCAGACAGCAGCCCCTCTCTTTATCCTCTGCACTTGGCCACCCAGTCCCCCAGAGTAGGGCTCGAGGGGGACGTGCAGGTCAGCTGCCCGTGGCAGGGCCAGTCCTGCCCGCACCCCCACCCCCCCGCTCACTGGAGCACAGGCCTGTGTGGGGTCACGGTGCCCCTTGTCCCTGGAGATGTCTCCTGCACACTGTATGCACACGCACAGTAGCAAGGTCACCGTACTGACTCTCCTGGCTTCACTGCCTGTGTGCGGTGTCCCCTGTGCAGTCCCCTTGTCCTAGTCCTGACTGTGTGTACTCACCTGGGTGACTCTCCCACTCCTCCATTGAGCCCCAGCCCCCTCTGTGTGCTCTGTGGTGTCCCCTGGACTGTGCTCCCCCTCAGCCTGCACTGCCCCGTCCCCTCCCGCTGAGGTCTGGCAGCCTCTGGCCACCCTCACCCCTGCCCCCTCACGGGTGGGGAGGGCAGAGCGGGCTCCCTGCCATGATCGTGAACATGCTTCCTGCCCGATGTGCTGGTTACCATGGCAGCGCAGGGCGTCAGGAGACTACTGGGCACAGCAGGAGGTGGTCACAAAGGGAAGCCGGACACCTGTCATGCCAGGCCACCGTTGTCATCTTCGCTCGTAACTGGGGGGCACGCAGTCCGTGGCTCCGGGCGCGCAGTGGGGGCCCCTTCCTCTGGCGCTCCGAGTTGGGAGTTGGTGCTCCCCTGCCGACCTTGGGGTCTCCAGGAAACGCTAGCACCCAGCCCATGGTCATGGCAACAGGAGGGCCTGTGCCTCTTCAGGGGTGATTGACTAGGGGCTCCGCCTGGGCCACTGGCCAGGGAGGGCGTGCTGGACCAGGATTAACTCCTCAGGGCCTAGAGTTGGGAGCTGTGGGGGGCTCAGAGGTGCGAGATGTGCCCTTCTGCACTGGAGCACAGTGCCCAGCCGTGCCCTCGTCTTCGCCTCCCCAGGAAATGTCAGGCGCCGGCTGTGGCCCGAAGCGGGGGCTGCCTTCCCTGCAGAGTGGACAGACCCAGAGCCCACAGGCAACCTGGGAGCCCGCTGCTCCAGGCCATGGTGTTCGTGGCACGGGGCAGGGGGGAAGACCCCAGAGGGGACCTGGCAAGTTTGGAACTGGGAACAGATGCAGCACAGGAGTGGGGCCCTGGGGCATGTGGCTTTCAAACGATTTGCTCTGGGCCTTGGGCATGCTCTCAGTCTTGTGGGCCCGTCCCCCGACTGCGGGGCCTGGCAGGCGTACTGAGGCTGAACTTTGAGTAAGGGCAGGAAGGGGCCAGCCTGGAGTCCCTCAGGGGGCAGGAGGGTGTCTCCAAGGGGCCCTTTCTCCATGCCTGCAGCGCAGGGAACACTGTGTCACTGAAGTTCCGAAAACTCTGGAGCCGCCTTGTGTGCTGGCCCCTCGACGGCCCGTCCCCTTCCTCTTAGGGTTCAGGCCCTGGCTGGGAGGGGGATGCAGGTCGACCTGAGTCGTCCTCGCCTCCCTCTCCTGAGATGGGGCCCTCTGCCCTGGCATATGGGGCCTCCCTCCACACACCCCCCGCCCTCCTCCCCTGCCTGACCCTGGAGGCCCCACAGGCAGACAGTTCTGGGACTTGGAACCAGCGCAAGTGGCCTGTCAGCCTGGCCCTGCCACCCCGGGCTGCCACCAGAACCTCCACCCTTGGCAGACACGGAAACCACCCCCCCAGCACCCAGTCTTCTCCCCTTCTCCATCTGAGGGAAGTTGGGGGCCTGGGGATCCTTTCCCGGCTCCTGCTCTTCCTCTCCCTGCCTCCTGGGGGAAGGGGGCAGGGGTCTGCACAGGAATGCCAAGGGGGGTCTTAAGGGAGGTTCATCTTGGAACTGCTGATGGATTTTTGGGGGTGTTTATTTGGAGTATCGGGCAGATCTGGGGGCCGCCCAAGCTCTCTGCCAGCCAGGAGACACAGTGCCCAGTTGGGGTGGGCCGGGGAAGGACCACTGTTGGGAGCTGGCTGAGGGGCTGGTGGGGTCCTGGGCCCTTCACACCTTCAGGCCCATGGCAGCCTCAGGCCGGCGCTCCTCGAGGCTAGGACCGCTAGCCGGTGTGGTGGGAGGCCTGTCAGTAGCCTGACTGGGGGCGGGAGTGGGGGCAGGGACAGCTGCTCTTCCCCCTCCTATAGATGTGTCCAGTGGCCTGGGTTCAAATCCTGGCTTGACCACCTGACAGCTCCCTGTCCTCTGGGGCTGGTCCCTGCACAGAGAGAAAGGGTAACACCCCAGGCAGGAGGTGTCCTGACTGGGCCCTCTGGGTCTCCCCCACTCCTACAGAGCACCGTGGCGGCACCCAGCCCTGTGATGGGGAGCATGGCCCCCAGCGATTCCATGGCTGCAGGGCCTATGGCGGCGGGCTTCTTCCAGGTACAGACAGGGCTGGGACCGCTGGGACCCCTCATTCCCCAGCCCTGGGTGGACATGTGTCTGAGGGTGGGGCCTCTGTACCAGGAGAGGTCCTGAGGCCGGCAGGCTGGAGTTGGCTGGAGGTGTTGGCCACACGGTAGGTGGGGGTAGGTGTCCCCGCTCCGGCCTTTGCTTGGGAGGGGCCCAAGTGCAGTGGAGGGCGAATCTCTGTGCAGTTGGCCTGCATGTGTGTGTTTGGAGTGCTTGTGGAAGCAGTGGCCACCAGTGGTCCTGGTGACCACTGGTGCCATTAGTCCTGGCCCAGACCCTTTCTGCAGGGCTCCCTGTCCTCTAGGCTGGCCACCCTCCCGCCCCCATGGAGCCCCTCCCCTTCCATGGCCAGGCTCAGCAGGGCCACAGAAAATAGGGCTTCTGATGGCCTTGCTGTCCCCAACCCACCTGGTTCTGTCCTAGGGCCCCCCCAGCTCCCAGCCACCCCCCCACAACCCCAATGCCCCCATGATGGGGCCTCACAGCCAGGTAAGGACCTGTGGCGCCTGCCCTGCCCCCACACGCGCATCCCCCAGCACCTCCTGCTTCCACACTGGCCCCCGACATTGGCCGGTTTGCTGGCTTGTTCTGGGCGAGAGCCGATCCAGGTTGGGGATCCAGGCATAGTAGGAATGGGGTAGCTTTGGGGGGCCAGAGGGTGGAGGGAGGTGCTGACCTCCGCCCACCTCTTCCAGCCCTTCATGTCACCACGGTTCCCAGGGGGCCCCCGGCCCACCCTGCGGATGCCAAGTCAGGTGAGAGGGATGAGGGGAGGGGGGCAGGAGTTGGGCAGGGTGGGGGCACCCCATACTTAGTGCCACTGTGCCCCCACCCCCTCTGCAGCCTCCTGTGGGCCTCCCCGGCTCCCAGCCCCTCCTCCCTGGTGCCATGGACCCCTCCCCGCGTGCTCAGGGTGAGTAGGGAACCTCTAGCTGCTGTCTCCCCCCTGATCAGTCAGGACCCCAGCTCAGCGCCTTGTCCTTGCTGCCTCACCATTACGTCCACGCTGGGGAGTGGTCCCGGTCTGAGCCCCACCCTTCTGCCTCCACTCCAGGGCATCTGAGCATGGGCGGCCCAATGCAGAGGGTGACGCCCCCTCGGGGCATGGCCAGCATAGGGCCTCAGGTAAGGGCTGGGCCCTGGTGGAGGGTGTGGCTTGAAGGGCTGTCCCCCCTCCCCCTCACAGCCCCTTTGCCTTCACAGAGCTATGGAGGGGGCATGCGGCCCCCACCCAACTCCCTTGCCGGTCCAGGCCTGCCTGCCATGAACATGTGAGGCCCTCGGGGACCCCAGGAATGTGTCCACCTTGCAGGCCAACACCCAGCTTCATGGGCTGGTTCTGCTAGGGCAGGCCCCAAGTCCCTAGGACAGCCCTGGATATTGTTTATTTCACTGTCACTGTTGGGTGGGCAAACTGAGGCCTACAGTAACAATTAGTCTCCCCATGGCCAAAAGGCCATTGAGTTGGGATTTGAACCCTGGCAGCCCAAGGTGACCATGCCTCAGGCACAGGGGAGTGGGGTGGGGGGGTGGGGGGCATGGGAGGGGCTGTGTACTGTCTAGCCCCAGGGTCCGACCACCCACCATCTCTTCCAGAGGCCCTGGAGTGCGTGGCCCGTGGGCCAGCCCCAGTGGCAACTCGGTGAGTCCCAGGCTGGGTGGGTGGGGTGTTGGGGGTGCTGGGCAAGCAGGCGGGCTGACTGCTTACAGCTGCCCCTGTCCCCAGATGCCCTACTCCTCCTCATCTCCCGGCAGCTACACGGTGAGTCCGGGCGAGGCTGGGCGACCTTCGGGCACGGGCTGCGGGATGGCAGATGAGTGCCTTTCTCATGGTCCCTGTCTCCCTCCGTGTTTAGGGACCCTCAGGAGGAGGCGGCCCCCCTGGAACACCCATCATGCCTAGCCCTGGAGGTGCGGCCTGTGGGCAGGGAGGGGGTGGGGCTGTGCTGGGGGGAAACGCCCTCACATCCCGGTCTCCCCAGACTCCACCAACTCCAGCGAGAACATGTACACCATCATGAACCCCATCGGGCCAGGCGCCGGCAGGGCTAACGTGAGTGGGGTTGCGGGGGTGCTTCTCCAGGCGGTGCAGCTGGCGGCCCGGGTCCCACGCTGCCCCTGTGCCCGCAGTTTCCGCTCGGCCCGGGCGCGGAGGGCCCGATGGCTGCCATGAGCGCGATGGAGCCGCACCACGTGAACGGATCCCTGGGTGAGTGGGCGCCCCGCGTCCCCATCCCCGCGTCCCCGTCCTCGCCCCTCCGCCCGAGCGCACTGGAGACGTCGGGGCAGCTCTCCAGCCCCCGAGGGGCGCTAGGTGACGCGCGCTGCGCCGAGGGGGCGTCCAGCGACGAGGCCACTGGGACGCACTGACACCCCCCCAGTTCGGACTTTCCGCGCGGCCCCTGTCCCAGGACTCCCCGTGGCGCCCCAGCGGGCAGGACCGGGGTGAGGGGCGCGGCGGCGTGGGCAGCTCCGGGCGCCGTGTCGGGTGGAGGAGGCCCTTGGAGGCGGGCGGGCCCGGCGCAGGCGCGTCTGAGCTGGGTGTCCGTGGTCTGTCGGTCCGCAGGCTCGGGCGACATGGACGGGTTGCCGAAGGTGAGGGGGCCGCGCTCCGGCGGGGGGCGGGGCCCGTGGGTCGCGGGCGGGGCGGGGCGGGGCCGGAAGTCCCGCGCTGACCGCGGCCGCCCCCAGAGCTCCCCCGGCGCCGTGGCCGGCCTGAGCAACGCCCCGGGCACCCCGCGGGACGACGGCGAGATGGCGGCCGCCGGGACCTTCCTGCACCCGTTCCCGAGCGAAAGCGTAAGCGACTGCGTCGACTCTCCCCCCGCGGCGGCGTCGGGCCGGAGGGGCCTGGCGGGCAGGCCCCGGCGGGGCGGCCGGGGGGCCAGAGCAAGACCGTGACCGCGGCGGGCCAGGTGGGGGGGGCGGCCGCGGCATCCTCACCCCTCCCTGAACCCTCCCACCCTCTCCACTCCCGCCCCCATCTCACCGTCCCGCCCCCACCCCACCCCGGGACCCGCGCTCCAGGGCGGCTTCCTCACCCATCGGCCCCACCCCATCCCCTCTTGTCCCCTCCCTGTGCCTGCCCAGGACCCGGCCCTGCCCTGTCCCCCATTGTCTCCCGGGGGCGGGTTCCAGCCTGTTCCGGAGCTAAGCCCGTGCCCTGCGCGCTGCCCCCTCTCTCCGCAGTACTCGCCCGGGATGACCGTGAGCGTGTGATGGGCGGCGGCCCGGCCCTGCCGGCCTGGGCCTCTGCCCGCTCCCTGCTCGGGCGGGGCTCTGAGGTCACGCGTCGGGCAACCGGACTCCGGGCCAAACAGGGCTTGCCTGGCTCAGAGGCCCCGCACGAAAGACTTTCTCATTTTATAAAAAACAAAAACGCAAGGACCTCAGAGACGTTCTTTTCTGTATGGGCCTTTCCCGCCATTTATATTTTGTTCGGGGACAGGGGCTCCTCGGGGTCCCCCTCTTTCCAGAGCGGCAGGGGGTGGACCCCATCAATAAATGTAACTTGGTTTTGGTTTTTGGTAGCTGGTGTCAGATCCCTCACTTTGGCCTGCAGCCCCTGTCCCCCGAGTCCCACCTTCAAGGACTGTGATACACTGAGGCTCCAGGGGCTGCCAGGTCCCTGGGATTGGAGTAAAAGCTTTGAAAAAGGGGGTGGGCTGAAGTCCGGTCTGGAGACGCTCGGAACTGGGGGCTGTAGAGGGATGCGCATCCTGGTCACAGGCCCCAAGGACCCACAGGTGGAAGTTTGGTGCGTGGGGGACCGGCTTTATTGTCTTTGGGGACCTGAAGGGGGTGGGTTCGTAGGTGCAAAGGGAAGGAAGCCGGGAAGCTGCGTGACCACAGCCTCAGGTGGTGGGTGTCGGGGGTTCCTGCACCTGCGGGTACCCACTGGCGTCGCCTGTGCAGCCGTTGGCAGTGAGTGCCGTTCCTTTCTTGAGCGGCACAGGGCAGGCGGCAGCAGCGGGCACGACTCGCTTGAGGCCTGGGCCTGGGCGCTCCATCTTGTGCTCCAGCAGCATATGGCTCTGTGGCGGGAGCCCCACGCAGGCCCTGGGGGGACAGTGGGAGCTCAGCAGGGCCAGGCCTCCCCCCCCCCCCACGCCCTGCGCACAGCCCCGCCAGGTGCCCTCTGCGCCGAGGCCCGGCGCACCTGAGGATGTTCTCGATGCAGCTGCGCTGGCGAAAGAGCGCGTTGACCACTGGGCTGCCGGGCGGCACGAGCGGCGCCTTGAAGAGGAAGCTGAGCAGGGACAGCACCGGGTGGAAGGTTTGCGGCTCCGGGTCGTCGTCGGTGCAGAAGCTCACGCGCTGGCACAGCTCCGTCAGCAGTGCCAGGTCCAGCATGATGGGCGCGGCCAGCAGGGAGTCCTGGGGAGCAGGCGGGTCAGGGGGGGCCGGGCCGGTCCCCTCCCCGACACCGCCCCACGCCCGCCCGCACCTCGCACGTGTTGTGCAGCACCAGCGTGTTGGTTCCGCCCAGCATCAGCTCCGACGTATACTCATCCAGCGCTCGCTTGCTGTCGCCCACGTAGGGCACGTACTTGATGACCACCTGGAGTGCGGCACAAGGTCGCACGGGTCCCCGCCACCCCCCCATCGGGTGCCCCCCGCCCGCGCCCGGCCCCCACGCACGCAGTGGTCGGGCTCCTCGCCGGGCGCGTAGAGCACTGGGTTGCTCTGCACCATGTCGTCCACCACGTTGCTCTTGGACACCTCCTTAGAGCGGAACTGTGACGGCGCCGACAGGTTCTGCCCGTCGTTGTTGCCCAGGTGGTTATAACTCACGATGGACATGGTCTGCGGGTACAAATGACACCACAACGGCTCAGGCCCTGTGGCATACAAGCCGGGTGCTCGGAGTCCAGGTCCCCTACCTGCACCCCCAGGCCCACACACCTTGAGGCCAGAGCTGATGAGAAAGTCCACGAGCACAGACTTGACCTTGGTCTGGCCTGACTTGAAGTCATCTCCACCCACGAAGACGCGGTGCTGCCAGGCGAGTTCTAGCGCGCCGGGCACCAGCGTGTTCTGCGGGGACCCATTGAGAAAGGCACAGCCCTCCAGGATGCTGGCCACGGCGAAGAGTGTAGATGGGGACACCTCCAGGCCGAGCTGTGGGGACGACCGGGCAGTCAGCGCAGACGGGTCTTTGGGGCTGGACCTGACCTCACTGTCCCTGGTGCACGCCTACCTGGATGGTGCACAGCAGGTTCTCGGCCGTGTCGTTGAGACCCGGAACCACTTCGCAGAAGCGCTCGGTGTTCGCCGTCCACAGGACGATGACCTTGTCCAGGCCCGCACTAGACCGGAAGTCTCGGATGTCCCTGCGGATCTGCTCCAGCTGGGGGTGGGGTACGGGGAGGTTGTACAGGTCCCACGGCCTACGGAGGCCTGGGCCACTCAGTTCCGCAAGTGCTAAGCGGGCCCTGGACTCGCGTGATGGGGCAAAAGTGGGGGAACAGGAGGCGAAAAATAGGTGATGTGGAACCGGTGGCGGGAAACGGATGCGGGATGGGGCAGCACCTGCTGCGCGCGCGTGCCCGGGATGAGGTTGTCTGCGCGTGCGCTCTGGTTGGCCGCGATGAACTCCGGGATGTAGACCGAGGGCCGCGGGCGCAGACCTTCCATGTGCGGCCACAATTGCTCCTGCAGCCCCCAGTCCAGCACCTCTGCGCGCCGCATCGCCTCGGCCAGGTTCAGCGACGATATGTCCCAGCCTGCGGGGAATCCTCACGCTCGGTCCCGCCCGGGTTCAGCATCCTCCAGAACCCTCGCCCACCCGGCCTCCCGGCCTAGGGCTCCGCCCACCATCGAACACCAAGTCGTTGGGTTCCACCATGGGCAGCAGCGCGTTGAAGGGCACGAACACTTCCTGGCCTTCGGCATCCAGGCCCAAGCTCACGGTGCCCGCCTGAGTCAGCGAGCCGTAGTAGTTGGCCTCCTGTGGTGCGGTGGACACAGTGGGGTGACGGTGGGAGTGGCGCGGGGGAGCAAAGACCTGGCCAGGGCCCCGCGCAGACCCTCAAGCTCCGCCCCGCCGTCGGGCGCTTTCGGTTCCGGGCTCCTAGCCAGGGCAGAAACCTCCCGCCTCCCCGGCCCTCCGCCAAGGCCGCGGGCACCTTAGGCTCCGCCCCCGCGAGACCGATGCGGACCCCCCCCCACCTCGTGGAAACCCCTCCTCCGAGCCCGCCCGCAGCCGGGCCCCGCCTCCTGGAGGCCCCGCCCGCCCCGCGGAGGCCCGCCGCCCCTACCTTGCGGCCGGCGCGCGTGGGCCAGGACAGGCGCAGTCGGTTGGCCAGCACGGCAGCAGTGAGCGTGGAACCGTTGTTCCCACCCCAACCGACTAGCATGACCCCGAGCCGGGGCACCTGCCGGGCGGTCCGGAAGGTGAAGCGCGTGGACGTAGGGTGCACCTGGAGGCAGGCAGCGGAGTGAGCCCCGGGGACCCGTCCCCGATCCGCTCTTCGCAGGGACCGGGTTGGAGATGTTGGGCAATCAGCCAATCCCCGGACTGCCCGGCACCCCTAATCCCTACGTCTCCCTGGTCCCTCGCCCACCTTGAGGACACCGCCCACGCGGCTGACGCGCGTCGTCCGGTACTCGTACTGCGCCTCGATGGCCTCAGGGCCATAGACCACGTCCGGGCTCTCCACCAAAAACTGGGCGGCGGCCTCCATCACAGCGGGCTGGGGGACGCAGGGTTAGCAGGGGGTCAGCAGGGACATTAAGAGGCCGGGAGAAGCCGGTCTGGGCGCCCGGGGAGCCCGCATCCCAACCCCCGGGACCGCACTCACCAGCGCGGAGTCGGCTCGGGCAGCGGCGGCGGGCAACGCGGGCTCCGCTGCGCGCGGCCTCGGGAGAAAAGCCCTGCAGCCACGCCCCCGCCACGCCCCGCCCGCGCCCGCACCCGCCTGCGCCGGGTGGCGGGGGGAGTGGCGCGACATCTGGGGCCTGGGGTTCGGGCCCCGACTTTCCGGAGCCACAGTGGCCATTGGGTCCCTGTCTAGCGGAAACAGCGCGGCGTCCACAGCGCGTCGTGCACTGGTTCGCCTCGCCCGCAAACCCTGGGGCGCGCGCGCGGCCGCGTATTCCCATTTTACAAAAGAGGATGAGGAGGGTGCAAATGAGCTCGAGGCCAGGGTGGAGCTGGGCGGGGGTTAGGGGGATCTCAGGGCCCGAAACACTGGAGGGGAAACCGAGGCAGAGGACTAGCCAGGACTCGGACCTCAAAGCCAGAATCCCCCTGTACCCGCCAGGCTCCCCATGCCCCCTTCCAGTCTCAGGTTGGACGAAGTCACTCTGTCTCCAGAGGGGACTCGCGTGGATAGGGCCTGCGTGGCCTCATTCCCCCACCTGCAGCAGGAGGGCTCGCGAGGGTGGGCTGGAGGGGAGGGCGGCGGGCTGGAGGGGAGGGCACTGGCAGGGCTCCGCGGCCAGCTGGGAAGGAACAGGAACGAGGCCAGCACAGCAAGGCGCCCCTCACACGGCAGATAAGGGATAAGGGAGCGTGGGAACCCAGCCGCGGGCGGGGGCAGCTCCCCCAGGAACTTTCCAAAACAAGCCTCGGAAAGTTTCCACCACTGCAGCTGGCCCCAAAGGTGGATGGTTGGGAACGTCTGCAGGAGACAGTCAGGGCCTGACCTTGGGGAATGGAGGCTCCAAGATTCTGGCTCCAGGCCTCACCCTGAAGGGGCCCCAGTCTGAGGGAGTTGGAAGTGGACTGGGGCAGCCTCCCCCGCTTGCAGCCAGAGAGAACTCACAGGCAGAGCCCTACAAGGCAGGTTTCCCAGATGAGCTGTAAAGGGTTTTGAGATACGAAGAGGAGTTCACTGAGAAAACTACAGGCTGGGCCACCTGAGCTGCCCAGAGAGGGCAGAGGCAAAGATGGCCAGATGGGAGGCAGTTTGGGGACTGGGGCAGACCCTCAGGGCTGGGTGTGTGATGTATACTGTTTGGTCTTTCTCCCTGGTGGGGCTGGAGATTTGAATTTAATTGCCAGTGGCCATTGATTTAATCAATCATATCTGTGTAGAGACGGCTTAGGACACAAGACCCCCAAAGTGTGGCCTTTGGCCAGCGGAGTGCTTGGGCCTAAAGCAAACCGGAAGGCAGCAGAGCAAGGTCTCTGCGACCTTCTCCCACCCCCTCTCTCGCCCCTCTTTCGCCCCGAAGTGAGTCATGGAAACCAGAATTCCTCTTCCCCAAGGCAGGTCATAGAAACTGGAACCTTCTCCCTTGAAGACCCTCATTCCAGAAGGGCTCTGCCCCATACCCTGGAGGAAGGAATGCTACTGGGGGAGCCAAGAAGTCTGAGCAGACAGGCCGTGCTGGGTCCCACCCCAGCTGCAGTGTAGACCGTACCCTTTTGTCCAATCACATGTCTGCACATTCTTCATCGAACCGGAGCAGAAAGTTTTCCCTGGGTCTTCCTTCCTGAAGCCTCCTGCCCCGAAAAACTTGGATTAAATAAATTTGTTACGCTTTTTTGTTAACTTGTCTTTTGTTACAGGAGTGTCAACGGGGACCCTTGTGATGGGTGGGGGAAAAGCTGTCGCACATCTCCGATCCCAGATCTCCATAAAAACCCCTAAACAAAGCCGGGTGTGGTGCAGGCCTGTTGTCCCAGCTACTTGGGAAGCTGAGGTGAGAGGGTCGCTTGAGCCCAGGAGTTTGTCCCTGTCTTTGAACTTTTGTTTTAAACCCTTAACAATGGGGTTTGAGTGCAGACATGGGGGGCCCTGGGAGGGTGGCGCCGCACCCAGCCGGAGCAGACAGGGGAGCTCCATGCCCCACGCCCGGCTGCACTCTGTGCGTCTCCTCTGCCTGCTGTCAGCATTTTCCTGAGCTGAGATGGGGTTTGGGGGGGACCCCCGATTTACAGCAGGCTGGTCGGAGGCATGGGGGCAGGAATTTCCTGTGAGACTAACTTGTGGAGTCTGATGCTATCTCTGGGGACTGAACTGTTGGACGCTCAGGAGGTATCGGAGGATCAGAGAATCAGAGAGGGAGCCTGTGCCTTGAGGCGACGCGTGACATAGGAATGTGTACAGGTAAGAGGGGGAGGCCCTGTGCTCACAGCGAGGCCATGGGCAGTGCCAGCAGAAGGCTGGTGGGGTGGGAGGCGGCACCGGGCTGCGCTGCTTCCACTCTCCGCAGTTGGCGCCACGTGGTGACTGCAGGGGGCTGTGGCTGCCCAGGCTGAGGGCAGAGAACAGGCACAGGCCTTCAGGCTCCTAGAGGCGGAGGTGGGGCTGCCAGTCACTGCTGTGTCCCAGAGCCAGGTGGAGCCCGGCACACAGGAGGGGCTGCAGGAGTAGGGGTGCTGGTGGGAAGAGAGCAGCCGGGGACACCGTCCTGCAAGTGCCAAGAATGGGCGGGCAGCCTGGAGCCCCTCCCTGCCATGGTGCCCTGGGCACTGGGGTGGGAAGACCCTTCTGGGTCCCAGTGACTAGACCGGTGGCACCCATGACTCAGGAAGGATGGCCGGGGGGCGGGGGCGGGGGACTGACTGTGGCCGGGGGAGGCCGCTGGGCAGGGCACTGAGGTGGAGGAGGTAGGTGTCGCCCTGGGCCGTGAGGACAGAGATGTTATCCTCTGGAAGAACAGCACAGCCAGGCCATGCGGGGGGTGGGGCAGGGACACTCTGCCCGGCCAGGCCGCCTGACTTCTCCTCCCGTGCCCCTTGGACTCCTGAGCCACCTGAGAACCCAGGCCAAGGCTGCTGGCCAGCAGGGAGGCCGGGACCCACAGCCGCTGACCCCAGCAACCCTTTGCTGCCCGCTATGCCCACCCCCACCCTCGACCTTGGAGGGCAGGACCATCGCTCTGCGTCCTCTGCACCTCACCTGGAACTCGGGACAGGGATGGTAATTCCCACTAGGCCTCAGCATCCCTGTCCCCACGGGTGGCACAGGGGCCGCTGCACCAGTGTGCCGGCCTGAAGGAACAGACAATAAAACCTCGCCGGTACCCACAGCTGTTTTCGTCAGAGGGTGAAGAGTCACAGCTGTTTCCCCCAAATAGTCGCCTCTCCTGGCTCCACTCCTGTGGGCTTTGATGCGGAGGTGGCCGAGGGGTCCCCCTGCTGGGCTCAGCCCACCCGTCTGCAGCAGGGTGCTGCCGTGCTGCGCCTGCTGTGGCTCCCCATCACCCGAGTCTCTTCCTGCTCTCGGCCAGGCTGTCTGGCTCCCGGCCATGGCGCCCATGGGGCCCCCTGCTGGGGTTCTCACCCTGGGGGACGGCTCGGGACACTGGAGCCCCACGTGCCTCCTCACCACCGTGGCAGCCCCATGCCAAGTCACAGCCACCCCAGCCACACGGAAACCCAGCTGTGACACAACACGACAGCCAGGCAGCCCAAGCTGCCGATGCAGTTCAGTGAAATTTATTGTAGGTTGAAAAAATCAGCATTCACCTGTTTAGTGTACAAAAAGGACACTAGATCTTTTAAGAAAATATTAGGAAACTGAAGACCTGGATGCCTTTCAATTGTAACATTTTGGCAAAAGTGAAAAGTTCTTGTAAACACCAACTCCATGGCTCAAATAGTTTTTCTCCACAGTACAACATTAAAGGGAAAAAAAAACAGTATCAATAAGTTAGACCATATTTAATCAGCTAAACTTTCGTCCACCAACCCCCAAAGCACGAAACTTTCCTTAGCTTCATAATTCCTTAAAAGGAGAACAAGTAACAACAAAAAGGCAAATTCAACTGAAAGTCCCTTGAACGGGTTCCCAGGGGCAGTTGGTGCCCCCAGGCCGGGACCTCCTTAAATCCTCCTGTGTGACCCATGTCCGCGTGTCTGGCAACTGCACTCCTCGGGGCTTAGGGCCCCCCACTGCCTGCTCAGCTCTTTCCCCACCTCATCCCAAATGAAAACAAAACAACAGCTACTGAAACATGAAGGATCGATCGGCTTCCTCAGCTCTGGGAACCCAGGGTCCCAAAGGAAAGAGACTTCGGGTCGGGGTGGGACGCACTGCAGGCGCCTCCATGCAGCGCCAGCTCTTTGGAAGCCGTTAGGAGGTGCCCCCTGCGGTTTAGAAAAATAGACATCTCTGTACCTGCGCACTTCCGCCCTCCCTGCCCTGCTGTTGGCAGCAGTGACGCCCGTGAGAGCCCCGGGCTCCAGGTCACAGCCACCCCCACCTCCCCAAGTCGTGGGTCCACTCAGCCCTGCATGGCAACACACACGGCAGACTCCCCCTCACCCCGTGGGGCCACACTCACGCACAGCCTCCTGACGCTTTGGGGGCACCAGGACCACTAGGCACGGCAACACAGCAGCAACTGGGGTGTCCACAGAGTCTGCGCCCCCAGAGTGAAAAGACCTTTCCTTCCAGCTCCCCCTGCTCTGCCCCAGGGTCTCCCTGACCCCACTGGCCCCTCCAGCCCCTCCCTGAGTGCAAACCTCAGTGGTGGCTCTGCTGAGACAACCCGGGGACCCACAAGTGGACGGAGCGATGGAGAAAGACCACGTGGCCTCCACTGTGGGAGACGGGAAAGCAGCAGCCCAGGGGGAGAGCGAGGACAGCGTGAAGAGAGCCGCCGCTGCAGCCGCCAGCCTGGAGCCCCGGCAGCTGGGCCCGGCGCTCTGCACCACCTGGATCCCAGCAGCTGCCCAGGGGCACCCGATGGAGCTCTTCAAACAGCCACCCTCGGGCCACCCCTTTGCTTGACAGAGACCTCGCCCAAGGGGCAGGAGGGTGCACATAGGCTTCCCTGCCGGGAGCTCCCAGACACGGTGGCACCTTCCGTAATACTGCAGGAAAGGACGCAGGGCAGTGTCTAGACCCTGGGCATCCAAGGGGAGGGAGGCACAGGTTTAGAAAAAAAGGTTTTGCTTTGTTTTTTGTACAAAAATAGACTCAAGTCTCACTAGCGTAGCTAAAGTGGCTGTCTTTGTATAAAACTAGAAAAGGCAGGCGGGTGGCCTCTGAGGGCCTTGAGTCTTCTGGCAAGAGGAAGCTGAACGCCCGGGCCGCTGCAGAGGAGGTGGGCTTCCCGGAGCCCGCTGGGCCAGGGCTAAGCAGGAGCCGCAGGGAGGGCGGGGGTGGGCTCGAGGCTGCCCCACCTGGGCCAGAGGTCTGCAGGGCTCCCCTGGAAGCCAGCGGAGCTGGCTCAGATGCGTGTGTCTTCCTCATGTTTATTGTTTTAAATAAATCCTCTTTCACCCCCCACCCGCAGCTCCCCGCCATGCCACGGGTCAGGAGAGGCGAGGTGGCAGGCAGCTAGGGCCAGGCCTGCAGCTGCCGCTGGTCGTACTCCGAGATGAGCCTCTTGATGTGGGCCAGCTTGCTGTGCAGGTACTCGCAGCGGTGCTTCTCCTGGCTGTAGTTGGTGTTGGTCTGGGGACAGCCACGGGCCCAGCGTCAGGCTCTGCCCCAGGCACTGTCCCCCCCCCCCCCCCGCCCCCGCAGTGACTGCCCTCGGACCAGAACCCTCCATGCTGGGCCGGTGCCCAGGGTTCTGGTCCCCTGTACGCTGGCTCAGGTGGCTGGGACCCACAGGCTGCTCCCCACGCCCCACGGGGGCCAGACAGGGCCGGGGGCTGCGCCAGCAGCTGGGCACGGGGGTGCAAGTGAGGCCCTGCCCAGGCTCCCCCACAGGCTGGGCCACCGCCTGTGAGAGGTGGGACAGGGAGGCCACTGAGACTTGCCGAGGCCCTCGCTCTCCTCCCAGGCTCCCTTTGAACCGGCTGCTTCTGATACGGCCCAAGCGCCTGCCATGCGGCGGAGACTCACCTTCTTGATTTTCCGATACTCCTGCAAAATCTGCCCACGCGTGGTCTGCAGGGAAAACGAGAGAAATAAATGACGCCCCTGCCTGTGGGAAACCCAAGTTGAGCGGTCCTTTCTCCCTGGTGACAGGCGCTCTGCTCGGTGGCAGAGGCGGGGGTGGGGGCGAGGCAGGCTCCGCGCAGGAGCACCCCGAGCAGCGCCCCAGGGGCCCGCAGCTGCAAGCTCCCCGGTGGGTGGGGCAGGAGAGAAAGGCTGCGGGGGCAGAGGCCACAGGCCTGGGACAGGGGTGGGGGTGGGGACTGTTGGTGCCTCCGGAGGCTGCACCCGCAGGCGGGCCTGGCCACTGCTCAGGAGCGCGGGAACAGCCCTAGAAGCTCCTTATGTCCAGACCCTCCGAATTCCCCAGAGTCCCTCCAATCAGGAGGCCTCCTTTGACCCCAGGATGAATTAGGGCCCAGCCCTACAGTCAGGGCACCAGGACTGAAGGCTGGCAACAGGGACTGGTGGCTGAGGGTAGAGACCCTCCCCTTCCACAGGGTGGCTCAGGAAGCCACGTGCCCAAGCCTGAGACCCAAGGGCCACCTGGTACCGAGGACCACCAGGACCCCCAGCGCCCTCCCACCTCCCTCCGCTGCAGCAGCACTGATGGTCCCGGAGCGCTGGACAGGTCTCAGCTGGGGGGTGTCTGCCGCAGTCTGGCCCATGACGTGCGTGGGACACAGTGAGCCCTGTGTCCTGGGTTGAGAGAGGCCCCCAGGCACTGATGCAGCCCCCAGCTGAGGAGGTGGGTCAGGGCTGTCCCCATCACAGAGGCGGCTGACAAGCGGGTCGACTGTGAGGACCCCCACAGCAGAGCCCCAGGCCCAGACCTGAGAGCCAGGACAGCTGCACGTGCGAGGGGCACTCGGCGCCTGGGACAGAGCACTGTCCTAGCCCGCGTGGTCCTGGCGGCGCCACAGCGCGGACTCGGCAGAGCCAGGGTGCAGAGGGGCAGGGGGCGCCCACCTCATACTCCTCGGAGCCCTGGGACAGCTGCCTGAGCTGGGCGTCGAGCTGCGTGAACCTGCGAGTGATCCGCTCGATGCGGGCGTGCAGGTCGCGGTACTCGCTGTACTCGGCATTAAAGTCGTTCTTGTAGCGCTGGCGCTGCTCTGAGGATGAGATGGCTGTGTACTTCCTGCGGAGGTGGGAGAGAGGGGCCGGCCTGGAGGGTGATGCCGCGGCTGACGTGTCGTACGGATCCACAAACCCAACCCAGCAGTGGGTTCTGCCTCCGCTAAGCTGCAGTACTGGGGGCGGGGGGTGAGCCCAGGAAAGGGGAGCCCCGCAAGGACTCACAGCAAGTAGTCCGGCGTCTCCGACGTGGACGTGGGCACACTGGAGCCACTGCACGTTCCGTTTAAACCTGCGAGAGCAGACGTGCCTGCTGAGCCCCGGCCCGGCACTGGTCTGCAGGAGCCTCGGGGATGGGGACATGAGTGAGAAGGCACGTTTGGCTGAGGAACAAGGAGGAACAGAGAGGCGGGGTGGGAGGGTGTGCAGCTGTCCGCTGGGGGCCGGGCACCGAGGGCTGCTGGGCCCAGGAGCACCCCCAGGTGGTGAGCCGGGCACAGCATGCACCCGGTGCCCAGGCTAGAGCCCTGCAGGCTGCAGAGCGCAGGCACCGGTCGCATTCTTGGCCATCATCAATTGCAGGGCCAAAGCCTGAGCAACTTGTCTGGAGCTCGATGCCAGTAAGCCTTCTGCCGCGTCCTCTAACTGTATGTCAGAGGTCACTGGGCTGCAAACAAATGACCCCTGGCACGATCCAAGTCCCTGGGGCATCCCAGTCTCTGGCCACAAAGGGCAAAGAGAGGGCGGCTCACAGGGCCTGTGCCTCTGGGACTTTGGTCTGAGCCCCGCCTGGCTCTCCCCACCGGACTCCAGGCTGCAGGCTCCACATGGCAGCTCAGGAAAAGGGCCTCGAGTGGTGCTCCAGGACAGTGATTGTTGACAACGTTTAGCCTCTTCAGGGCACGAAGAGCCTGGCCTGAAGCGGCCCTTGGCCAACAGCAACTACGATTGGGCCTGGTTTCCCTATGCTGCCTTCTAGAGGCCTTTTTCCAATACAGTAACGATCTTATCACTTCACGGTATCTCCCCAGCACAAATTTTCACGGCCCTAGAAAGGCCCCCCGCAAGCAGGGAGCAGCCCGCCCACAACCTGCAGGCCGCAGAGCCCTCCCCCCACTACTGCTTGGGCCATGCTTGGCCTTCAAAATAGTGCCACCACCACCTGGGTCGCCCTTAAGAGGCCGTGGCCTCCCCAGGGCCACAGGGAATGGTGGCTGGGCTCTGGCTCTGGCCTGAGGGGCCAAGCCCATGCATGCATCCGCCCCGTGGTGGGCGTGGCTCCCCGCATCTGGAACGGGCGACTGCTGGGTGCTGGGCCAGGTTGGCGTCACCTCATTTAATCCCAAGATCTTCACCAGCTAGGGTGACAAATGGGGAAACCGAGGCTCAGGGTCAGTTCAACACAGTACCTGTGGGACCTCCCAGGTCAGCCCTCAGCAAACTTGCAGCCCCCATTCCTGCTCAGGCACTGGCTGTGGGGGACTGCTGAGCAGCCCTGCTGGGAACACCCCCACCGCGCTCCCTTCCCCAGCTGTCCTCACGTCCTCGGACACGTACCACCTTTGAGGCCCTGGGTGACACGGACCACCCAGCACCAGTAACGGCTTCTGGTGCCTTAGTCACCTGCTTCTTGTTACTTGGGGCATCTACTCCGTCTTGCACTTCCTCACCCGTGGCATGGGACGACCGCCCCCGGCCTGGGGGCCGACACACACCATGCTGGATCAGAAGCCACCTCTGACCACCCCCCATCTGGCACTGGCCTGGGCTCTCTTCCTTGGTCCAACCCAGTCCTGGGCCCAGGGTCCTCCTCCTTCCTGGGGCACTGCCAGGCTACCCAGGGTCTCATTCTGTCATTTGAGATAGACTCTGGCCTCAGCCTGGCTGTGGGATGTCCTGCCCTAGGCCCGGCCTAGGCAGGGGCTGCCTCCTCCCCACCAGCTGCCAACATGTGGGCCCATGGGAGTTGCTGAGCCCACACCAGGCAGGAAAGACCGACCCAGCCGTGAGATGCCTCCTCTCTGCCCAGCGGGACCCGACCTCAGCAGGGCAAGAGCGCGGCCTTTGTGGAGGGCGGGTGGGCAACTCACAGCCAGGCTGACAAAAGACAGGCTCCCACTCTAGTCCCAGGAACGACCCTCTCCTCAGGGTCCTCCCAGGGAAACAATCCAAACTTGGCAGCAGGCGACACAGCCTGGGCTGCCCTCAGCTAGCCAACGCTGTAGAGTGAGGCGGCCACCTGTGCCGTCGCCTGTAGTGACACACAAGCCCCGCCCCACGTGGCTGGTGCGGCTGCCTTCTCACTGCTGCTTCATGCTGATTAGTATAAATCAGCAACTGCAGGCCGGGCGAGGTGGCTCACGCCTGTAATCCTAGCACTCTGGGAGGCCGAGGCGGGTGGATCGCTCAAGGTCAGGAGATTGAGACTAGCCTGAGCAAGAGTGAGACCCCATCTCTACTAAAAATAGAAAGAAATTATATGGACAGCTAAAAATATATATAGAAAAATTAGCTGGGCATGGTGGCGCATGCCTGTAGTCCCAGCTACTCGGGAGGCTGAGGCAG
>CM052442.1:86086720-86125167 GCA_028533085.1 Varecia variegata | reverse complement strand
TCAGACCCCAGGACAGACACGAAGATGCATTTGAAAGGAGCGAGAGATTTGGTAAGGGGAGGAGAATGTTAAAAAAATAGAAATCAACAAAAACACCGGCTTTAATATCCTCAGAAAGACTAAAGATTTAGGGTGGGGTGCAGTAGCTCATGCCTGTAATCCTAGCACTTTGGGAGACTGAGGCAGGATTGACTGAGCCCAGGAGTTCAAGATCAGCCTGGGCAACATAGTGAGATCCTGTCTCTACAAAAATAAATAAATAATTCGAAAAATTAGCCAGATGTAGCAGTGTGTGCCTGTAGTCCCAGCTACTCCAGAGGCGAGGCAGGAGGATCGCTTGAGCCCAGGAGTTGGAGGCTGCTGTGAGCTGTGACTGCACCACGGCACTCCAGCCTGGGGGACAGAGTGAGACCCTGTCAGTTAAAAAAAAAAGACTAAGAATTTGAATGGACATGTCCCCAAAGACATAGAGATGGCCAACAAGCACATGAATAGATGCTCAACCTCCTCTATGTATCAGGGAAAAGCAAATCAAAACCACAAGGAGATACCACTGCATACCCACGAGGATGGCTAGAATCAGCAAGACAGAAAATAACAAGTGTTGGCGAGGACACGGAGGAACTGCAATCCTTGTGCCCTGCTGGTGGGACTGCAAGATGATACACTGGTTGAAGAAAAGAGCCTGGAGGTTCCTCAAAGTGAAACACAGAACGGCCACACGATCTAGCGATTCCACTCCTTGGTGTGTTTGAGAGAAACGGAAACCTACGTCTACACAAACCCTTGTGTACGCTGTTCACAGCAGCCTTACTGACAAGAGCCAACAGCTGGAAATGACCCAAGAGTCCCCACGAGGCAATGTCAGCGATCCAGGAGCCTCAGTGGCCCCCTTCGCAGCTGTGCGATTTGACCTCTTATCTCCCCAAGCTGAGTGACCACATGGCTGCAGTAACCAGCAGACGTTTCCTGACGCTCCCCGGGAAGTACTCAAGAGAAGGGAAACCCAGGTCCACACAAAGCCCTGCACACGTGTGTCCACGGCAACTCTACTCACACTTGGCAAAAGGTGGAAAGAGCCCAAGTGTCCAGCAGCTGATGAATGGAGACGTTTATCCATACACCAGTACAGTACTCAGCCATGAAAAGGAATGAAGCGCTGACACCTGCCACAACATGATGAACCTCGAAAACATGATGCTGAGTGAGAGAAGCCACACACAAAAGGCCACATGTTGTATGAAATGTCCGGAACAGGCAAATCCATAGAGACAGGAAGCAGACTGGTGGCTGCTAGGGGCTGGGAGTGGGGAGTCACTGCTGATGGGGACAAGTTTTGTTTCAGAGGGGATGAAATGTTCTGGAACTAGGAAGATGTGATAGCAAAACAACATCTGAATGTATCAAATACCACTGAGTTGTTCACTTTAAATGGGTGACTTGTGTTACTTGAATTGTATCTCAACAAAGCTGTTCTTTTTAACATCCTTAGACAGATAAGATTAAAAATGACATTGCTTCCCTGAAGTAAGAACATAATGCTACAACAGAGCAGCTGGGAACACTCTCAGACACTAGAAATGACAGGCCGGGCACGGTGGCTCATGCCTCGTAATCACAGGGGAGGCCAAGGTGGGAGGACTGCTTGAGGCTAGAAGTTCGAGACTAGCCTGGGCAACATAGCAAGACCCTATCTCTACCAAAAAAATCTAAAATTAGGCAGGTGTGGTGGCGCGCGCCTGTAGTCCCAGCTACTCGGGAGGCTGAGGTGAGAAGCCAGGAGTTCGAGGCTGCAGTGAGCTGATTGTACCACTGCACTCCAGCCTGGGCGACAGAGGAGACCCTGTCTCAAAAAAAAAAAGAAAAAGAAACTATAAAGGACAGCAAAATAGAGACAGGATGGGAAAAGTTGATAAAATCTCCCAAAAGTAGAATAAAAGAGAGAGATAAAAACTGGGACGATCCACCATTTCTGGGAAAGAAAGAAAAAAAAAAAAAAACTGGGACGAGGACAGAAGCCAGAGGCGCAGCCCGCCACGGCAGAACCAGAGGCCGAGGGAGGGCGGCTGCGAGGGTGCACCACTCTTCCCACAACCACGTGTGGGACACACAGAGGGACAGGGTCACTTTTCAGACCGTGAGGGCTGCCCAGCTGTCCTGTGGCTGTGTGGACCAGCAAAGGGTCGGGTAGGGAAGGCTCTGACCTTCCATGTGGTGGAAGAACTCCTGTGGCTCAGTCTACATTTGATCAACCACCGACTGGCAGGACTGTTGCCAGGGGGTGAAGGCGTGGCCAACAGCCCTCCCAGAGCCCTGCCCTCAGAGAGGTGTGCCCAGAGCTGCGTTCCCTCCGCACCAGGTCTGAGGGGGACGCAGAGGGGCAGAGCCAGGCTCGGGCCCACATGAGAGGGGAGATGCTCAGGCTGCCAGCGAGGGCCCTGGGAAGTGTGTGGCTCAGGCGGAGGAGTCAGGGGTTCCCAGGGGGACCCAAAGGACCCTGGACCATTGACAGTGATGAGAGGTGAGGGGACAGATGGGGAGAGTCTGGTTGGACGTGATAGATGAGAACACCTAGCCGAGAAATCAGCGCCAGAGCCACGGCGCGGCGCCCAGCTCGGCTGCGGGCATCTCCCGCAGCGACGTTCCCGCCCATGCCTGGTCGGTGACAGAGGAAACTCCCCGAGGCCCTGTTTTCACACGCAAGGCCATGGCTTCAAGAACTGCTACGAACGGGTCTTTCTTTGGACAGGGGGGAACCTAAACACACATGCCATGCAGACAGGTTACGGGTGGTGAGGGGACATCCGCCTCGCCCCCTGCACACCAGTTCAAGCTTTAGAGGACGACAGGTGCTGATCCCTGAGCTGGCTCAGAGTGACAGCTGAGTGCCTGAGGCCGGCACGAGCCCAGCAGCGCACTCAGCAGAGTAAGCACGAGCCCCGAGTCAGGGCAGCTGGAGCCTGGCTCCAGGGCACACTCTAGGGACACTCCCGCCAGACACCCCTGGACACGGGTTCAGGGCACACTCTAGGGACACTCCTGCCAGACGCCCCTGGACACGGGTTCAGGCACTGTCTCCCGGGACCCCACGTACAGGCGATCCTCCACTTGCTCTCAGCAGTTCCTGTCCAGTGCCCTCAGGGTCTAAGGGACCCGGGCCCCCAGGGAGGGGAATGAGGAGGGGGGATGAGTCTTCTGCCAAAGCTGTGTGTCCTCCGCCAGCCTCCCTTGGGGACCCGGAACTGCCAGACAAGCCAGGCTCCAGCCAGCCAGAGCATGGCCCAAGGGACCCTGACCAGCAGGCCCAGGGCAGGCAAACACCGCCCAAGCACGGGGTGTGACCCAGGCTCCACTCTGCTCTCCAGATCAATTACTGCTTTAGACAACTGGACTTCAAAAAAAAAAAAAGCACAACAAACTCATAAATAGCTCCAAGTCCCTGAGAAATCACTTAAGGACTAATTAGTGTATCAGTCTGCTCTGAATGATCTGCCCCACAGCCCGCGCTTCCCGAGCACACAGCTGCTGGGAAGGAAATCATTAGCCACCTGCGTCCTTAACCACTGCTCCCAGAGCCCATGCCACCCTGACCTCGGTTCCAATTAGTCTGAGAGGGGATGCGTTTAATTAACGCTGCTTAGTCACGTCTGCAGGGAGTTTTGCTTTGCCTTTTGCCTTGTTTCTCTGCACCGTGTGTTCTCAAGATTTTTTTTTTTTTTTTTTTTTTTGAGACAGAGTCTCACTCCGTTGCCCGGGCTAGAGTGAGTGCCGTGGCGTCAGCCTCGCTCACAGCAACCTCAAACTCCTGGGCTCAAGCGATCCTCCTGCCTCAGCCTCCCGGGTAGCTGGGACTACAGGCATGTGCCACCATGCCCGGCTAATTTTTTCTATATATAATTTTAGTTGTCCAGCTAATTTCTTTCTATTTTTAGTAGAGACGGGGTCTCGCTCTTGCTCAGGCTGGTCTCGAACTCCTGACCTCGAGCGATCCACCCGCCTCGGCCTCCCAGAGTGTTAGGATTACAGGCGTGAGCCACCGCGCCCGGCCTCAAGAGTTCTTTTTAAAAAGTGGACTTCAGCAGAAGCCTCTGGGGATGCCCAGGTTTGGGGGGAAGCTTGTCTGGAAGTTGGGGACAGCCGAGGATGGCCTGGGTGGACTGAGGCCTTTCTTCCGAGGATTCTGGGGTTGGGGCTGGTAACTCACGCCCCCTGCCCCACTCCGAGGGTGCTGGCCATTCCCCCAGCACAGGAAACCACGGGGCGCCACAGGTCAGTGGGGAGGACTGCCGGAGAGGCCTCCTCGGACCCTTCCATCCTGCTCTCGGGCCCTGCAGCCTTTGGGATCACTCAAGACTACCCCAGCAACCTCAGGAGGAGCTCTGGCCCATGCTCAGGGGTTAAGGACACAGCAGGGGACGAGAGCGGCATTACCGGACAAGCACACGCTTCAGCAGCTGCTGGTCCCCCTCTGAGTAGCCAGGCCAGTCCTTCTGCACGTCCTTGTACATGCAGTCCCTCAGGGTGCATGTGCCATCCTTGGTACTCACGTTGGCCACCTGTAAGACAGAGCCAGCCATCACCTTGCGGGAAGCCTGAGGCCCAGAGGCTACCAAAAACATCTGATTGGGGGGGGGGGGCGGCGGCGGTGTGCAGAGACACCGAGGGAGGTGGGCAGACAGAGCGAGACAGGGGAGGGCAGGGAAGATGGCCCACTGCTGCCCACCCTCAGCTCCCCAGCATGCAACCCTCAGGGTGCAGAGTCACGAGTCACAGCCGGAGGTCCAGACTCAATCATCTTACAGGTGCTGGGGGCAAGGCTAGTTCCCAAACAGGGAGGACGGCCACCTCCAGTCCCAAGACCCCATCGCTCGCCCTTTCTGATGGCAGCTCCCACGGCAGAGTTGGCCATGGCTGGAGGTGCCATGTAAGTGGCACCTCCAGGGACCAGGCCTGACCCAGCCATCTCTGCTCTCGCCAGTTAACTACAGTGGAGCTTGCCTCCCAGATTCTTGGCCACGACGGGTTCAGAATATGTGCCTTAGAGGGGCTTGAAGGAGCCCCAGGCCACTGCCACAGCCAGTGCTCGCGTGCCAGCCTCCAGGCACCCTGGACTCCAGCACACGCACCATGCGTGTGGCACCGTCTCGCTGCTGGCAAGGCAGCTGCTGTTTTCTGCTACATCTGATGAGGACTCTGTGTCACAGCAGTTTCCACAGGGAGCATTTTTTAACAGTTGAGTAATATTCCACCCGGTGATTAATCTCCACTGTCGGACATTGCCACCATTGCCAGTTTCTCTGCTGCATAAACAGACGTCACTGTGTGCAGGTTTTCCACGCTGGCGATGGCTTCTTTCCGCAGGCTTCCCAGAAGTGGGATTATCAGGTCAAAGGCTGAATGTTTTTATGGCTCTTGATAGCTTTTGCTAAACATCACTCACCCGTCAACACCCCCCCATTCAAAGGACAAGCCTGTGGGTTTCCCTGGGGCCCAGCCAGGCCCACAGATGGCCATCTTTGCTTTGGATGTTTCCAGAGGAGGAAGAGCCCTCGCCTTGGAAGAATACGGTTTCATCACTGCTGCTCCTCAGAGTCTCTGGTGGCCTGGGAAGGCTGGAAATGACCACCCTGAGTGGCACATGCCCAAGACCTTCCTCTTCTGCAAGCTAATGGGGTCCTGCCACCACACCCCCCCATCACGGAATTGCTGGTGAGAGCCAGCTGCGTAATAAACACAGAAGCACAAGGCAGACGAGCCATGCAGGAGAAATCAAGGTGGTCACGGGAAGGGACACTCTGCCTGCAGACACTGGCCGGGCTGGTCCTCCTAGAGACAGCCAAACCAAAGTCACCTGGAGAGGCCAGGGTCTAGCATGGCCTCTCTCTTGTCCTGGGAAAGGCCCTGGCTTGGGGACTTCCTGGCCAGGCCAGCATGGGTCCCACATCTGAGGACTCCATCAAGCTCCCCTCAGGGATACTATCCTCCAGCAGTGCGCCAGCCCTGCCTCGGGAGCAGGAGGAGCAGACGAGGACCGAGCCAACGTCCTCCCAAGGAACATGCTGCAAGGTCCACGCAGGCCTGGCTCGGGATGCAGCAGAGTGGAGAAGCCTCACGCTAAGGCAGTTACGTGGGGATGCGCCTTCGGCACAGCCGCGGGCTGCCATACACCTCACGGCGTGTGCTGTCCACGACAGGAGGTGCCGTCTGTGTTCCCAGGGTGTCTGAGGCAGGAAGTGAGGCAGGGGCAACCTGGAGGATGCGACCCCTAATATCCTGCTGCCACCCTGGCAGACACAGGGGCACAGCCACGCCTCCTTCTCGACCACAGCAGCGATCTGAGGTGGCCCATGCCCAATTCATTTGAGGCCACATCCAAACAGCCCACTGATGTCTCAGAGCCAGCACCTGCTACTTGCCTTCCTAGGGGTCCTGGGCATCTCTGTGGGTGAGGGGTGGCAGGAGGCACCCAGGGCCACCATACCTGCTGCAACACCCAAGGTGGTTCTCAACGGGGGGCTCACTGCCAGCACTGCAACCCTGCAGGCTTACCCTGGACCCCGAGAGAGGCAGTGGTGTCACACCCGTCACAGACAGAAGCCTGAAGGTCCGATACATGAAGCCCTTGACTCGATTCCCAGCCCGGCTCACCTGCCTGCCCAGCTCTGACCTGCACCTGTGGGTTCCCTGCCCAGACCTCGATTCTGTAAACCGTCTGCAGCCGCAGCCTCGGATCCTCCACCACTGCCCACTTGGTGGCAGACGGTGGAGGAAAGGGCATAGGCCCCGCAGAGCAGGTGCCACGCCCAGAGACATGTCCACAGCCCCCTGGTGCGGGCTCTAACCCAGGAGGCTTCCACTCTGAGGCAGGCTGTGAACACAGAAGGGGCCTCACAAAGGGCTCTTCCCCACTGGCCAGAGTCCCAGCCTCAACGTTCTGGCCCATCCTGCTCACGAAGGACACTGCTTGTAGAGACTCGCAGTCAGGTGGGCTGGACATGCCCCCCCGCCCGCCGGACGCACGCACCTGCTGGAGAAGGCCATCCAGCGCCTCCTTGTCCGCCTGTGCCAGGCCATCCTTCTGCAGCCGCAGCAGCAGCTCAGCCTTGCGGTAGGGCCTCAGTGCCAGGAGGTGCAGCACCCGGTCACGGAAGGGCCTCTGGGACACCCCACCGCCCCCGCTCACACCACCAATGCCACTCTTCCTGATGGCACTCGCCAGGTTCATGGGGGTCGCCCGCTTCCGGGAGGGCACAGCATCTGTCGCCCCTGGGGCCGGTTTCCGAAACTGAACCTTCTTGCCTGCAAAAAAGAGCCCGAGCGTTAAGGGACAGAGGGGGCAGCCGCTGTGCCCCACGGCTGGCACCTGAAGATTTGAGACTAGAGAGCTCTGGCTGAAGACCCCACACCAGCCAAGGCAAAGTCTAGCCCTGCCTGCTCAGCAGGGACCCTGGGTGGCCGATAGTGCCACCTGCTGTCCAGACCCGGCACTCGCAGGGCCCCGGCCTCAGAAGCAGGAAGTGCAGGCGGCAGAATAGTGTTTTAGAGACTTAACCGACTTCATCCACTGGGAACCTAAATTCTAGGTACCAAACATACCCAACTATTCAAGCAGGTGGAGGGGGCTGGGGGTGTCTATAAACCTTCTGATGTTAAATCGAAGGTCCCAGAACCGCAGGAGGCAGGCACCTCCAAGCCCACACTTCAGTCTTATGCAGGCCCCGTGGACCTGTTTTTGTCTTCTGGGTTTTTTTTTAAAGCAGTGAATAAAGGTGTCAGGGTCACTGCTGGCAGCTGCTCTGGAGACCGTGGGATGTGAGCATCTCTCGTGGGCTTCCCCTCTGTCCCCAGTGTAGACAGACACACAGACAGGGTCCGGCATGCCACACCTTTGTCCTGTCCTGAACAACGCCCTGGCACCCTCGGGAAGGTACATGGCTGACAGCTCGGCAGCATGTCTCGCATTGTTCCAGCAAAAATCTTCACAACATTGGGATTGTGTGTGTGTGCGCGCGTGTGACAGAGTCTTGCTCTGTCACCCCAGGTAGAGTGCAGTGGTATCATCATAGCTCACTGCAACCTCCAATTTCTGGGCTCAAGTGATCCTCCCGCCCCAGCTTCCTGAGTAGCTGGGACTACAGGTGCACACCACCATGCTCGGCTAACTTTTTATTTTTAGTAGAGATGGTATCTCACTCTTGCTCAGGATGGTCTCGAACTCAAGTGATCCTCCTGCCTTGGCCTTGCGTGCTAGGATTACAGGCGTGAGCCACCCTTATCCCTAAAAATCTGACTTGTCCAATTACCACAGAAAGACGTGCTTTCAGAATCCCCAGGGTCAGCCGCTCACGCCTCTGGGTCTGTTCAATGGGGTCCTGCCAGGGGGACAGGCTTCATCCCCAGAGTACCAGGCTGACCCACCAACACGGGGTCCCAGGAGGGGGACTGGCCTGACCTCAGGGTACTGAGACAGCAGGGATGTGCACAATAATGACATCCTTAGAGAGGGTTCCTACCAGCATGCAAACTGTTTCAAAATCCCTTTTTGTACCCAAAGTGGTTCGATGAGACAAATTTTCGGACCAAGTTTTTTGCCACAAGACCCACAGCCTTATTAACGTGCACAGATGCCTCGTGGCCACTCCGAATCGGCGGTGAGCAGGAGCAGCATTCTGGAGGCCTGGGAGCCTCCAGGGCTGCTCTCCCTGCAGCATCCCCACGTGCAGGGCTCGCAGCTTGGTGCCTCAACATTCCAGACAGCCCAGGGTGTGCAACATGCCCATCCAGCCCAGTGCCAAGCCGAAGACCAGCTCCTGCGCTGGCACCTGGGGTTTTGTTCAGAGCCAAGCCCACTGCAGAGCAAGGAGAAATCACGTGCTCTTCGGGGTGCGGAGAGGGGAACTAAAATCCTCCTGCCTTTTCTTAAAAAAGAAAAAAAAAAAAAACAAAACGCCATCAAGTTTCCTGTCTTCTCTGGGTGGTTTCGCTCCTCTCTGAAGCCTGGTGCCCTTCTCTGTGGGCAATGCATGCCAGCGACTCTTCAGCTCCGTCCGGTCTGAGAGGCAGGAGGGCCGCAACGACACTTTCCTTCCCACTTTTAGTGCTTGCTCCTTTCTCAACTTTGCTGAAACTGTCCCCAAGCTGATGCTGAGCTGCCAGAGCTTTCCTGGCAGTGCAGGGGGGTCATATTAGCAGCAGGCTACCACAGGGCTCACCCCCGCCCCGTTTGCATGTTGCCACGGCCCATGGTGGCCTCAGGGAAGAGCTGGAAGACGGGTAGATGGCAGCCGTGCCCTAACAGCATCCCGGTTTGGAGGAGCCTGTCTCCCTGACAGGTAAAGGTCTCCGAGGCCACAGGCTGGGAGAGGGGCCTGCCAACTCAGGGCTCCTGGGGTTCTCCACCCCATGTCTACCTCGGGCCTCACAAGGCAGCAGCTGCCACTGCCCCCAGGGCCACTGTGCCCAGATCTTCCTTCCTGACCTGGACACTGGCTCAGGTACGTCCTGCTCGGGGGCCGACTCCTTGGTTGACCCATCGCTTTCACTGCAGGCACAGCCAGTGCCCCTTGCCTGGACAGGCCCTGAACCACTCCCTCCTCCCAAAGCTGGCCCTGAGCCCCCACCGCTCACCCAGGTAGCGGCCTCCAGCCTTGATGACGATGGCACTGCGGCTCCGAGTCTCCTCCTCTGCCTGGGCCATGCTCTGCCGCGCCTTCTGGTAGGAGTCATCGGTGGCACACACTGTGATCTTATCCTGGATGCTGCCCAGGCAGTCCAGGAGGACGTCCCCACGGCTGCAAAACAAGGGGCGAGGGGCCGGGATCAGCGCCTGGGACGATGTAGGGAGACTGCTGAGGGGCCCAAGCCCCCACCCCCACAGAAACGGGGTTCAGTCAGCATCAACTTGGGCGAGGAGATTTCAACAGGGCACATCTGCACCTGGGCCGGGCGGTCTCACCTGGAGAGGTACTGCTGGATGCAGTCGAAGCTGCCCTGCGGGCTGTCGCGGCCGATGTTGGAGAGGTAGAAGGAGAAGGTCCGAGCCTCTGCCGGGCAGTCGGGCTGGGGGATGGAGATGTGCTGTGTGGGGGGAGGAGTTGTCACCAGGAGTCCTTGGCATGGAGGGGACCACAAGACTGTCCAGGGCCTCTACCCAGGCTCATCTCTCCGACACCCCCCCCACAGCACAACCCTCACAACGGGAATGTGCCAGCGAGTCCCTCTAAACACACCTCTGCTCTCCTTACAATGACGGACCAGAGGCCAATGTCCCCAGGGGAGGGGGGGGCTGTGTCTGGTTTCTCAGCAGCAATGGCACTGCAGTCTGAGGGCGACACGGTGCTTAGCACCTGCTTGCAGTCAGGGAGCCCACCCTGATTGTGTGACCCTGGGAAAGTGGTTTGTCTGGACCGTAACTCAGTTTCCCCAGATTTGGCCCAAGACACCCTCCGAGGTGAGATTTGACAAGAGGGGTGTCAGCTGCCCCACAACTCTGGCACCCCTGCTTGGTGACAGCTTCTCGGCAGCCGCATGCACTGGCCACGAACTCCATGTGTGTCCATTCACCATCCCTCGGCCTGTGGGGCTCACAGATCAACAGCGCATCACGGGTCACGTGAGACACAGAATGTGTGTGTCACAGTTTACATAAACCTGACTTTGGACAGCATCCCTGTAGCCCTGCCCAGGAGGACGGACAGCCTGGGGCAGGCAGATGGACAGACTGCGCTGTCCTAGCCAAATGCAGGGCCCGGGCAAGACAGTGTCGCACCAGAGGACACTGCATTCCAGGCCAACCCTCTGTCACCAGGGGTGACCCTTCCTGAACAAGTCCCTGGACTTGAGCACACGAGCTCCTCACAGCCTGGCAGACATGCCAAGGGGGCTCAACTGGTCTATGAGGACCCGAACACACAGGGAGGCGTCAGGCCTCGCCCCTGGGCTGCCGCACCCCCTCAGCAACCCTGAGCCCCGTCTCTTCCTCCAATGCCTTCAGACACCCAGATACTTCATCAGCACGGGACAGCACGGGGGGCCCAAGGGTGAACCCCCTGCCCATTGCTCTGCCAAGCTGCCACATGCACCTACGGGAGGCTTCACCTGTCCTGCCCCATGCGTGAGACTGAGGACAGAGCACCTGAGCAGCCAGGAACATGGAGGAACACTGCTCCCCTGGCCCCTGCTATGTGGCTGCAGCTGGGACCTGGCCCTCAGGGCAGTGGTTGGACCCACAAGGGAAGCCGTGGACACACCTGGTGTACAGTCAGCCCCCAGTGCCGGTGGACCCACAGAGTCCAGCGCCCGTCCCCGGCCCAGGCATGGCTGCCCCGGGGGCGCCAGGCAGTCTCTGCAGCAACCGTTCTGGACTGATGATCCTCCTGTCCCCACCCTCACACGCTGAACGCTACTCCAGGAAGAAGGCGTCCCATCCACTGGTGTCTGCCCAGCACCCCCTCTCAGCCTTAGACACATCCCTGTCCTGCTGATACAGAGTTACAAGCTGGGGGGTCAGGGCCCACCCAGACAGGTGCTGGTGGAGGCAAGAGCAAGGCCCATCTCAGGCCTCCCATGCCAGTCCCGACCTGAACACAAACGTGGTTTCATTAGGGCAGAGAAGGCTGGACACGCTTACACTTGGCGTCTGAAAAGTCACACCCAGCTGCCTCCAATGACTCACCCTGGGGCACAGAAACATGCGCACACACCCTGCAGCCTCTGCCAGACACTCAGAGGCTCCAAGGGGGCCGATGTACACGTGACGTGGTGACCCAGAATGTAGCCACGAGGGAAGCCCGAGGACCACGGTGCTGAGGGAAATCAAAGGGAGCCTCGACTGAGCCTGAACCCTGGTGTCGGGGGCTCTCCCTCCCCAACCCCCCTGACACTCGCTGCACCCACGGTCCTGGCTCCAGCTAAGGAGGACCGAGGGGCCTCTGGCCTGAGTCCAAGTTGCTCGTGGCCCTGTCCCCAGCAAACACAGACCCCGCCCGCCAGGTAGGATCCCACCTGGCTCCAGGAGAGAGCGCACCGCCGGGCAGAGCAGGCAGTGAGACCGGGCCAGCACATGAGGCTCGAGGAGCCTGACACAGTAATAAGGCCGGCCCCCACGGGAAGGTCCCACAGCAGGCAGGGCAGTTGCGCACATAGTCAGTGCCACGAGGGCCCCACGTGAGCCTGCCCAGCCACCAGCCACCCATGCTCTCTGGGTAAGGGACCAGAGCAGCTTCACTGTGCCCTGTGTGTCTGTCCCTAACGCCATCCTAGAAGGGGTGGCGAGGGGCACAGTGCAGAGCCCAGGCCAGGCTTGAGCAGCTACGAGGGGAAGGTGGGGGCTGCATGACAATGGGTGACACAGGCTTCGAGTTTGATGCTCGGGAGGGCATCGTGCCGCTGGTGACAAGGGGAGACACACACAGGACACTGTGGTCCGTGTCCTTCAGGATGGGGGGTGCACAGGCCCCCAGGGGAGGCTGCTAGGAAAAGGTTTACCTGGAGTTGGACATGGCAGGTCTCATATCCTCCGCTCTCCCTGGCGCAGAGGCGCTGCCCACACGGGGAGCCTCTGACGAAAGGCCCGCTCGGCTGCAGTGCTTGGGCCCAGGCCCCGCAGGGCAGCGGCCGGGAGGGCAGCCCGGCAATGTGGGTACGTTCTCCACGCCAGCCGAGGGCTCGCCTGACACTCGGCCCCCAGGACGGGGTCTCAGCTGCCCCCTGGGAGCTGCATGAGAGCCCCGGTGGTGCGTGCACTCTCGTTTGGGGGTGCCAGATGTCGGCCCTGGCTGCAGGTTACTGGGGAGCCTGGGTGGGGGTCATAATAAACTTGAGCCCGTGTCCGAGGTCACAGACAGACATGTGGACAGAGCCTGGAGCAGGACACAGGCTCATCCGGGTGGTTCCAAAGGGGCCGAGGCCCGTCCTTCCCACCCACCTGACCCACAGCCACCAGGGGGCAGAGGATCCACAGCAGGTGGGGGCCCTGCCAGAGCCCTGTCACCTCTTCCCTTCAAAATCTGCCCCAAATTGGAGCCTGCCGCCCTCCCTCAGACCTTCCAGGCCTCTTCTGCAGTTCGTGGGGAGAGGAGTTGCAGGGTTTTGAAGAGGCAAATTAAGGGGAGAGCTGCAGCGTGATGAGGCAAAGGCCCACACAATGCTCACAGGAACCCAAACACTGCCTGGCCAGGGGCGCTCTGTCCGGAAGGGTTTTCAGGTAACACTGTTTTCTTCGTTATTTTTATTTCCTAGCAAACTCTCAGAGTAAGACACATTCTTCTTCAGAGACAGCAGGAGGGAAGCAGCCCCGCGCCCAGCGGGAGGCCTCAGCCCGGCACCCAGGGTGCTGGGCACCTACTTCCCTTCAGGGAACCACTCGCCCAGGCTGTGGCCTTTCAGAAGAGCTGCATGCCATGCCCACCTGGGCTCCCTGACACAGATGGCTCCAGACTCTGAAAAACCCCCAATTTAGGCATTTTTTTAGATTGTTTCCAAATTGTCCCGGTTACAAACAAGCACCCCTTGTGGCTACATCTTTGTCCACATCACTAACCACTCCCACAAAATCCATTCCCAGACTCGCAGACAGCCGTCAAAGGCAGCTGACAAGCCCGGCCAAATCTCATTCTCGAAACTGGGGCACCAAAGTCTTGACACCTGGAGCAGCCCTGGACACCAAGCGCTACTTTTCCTTTTTTAGTGACTGGCACTTCGCTGAAGAGTTCCAGGGGTGGGGCCGCCAGGTGGGGGTTTCTTTTCCCCTTCTGCGGCTGCCGGCCTCGAGGGCTGGACACTGAGAAGCCACCCCACCCAGACAGCCCAGGGCCACAAACGAAACAGACTGCACGCTGCTCTGAGGCCAGTACAGGCGCCCGGTTCTCCTGGGGAACCTGGAAACACCACGAAGTTACTGCAAAGAATCCGCCCACATGGGGCGGCAGCTAGCTGCACAGCACAACTCCAGGGAGGGAGGAAGGTGGCCGAGCAGACACCCGACGCCCACTCCAGGAGTGCATGACGCCAAGACCCTACACGGGCCACAGAACTTTCACACGGAGACGGATGCACACGAGGAGGACACTGGCTCTCCTGACATCGAGTGTAACCCAGAGGTGGACAAGGAGGCCGGTGAACAGAGAGAGAAGACCAGCCACAGTCCCAGAGCCAAGGAGCCTACAGATCAGGTCTGTCGTGGGCCTGTGGAGAATGGGTCCCTTCATCCTGCACAGGGCCTTGGACACTGCATCAGTGCACACACCTGGTGACAACCAAACGTTTGTCCCTCCAGACCCGAGACCCAGGATGACGACCAGCAGAAGGCAGGAAGATGCTGGCTGACGAGGTGAATGACACAGCTCCAGGGAACGTTCCTTGGCAGATCATGGGATGTCTCAGGCCAGAGAGCCCCTCTCAGGGCCTGCCTGCTGGCAGCACGGCCCAGGACTGAAAGCCCCGGAGCAAACTCCCTGCTAACTAACCTGCAGCAGCTGCTTCACCCCATGTTGCTGAGTGGGGGTTCCCGTGCCCTGCCCATGGCATGCCCAGGGCCCCAGGTCTCTCTCGCTTGGTGCCTTCTTGTCAGTGACATGGGCCAATACTGTACGTGTGGGGGACATGAGTCTGGACAGGCTGTCTGGACACACGCAGTCTCTAAGTCATGGCACATGGCATACAAGGGTGATGTGCTATGCGCTTTTGCCACAACCAGGCTGGAGAGCATCTGTGGACAGGCATATGGGGTGGCGGAGAATGGGGGCACTTGCCCGCTGCTTAAGTGGGGGGCTGCTCAGGGTGGGGCCAGGTGGCTGCAGAAGGCACAGAATGGCCACTGCGGGGCACCAGAGGGCGCTGTGGTGCTGCTCTGGCAGCAAGTTTGTCCCTGGGGATGGTAAGAAGGACACCAGAGAGGATGACCACAGGTGTGGTCCACCTGGTGGAACCAGGTGGGCTGATGGGGCTGCAGGGTCTGGGGACTCATTACTTCATGACACCCGGTCTAGGTGCACCCTGGAGCTGTGCTGTGGATGTGGTCGCCATCTACAACCAGCTGACTGCAAGTAAGGAGGTGACCTCGTTCAATCAGCTGAAGGTTTTAGGAAGGAAACTGAGGAGGAAGAAACTCCGTCTGGGGACTGCGGCCCACAACTGCCTGAGCCCATTCTTTGCGACAAATCTCTCCACTTCTGTACACACAGATACCCATCTCCTAGAGGCTCCGTCTCTGCAGCACCGAGAGGCACCTGGAAGCCCACAGAGCACCACATTCACGCCCTGCCAGCTGTGAGGAACCCTCAGGACGTGGGGTAGCAACTGACTTGGATACAACGTGGAAACTCGCAAAACAAAAATGGCCAGGCGCGGTGGCTCAGGTAATCCCAGCACTTTGGGAGAGACAATTGCTTGAGGCCAAGAGTTTGAGACCGGGCTAGGCAATACAGCAAGACCCCATCTCTACAAGAAAACCTTTTTAAAAAATGAGCCAGGCATGGTGGTGCACACCTGTAGTCCCAGCTACTTGGGAGGCTGAGGCAAGAGGATTCCTTTAGCCTCAGGAGTTGAAGGCTGCAGTGAGCTATGACAACACTCCTGCACTCCAGCCTGGGCAACAGAGCCAGACCCTGTCTCTAAAAACAAATAAATAAATAAATAATTTTTTTAAAAAGACTTGTAAAGAAGACTAGAAGAAAAAACCAAATTGCTCCTCCAACGTGTGTTGGTGGGTGCAGAGAAGACCTGGGGGGCACGGGTGGTGGGCAACTTGCTCTTTCTTTCATTCTCTAATTTTTCAATAAGATGGTCATTTAGAAGGAAACACATTAAAAAAAATGAGAGTGCTCAGTTTCTATGAACTCCCCTTCCCTAGCCCAAATCCTGACAAACACCCATGGCCCTGGCCCCCACTAACAGACTGGGAGCCTGGAGCCTGGGACCCAGGTGGCCTGTTGTGGGCTCCAGGGACCCAGCTTGGTGCTCCTCCAGCCATGCAAACCCCGGAGCCCAGCCTTACACGGAGACAAAAGGGCTGAAGCGCTGCCCCTAGCCTGCTGCTGTGCCCAGTGAGCGAGCACAGGCCTGAGACTGCACCAGTTCCATGATTCCAAATACAACCGAGACAAAAAAGACTCACCCCTTGGCTTCCTTGAAATCGGATTGACGGTCTCAGTGAAACAGAATCCTACAGAAAAAAGAAAAACATCAATAAACATACCTGGAAATCCAAAAACTCACTTCCCAGTTATATAAGGAGCAGGATAAAGAGTATTTTCAGGCTGGGCATGGTGGCTCACGCCTGTGATCCCAGCACTTTGGGAGGCCGAGGCAGGAGGATCACTTGAGGCCATGAGTTTGAGACCAGCCTGGCGACATAGTGAAACCCCATCTCTACAAAAATAAAAAAAAAACATTAGCCGGGTGTGGGGGCATGTGCCTGTAGTCCCAGCTACTCAGGAGGCTGTGCCCGGGAGTTCGAGGCTGCAGTGAGTTAAGGATCATGCCACTGTACTCCAGCCTGTACAACAAAGTAAGGTCCTGTCTCGAAAAGAAAGAAAGAAAAGAAAAGAAAAGAAAAGAGAAGAAAAAATATACAAAAGAGGTCAAAATAAATACTGATGCTTCAGCTATTCCGAGGTCAGCCTTCTGGCAGCATCTTAGAAAGGACCTGGAGCTGGGAGGAAGAATGCACCTTCCTTTCTCTCTCACCTTGAACCCCAAGCACACATCTCCAGTGTCCCAGACACCACCCACAGCATGGTCCTGGGTGGTCACTGGGACCTTCAGCCCCCAAATCCACCCCTGCACCACCTGTCCTAGACGCCCCACTGAGGTCTATCACCGCGTTCTCTCGCTGAGAGGACGCCCTGCCTCACCTCCTGGCTCTTGTCTCGACCACTCGGTCTGGGCTCGGTCCTGCCTATTGAGAGGAGAAGCTCTCCCAGGAGAGCTGAGTGCCGCTTGCATCCACAGTGGCCACCTGTCCACCACCACAAACCCAGGGTGGGTGGAGCCACTCCACACAGGTGGGGAGAATCAACCTAGTTACAGGTGGGACAGGAGCAGAGACAACATCCACCCCAGGTCAAACGAGCATCTGCCCTGGGGAGCTGCTTGGCACAGGGTCAGGCAGTCTGGGACTCAGGTGGCTGGCCTCTCGGCACTGGCTCTATAGCAGCCCTGGCCCCTGGGTCCACTCAGCCAGCTCAGACCACACAGCTGTACACGCTCCACATGCGTGGCACCTGGGGTGGGAGGTGCTGGGGCCCCACCTTTGTTTACCAGCAGCCCCCTCCTTTGCCAGAACACGTCAAGGGCTCCGCTGTCTGGAGCAGACCTGAGGGGAAATGTCCCAGGACACTAACACCGTGTGGGACCTGATGTCCCAGAAACCACCCCATGCTTCCAAAGCACGCCAGCCCTCACCACCAGCAGGCAGAAGTCCATTCCACAGTGAACACGACTCACAGGGCACGTTCCCACCGTCCATGGCACAGGAGGGATGCACACAGTCCCACCCCCTTGCCCTGCTCCGAGACTGGGAACCAGCTGCTGCTGCACAAGGGCCACTGTGTGTTGAGACAAGGGTGAGGCTCCCTCCAAAGCAGCTCCAGAAGGGCTGACCCCATCCCACACACCATGACCCGACCACCTGCCTGCCCTGCCACTCAGAGAATAGGAAGTGCAGCACCATGGGGGCCCCTGGCCTGGCTGTGTCCTTAGGGATGCAGCATTTAAGTGACCTTTGCTTGGAATTTGGCTCAGGGCAGACACTAAAAAGAGACCTGTGGAGGCTAATAAAGGCATGAAAGACAGGGGATGCCATTACTCATCAGGGAGCTGCATGCGGCAACCACAGCGCGATACCACTGACCTATGGGGCGGCTAAAACAAAGGGGCTGACAACAGCAAGTGCTGGTGAGCATGGAGTGCCTGGAAGTGTCTGCTGTTGCTGGTGGGAATGCGCAAGGCATAGCCGCTGTGGAAACCGTCTGGCAGCTTTTCCAAAGGTTAAACAAAGGGTTGCACACACCCAGCAATTCCACTCCTGGGTACGTACCCAAGAGAAGCAAAAACTGCTTCTGTACAAAAACTTATACCTAACTGTTCACAGCATAATCATACAGAGTTTCCAAAATGCGGCAGCAACCCAAATGTCCGTCAACTGGCAGACAGAGAACCAAACGACAAAACGCTACCCAGAAACAGAAAGGAACGCGCTGACAGACAACCTGGAAGAACCGCAAACCCGCGGCTGAATGAGTGCAGCATGTAGCGCCGTAGAGATGGTGGGATTCCCTTTACATAAGCCTCAGAAAAGACAAAACCCAAGAGAAAGAAAGCAGTTCCACGTGCACCTGGGGACTGGGAAGTGGCTGCAGATGGCCCGGGGCCGGAATATCAAACTCACTGACTGCACACATAGGCTGGGCACACTTCACAGGATGTTCGCTGCACCACCGTAAGGCTGTGAGCGCCCTCGGGCTCACAGGGGTCTGGAGCCACTGGGCGCTTTCAAGCAGCATCCTCTGAACACACAGAGTTCTTAAAAGGTGAGAGAAACAGTCCCATCTCTTCACCTTTTTTCCTCCTTGGATTAGAGATGGGGGTCTCACTACATTGCCCAGGCTGGTCTCGAAATCCTGGGCTCAAGCCATCTTCCCACCTCAGCCCGCCGGGTAGCTGGGATTACAGACACATGCTACTGTGCTCAGCTCCTGAAACACGTTTAATGCATGAGTGACGTGACATGGGTAAAAAGGGAACCAGCAGGAGACACAAGAACCATGCAGGGCAAAGGGAACACTGAAGCAGGATGGCCCTTCCACAGTCACTTGCATAGCCCTCCGAAACACCACAGCATCAGTCCTCACAGGCCCAGGGAGTCCTTGATCCAGGCCAGGATCCCCAGCGGACACCCCAGAAGGGTGTCCCCAGCGGAGGGAACAGCAGGTACAAGGAATTCAGGCAGGTGGGGCTTGTCTCTCTCAGCTCAAACCTCCGCAGAGGGGTCAGCCTGGGGCTAACTGTAGCACTCTGTCTACCATCCACACCCGTAGAGGCCTCTGTGTGCAGCAGTGAGCCAGAGATGGGGGCTGTGACAATGGCGATGACAGCAAGGCTGGTTAGGGTGATGAGGGACAGGAACCAGCGAGGGTGACCAGGAAATGCACCAGGGCAGCCCAGCAGTGCGGGTACTGATGGTGACAGACCCTGCAGGTGCTGGCTCTGCCGCCCTCCCCATGGCCACATGTTCCCTGTGGGCTACGCCATCCAGCTAAGCAGCTGACCATGTTCCGGTAGCTGACTGCCAATCGGGTTATCGGGAAGACTCCTTTCTTGCCAAGTCACTCATTCCCCAAGAGTATGGAGAATGAAACGTTATGTACCAGAGAGAGGAGAAGGGCTGAGGGGACTAACAGCCCAGCTTTTCTCCAAGACGTGGGGAGGGCTGACCTCAAGTGCCTGTCCCCATGGGACGCGGCTGTCGTCATGGCCATGCTCCTGGCCACGCAGGCTAGCACCGTGTCTCCACCCTCCAGCAGGAGACTAGGCCCTTCTTGTCAACAGAGCAACTCACTTGTAACATCACAAACACACAAGGGTGACACCCTGCACACCACACATCCAGCCATTAAAGAAACCAACACCCTCTCAGTGATGCTCACTCGGTGCAGGCTACCAGGCAGGGGACCCACCTAGAACACCAGCTTCCAAAAACAACCCTCCAGACACATGAAGCAGCAGGAAAACGTGACATCGTCCCCCCAAGCAAGGAGAAAAATCAGTCAACAGAAACAGACTCGGAAAGGACAGAGAGAGACAACAGAATTAGCAGACAAGGGCTTTAGGATAACTACTATGAATTAAAAATGCTTGCCTAGGCAAAGAATTCATGGCTTAGACCCCAAAGGCAAAGGCAAATGCAACAAAAACAAAAATAAATGGGAATTAAACTAAAAAGGTTCTTCATAGCAAAAGAAATAATAAACAGACAACCTAAAGAATAGGAGAAGATATTTGCAAACTGTCCATTTGACAAAGGACACCCAGAATCTACAAGGAATTCAATCAAATCAGCAAGAAAAAACTACCCCATTAAAAAGTGGGCAAATGACACGAACAGACATTTCTCAAAAGATGACACACAAATGGCCAACAAACACATGAAAAGATGCTCAACATCATTACTCATTAGGGAAATGCAACTTAAAACCACAATGAGATGCCATCCTACCTCCGTCAGAATGGACATTATTAGAAAGCAAAAAAACAGCACAGCACAGTGGCTCACGCCTGTAATCCTAGCACTCTGGGAAGCCGAGGCAATAGGATCACTTGACCTCAGGAGTTCAAGACCAGCCTAAGAAAGAGCGAGATCTGTCTCTACTAAAAATAAAAAAATTAGGTGGGTGTAGTGGTGTGAGCCTGTAGTCCCAGCTACTTGGGAGGCTGAGGCAGGAGGATCGCTTGAGCCCAGGCATTTGAGGTTGCTGTGAGCTAGGCTGACGCCACAGCACTCTATCCAGGGCAACAGAGCAAGACTCTGTCTCTAAAAATAAATAAATAAATAAAATAAAAAGCAAAAAAACAACAGATGTTGGCAAGGATGTGGTGAAAAGGAAATGTTTACATACTGCTGGTGGGAATGTAAATTAGTGCAACCTCTATAGAAAACAGTGTGAAGATTCCTCAAAGAACTATTATAAAAGTAGGCTGGGCATAGTGACTCAAACCTGTAAACCTATTAATAGCACTTTGAGAGGGTCAGGAGGGAGGATCACTTGAGGCCAGGAGTTTGAGATCAGCCTGAGCAACATAGTGAGACCCTGTCTCTATAAAACAATTTAAAAATTAGCTGGGCATGGTGGTGTGTGCACCTGTAGTCCCAGCTACTCAGGAGGCTGAGGCAGGAGAATTGTTTGAGCCCAGATGTTTGAAGTTACAGTGAGCTATGATGATGCCACTGCATTCTAGCCCAGGCTACAGAGTGAGACCCTGTCTCAATTTAAAAAAAAAAAAAAAAAAGAACTAAATCTACCATTCGATCTAGTAATCCCACGTCTGGGTAAATATCCAAAGAAGACATTTTATTAAAAAAGACACCTGCACATGTGTATTTATCACAGCACAATTCACAATTGCAAAGATAATAAACCAACCAAAGTGCTCATCAACTGATGAGTGGATAAAGAAAACGTGACATAGATAGATAGATACACACACACACCCCCACGAAACACTACTCAGCCATTAAAAAGAATGAAATAATGTCTTTTGCAGCAACTTGGATAGAATTGAAGTGAAATATCTCAGGAACAGAAAACCAAGCACCACATGTTCTCACAAGTGGGAGCAAGGCTACGGGCCTGCACAGTCACCCAGAGTGACTTAATCGACACTGGAGACTTACGAGAGAAAGGGTACGAGGAGGGAGAGGGATGAAAAACTACCTATCAGGCACAATAAACACTATTTGGGTGACGTGTACACTAAAACCCAAATACCACCACCACACAATTATCTGTGTAACTAAAAATCACTTGTGCCCCTAAATCTATTTTTTATTTATTTATTTATTTATTTGAGACAGAGTCTCGCTCTGTTGCCCGGGCTAGAATGCCGTGGCATCAGCCTAGCTCACAGCAACCTCAAACTCCTGGGCTCAAGCTATCTTCCTGCCTCAGCCTCCCGAGTAGCTGGGACTACAGGCATGCGCCACCATGCCCGGCTAATTTTTTCTATATATATCTTAGTTGGCCAGATAATTTCTTTCTATTTTTAGTAGAGACGGGGTCTCACTCTGGCTCAGGCTGGTCTTGAACTCCTGAGCTCAAACAATCCGCCCGCCTCGGCCTCCCAGAGTGCTAGGATTACAGGCGTGAGCCACCTCGCCCGGCCCTAAACCTATTGAAATAAAAAATTTTTTAAATGCTCAGGGGCTCATAGGAAAATTAGAACTGATGGCAAGCAATACAAGCTTTCAGGAGAGAACCACTGGAAACTCTAGAGCTGAGGAACACAATGTCTGGAGTGAAACTTCACCAGGTGGGATTAGCAGTAGACACGGCAGAAGATCAGTGAACCTGAGGACAAAGCCACAGGAACTGCCCAAAGAGCAGCGTGGAGAAAAAAGGCCCAAAGGAAAAGGGATGCAGCCTTGCTGACCTGTGGGACGACACCAAGGGTCCGACACACGTGTGACTGGAACCCCAGGGGCGGGCGGGGAATGTGAAGAAAGAGGGGCCAAAAGCTCCCAAGTGTGGCGAACGCTACGAATCCACAGATCCAAGTTTCACCAGCCCTGGCAAGAAACAGAGAACCACGCCGGGGCTCACGATCAGCTAATTAGGGCGGCCGCCGGCAGACGACCTCCACTGAGCAGCAGGGACAGACACTCAGCAAGCACCAGCAACCGGCCAGAAGGTTGTGTTCAAAGCGCTGAGGGAAAAACACCACCAACCCAGAATTCCAGACCCCTTGAATAGAGAAGGTGAAGTAAAGACTTCTTCAGACTGACCCATGCTGCAAGGAAGGTTCTGGAAGTTCTTCAGGAGGCAGGACAGTGACACCAGATGGGCACACAGGTTCAAGAGGATGAAGAGTGCTGGGCACAGTGAGCATGTGTGTGAACACATAAGAACTTTTTCTTGTTACATTTCTGCAAAAGACGATCATTTAAGGCCCAAATGACAGCAGTGGGGTTTGGGTTTTGAATGTGCAACACTGCACGGACAGTGACCAGAACACAAGGACTAGGGTGGGGGAGGAAACAAACGGCAGGAACGGGCCAGGGTACAGCGCCCTGACGAGCCAACAGAGGGGTCCCCGGGAGATGGTGTCTGCTGGGCGGGCAGCCCCAGCCCACATCGCAGGGCCTGAAGGAACACAGTGTCAGGGCCGATACTTGTTAGGGGAGCCCTGTGCCTGCAACCTTGTCTACACTGCAGGACAGATGGTCGTGACTAGCCTTGGCACAGATGATTTCCCTGTCACCTGAGCAGCTTTGGGGTTGTCCCCAGGCTGCATTAAGTCACTGGGTAACTTAACAGCACACCACAGCCTCCCCTGCCACCCAGAGTAGGGCACGGCCTGTCTCACCTCGGGCAGGTAAGGCCTGGTAACACCGCACTTCAAGCCGCCCACCTGCCCTATCTCCACAGACCCTTCAATGGGGCATGACACTCCCACCACAGCATCAGAGAGGACACCTTTTCCCTGGGCCCCACACTGGGTAACAAGTCCTATCGGGCCCTTGCATGGCAGAAATCCATCTTTCATTAGCCAAGCACAAGGGTCAAAACCAGGAGCTCCTGGGGGACAAATGTCACTTCCTGGTGCTATGATCACACCAGGGCCACAGGCGTAGGTTGGGAGACCTGGTAGGGCCACCGCAGTGGCCTAACATGGTCAGCAGAGTTGTCGGGGGCTGGGTAGGTGAGAACCAGGCTGTGGGGAGGCTGGTGCTCCGGAGACTCGACTGGACTCCAGACCCTGGCTCAGGAGACGGACCTCAATGCAGCAGGACAGTGATGCCTGTGCCCTGCGGTCACTCTGCCTGGGCACCCACTAGGGCTGCTGAGCACAGACTTGGCAACCCCGTTGGCAGCTCCCCCTCCACGAGGATAGTCATGTAATTAAAGGTGGTGATGGCTTCAGGAGGAGCAAGGGCGGGCACGGGGGTGGGGTTGCTGGTGACAGCCCCATGGGAGGAGGCGAGGTCCAGCGAATCCTAGCCAAGACCCCTCTGACACGGGAATGGGCGAGGAGCAACGTCTCCCCAGGCCAGAACCCCCTGGCCCTCTCCCCACGGAGAGGAGCGCTTCCGTGGGTGAAGCAACAGGAAGTGGCTTACGAAATCCTCCTCCGGGCCTGGTGACCAGTTTACAGGAAGTGCGGTGGGTGACTCTTCCCCAGAGGACAAGGCAAAGTCTGGAGACATTTCTGATCATCACCACTGTCGGGGGGGGGGGTGCTCCTGGCACCTGGGGGGTGGAGGCCGGGGACGCTGCTCAACATGCTACAGTGCACAGAGAACCTCTACCCCCACAACACAGTGCCGGGGCTGAGAAGCCTGGGGCTGGCCCTGCCACGGAAGCGATCGTCAGAGCAGATTGCAGGAAATTCTTTGGGATAAAAAGACCTGTCCCTTCAACAGATAAATGGCATGGGGGGAAAGGAGGGAGTGTTACAAATCACCATGGGCTTGAGATGCCACTGTGGAGACGCTGTGGGCATAGCCGGGCACAGGTGCACAGGAGCCGGGTCCCAGCGCCACTGCAGAGCTGCTGCTGGCCGGGTCAGATGTGCACACCACACCAAGGTTAAATTTTTAAAAAGCAAGCCTTTATCTGTTGACATGAAATACTGTCATTGGAAAAGTTATGGGCAAAATGAAAAGACAGCTGAGACTGTTATAAGAAACACTCCAGCAAAGACAAAAGCCAGGGAGGGGGTCACAGGGAAGAGATGAGACAGAGACAACAGATGGACGTGCCTGATCCCGATGGAGGCCCAGGACACTGGCCACCTGCCAGGAGGTGGTGAGGCCTGAGGCAGTTGGTGCCAAGGCTGCCCCAAGGGCACACACTCCCTTCTCCGCCCCCCCCCCCCGCCCCTCCAGGAGCACCTATTCCGCAGGGGCGTCTGCTCCGCCAGGCAGCACATTCTCCCTGCCGTCTGCGCGGCACAGCCTGCCACCCCCACAACACAGATGGGAGGAAACAATGACGGAATGGAAGAACCTTCAAGAATCTGTGTCACTGACTCTACCAAGCACCGGCGTCAGCACACGCTGGTTTTACAGAGCACGTGGGCCACGAGAGGGGAGCTGAAGCCCTGGGAAGAACCCTGGCCAGCGACCTCCTGGCAACAGGCCCTCCTTTCCAGTAAAGCATGGACGACTGGGAAACTCCTTTCAAGAACCCTCCCTGGGACTTCCTGGCAAGCCTGGAGCGGGACGTGGAGGCTGTGGAGAGTTCAGACGGTGACTCTGTGAACCATGACGAGTCGCAGGGAGGTCAGCCCCATGGGGGACCTGAACAGACACACCGTGGACCTCAGCGAGGTTACACACCAGGAGCCTGGCAGCCTCAGTCCCCTAGGGGGGACGTGGCAGGGCCCACGGCAGCTCCTCCCCTCGGCCCAGGAGTCAGTGAGTTCAGCAGGCTGTGGACTGACACCTAAGAGCAGAAAAGGGACTTCAAGTGGCCACAAGCCAGGTGTAAGTCAGCGGCCACCACAGCAGATGTTTCTATCTAAATTCACGAAGGTGCACAGAAAGCGTATTAAAAAAGGTTTTTCAGAAAACTTGAAGACTAGAAAAAAGATGCAGATCACCTGCAGAGGCAGCCCTGACACCCTCCTGCGTGTCCTGCCTGGCTTTGGTCAGCGCGCTGGATGGGCCACCTTCCTTCCTGCCTGACTTTCCGCCTGCCTGCTTGGAGCCCAATCTTCCCCTCACCCCCAGTCCCTGGCAATCTCACAACTATTTTCTGTCCCTACGATTTTGTCTTTTCCAGGAAGTCTTATCAATGCAATTGCACTGTGTGAGTTTCCTGTGGCCACTGTAACAAATGACCAGAAACTTGGTGGCTTAAAACAACAGAAATCTATTCTCTCTCAGATCTGGGGGCCAGAAGTCTGAATTCAAAGTGTCAGCAAGGCCTCCCTCATGCCAGGGCTCTCCGGGAGGACCATTCCTGGCCTCTTCACCTGCTAGTGACTCCAAGCCCTCTTTGGTTTGTGGCTGCATCACCCCAACCTCTGCTTCTGGGGTCACGTGGCCTTCAAAGCCCTCCTCTGCCTGTGTCAAATCTCCGTCTCTCTAATACAAGGATACCTGTGAGGACAAAGAGGGCCCACCCAGATAATTCAGGGTGATCTCCCCTCTCAAGATCCTCGATCTCATCCGCACAGTCCCTTCCTCCACATTCACAGGTTCCAGGGATCTACTGGGGCCATTATTCAGCCAGCCACACTTACGTGGCATCACGCCTTTGCATTCCTCCACGTCCCTGCCTCAGTAGCTCACAGTATAAATATGCCACCTTTCCTCCACCTGTGTGCTGGCTGAAGGACACTGGGATTCTTCCCAGTTTGAGGGATTTATGAGGAAAGCAGCTACAAACGTTAAGACACAGGTCTTCGTGTGGACGCGGGTTTTCATTTCACTTGGTGAAGCCCCAGGCGCTTGACTGTCAGGCCATATGGCCAGTGTTTAACTTTGTAGGAAGCCGCCCCGCCGCCTTCCAGAGCGGCTGCACCACTTTGCATGGCCACCAGCAATGACGGAGAGTCCTACTCCCTCCCCGTCTGTGTCAGCGTTTAGTGTTGTCAGCTTTTTAAAAATTTTTGCCATTCTGGCAGTTGTGCAGTAGTAGCTCTTTATGCTTTCAATTTGCATTTCCCTGGTGACTAGGGATGTGGAGCATTTTTTCACAGGCTAATTTGCCATTTTTCTATCTCCTTTGGGGAAGCTCTCCAAATCTCTAATCCATTTCAAAAACTGGCTCATTTTCTTACTGAGTTTTCTGGGTTTGTTTTTTTTGTTTGTTTGTTTTTGAGACAGGGTTTCAACTCTGTTGCTTCAGTTGGAGCGTAGTGGCACAATCACAGCTCACTGTAACCTTGAACTCTTGGGCTCATGCGATCCTCCCAACTCAGCCTCCCAAGTGGCTGAGACTACAGGCGTGCCTCATCACACTTGGCCAATTTAAAAAAAATTGTTTAGAGATAGGGTCTTGCTAGGTTGTCCAGGCTGGTTTCAAACTCCTGGCCTCACCCAATCATCCTGCCTCAGCTTCCCAAAGTGCTGGGATTACAGGCATGAGCCACCACACCCTGCCTTCTTACTGAGTTTTGACGGTTCTTTATATATTCTGGACGTAATGGCTTTATAAGATAAATTTTACAAAGATTTCCTCCTAGTCCATGACTTGCCTTTTTATTCTCGTCTTTCAAAATCCAGAAGTTTTTAATTTCGATGAAGTGGAATTTTTCATTTGTTTTCTTTCATAGGTCTTGCTCTTATGTCATAGCTTTCCCCATCTTTGTTTTAAATAGCTCTATTTTATGAAAATCTTCCAAATTATCACTCTTACCAACTCCACTCTCCCCTTCCAAAAAAGCAGCTCCAGGTCTCTGCTGTGTTCAACCCCACCCCCAGCACCGACCCCTCCACAGTCCCCAGAAAAGAGGTCTGGCAGATTCCCGAGTCCGCACACTCTTGGGGTCATGACCACAGATGCTCCCTGGAGGCCAACTTGCCCACCTGGCAGCTGCAGCTGCAGACACCGTCCAAGCCCTTCTTCCAGAGAGTGCTTAGCAAGGTGAGCGGGAAGCTGGTCTTTGTCACCACGGGAGGCCCTGGGGTGTCTATCCATCCCGTGTCGTGGCTGGGGGAGGAAGCTTCTTGGATTCGCTGAGCACAGCCTCTCCATGGAAACTGACACAGTGACGCGTGGTACCACGGATGGCTAGCCTCCACCACCAATCCATGGCCACCCAAAACTGCACAGGGATCCAGATTCCAGTTGTTACAACTGAGGAAAATGAGGCACCGAGAGAGAAGGGGGGCTGTCTGATGTCACAGGGCAGGGCTGGGTCTCCACTCCACCAGCAGAGCCGATGCCAACCTTACGCAAGACCCAGGCCTGGGGTCCCCATGACACTTTCAGAATTTATCCACACTCCTTGTGAAAGGTGCCTGACCCTGTGGCAACAGGATGAGACAAACATCTGCTAAATGATTCAAGTTACAGAGATTACACACCCCTGAACTCTCCTTCGTCCGACAGAGAACAGCGCCCCTCTCAGGGACAGATGAGCGCCCTGCCTGCCACCTCCCTAGCCCCTCCGAGGAACACGTCCGGGTGCAGGCCAGGCCTGCTTCTAGCAGAGCAGTGTCTCTCGTCTCTCGCAGCCACGCAGCCCGCCCGGCCTGGCCCACTCTGCCTTTCCCTTGGTTATCGCATCTTTCTAGTCTTCCCTGCACGGCACGTGGTGCACGCCCCAGGGGCTCCCAGCCTGTGGTGTCGGGCCCCTTGGTCCCTGCCAGCCTGCCCCATGCCCTCTGGGACAGAGCAAACCTGCGAACGACAGTGTGATGGGCACAGAATCCCCTTGAGCACCAAGGTGTCCAAGGCTGCTGGCCCCTCACTCTGCTCCTGGGACCCGAGGCCCTTCTGAGCAGGAAGCTGACTTCAGGGAGGGGTGTCCTTGGCCAATTCCCACTCTCTCAGGGTCCTCGAGGAGGCTGCCAGAGCCCGAAGAAAAATGTAGGCAAGGAAGCCTGCGGGGTCCACACCAGCCTCTTCCAATTTGCACCATGCACCTTGGGAGGAGTGCGTTTGGTGTGGCTTTTTCTTTTTAACCATTCACTAATACTCGAGGACGACAGGCGCCGAACTCGGTGTCTTTACTGAGGAACTTGAAATGCAGGGTCTCTGAGCAGCAGCCCTCACTCTCCCCCATCTGCCCTCTGCTCACGGCCTGCACTTCCCCCCAGACAGCAGCGACTAAGATCCAACCGCATGACAGTGGAGGAAGCTGACGGCCTGCTCTAGGCCACCAGGTCCTCTGGGGCATGGCACAGGCCTCCCCTATGCCTGGGTTCCCTACGTGTCCGAGGTGAATGAGAACTCTCTGGGGCCCGACATGGGCTACCCCCTCCTCAGAGCCCAAGCCAGGCCTCCGTGGGAGATCGGGTCCCTGAGAATACGGCTCTGTCCTGCCACTTGCACTCCCTGCTTGGAGGTCCCCGAACCCCACTCACTTTCACAGCACGGGGACTGTCTGGAGCCAAGCAGATGCTGCCTATGGGCTCTCCTGTCCCCAGGAGACCCCTCCAGCCCAGCTCCATCTCAACTCCCTCCTGCAGACAAGGCTGTGTCCATGAGCTTGGCCTGTCTGCCGCTCAGGCCACCTCACCTCTGAGCGCAGTCCCTTCCTGGCTGGGCCCTCCGAGCTCGTCTGCCCTCAGAGTGCTGCTTCTTTGCCACATTCCCCAGGTCACCTGTCCTCAGCCTCAGCACAGAGCCAAGCCCTCTTCGTGCCCCAGCCTCCTCACACCACCAGCCTCGTCTAACAGTCCATGGCAGTCCTACCCGAGACACGTGCTCCACATGTGTCTGCCCCCTGCACCCTCTGCAAAGGGCCCAAACCCGTCTCAGGAGATGGGGGTTCAAAGTCTAGGATAAAAGATTCCCTGGGGTTTGGGAACAGCCCAAATGGTAACCGTGGGTCACTCAGCAACATGCTTGCTCTGACACCCTAAGGGTGGGCACCTGGGTCAAGGGCTTGGCTGGACCTGCCCTTGAATGAGTGGGTCCAGCAAGGACAGAGCAGACGCAACAAACATGTTCTGAGACGGGCACGCAAGGAGGTGCCGGGACAGGAAGGCCTCGGAAGGCTGCCACGGCTACGTGCAGCCCCTAGGGTCTTCTTTCTCACGCAAGGGGCAGCCAGGCTTGGGGGATGGCTGCTCTCAGGATGGTCAGATCCCAAGCTGTGCCATCTCAGGAAAAACCCCTGCCCTGCTGGGTCTCACCGAGGGTGCTACAAGAAGCCAGCACGTTTTAAACTTTTCTTCGAGACAGGACCTGACACACCCAAGGCCAGGCTGTGTTGGCCCCGTGGGGAGGCCCCTGGACCAAACACCGTCCTACATCCTTCACCTGAGGAACGTCTCTGGGGCAAGGACCCGCACAGCTGTCTAGTGCTCAGGTTTCATCACCAACAGACCCAAGTTCTTCCTTTTGGAAGAACGGAATCGGTCCCTTCAGATCTTCCTGAAAGTCGAGCACTTGGCTTCTGATGGGCCCAGGTGTTTATCTTCTGAACAATAGGATTTTGTTACCCGAAAAAGCAGAGCGGAGCCTCCCTCGTACAATCTGTACTTTTAGACTCAGAATGGTCAGGAGCTGAATTCAGACCCCAGCTGGCAGGGACCGCCCCATGCAGCCACAATCACAGCCACAAGCTTCCGACCTACACTGCAAGCACCCTCTACTTGCTGTCCCCACTTGGCATGGAGCATGGCCAGAGAGTGTTCCCCAGGGCCCACGTTCGGCGAGCAGCTCAGTGGCGTGGTGTGGGCACCCTGTCAACCTCCACCTACCTATCCAGCGTGCTGAGAAACAGGCCCAAGGGCACCTGGCCAATAAGTGGCAAGTGAGTCTGTCCCAGGCTGCCTCTCTGCATGGGTCCTGTCTCATAAAAGGACTTGCCTTGTGCTTGGGTTAGGTCGTAGGTAGATCCACCCACTGACTTCTCCCCAGAAAGATGACCTTCCCTCACACAAACAGCCCAACGAGAAATGTCACTAAGCTGGGCTCCTCCCTGCCAGCAGCTCAGAACCCAGAGGGCTCAGCCGTGAGTAGCTCCCAGGGCTCGCCGAGGAGACCACACACAGCAAGAAGCACATGGCACTGCCAAGCTTGGCAGGGGCTGCAGAGGTGGTCTGTGACCAGTGGGACATGTGCTGGCCAGGGCTGGCCCAGAGCAAGCCCCCAAATCTCAAAGAGCATCCAAGAGGTCATGGTGCTCAGGAGCCAGGGCTCTGGGGTGGGGTCGCGTCCTCCTGGCCTCTCACAGGGCCGGGACCAGAACAAAACATGCTCTGCCAGGTGCTCAGTGGCCACACACCCTCAAAAGCCTGACAGGGGATCTTCTATGGACAGGGCTGTGCATTTTGAGGGCCAGCTTTGAGCAGATGAGGAAATCGCGGCTCAGGGAACAGGTTTGCTCAGGGTCACCCACTCAGTAAGCCACAGAGCTTAGGCGCAAACCCAAAATGAGAAGGCCGCTGCCCCTGCTGCATCAGGTGTCTCTCCCTGCGCACGGATGGACTCCCTGCTTCAGACACACTGGCCAGCCCTCCCCTACGGCTGACCCATCCTGGCCAGAGTCCTTGCCACCTGCAGGGGGTGGGGAAGCCCTGCCTGACAGCGAGAGGGAGAGCCAGAGGTCTGCCTTTTTACACAACATTTTGTCACCTGCCTTCAAACAAAAGTGACTGATCTCAGCTCAAGGTGACAAGATTAGCATCGGGTATTTGCCTAGAAGCTGACACACGCCAGAGGCCAGGAGGCAGCCTGAGCTCTGCCAAGCCCGCTGCAAATCAGGTCGGGACAGGCTGCAGACGTAAGGGAGGGCATGTCCTTCCGGGAGGGCCAGCACAGCTCCACAGTTTAGGGAAGATGTTTCTTAAGTCCTGCTAGGTCAGACAATCACCCCGCCATGGAGAGGGCTGGGGAAAGCAGCGTGGGCCGGGCGTGCCTTGGGCTTGGCCTCAGGCTGGTCACCCTGCCGGCCCCAGCTGCTCCTGCCCACCCCTCAAGTCAGCCTGTGCCCCCGTTCCCCATGGCTCCCTCCCTCTGGGACCTCTCGGGGTTGGGGGGTACCCAGGCTCTCAGCTGCTGCATCCAGACCCTGAGCCTCTTCTCAGCCAGCTCCTGCAGCTTCTCAGTCTCTCTGGCCTCCTTGCAGGAGGATCTTGTATCCAATCACACCCTACAGACCCCAACTGTGCCAACAAGGCCTGTAAGCGTGGCCCTGCTAGGCCCTTCCTGGTACTCACACCTAGCCCTGTGAAGCCCCCATGCCACCCACAGTCCACATCCTCCAGGATCCAGCAGCCGACTCCTCCTCCAGGACCTCCTCCCAGAGGCTGTCTGGCAGCCAGGCTCACTCAGCCCTGCCCCCAGCTGCAGGCATCTCACCGAGAGTGCTGGGTTGGTCCTTCCCCACCTAAAGCTGAGTCTCAGGAGGAGGGAGTCTATCCTGTTACTGCTGACCCCCCGGGACTGATGGCCTAGCACTAGAACACCAGAGTCAGGGCTCGGATACCCACTGACACCAGCCCCAACCAAGCTGCGTGGCCTTGGCTGGCCCCTCAGGCCTCCAGCCACCTGTTCACGGGGCTGGCCAGGCCAGGTGACACAAAGCCCTGCTTCTGAGAGCAGGGAGCCCTGCCCTGGCTTGCTCTCCTGGACGTGACCTGGAAATAATCTCAAACTTACTGAAAAACTGCAACAATGGCAGGAAGAACAGCCCAGAACCTTCACACCCCATGGTGACCTGCTGTTGCCCTCCCCCACCTGCTCTTCCACGGGCTCTGTCCACCCCCTCTGCACACATGTACGGAGGCGCACACGCGTGCTGTCCCAAACCATCTGCGTGCTGGCCAGATACACTGCCGCACTTTAGCCCAACCACCTGGTGTGTCTGCAGAGAGAGAACATATTCTCTCCCATGCCTACATGACAGGCACTGGCGTCAACATCTTGGGATGACACAGTCCATCTCCCCTTTCTTTACCAGAGGACGTTGGACATCAGGTCTGTCTAGGGCGTGCACGATCAAACACACCGCCCATTCCCAGCCCAGCACTGCATGGTGACGTGGCCCCTCGAAGCACCCACCCTCGCCAGCCTCCACCCCTGAGGGCCTGGGCAGGGCTGCCCCGTGCCACTGCCCCTCTCTCACACGGCTCCACACCTACAGCCACAGCTTTGCTGTGGTGGCCGTAGACACCATTGTGTCTCCCCAGCCTCAGCAAGAGCTGCTCCTTCGCCCCGTGCGTCACGCACACACTTACCATCGGCAGCGCAACGTTCGGTCAAACGATAGTCTAGATGTTGCCGTGAAGGTATTTTTTAGTTGAGATTAACATTTAATTTTTTTTTTTTTTTGAGGCAGAGTCTCACTTTGTTGCCCGGGCTAGAGTGAGTGCCATGGCGTCAGCCTCGCTCACAGCAACCTCAAACTCCTGGGCTCAAGGGATCCTCCTGCCTCAGCCTCCTGAGTAGCCGGGACTACAGGCATGTGCCACAACACCTGGCTAATTTTTCTATATATATTTTAGTTGGCCAGATAATTTCTTTCTATTTTTAGTAGAGATGGGGTCTCGCTCTTGCTCAGGCTGGTCTCGAACTCCTGACCTTAAGCGATCCACCCGCCTCGGCCTCCCAGAGTGCTAGGATTACAGGCGTGAGCCACCGCACCCGGCCGAGATTAACATTTAAATCACCAGACTTGGCTAGTCTGATGGTAGTGGGTTATCAGAACTCACTAACATGGCTGTCATTAGAGCCTGCCCAGCCCGAAAGCCTCTGGGAGGCTGGAGGAGGAGTTGGCTGGACGGATCCTGGGAGGATGTAGACTGCGGGTGGATAAAGTCGGCATACAACTCCCCACCCCTTGCGAAATTTCACTGGCTAAAATAAATAAGTGGACTTTGAGTAAAGCAGGTCACCCTCCACAATGTGAGTGGGCCTTGCCCAATCAGTTGAAGGCCTTGAGAGAAAAAGCCGAGGTCCCCACAGGAAGGAATTCTGCCCCCAGGCAACTGCAACACATACTCCTTCCTGGGTCTCCAGCCTGCCCTGCTGATTTCAGACTTGTCCTTGACAACCCCAAAATTGCTTGAGCCAATTTCTAAAAAGAAAGATAGCTCTATATCCACCTATCAACTGCTCTTTTTCTATCTGTGTCTAAAGACATGCCCCCTCTGAGCTCTGTTTCTCTAGAGAGCCTGACTAACACGGACTCACAGACTGCCTTCTGCAATGGTCTGGAATGCACTACTGTCCTTAAAATCTTGATGTTCATTCAGATTGTCCCAGGGTAAGCCCTGAGCGCTAGATCCTGGCCTGTCCCTGACCTCCTCTGAGTCCTCCCTGACGCTCTGGCACCAAAAGAAGATCAAGGCTCCACCTGGCCTGCTCTGGCCATAGCGGTAGGCTCACCCACCTCTTTGAGGAGCCCTGGCTCTGAAACCTGGAGGCTTCCTCATCTATCACAGTGATGGTGGCTTACAGACGTCCCCTGCACGGACAGCTCCCCAGGGGCCTGCTTGTGAGGAAGGCTGTTTCTGCTAGGACACAGCTTATACTTGGGGTGTCCCTGGATTTGGATGGGAAGAAAAGACATATGTCTTCCAGTAACTAAAACTTAGTGTTTCCTTCCATTACCAATGTAGGCAACAAACTATAGGAGCATTAGGTCGTATCTGTGACTCTGAAACGCTTTTAGAGCATCAAATGATAGCTGTGCCACTATCTGGATATGCCATTTTAGCTCACCACTAATTATGTCAATTATTTGTGTTTCGGGGGGTTTTCTCTGTTTTTTGAGACAGAGTCTTACTCTGTCGCCCGGGCTGGAGTGCCGTGGCATCAGCCTAGCTCACAGCAAACTCAAACTTCTGGGCTCATGCGATCCTCGTTCCTCAGCCTCCCTAGTAGCTGGGACTACAGGCATGCGCCACCACACCCAGCTAATTTTTCCATTTCTAGTAGAGACAGGGTCTTGCTCTTGGCTCAGGCTGGTCTCAAACTCCTGACCTCAAGCAATCCTCCCACCTCGGCCCCCCAGAGTGCTAGGATTACAGGCGGTGAGCCACCGCAGCAGTCCTAATTATGGCAATCAAGCCTGCCACTAGATCTCATTATTAACGTATTAAAAGAGTATAAACCTGTTACTAGGTTGTACACTTCTGTTTAATGCTTCGATAACTCTCCTGACACACGAGCAAGCCCTGTCACCCTCCCAGCGGAAGGATCCCCCAAGTCCCTCAGTTACCAAGGAAGAGAGGTGACAGACAGACGCCAAAGTCGGCAGGGGGCAGCTCGAAGCGGAGAGCAGGGCTCTGAGCCCAGCTCCCAGGCCCAGGCCCAGCTCTACTGCCCTCTCAGCCTTGTGGCCCGGGTGAACAAGTGAGCCTATCCGAGCCTTGATTTCCTTTTCTGGAAAACGGGGCCATCAAGTCCCATCAGCCAGGCTGAGAAGGCACCAGAAAAGGCTGCGACGAGTATTCCCCCCTCCTCTCATAACTCTTTCCCAAGTCCCCCTTCACATTCCCACAGTGAAAAGCACAACCTCGCCACCCACTGTTCCTGCTGCTCCTAATCCGATGTGGCTTGTAAAAGCAGACGGTGACAGCCAGAGGCAAGCGCAGGCTGCCTTCGTCTTCTGCACGGAGACCGGACACGAGGGCAACCAAGAAGGCAAGGCAGGGCGCCTGCACCCATGCAGACAGACCACTGCTACAAGTCCAGGGATTTGTCTGAGAAAATAACAAAGGAAAGAGGCAGGGGACGCACCATCAGGGCCAGTTCAGAGACGCTGGTGATGAGAAAGGCCATTGTCACCAGAGCTGCCCACCATGTCGTGTGGGAAGCTCTGCCCAGCACCTTCCAGAAAAGATGCTCTCTGTGTCATAGCTCTGAGGAGCTCGCCCTGGGCCTGGGCAGCATAATGATGCCTTTGTCCCCTCCGAGGTCAAGGCTGTGCTGTGACTGCTGGTCAGGGCAGAGAGGACGGAGCTCCCCAAAAGCAGGACGTGGTGCTCCAACTTTGGTGGAAAACAGAAACCATGATATAAGAGCAAGTTGCCCCATCTGGGAGGTAGAAATGACACGAACATGGTATTTTCCTACCTCTAACCCACCCCAGCAACCCAGCGGGCAGGGTACACAGCATAGCTGCGGCTGGACGGCGGAGCCACAGCCCCGCAGACACGAGGAGGGGAGGCGTGAGGTCTAGAAGGAAGGTGGGCTTTCCCCACTGTCCCGTCCCTGGGAGATGCCACCCCTTGACCTGTGGCCTGGGAAAGGCCCGCTGGGTCACTGACCACTCTTCACAGCTCTTTGTCTGCTCTCTTGTCCCAGCCCACAGATGCCCCCCAGTGGGAACAATCCCAGAGAACCCTGGGAGCTGGCCTGCCCTGTGAGGGCATAGGAAACTGAGTTCACAGCCTCTAGCCCTGGGTAGCTAGTCAGAAACAAAAATCAGTACCAGAAACCTATCCAAGGGCAGGCAGGTCTACACATACCAAAGGCCCCCAGAGACACCCCTCAGGTCTCTCTCCCGTACTCCAGCCTTGTTCCTCCTCTCTGCTGCCTGGCATGAAAGGCCACAAAGGAAAGTTCCGACTTCCTCTCCTTGCCTGAGCCACCCCCTCAGGCCCCTGCGCCCCAGCAGCGGATCACAGCCCCCATTCCCCAGCCTCTGGGTTCCGACCAGGTGATCACATCTTCTGGCCTTTGCCTTCAGGGCCTGGGAGGCCCTGCCTGTGCTGGAGCACCCCCTCCCTCTGCTTCCCGAGCTGGGCAGCACCTAGACAGCTCCACCCAGTACCTCCAGGCAAGTGCGATCTCAGAACCACCAGGCTCAGGATTGGAGATTTGGAAAAGACAGCCGCAGAAGTGCTAAGGTGAGCCAGAGGTGGCCCTGCTCACTCAGGGCCCCTGGGCACGAGTTTCAAAGTGGACAATAAACAGAGCGACACAGGGGATCCCTGGCTTGGGAATGTGGAGGGCGTGGTCGGCCAGTGAGTACCCTGGGATGCTGGGATGCAGGGGGAGCCAGTGGGAGCCGTGGAGAGCCCTGACAGGAGGTGACAGCCCTGGGCCACTGCCACCTGGTCCCCACAGCCTGCATCTCCTTCCCTCCAGCGTCAGGAGGACTATTGCATCATCTCGGAAGCAGGGCCTGGCAGGAGGGTACCCAGCTCCCACCGCCACTGAGGGAGGAGGGCCAAGGGGCTGCAGGGGCATGGAGGGCAGACGGAATGGCAGGTGGCAGCAGCTGCCCCACTGACGAGGGGAAGAGGAGCCACCAGCACCGGCTGAGCTGGCAGGAGCCACCCGTCTCCCATCCTGCCCCCACTGCCAGGCATGGCCACTTTGGGGCAGTCTGCAGTGGGGCGGGGGTAGGCAGGCCGAGCCCGCATACCTCGGTTTTCCCAACACTGACCACGACCTGGGCTGTGGGGAAGATTCGGATGTGGACAGTGCCAGCCAGGGGCAGGCGCTGCGGAAATGTCAGCTCCAGCCTGGGCCAGGACTCTCTTGATCTGACTGCAGGGTGGCGAGGCTCAGGTGCTGGGGTGGGGGGTGGGGTGGGGCGGCGGGGGGGGGCTATCCTCAGCAAGCCCCTACCTGCTCCACAAGGAGAGCATTTGTGTAGCACGAGGGACAATGTCGGAGGTGTAGATGGGAAGGCCGCAGAGGGCGTGGAGACCCAGATGAGTGTAGCCTCTTCCGGGCATGTCGGTGGTGCCGAGGACAGTGCCACCTGAGTGACCTTTTACTCACCACTCCACTTGGTCCCCACAACCTCCTGGGCAGGTGGGACTGCTCCCTCCCTACAGAAGGGGAAACTGAGGCTCAGACAGGGCTGTGCCTGTGCCCTGCATAAGTACCTTTCAGTGCTGAGTGAAACGTCAGAACTTGATGCTGGAGCTGTGACAGCCATGCCCAAGCGTGTGGGTGTCGGCAGGAAGGGCGCCACATGTGGGCCCCTGGAGTTGGGACAGGCCACGGCCTCATCCAGAAAACTCCTCTGCACGAAGGAAGAGCTCAGGGAGGCTCTGCAGTGACACTGGGCAAGGCAGAGCACAAGATCTCCTGGAGGCACAGGTGACCCAGGAAAGGGAAACCCGACAAGCCCCAGCCACATGCCAGGCCGGAACGTTTCCTCTATTTCCTGTGGGTGACAGAGCCCGTTCTCCTGGTCTCGAGAATAAACAAAACCAGGTCAAGTGCAAGAAACAAGTTTTTTTAACCTTACTAGAAAGGTGTAGTTTGGTAGGAGCTACAAAAAGACCACAGGTTGGCTGGGTCCAGGCCCTCCCTTCCCAGTGTCCCCTGTGGGTCAGCCAGGCCGGCCCCCAGCTGCTGCTGTTCCCTAGTGTGGTGGGGACTGGGGAAGTTCCCTGCCAAGGTCAGCTGGGCAGCACAGCAGCCACTTACTGTGGCCTGTGACACTGAGTCTTCCACAATAAGCGACACCATTTCAATAATGTAAAAAAAATCTAGAAGGAAAAACCGAGTTTTGGACAACAGTGAGATACCACCACACACCTATCAGAACGGCCACGACCCAGAACACTGACAACGCCAACTGCTGGCGAGGACGTGGGGCCACAGGAGCCCTCGCTCATGGCTGGTGGGAGTGCGAGATGGCGCAGCCACTTCAGAAGACAGTTCAGCGGTTTCTTACACGGCTCACCACACACTCACCATAGGATCCGGCACCTGCACCCTGGTAGTTACTCAAAGGAACTAAAATCTTGTCTCCACGCAAATACCTGCCCATCACTGCCTAAACCTGGGAGCAGTCACGATGTCCTCTGGCAGGTGAATGGATAAATAAGCTTCCTGTATCCAGACAACGGGACAGTATTCAGCAACAGAAAGAAATGAGCTATGAAGCCATGAAAATTTGGACCCAGAACCATTGAAAGAAAAAAAAAATAAAATAAAATCAAGCCACGAAAAGACAGAGGAACCACAAACGCATATCACCAAGTGAAAGCAGCCCGTCTGAAAAGGCCGCAGGCTGCACAATCCCAACTACATGACGTTCGGGGAAAGGAAAACTGCAAACGGCATAAAGACCGGTGGTTGCCGGGGCTGGGAGGGAGGGAGGGATGAGTGGGTGGAACACAGGGGATGTTTGGG
>CM052442.1:86065117-86086220 GCA_028533085.1 Varecia variegata | reverse complement strand
ACAGAGGAACCACAAACGCATATCACCAAGTGAAAGCAGCCCGTCTGAAAAGGCCGCAGGCTGCACAATCCCAACTACATGACGTTCGGGGAAAGGAAAACTGCAAACGGCATAAAGACCGGTGGTTGCCGGGGCTGGGAGGGAGGGAGGGATGAGTGGGTGGAACACAGGGGATGTTTGGGGCAGTGACACTATTCTGCGTGACACAATGGTGGGCACATGTCATTAGGCATCTGGCCAACCCACAGAATGTACTGCACGGAGAGTGACCGCTAATGTCCATCAGGGGCTCTGGCTGACAAGGACATGTCGGTGCAGGTTCGTCTACAGCAACAAATGTACCACTCGGGGGTGCTGACAACAGGACAGGGAGCACATGGGAACTCTACCTTTGCTATGAACCTAAAACTGCTCTAAAAAATAAACTCTTTAATTAAAAAAAAAAAAAGTCAAGTCTCCTACCTTCCTACTCAGTAATATCAGCAAAAGCCAACCTGGATCATTAAAACTGTTTTATTTTTAGGCCTAAAATTAGATTTTGGGAACAGCTTATGACCTGCACCCTCACAGAAGTAGAACCTGCCGGGGCTGCGGGTCAAGTGGAGGACGATCAGGAGGTCTATTTACTTAGGAAAGAAAAACAAAGCCGTCTTCCCAGCACTGGGCAGCTGCTCTTGCCCGCAGCAGATGACACAGTACCATCCAAACTCCTGCTGGAGCTCCATGGTGCGAAAGCAGAATCTGCCAAGGCAAAGGCCTGGTTTAGCCTTGGGGGCGGCCCCTGAAGACCCTCCCTCATGGTCCATGGCTACACCAGCCTCACAACACCTCGCTGCCCCAGAGTGGGCAGGCAGGTGCTGGGCGGGCAGGCAAGGGCCTGGGAGAGGAAGAACTTACAGACGTGTACAACGCTTGCAAAGTGAAAGGTGCTAAAATCCACGCACTCTGGGGTTGCTCCCTCCTCCACACCACCCTGGGCCACTCACACCCAAGCCCAGGGCTGCCGGGAATGCCTGGCCTCAGACCTCTCCTCCCAGGAGATCCAGCAGGCCTCTAGAACAAGAATAACACATCAGGGCCACAAGCAGCTGCTGGGAACAGAAAGCAAAGCTTCTGTCTCAGGGCCCAAGAGTTGAGATGAGAAGATTCAGTTCCAATTTGGTATCTGCCGTGTAAAAGCTACGTGCCCTCAGTAGGAGACGTAGCCTCTCTGGACTTTGTCACATGGACCTGGCAATCTCACTGGCCAGGCTGCCGAAACAGCATACTAATGACACAAGCTGCATTCCACCACATACATGACCGCCAGCACTGTCCTCTGAGAGTCTAAATGCTGGAAAATAACATTCTTTGAAATAAAACAACACAACACCATGACAAACCCTGATGTGGGTAAGGCCGTGGCAGCCCCACAGACCTCAAAGGTCAGGGAGACAGCCCTTCAACCTGCCGTGTGGTCTTGGATGACGTACTTGACACCTGAGTAAGTCAGTTTTCTCATCTGTGAAATGGGAATGACCCAGGACCTGGTGAAGTTTAGGCCTCCTGGGGGCCAGAGTCACATGGGTAACCACAGCCACACGACCTCACAGCATCTGCTCTTTTGCAGGGGAACAACACAAAGGCCACGCAGGACAAAGGCTGGGGAGCTCTGGGCTCACAAGGAGCCCCCACCAGGGACCACTGGCGAGACAGTCCCTGACAAAGGGAGGAATAGCAGGGCTAAGGAAGCCATCTGACCACAGAACCTGTTCGGTGACCCTTCCCAGACTTTATTGATGACCTCAAATACAAATAACATTCAGCAAGGTGACAGCCCATTAAAAAAGTGCTCGTTTAAGTAAAATGTGAGACTATCAGCCGTGCTCCTGTTCCCGCCTGTGTCACTCATGACACAGGAGTGATCGTGAGATTCCTTGGTTTGTGACTGAACCCCATTAGGCTGCACCGAAGGCTCATCAAGAGGACGCCTGTCCTGGCTGTCACAGCCACTCCATCAACTTGCCACTTGTGACATCTGAAATCTTACACACTGAATCCAGCTTCCTCCCGGAGAATCGAGTCTCTCAGAAAGAGAAAGGAGAAACGTGGGCTTCCTTCAAGGAAGCAGCTATGCGTTGGGGCCAAGCAAGCGGTCAGGTCCACGTCCCCGCAGAGATCAGCACGGCACAGGTGCCCTTTGACCTCTTGGGGAACCCTTGCTCTGTGCTAGACCCCGGGGCAGCATGGCAGAGGGTGGCTGTGGGCTCTAACACATACGTGAGACGGCTCTGGGAACTGTCAGAGGCCATGCACAACTCACCACTTCCAATCCACACACGTGCTTTAGCTCTCTCACCGATGCCACTAACGTATGCTGAAGCCAACCAGAGACTCTCAAAAATAGCCTAATGACACGGTCCAAAAACCTGGCCAGATTGGGCCTGGCATGGTGGCTCACACCTGTAGTCCCAGCTACTGGAGAGGCCGAGGCAAGAGGATTACTTGAGCCCACGGGTTTGAGTCCAGCCTGGACAATACAGCAAGACCCCATGTCTAAAATTAAAAAAAAAGAACAAAAAAAAAACAATAACAACAAAACCCGGCCAGCTTGCTTGGTACACAGGTCACATCAAGAAAGTGAACAAATGGCTGGATGGCTGCCAAATCCATATGTGACTGCAGAGCAGAACCTAGTGCTGGTGCCCAGGAGGAGGACAGGACAACTTCCACCAGCCAAACTCAGGCCAAAACTCCTAGTGGGAGGGCAGCGCTATTCCACCCCGAGCTTGGTGGGGCACACCTGGGAGGGGAACGAGCACACCACAACCCATCCTCACCGGCTGAGCCGGCAGATGGGGCCAGCCTGCGCCAGAGCCAGCCCCACTTCACGCCAAACCACCTGCGGGAAACAGTGACGAACACAGCATGGACTCCAGAGTAACACATGCGGCTAATACAGGAAGACACAAATGAGATCGAGATGAGACCATGTTTGTCCAACACCACCACAAATACGGCATAATCAGAAACTCTGGAGGTCAAGAAGTGGGAGAGGCCTGAGGTGTCCCCGCAGAGGCAGCAGGCAGGGTCTTCCCGTGTCGGAAGGGGCCCACCCCTCTCAGAGTGAGGCGGACCCTCAAACCAGCCTCCCACCTTGAGGCAGCTCTTCCTGGACAGCCTGGCCTCGGCGTGTATGGCCACCCCTGGGAGGAGTGAGCGAGACCCAGCCCATGGCACACTCAGCTCAGAGCTGGCTGACAAGGCCGGGCCATGCCAGGGGCCAATTATTCAAGGGAGCAGGCGAGGATAGACAGGGTCCACCGGGGTGGGATTTGCAGGGCCTTGGCAGGATGTGCACCAGGAGCCCAACCCCAGGCACTTCCTGCTGGTCCATGCAACACACCTGGCTGGGACCCCAAAGGTGGTGGCACCACATAAAAGCAAAAGAAAGTTGAAACTGCTGATCCAGACATATTCATGGACTCTCCCACTAACACTTCACCCTTGGGGCAGCCTCTTCAGCCTCCGGGAACCGGCCTGTGGATGAGGAAGTGCGAGGGCAGGCAGCAAGGACACCACCAGCAGTCAGGTCAGGGCAGCCCTTTCCAAAGAAAGGCCCTCAGCAGAATCAAGAGGAAGAGGGGGGCCAGAGCGGTAGCTCATGCCTGTCATGCCAGCACTTTAGGAGGCTGAGGCAGGAGGATCCCTTGAGTCCAGGAGTTCAAGACCAGGCTGGGCAACATAGTGAGACCCTGTCTCTGTACAAAAAATAAAATTAGCCAGGCATAGTGGTGTGCACCCGTAGTCCCAGTTACTCAGGAGGCTGAGGCAGGAGGATCTCTTGAGCCCAGGAGTTCAAGGCTACAGTGAGCTACGATTGCACCACTGCACTCCAGCCTGTGCAACATTGCAAGACCCCATCTCGGAATCACTGGGGCCTGGTCAGCCAGTCCTGGAGCCCCCATGAGGGTGGTTTGGGTTCAGGAGACACATGACCAGGAATCAAGTGTCACCACCAGAGAGCATCCCAGAGGCTGCTGGCGTGCATGCCCCAGAGCACTGAGTAGCACTGGCCACCTGGGAAGAAGGGTTTGTATCAAGTGGAAGATGCCCCATGTTAAGCTGCTCATTGTCCCAAAGCTCTGTGGGAAAGGGAGGCCCCAGGAAACCCCCACCACCATGGCTCAAGGTCCCATTAAGGATGTAAACCCCTAGTCCAGCAGCCAGAGACCAATGAGGGCTCCCAAGACAACAGGGGACCCAGGGGACAGCCATGACCACCCTGGGGTGATGGGTCAAGGGAACAGCTGTGGATGCAGAAAGGCTCCCAGAAGCCAAAACCACAGAGTCGTCTCTGCTGACGGAGCACCTTCCTCGGGTCATGGGCACACCAGGAGTGAGCCAGGACGGGAGGGAGGCGTCCAGGGAGAGGGGCTGACGACGCCGAGGTGCCCAGCGGGTGTGTGGGCGCTCACCCAGCAGCGGGCAGCCCTGCAGCACACCAGAACCCCGGGAGAGCTCACCTTAGTCAGTTCTGCCAACCGGACCCCCACCCCACAGAAGATCCTGCAACCAGCCAGATTCAAAGCAAACATTTAGAGTTGAAAGGTCAAATGTCCCCAATCGAGGAAGTTCCAATACCCAGAACGTGGGGCTTCCCAAAACCCACCTGAGGGAAGACAGCTAAAGAGGCCGAGGAGGAAGGGACAGTGTGGAGAGAGGGGGCCCAGTGACGATGGACACCTAACACTTGCCACTGCACAGATGCTGGGACATAGGAACAGAGGGTGTTAGCATGAGTTAGTGTTCTGCCAAGAAGCCCAATGACCGTCCTATTTTTGCTTCTGAGCCAACTCAGGGAAGTTCTGGGCCCATCAATGCAGAATCCAAAATCCCCCGCCTGGGGAAACCCAAGCCACCTGGGGGACGCCATCCCAGAAGTGCCTTTGTGGTGCTCTGGAAAGGCGTGCCACCACCCCGGGGTGAGAGCCGGGTGACCCGGATAAAAAGGAGATGACAGGTTTTTCTGTCTTTATCTTTGGAAAAGGCATCTGGCAGGGCTGGAGGACACGAAGGGAGTGACTGGACACGCGCGAGGAGGGAGGGAGCCCCAGCTGGGGAGCACAGGCCGGCCCAGAACCCCAAGCAGGACGAGGGCCTCGGAGGCCACGGACCAGACAGAACAGACTGTCACAGGACCCGCCACACCACGTGCTCACAGGGTACCAATCCACCCAGCACGCTGATATGGCTGCAGGTACTGAGACACTCGGGGCTCTGGGGACACACACGCAGAGCTGAAGCTGCTGAAGCTCAGGGGTCATGAGAAGGGACATCTGAGCAGTGATGGGAAGGGATGGGAGGAAGGAGCCCTCCCAAGACCTGGAGGTCGCTGTGACCTGGCACCCCTGGGAGTGGGCTGGGCTGCTCCCTCAGCACAGCTTCCAGGGCCTCTCGGGGCACAGGCTGTTCCCCAGCACCCACCTGGGCCCAGAAACTACACTCTTCTTTTTGGGTCCCGGCAAATGTCCCTCCTCCAGGGAGCCTGCTCGGTGCCTGCAGGCTGCATTAGAGCCCACGGGACTGCGGCTCTTCACTCGGGATCCCCACCTCCCAGCACAGCACCAGGTGCTCAGAATGTGACTGGCTAATTGGTGGTCACACCTGGGGGCCAAGGTTAAGGACGCACGCTCTGGTGAGACACCAGGTCTGACCCAGACTCCACGTGTCCAAACCCTGCTCGTTCATTTCTCAGGATCAAAGGGCTCTTCTCCACACCTACTCCTCAGAGTCTGGGGAGGGCTGGCCCAGCGGCCACGGTGTGCAGAGGGCCTGCAGGCAGTCCCAGTGGGTGCAGAGGACGCCTGTGCCCACACCCCTGCAGGGCACACGTTGCTTCATCTCAGCCTCCCATCCACTTGTGCCGATGGGCCAAGAGGGGTGAGGTGGAGGAGGAGCCCCTCCAGGTGGGCCAGGGGCAACTGCTGAGCCATCTACTGGGGGTGGCTGACAGGCTTGGGCCATTCCTGTTGTTTTTTTCAATGCAATCTTGTGACTCCTGCGGTTACCAACATCTCAACGCACATCCTGATTGAAATCAACGACATGTGGCTTTGCTAAATTTCCCCTACATCTTCTATAGACTTCGGTATTCCTCCCGTCAGAAACTGCCACACACATCTGCCCTCGGTCACATTCACCGCTGCCTAGGGAGGAAGGGGAAGTGGCCTCGAACTCCAGAACCCCGGGCCCTGGTCTTCAGAGCAGCCACACTCATCTGCCATTGGCCGGCACAGTTCAGAGCCACCTGTCCGGCCTGGGGAGAGCCTGGCGCCAGCCACAGGGTAAATCAATGGGTTAATAAATCACACGGAAAAGAGGGGCTCAACTTTAAACAAAGGGACTTCTCCGCACTGCATCCTGGCAAGGCCGGGCAGCGACACCGGTGTGTGAGCAGTGTTCTTCCCACCAACACACCCCTCAGGCTCTAATGACAAATGCACCTTACGCCAAACCCGCCTGCTCTGGGCCACCCTTTGTGGAGTCCTGTCACCAACTGTCCAGTACAGGTCCCCAGGATCCACACAGCCCCTGAGCCAGGTGGCCTGGGGATCTGAGACGCCTGCACCCAGGAGGTGCTCGGCCTACAGCTCCAACGCAGGGGAAATCCCTTGCCTTTTGGGGACAATCTGGGCCACCAGGGCGGTGGAAGCAGCTGGTCACCATGGCCGAATCTTGGGGGGCCGGGAATGACAGGCAACTTCTGGGTGCTCAGAAGCCCAGAGGGCAGAGACATGCTGGCACGTCAGGGAACAGAAGCTGCTGCCCTGCTGGCGCCCCCCCCCACCAGCCACGGTGCGCTTTCTTCCCACCCACCTGAGCTGGCCCAACAGCAGGCGCTATCCCAGCTGGGCAAGCTCTGGTAAGGACCGTTAAGACGGCTCAAGCAGCCTTTGCTAGACTTTTCTTTTTCTTTTCTTTTCTTTTTTTTTTTGAGACAGAGTCTCACTCTCTTGCCTGGGCTAGAGTGCCGTGGCGTCAGCCTAACTCACAGCAACCTCAAACTCCTGGGCTCAAGCAATCCTCCTGCCTCAGCCTCCCAAGTAGTTGGGACTACATGTATGCACCACCATGCCGGCTAATTTTTTCTATATATTTTCAGTTGTCCAGTTAATTTCTTTCTATTTTTTAGTAGAGACAGAGTCTCACTCTTGCTCAGGCTGGTCTCGAACTCCTGACATTGAATGATCCTCCCGCTTCGGCCTCCCAGAGTGCTAGGATTACAGGAATGAGCCACCGCGCCCGGCCTTGCTCAGGATGCTGAGGCCAGCCAAGCCCTCCCCCGATCTAGAGGACCCTGCTGTAGCCCCAGCCACGGCCACACCCCAGCTAGGAAGGAAGGCAAGTACACAGAGTGGTGGGCAGGGCTGCAGTGCCAGTGCCAGGCACACACCTGACGCTTCTCCCAGACAGTGGTCACGTGCTTTCTGTCTTGTCCAGAGTTCCTCATTTTCCACAGCCTTGATAAAGCGGCTCTTCCTCGCACCAGACCAGTGGGAGAGAGCCAGCATTTCTGCGATGAGAACCGGCCGAGCAGGGAAAGGGCGGCACTGTGTGCCAGACGCCCTGCAAGCCACTTTAGGATGCAACCCCCAAACACCCCACAGATGAGGAAAGGGAGGCGAGGAGGGGTAAGGATGCATAGCAAGAGGGGCCACAGCCACCCCACACTTCTAGGACAACCCCAACGCTGTGGAGTGGGAAACTAAGGCCCAGAGGGTGGCATTACTATACAGCTGGGTGCCCCCACCCTGGGTCATACTCTGCACTTTGCTCGTGTGATCGACACGAGGGAGGGGAACGACACAGCTTGGCCCCCACGCTGGCCCTCAGCCGTCCTTAGACACCAGCTCAGATACCCAGAAGTTCTGTGTCTGAGCCCACTGGCCTGGCCTCCCTCCAAGCCCTGAGCACTCATGTGTGCCCAGCCTGCCAGCCCAGGCCGCCACCCCTGGGGCCCAGGCCACACTGCAGGCAGCTGCTAGGTCTGCAGGCTGTCTCGGAAACAGCCCCAGCACAGTCGCTGTGGCGACAGCCCTGCTGGCACTGCCAAGTGCCCAGGCCTCAATGAATTCACATGCCAGAAACCAAGAACAGGGAGGGAGAGGAGAGGTGGACAGCAGTGAGGACGCCAGGACAAGCTGCTGTCAGAGTCACGGCCCCAGAGCACAGACCCTGGCGAGTGGTCCCCACTCCAGAGGAGAGAGGGGTCCAAACCCCTGTGCCTTTGTGGTGTGGCATCAGCCCACACTTCTGCTCACCAGCGCATGAGCCTCGCCCTGCGCACCTGGGCTGTGGCAGAGCTGGCGCAGCTGGGGGCTCATCAAGCTCCTTAGTTCAGAGAGGAAAAGGGACCCTCCCCACACAGATGCTACAATGGGAGGGTCAGGTGCCCTCTCATCAATCCTATGCTGTAGGCCAGATGCTGCCTCAGAATCCTTCTCAACACAACTCCACTTCCTGTCTACTAGGAGCTGGCCCATGAAACAGAGGTGATTCACAGATCATGGGGTCACATGGCTCCATGTCCAAGGCCCTCAACCAGTAGGACCCTGTGCCGAGGTAAGGGAGCTGGGATGGCCTGGTCCCAACCCCAGAGCAGGCTGGAAATGAGCCGGACACAGGCTATTAGTGCCAACTGTCCAACTGTCCTATTTGCCATACCCAGCATGAGCTGAGCACATTTCACTGGAACAAGCAGGCATCTGTGAGCATTCAACTCCAAATATAGTGCCACCAGGGAAGAGAGGAACACACTCTTCCAGCTGCGACCTGCCCCTGCCCTCAGACGCCTCCCCGCATGGTCCTGTGCCCAGCCTGCAGCAGTTCAAGGGTCACACCCAACTCTGAAAAGGGAGAGACAACATCCCAAGATAAGAAGAGCAAAAACAGGCCACTTCTGCTGAAGCCACAGACCCACAGCCTCTTGCCAGAGACCTGCCCAGGAAGCCCTCCTCTGGGTCTTTCAGGCCACCAGTATCTAACACGGAACCTAATCTACAAACAGCACTTGTCCTGGGCTGAGAAAGCTCTAAAAGGTTCTCTGAGGACCCCCAGCCCAGGGTGAGCTCACTCCTGTGAGGGGAAGATGCTGCCTGCCCACCATCCCTGCACAACAGACCTGTCTGAAGCCACTGTCATGTGGTGGTTCACGGTTTACCGTGTGCCTCCTCCTGTGGGGAGGTCGGCCACGTGAGGGCAGGGGCTTCACCCCTCCTGTCTGCCAATGGCCACGGGGTGCACTTTGGAAAAACACTTGCATGAGCAACCAAACCCTCATTCAGTGCCATCCCTCTGTGGAGGACACCAGCCCCACTACACGACCTCGGAGCTGAGGTAGAGAGATTGGGGCCAGAGCCCACCTAGAATCGGACCAGAGTCCTATGGGGCCCAGCGCCCCCCTGGAGGCAGACACCCCGTGGGGTGGGGAGGACCCGGAGGTGGAGGCTGCCCCTGTGCCACAGCAGCTCCCACTTCCACAGTGACATACACACTAGCCCTTCCCATCAGGCTGCGCATGACTGTTTTGTTTTCAGTTCCAAAAGTCACAACCAGGTCACAAGTAAAAAGGCAGGTCCCACTGGAAGCTATGCCAGACTCGACGCTGTCCCTGAGCAAAGCTCCGGGAATACCCAGGTGCTTGCACAAGGGATGAGAAGTATTTTGAGTCCAAACAAGATCAAAATGGGGGTTGGCAGCCAGGAGGGTAGCTGGGCCAGGGTGGACATCCTCGGGTTTGAGGCTCAACCTCACCTGCACTATGTGACCTCGGGTTAGCCATCATCCTCCAGGTGTCCCATCAGGGAAAAAAGGAGCTAGAACAAAGGGACCCTCCAGGTCTCATCTGGCACTTGCTAATGGCAAGGCCTCACAGGGCTGCTCAGCATGGGCCTGGGAGCCCACGGCCCAAGCCTGGTCCCAGGACAGCAGGTCCAGTGACACCAAGTCTGCCCGCCACACACCCAGCCCGACAACCTAGACCAGCAGCTGGCAAGCTCTTCCCATGAAGGGCCAGAAAGTCAGTATTTCAGGCTTCACAGGCCAGACAGTGTCTGTTGCAAAGACTTGAGCAAAATCAGCCATGGATGATAGGAAAGTCGATGGGCAAGGTACATCCCAATAAAACTTTATTTACAAAGACAGGTGGTGGGCAGTGCCTGGCCCGCAGGGAGCAGTTTATCGACCCGATTTAGGCTCTAAAGTCCACTGAGATCACAACTGTGGCAGCCTACTCTGTCAGTGACCCTACCCAATTCTGCTGAACTAAAACAGCAACAAGCACTCCAGAAGCCTTGGGGCTGGGGTAGGCAGCTACAGCAGTGACGGTGGGCAGAGCCTATGGGCCTCACCTTACTCAGGGGCACAAAGAGAGGTCCCTGTCACCTCTACTACTAATCCCATGGAGAAACAGAGCCACCAAGAAGATGACGCAGCCTGGTTCCCCATGAGGATCCCAGGAACATTTCAGAGAAGCCGTGGGCAGAAGGCACCCACTGGGCCCTTCCCCGCGGCAGCCCAGTCCCAGGGGAAGCTGAACGGAGCTCACCTCGGCCCCTGCAACCTGGGTTCCCACCCTTGTAGTGGCTTGCTGGGACATGTAAGTCACTCCCCCTCAAGATGTAGGGGGACCATGAGGCCCATAGCAGGAAGCTGAATTTCCCTAAAAAGTCACTGTTTTAGAAAAGGGGGAAAGGAAAAAGGAAGTCCTGACCCACCTGACCCCCTCAGGCCGGTGAGAGGAGATGAGGCCACCCCAAGCCTTCTGGGTTCTTGGTGGGGGGACACCACCCCCACTAGGGAGGGCAGCAAGAGGGGGCAGCCGCCCCAACCCAGCCCCTCAGCCCACAGGCCCCCTCAGACCAGCCTAGCATGGACTAAGGGGCCGAACCTCATGTCTCCAAGGTGAGCACAGATCGTGACATGGGGCTGACACACACGTGCTCGTGCACACACACTCACCTCCAATGCTGAAGGCGTGGGCTGCTCCCAGCAGCAGGTGGGCTGCATCTGCCCACAGAATCCTGAGAAGACACCGCTGCTCCTGCCCCTCCCTCTCATCCACTTCCAGCAAACGCCTCGGAGCCAGGCCAAGGGCAGCAGCTCAGCCCCCACCTCCCCGCAGTGGGCAGCACCCAACCTGCAAAACCCTGCTTCCCACCTGGAAGAAAGCTCATTAGTTATCTTTCCATCCAACACAGATTAAAAGGGGCTCACAAAAGTAGAGATTCTGCACCCATCTGAGCTGACTACCAGGAAAGGGCCCTTGCAGCTTCAGCACCTGCAGGCGGAGCCTACCCTTCCCCGTCACCTTCAGGACCTCTGTCTGGTTAGGGTATGCAGGACACAGAAGTCCTGCTACTGGGAGGCTCAGGAGGTGGCAGGGGGCACTCAAGGTACTTCCTAACCCTCACTGCTCAGAGAAACTGAGTCCCGACGGGTGCGCACATGCCAGCCTTCCAGAAGCAGGGCACATCGTCACTGTCACCTCCACTCAGCCCCAGCTTCTCCAGATCTCGCTCCCTCTCACTGGGGCCCATGTGACCCTGCTCAAGACCTTCCCTCAGGCATGACCTGAAGCCAGTGCAAGCCCACCTCAAGCTTGGGTGCCATGAGTCCCCACTGTGCTCACACCAGCTGAGGTCAGGTTCCGTGACCTGTGACCAGGTGACTCCTGAGCCAGTCCATGGCCAACCAGGCATCAGAGGCCCTACAGACCCTAACTCTGCCAGGAGAGTTAGGTGCATTAACACATTAGGGCATTTACACAGCTCCAAGACCACCTCACACTTATTAGGATGGCTACTAGCAAAAAAACTAAATATCAGCCGGGTGCAGTGGCTTGCACCTGTAGTCCTAGCTACTTGGGAGACTGAGGAGGGAGAATTGCTTGAGGCCAGGAGTTTGAGGCCAGCCTGGACAATGCAGCAAAACCCTGTCTCTTAAAACAAAACAAAAAACCACCAGAAAACAAGTGCTAGTGAGGAAGGGGAGAAACTGGCGCCCTGTGCACTGCTGGTAGGAATATAAAATTGTGGAAAACAAAACAATCTTTTGATTCCTAAAAAAATTAAACATAGAACTGCCGCATGATCAAACAAGTCGACTTTTGGGTATATACCCAAAAGAAATGAGTGCGGGGACATGAACAGATACTCGTCTACCCATCTTCATAGCAGCAGTATCTGCAACAGCCAAAGGGAGGAAGCAACCCAAGCTTCCATGGAGAGATGACGGATAAACACCATGTGGTCTGTGCACACCGTGGGACACTATCAGTCTGGCCCCTGCCCGCCACCCCTCACCATTCATGGCCTGTTGGGCAGCTCGAGGTACAGAGAAGGCACAGGCACAGGAGGGCCCAGCTTGGCCCAGCTCCCTCTGAGGGTGTGTGATGCGGTGGGCTTCCCAGCAGGGAAACTGCTAAAGAAACCAGGGAAGCCATTTCTTTATTTAAAAACACAACACACTGTGGGAAGCCAAGGCGGGAGGATCACTTGAGGCCAGGAATTCAAGACCAGCCCGGGCAACACAGAGAGACCTTGTTTCTACAAAAAATAAAAAACTTAGGGCCGGGCGCCAGTGGCTCACGCCTATAATCCCAGCACTCTGGGAGGCCGAGGCAGGAGGATCGTCTGAGCTCAGGAGTTCGAAACCAGCCCGAGCAAGAGCAAGACCCCGTCTCTACTAAAAATAGAAAGAAATTAGATGAACAACTAAAAATATGTAGAAAAAAATCAGCCGAGCATGGTGGCGCATGCCTGTAGTCCCGGCTACTCGGGAGGCTGAGTGAGGCAGAAGGATTGCTTGAGCACAGGAGTTTGAGGTTGCTGTGAGTTAGGCTGACGCCATGGCACTCTAGCCTGGGCAAGAGAGTGAGACTCTGTCTCAAAAAAAAAAAAAAAAAAAAAACTTAGCCAGGAACAGGGGTGCACACCTGTAGTCCCAGCTACTCAAGAGGCTACGGCAGGAGGATCACTGAGTCCAAGAGTTCAAGGCTACGATGAGCTACGATGACACCACTGCACTCCAGCCTGGGCTACAGAGTGAGACTCTTGTCTCAAAAAAAACAAAATAAAAACAAAACAAAACCCTAATGGAGAGCCAAGGGAGAAGCTATTTTAAATTTGGAGGGCTTTGCTCTCTCAGGTCATTTGTGGGACAAGAAGAGCCAATGGCATCTCCTCCAGCACACGCGATGAAGCAGGATTCTGTCCAACCTCCATGGCATCACCCAGGGAAACTGAGGCTAGGGGAGGGCACCAGCGGCCCAGGGCCCCAGACTATCAGTGGGAGCTGGCCAGCTCCAATTTACCTGATCCCAAGGTGCAGTTCTCAGCGTCCTTCAAAGGAGACACTTCCTTGTGAAAACACTTTCCCTGGGCACTGGGCAGTGAGAACAGCCCGTGAGGACTGACGCACCAGTGGGCCCGAGGCCAGAACAGGGGCTAGCTGGGAAAGCACACACCCAAGGAAAGTGAGCGAGGGCCTTGGTATCCTCCTCTGAAGAAGGTGAGAACTGGCTACGGCCCTCCTCTCACCTGCAATCCTTTATTTCTCAAAGGCAGAGAAGCCCGAGGCGGGCTGAGCTGCTCCTGGCCGCCTGCTGCAGAGGCATCTGGGAATGCTGGGAAGCAGTGGGGAGAAGACTGCTAAGGCCCTCCATGTGGTGTTCCCTGTGCTTGGATGTCATTGCCTACCCACAAGACAGACTTGGGGTGATGCTGGCCCCCCCAGGCACTGTCTCAGGAAGCAGCCCCTCCAATGCCCCAGCTCCCCCAGCATCCAGAGCACCCACAGCACCCACTGTCCAGAAACTGCCGCTGGGCTGGTCAACACTAGTGTGTTGCCAGAAATCTGTGGTCTGATCGCCCCCCTAGCAAAAAACACAACCCAAGAACCGAGAAAGAAAGGCTGCTGGTTGCCAGCGCAGCCATACCCGCTCAAATCCACCTTAGCACTGCACACTTGAGGACGTCTGCAAGGACCTCAGAACATCCACACCCCAGGACAAGGGCAGCAGCCCAAAAAGACATGGGTTTTGGCCGGTGACACCTCAGCAGCGCATGCACAGCTTCTGCAGTCTCGACCACAACAATACACCCACCCACCACAGACCTGCCGAGGTTCTCTGATTCCCTGTGGTCACCTGGCCAAGAGTCATTCCAGCGCTAACCATCAGCACCTCCTCCGGCCCTGCATAAACTCAGCCCTCTCATTGGTAAACAAATCCAGCTCAGGCAGAACAATAAAGCCAGGTGTGTTAAGACATTTCTGCCATATAGCCAGAAGAAAGAAAGGTTAGAAATGTCCATCTCTGCCAGGCACAGTGGCTCATGCCTATAATCCCAGCACTCTGAGAGGCCGAGGCAGGAGGACTGCTTAAGCTCAGGAGTTCAAGACCAGTCTGAGAAAAGTGAGACCCCATCTCTACCAAAAATAGAAAAAAACCTAACCGGTGTGGTGGTACTCACCTGTAGTCCCAGCTACTCAGGAGCCTAAGGCAGGAAGATCGCTTGAGCCCAGGAGTTGCAGGCTGCAGTGAGCTACAATGACGCCACTGCACTCTACCCAGGGTGACAGAGAAACTGTCTCAAAAAAAGAAATTCCATCTCATCCAACCAGGCATAGGTGACTTTCCAAATACCTCCCACATCTGTCCTCTCACCAGGTCCCAAGTGCTGTTCCAGCTCAGGCCCTCAGAGCCTCCCTGCCTCCCACCTGGTCCAACCATCCCACGGTCCCCTCAGGCATGCATAGGCCACCTTCATTACCTCTGCACACCCTCACCACAGGACAGGAGACCGGCCCACAGACACACAAGGCCCTTGGCACCCAGGAGCCCCCAGGATCAGGCGCAGTGCTTGGAACACACAAATGCTCAAAGAACACTGACTCGTTAGGGTCCACACCACACAGCCAGCAAAAAGTAAAGTGTCAGGGAAAAAAGACAGACACAAAATTGTATGAGTGCACGGTGATAACATGATGCAATGCACCCAGGCGAGACAGAAGAGAGTGCTGAGATGCCAACAGTGACTGTCTGGGGCAATGGGAATAGACTTGCTACTTTTAGGTACTTTTCAAGTTTTCTACGCTGAGCTATACTGCATACGTAGTAAAAAGCAAAAAAAAAAAAAAAAAAAAAAAAAAACTTCAAATGTGTCACTTTTAAAACAGGAGTTCCTCCATTCCACAAACTTCACCTGGACTTGAGGCTCCATCCCTCCAGAGGGCCTGCAGGAAGCCAAAAACGTGTTCTGCTGACCTGGCCAGGGATGGGTCCAGCTCTGGAGGATATAATTAGCATCAGACTCCAGTGCACGTGGACACTTCGGGTGGCAGTAGATCTCTAGGACACTTTAATTGGGGGAACGGTCTCCTTTCAGATGCTTATTTGGACACCAGCTTTTTTTTATTAAAAAGCAAAGTGTGGCCAGGTGTGGTGGCTCACAACTGTAATACTAGCACTTTGGGAGGCTAAGGCACGAGGATCACTTGAGGCCAACAGTTCAAGACCAGCCTAAGCAACACAGCAAGACCCCACCTCTACAAAAAACCAGAAAACTTAGCCAGGCATGGTGGCCCATGCCTGTCGTCCCCGCTACTCAGGAGGTTGAGGCAGGAGAATCACCTGAGCCCAGGATAGTGAGGTTGCTGTGACCTATGATCACACTACTGCACTCTAGCAAGGGCAACAGAGCAAGACCCTGTCTCACACACACACACACACACACACACACACACACACAAAAGAAGACAAAGTGATATCCCAGAAAAATAGACGGCTTAAAAAAAAAAATTAAGTGACAAAATAACTGCATATCACAACTGTCTCTGTCAGACATTGCACCTACAGGTCAGAGATCATTTGGAGGCATTGTTCTAAGTGTCCCTTTGGGCTCTGTGGCTGACTATGGAGATAAGATTCACAGACCAGGAGAAAATGCCAACAACCCAAGCCATAAAGGTAGAAAATGGGAAGCAAAGCCCTAAAAATGAAGAACACAGAAGAGGCCAAAGGCCCAAAAGCACAGTATTAAAGTCTGTGCCCTGCCACCCCAAGTGGATTTCTGAAAACGGGGGTCTCCTGTGTCCAGCTGCTCCAAATCCAGAGCTACGTGGAGTGCGGGAAGCAGTCCTGTTTTTCAAGCTGCCTGGTTCCTCCCTCAAGGTCTCCCAGCGATGTCACAACCCCAGCGTGATGTCAAAACTAATTCAAGGGTGATGAACTCTGGCCTTGCTGATGAGTCAACAGAAGGGTGGGTTTCCCCGAGAGCTGTCTGCTGGCCTGCTGTTTATACACAATCACAGCACAGGCAGGATGCAGCCTGAAGCACAGTCAAGGGTCACAGTGGTGGCTGAGGGCAGGGTTTGGTCCCTCTGCCACACCCTCATCTGCCTCCTGCAGACACTGCCAGCTCAGATCCCACAGACTCAGGCTGGCTCATCCTCTTCCAGTGCCTTCTGGGACCCAACCCACCCAGAACCACTAATGCCCACCTTGGAACACACAAACCGGACTCCACGTGCCAGCCAGGTGGAGGCACAAGGCCATGCTCCTGATGCCGGATGCCCCATGCCAGCCCGTTTGCCCCTCGACCCACCCGACCCTTCCAGCCCAGCCATGGCCCTTCAGAGGCAGAGCCGGGGCCACAATGCCTGGGTCTGGGTTCTCAGCTACTTCCCAGCTGGGAGATCCTACCCAGTGACTCAGCCTCCCGAGGAATCCCCACCCATTTCCGCACCTGAGAACCTGAGAAATGGGAAGGCTCCCACCACAGGGAGATGGGGGACTAAATGAATTCCTGTGGGCAGCACAGCATGGGGCCCACACTCCACTGGTGTAGGCTGTTGTCACCTTTAGGCTTTCTCGGGGGAGGGGGCAGTACAACCACTCATATCACCAACCTTTGGGCCCCCATGGGGGCCCAGAATGCTGACGTTTAACCAGGGCTGGAGACCAGGGTGTGACTTCCACTCAGAACCCATGTCCCCTGTGACTCAAGCCACCTCCAACCCCAAACGAGGTCTTGGCTCAAGCACTGGAGAGGCAGCCAGTGAAGACAGTAGAGTGCCCTCAGGCGGGTGACACTGCCCCGGCCACCAGAGCCTCACCTGCCCCCAACATAAAGGGAGACCACAAGCTAGCCTTCTCCTCAAGGTGGTCAAAATGACATGTGCCCGTGCGAAGGCCTCGTCTGAGAAGCATGCAGAGCTGGAGAGAAGCTGCCCTGCTCAGGACCCGGTGAGGAGCCCACTGGGAAAAGGAAGACAAGCCCAGGCTCCAAGGCTGTGCGGTGGGAGGGGAACACAGGCTAAATTAAGGCTCCTCCTGCCACCAGTGCCCAGGTTGACATCCACATAGCCTGCCCACTTAGCAGCAGGCTGCAGCCCCCACACAGCTCCAGGGTCACCCGGAACAACCCTAGAGTACTAGCTGCAGGCCTTGGCTCCCTGCGCACCCTGCCCCAGGACAGCGCACCAGCTGTGCCTGGGACCTCAGCTGTGGGTCATCTCCAAGAAGTGCCCACTCAACGCCCTGTTCCACGGGCCTTGTTTCTGTCCTAACATGGCCACAGGCCAGTTCTTCTTCCTGGTTTCTGTGCCACCCTCCCAGTTTATCATCTGTCTGTTGCCACAAGAGTGTCAGCTGGTGACACGAGGGGCTGGCCTAGGTCATCTGTGGGTATCCAGCCCCTGAGTGGTGGCCCTGCATTGAGCAGGTGCTCAATCAAAGTGGGTTAGATGAGTGAGCCCAAGCTACCCATCTCCTGAAAGCTCTGTATGAACCCTGCAAGGGAGCAGGCACCAGCTCCCCTGGGAGCTGGCTCTAGATAGAGCACCAAGCGCTGAGTACACAAGAGGGTCACAGCTGCACTGAGGGGGATCAGTGGGGGGAGAGATGTCAAATACTGGGACCCTCACAGTTCTGAGGAGAATGCCAGGCACTCACCCAAGGCCTCATGAGGCTGGTGGAGCCAAGATTCAAACTCACAGAGGCTCTGTCTGCCCAGCTTCACTGACCCCTCCCTGGGCCCTCAATTCTTCCTGAACAACGTGTTCCCCTCCACCAAGGAACTTGTAATCCAAGAGAGGAGGTCACCCAGCAACAGAGTCCATCCAAGCCCACAGTGACAAAATATAACCCAGGTGGTTGAGGCAGGTGCCCCTGGTAGGGTCACTTCCTCAGTGCAGTCAGAAGAAATTTCTCCAGCAAGTGAGGGACACTGTCCTGGAAGGATGAGTTGTGTCCATACTTCCTCTCTCTCCTCTTCCAGAAGTAACCCACCAGAGCAAAAAGGGAGATCCATGGAGCAGCTGCCTCAGAATCCACTTGGGTTTTTACACTCTAAGAAAAACTGCATGCAGTCCAAAGTGGGCTGGGAAGGCCGGGCTGGCCACCAGGTCTGCACCAGGGCGGCTCCAACTTCAGACCCCTCTACGGAGAGAAACCCCGGGGGGGCCCTACCTGGGCTGCTCCCGGTCATCCCAGAGAAAGTTCGGCATCAAGTCCCATTCCAGCCCCGGCCACACCTGAATTTGTAAAAGCCTCTCCACAAGTTGCTACTGGCAAACTGTATAATAACAGCACTGGGGAACAGAAAACTCTGGCTGCCGGTCGACACAGTTGTCCCGGTGAGGTAACCAGTAAGCTTCTCCAGTCACACAATCAAGTTCTTCAAGCCGCCTTCCCCGTGCCCACCACTGAAACCACGGGCAGCGTCGGAGCTGCCCTGACCTTAGCTCGGTCACCACAATGCCCAATGGGCAAGATTAAATAGGAAAGTTGCCGGGCCACTTAAAGTACCAGAGAGCTTTTGAGAAAAATGCAAGTTCAGATTATCCCAAAATTTAACCTAGCCAGCCAAGTTGCTCTGAGTGGCTCAGAGAAGTGCTTCCAGGGAGCCCCTCCTGGCTAGTCAACACATCGCCATACACAGCCAAGCTCCCAGCGTGAAGAGTTTCAAGCTCCCAGCGTGCAGAGTTTAACAGTCTGCAGCTCCCTTCACCCTCACGGGAGGAAGATCCAGCTTAATGAGGGGATGTAACCAACACCCTAAATTAAAAATAGCAGTGTGACAACATGAGGTGGACGCACAGGCGGGCCTTCCGGACTGGAGCAAGTGAGGGCAGCATCAGTGAGAGGGCAGGGCTCCTGGTCCCTGAAGCACAGAAGACCGTAGTGACCAGGTACCAAGTCCACCTTATTTACATGACTCATGAGCTCTTACCCGGCTGTGTCTAGGAAAGCCTGCCTTCCTGCAGGACAAGTCAGCATCGCCCAGGGAAAAAGACTCAAGGCCAGAATTCCACCAGGAAGAGAGGCTCAGGCTGGGCAGTAAGCAGCTGCTGCTGCTGCCACCGCCACCGCCACTACCACCTCCTCCTCCTCCTCCTCCTCCTCACCTGCAGGGGCGCCTTAGCCTCATCCTGGAGTGTCATTCTGACAAGGTGAGAATTTGCTCTTCCAAAAAAGATGAAATCCTCACGCTATGAAAGGGAAAACTGAGACACCAAGACAGGAAGGAAACTGCTCAAAGAAGTAGGAAGAAGCACTGGGGGGCGGGGGGTGCACCAGGAGAGCCGTGGAAATGAAACAGGGGAAGAAATTCCCGGCTTAGCTAATGGTGCTGAACAAGTCTGGGGCAGGAAGAAAGCCACATTCCTTCCTAGTTAGTCTCTCTCCTCACCCGCCCGTGCCCCCCCTCAATCCCCAGTATACACAAACACACACATGTAGGGAGCCGGGCCTCTGAGCCTGAGACCAGACGCACCCCCATCCCCAGCCACCTTATAATTGCAAAGCCCCCAGTTTCCAGAAAAAGAGTTAAAACGTTCCCAAACCACTTCCCCTCAGGACATGGCCACTGAGCATCTGCAACTTCTGTCCCAACAGAGGATGCCATGACACAAACAGAAATGGGAAGAGGCAAGTTTCTGACCACGGCCCCAGATGTGCCCCAAAATCAGGCCTGAAAGAAGGTGCACGGCAGCCTCCCCTCCCCACCCCCTGCCAGGTGGCAAAAATGAAATGCCTCAAACTTCCCCAGATGGGCCCAAATTGGCCCCTGAGAAAAATCAAGTCAGCAGCCAGGTGCAGTGGCCAGAGCTTCCTCCCAGGTGCCCACTATGGCCAGGGATCCCCCACATATGCTTTTAGGAAAACATCACAGCCAGCCCCCCCCCACGCTTCCACTCTCCAAAGGTGTTCACTAAGACAGGGTCACCTAGGGGAGATGGAGCAGGGAGCAAGCTGTCACTTTCTGCCCAAACTCCCCCTCCCAAGAATCAAAAGAGTGAGCCCAACCTGAGGAGCTTCATTGGAAAGCATCGAAGTCGGCCCTCCTCCCCCGTGCAGAGACAGCCTCCTACCCACACGAAATAGGCCCCCACAAATGCCCTGACAACAGTGCCCTGCCGACCCACCCTGCAAGAGACCTAGACAGAAAAGCTGCTTCCCAGGAGAGCAGACACAGGCACCCCCATCAACTGCCCTTTCCAGGGGCCCAGATAGAGAAGCCCTTAAGCTTGCCCCCCACCCCATCGTGCCCGGGCAGCGCTGCCCACCGCCCCCACACCCCGCCGCCAGATGCGCAGACCAGTTCCTGCCCAGGTGCGCGGCGGGCCAAGAAAGGCCCCGACGTCCCCAGGTGCCGGCACTAACTCGCCCCTAACCAGGGGCGCAAGTTTGGGCCCCTAAGCAGCCCTGGGCCGCCCGCCTGTGTGGCCTCCTGGTGCCGAGAAAGAAGTCGGTTCCTCGCACTCCGGGCAGGACGGCCGCCCACCCCGCGCCCCGCCGGCCCAGGGACTCGCGAGCGGCACCCCGGACCCGGCGCCCGGGCGACGCGACGGGCGGGGCGCGAGGCCGGCCCGCGTCCAGACGGCCGCGCCGGGCCTGAAGCCGTTCACCTGGTTGGCGCGGTAGCTCTCGAAGGCCTTCAGGGCACTGTCGGTGAGCTTCACGTGGAATACAGACACCTTACTACCGTCGCTCACGCGCCCGCACGACAGCCCGTAGCTCCGAGCCTCCTTCAGCGCCGCCATCTTTGCGACCGTCGTT
>CM052442.1:86033768-86064617 GCA_028533085.1 Varecia variegata | reverse complement strand
TGAAATGAAAAAAGTCCATCCTGGCTGCTCTCCAAAAGCACCATGCACAGTCCAGCCGGCACACCTTTGAATGCGCTATGCCAGGCTCCAGGAAAGCACAGACGTTCACGAAGGGTTGAGGAAGTGAAAAGGTGAAGGGTCAGAGGGCAGGGAGGTGTGGAACGGCAGGTAGGCAGAACTCGGGCTTTGGAGGCGGGTGACCTGGGACGAATCCTGCCTGCTGGGTGAGAGCCGTCTCCTCTCTGGGTCTCCGTCTGCTCAGCTAATCATGGGCACAGCCAAAGCAACCTTGGAGAACAGGAGCAAAGGTGGCAACACACAGGGCCTCACTCCAGCATTATTGAAAAGCAATACAGTCTCCCAGACAGCGTGGGACCCACCAAGGGGACATAAAGACCCTCAGTATGGAGCAGAGAAAGCTGCATGGGCCAAGGGAACCGATAAACCTGAGACAAAAGCAGAGTCCAGAAAAGACTCGTAAGTGTGGGGTCAGCTGGTTTTTGACAAAACTGCCACACAGTCCCACACTAGGGAAGAGAAGTCTTCCTTATATGCACAGATGTCTCAGGTGAGTGTGTCCTGAAAGCTCTGCCCATGTGAATGGATTATCATGAGAGTGGGACTGGTGGCTTTATAAGAGAAGAAAGAGAGCTGGGCGTGGTAGCTCACGCCTATAATCCTAGCACTCTGGGAGGCCGAGGCGGGAGCATCGCTTGAGGTCAGGAGTTCAAGACCAGCCCCAGCAAGAATGAGACACCACCCCCCCACCCCCCCACCCCTGTCTCTACTAAAAATAGAAAAAATTAACCAGGCGTGGTGACACATGCCTGTAGTCCCAGCTACTTGGGAGGCTGAGGTAGGAGGATCGCTTGAGCCCAGGAGTGTGAGGTTGCAGTGATCTACGATGATGCCACCACTGCACTCCAGCCAAAGCAACAGAGAGAGACTGTATCAAAAAAACAAAATGAAACAAAGCAAAACCAGGCAGAGAGACCTGAGCTAGCACGCGCAGGCCCCTCCCCACATGATATCCTCTTCTGTGGCCCCTCAACCTTGGACTTCTCAGCCTTCCTAACTATACAGAATAAATTCGCTTTCTTTATAAATTACCCAGTTTCAGGTGTTCTATTATAAGCAATAAGAAAGAGACTAGGACAGACCTAAAATGTAAAAACTAAAGCATTAAGATGTTTAGAAGAAAACCTTTGCAAACTTAGGCTCAGCAAATATTGTCTACACAAGAAGCACAAGAAATGGAAGACAAAAACTGATCAACTGGACTTTAGGGAAATTTACAACATCTGCTCTTTTGTTTTTGTTTTTGTTTCTGAGACAGGGTCTTGCTCTGTCACCCAGGCTTGGAGCCTCAAACTCCTGGGCTCAAGTGATCCTCCTGCCTCAGCCTCCCAAGCAGCTGGGACTACATACACACCACCATGCCTGGCTAATTTTTCTACTTTTTGTAGAGACGGGGTCTTGTTCTTGCTCAGGCTAGTCTCGAACTCCTAGCTTCAAATGATCCTCTTGCCTCATCCTCGCAGAGTGTTAGGATAACAGGCGTGAGCCACTTCACCCAGCTTGGGTGACACTTGGCCAGAACGTCTGCTCTTTAAAAAAACACAGTGAGTGAGCAGATGAATAGCAAGTCATAGAATGAATGAGAAAAATGTTCACAATATACCTCTCTGACAAAGGATCTGTCCCCAAAATACACAAAAAGAAGGCACAGAATGAGGCTGCCATGGGTACCCAGGGGACTGATGCCACCCGGCAAGCACTCAGCACTTGGGAATGATGGTGGCAGTGATGACTCTCATACAGGGTTGGGCTAGATGGTCACCCCAGGTGGCTCAAGGTCTAGCTGGCTGTCAGGTAGGCCAGTTTTCCAGCCTATGCCTGAGAGCAGGGTATTGCCCAGCTGGTGAGACTGAGAAAAGATAGGGTACCCTGTCTTGGGGTGTCCACAGCCCCTACCCCAGAGCCTCCAGCAAAGCGCCCTTCCAGTCTGAGGACAAGGTTGATACCAACAGGGATTGAACTGCTGGAGAGGAAACAGACTAAAGCCATATGCAGCCTTGTGTTCGCAGAGTAACCCAGATGGCCCAGAGAGCAAGGGCCAGGAAGCAAGGAGGGCACAGATTCAGGTTCCAGGCCCGAATACCACCTTCTGCTGGGTGGTCGAGGCAGGTGGCTCCCCTCCCAGGCTATAAGGGGAAGATGCAGGCATGATAGTTATGGTGGTCTGTTTTCCAGGACGCCCTCATTCCTGGAGGCAGGAGGGAACAGCAGGAAGATGGGCCACGGGTGCTGGGCTGACAGAGGCCCCACCGCTGGCTCTGCTCCTCCTGGCTGTGGCAGTGAGACAACATTAATGGGAGTCCTACGTTGTAGGGTTTGCCAAATGGTATCTGGGGAGCACCTGAAATCAGTCCCGACCCATTCCCGTGGCCTCAGGAGCCCTGCAGGGCCTGGCCTCACTGACTACCCACCCTCTTCAATCTTGGACACACCAAGCTCAATCCTGCCCCAGGGCCTTTGCATTGGCTGTGCCACCACACAGACCCCGTGGTCGCTGAGGTGTCTCTGTGCACAGCAACTCCCGAAAGAGGCCTTCTTGGCCCCCCAGCCACGCCCCTTCACAAGCCGCATTCTAGTATCCATGCCCTGCCCCCCCATGGATCCCGTCCGTCTCTTTTGAGACCAGGGACCCTGCCTCTCTGCAGCACGTCCGCTAAAGAGGGGTCATTCCACAGAATCCACGTGGCAGTCTCAAGTTAGGGTCTGCCAGCCTCCCAGACTTCAGCTGAGGAAACAGGTACGAGAAGCAAAACGCTGGGGTCACTGGTGGAGGTGGGCAGGAAGTCCCACGGGGACCAGCCAGGTCAGGGCTCTCGACCTGGTTCTGCCTGCTCCATTACCCCACTTCTCCAGGCCTCAGTTTCCCCTGTGTAAAGCGGGCTGTTGTGTACAGAGAGGAAACCCCAGCTATACCCTGGCTGGCTCAGCCTCGTCCACAGTGCTCTGTGACCCAGGATGTGTCACAGGCCGTCTCTGGCCCAGCTGCCCCACGCGGTGATGGAAGAAGGCTCAGGAGCCGACAGAGTGCAGGGTGGGAGGCTTTATTTCACGGCGGGGGAGCCTGGACAGAGGGCGGCAGGCGGGGTGGGAGGGGCTGGCACTCAGGCAGGGACTAGGCAGGGGAAGGGTGGCCCCCAGGCCTGTTAAGAAGGAGAAACTAAGGCTGGCTCCAGTTGAGACCTAACCCAGGTGGGTGGAGGCTGTAGGGGAAGAACAGGGTCTGGAGGAATGAGGGCCCCTCCCTCTGGGCTGGACCTGGGGCCCCGGCCACACCTTGCTTTCCTCCTACAGGGCCTCAGTGCCTCCTGCTCACTGGGCACGTGACCCCCAATCCTTGCTGCCCCCAACCCGGAGGAGGGCGCTAGGCTAGGGAGGGCAGAGGACAGGAAGCTTGGGGGAGTTAGGGAACGCGGGGTGGGGTCCACGCGGGGCGGGGTGCGGAGGGGGTGGCAGCCACCCAGGCAGTCAGTTCCTGGCAGCAATGATCACAGAGAGAGCCACGCCCCCTAGGGCGACAGCAGTTGCCCCAAACAGCCACTTCCATGGGATAGACTGTGGACAAAGGGGAGTGGAGAGATGAGCAGAGGGTGTTTAAGACTGGCCTCTGGGGCCTCAGCTGCCAACATGGCCCAAACAGGCCTCCCAGCAAATCACTGCCTGACCATTCCTTTCCTGCCTCCTGGCAAACTCCTACTCATACAGCAAAACCCAAATCAAACATCCCCTCCTTCAGGACACCTGGCCTTCTGCCCTGGAAGAGCCTCCATTTTCTACCCTGAGCCCTCCAGCTTCTGCCCTGGCCCTGGCCACACAGGGCTGGAGCCTCTCTGTGTCCCCAGCATTGCTCAGCATGGCCCAGTCACCAAGGACATCCATGTTTGCAAAATGAACAAATTACCTCTGCTAAGCATGCCCTGCCCATGGCCCCTGCCCTGCCTTCTGGGAGCCCCCGCACCCTCTGGCCCCAGCTCACCCAGGCACCCTTGCCAGGACACTTGGCAGGCAGTCGGCTGGGGTTGCCCAGCATTTTCCGGTACAGGGCGGTCTCCGTGCTCCGCTGAGCCGCGTGTTTCTTCACCAGCTTTGAGAGCTCCGCGTGGATCGTCTGTGGGAGGTGGGCGTGAGCTGGGCTGAGAGCACGTGGCAGCCAACCTGACTGTCACTGCTAGTGCTCTGCCTTCTGGGAACCTGGTTCACCTGGGTGCTGGGACTGCTGAGACATGGGGGCTGTCTACCCCTTGCTGGGCTTCAGGAAAACGGGTGCTGCTGACCCCATCCCCCAAGGGAGCAGGTAGATGGGGCAGAGCACAAGGTGGCCAGGAGAGAGGAAGGTTCTGAGAGAAAGAGGACACTGGCATTGATAAACCAGCTGGCATTGTCCTCAGCCTCTGGGCCCACTGGATGGGTGAGCCCAGACTGACTTGGTGGCAGTCATGAGGGTCGTAGCAAGCTGGGCCAGGGCCCTTCTGCCGCCCACCCCTGCCACTGTCCAGGTGGGAATACCACAGAGAGCCACAGTAAGACAGACCTGAGGCAGACCACAAGAGGGACTTCCCAGACAGGCCTGCAGGGCAAGTCCCCGGGGCACCCCCATTCTGCTCACCTTGTTGGAAGGCTCCAGCTTCAGGGCCGCCCTCAAGATGGGGATGGCCTCACTGTACTCGCCTTGCTGAGCCAGCACCTGCAGGGGGAAAGGGGCCAGCACCACACTGGACCCATACAGGGCCTTGCTCTCCTTCAACAGGCCCAGCCCTGCCCAGCTCCTAGCCACCGTCACAGGCCCCAGGCCCATCTCCGGCAACAGCCCCAGGGTTCTGACCACCCCCATGCTGTTCTTGAGCCCACAGACTCCATGTGTGCCACGCCTGGCTTGGCCTCATGCCCCCGACATGCTCCTTCCCCATGTGTCTGTCTCAGCCTGAGCCGGAGATCCGGGCACCCACCTTGCTGTCCCCTCCTCTCACCACCTCAGCTGCCTAGGGAGGCCAAATGGACGTTTCCACAGCTGTGGCCACAGTGAGTGACTCAGGGCCAGGCATGTAACCCAAGCCAGCCAATGAGATCCAGCCTGGATTATGCTGGCGCCCCTGAAAGACCAGTTGCTAAGGGGGGAGAATAGAAGTCTGGAGCTTTCTGGGAGCTGAGTGGGGCTGGGATCATTGCAGTCACCCTGAGAAAGGAGCCTGCCTAAGAAGGAAGGTCACGGCAGAGAGACACAGCTTCTCCACAACATTGTGAATGCCTGGATCCAGCCATGCCTGAAGCCAGATCTCCTGGACTTGGCCCCATGAGCCACCAATCCCTCCTTTTTACTTGAACCTGTTGGCGTGGATTTCTGTCACCTTCAACCAGCAGGTCCAAACTTGTATGAGGCTACATAAGCAACCACTCCTGCTGCCCCCAGGAGCATTACAAAGGCTTCAAAAACAGGGGCGGCACCTTCTTCCTCCCATTTCTCTGAAGAATTCTGCATACAACAGGTGCTTAACAAAGGCTGACTAGAGAGAATAAATGCTCAGGCCTCTCACAAACATGCCAGGTGACCCAGCATTTATACCTCAGTTTCCTTGGTTTACTGCTAAAAGGTGCCAAGAGGCCACCCCCACCAGATCCTCACCAGGCTGTGAGGATAAACAAAAATGGGGTAAAAACAGGTAAGACCAAGTCTGTGCAGGGTGATTCACTCTACATTCCATCTGGACTTTTACTGAGTACCTACTGTGTGCCTGGCCCTGTTTGTGACGTTGGCGAATAAGCAATGAATGAGGCAAACCGAACCCCTGCTTTCTAGAGGAGATAAGAAGGATGTCACCTCTGTGTGCTGCCTGAGATGGTGACACAGGAAACGAAGACAAGGGGAGGGGAGGGCCTCCCAAGGAGGTGACACCAAAGACCTGAACCAGGCCAGGGAGGGACCTGCGAGGATACTAGGGTATGACCATCTCAGGCAGAGGCCCTGGAGTGGGAACGCAATGGCCTGCGTAGCAAGCAGGGAGGACACTGGGTGGGGTAGAGAGAAGCAGGAGATGCAATGGGAGAGATAATGGCAAGAAAGGGACAACTAGATGGCTTAGAGCCCTGAGGGCCATGACTAGAACTTAGCTTTTACTCTGAGGGAGATGGGAGCCATGGAGAGTTATATGCGAGAAGCATTCATCACTGGGCCAGAGGTGGGGACCTAAGACTCCGGGTTTGGCTCTGGCCTCAGCCAGTGACTTGCTGTGATCTAGGCTATACTCCTGCACCTGCCCTGGCCTCAGTTTCACCACCTGCACCCCAGAGAGCTCAGCTGGCTGATGCCCATGGCCTCCTCCGTCCCAGTGCCGGGGACCAGCCTGCATGGCCCACCTTGCCCTTGCGGAAGAGTGCCTTGATGTTGTCGGGCTGGTGCTCGAGCACCAGGCTGCAGGAGCGCAAGGCCGCGCGGTAGTGGTCCAGCTTCAGCTGCGAGGCCGCCAGGTTGTTCAGACACTTCACCTTCAACTGCAGGAGCTGCTCCTCCTCCTCGAAGGTCATGTCCACTGCAGGGGAGACAGTGCTCAGCTGCGGCAGCCATCACCACACCCCAGCCCACCAACACCTACCTTCTGCAGGGGGCCGCCTTCTACCCTGGTGGACCTCAGGCCTCTCTGGCCTCAGTTTCCCCATCTCTAACACGGGACCAAGGGCCGCACCTTCTCTAGGGCACCGGAGGGAGCCTACAAAATGGAGCCTTGAGGAAATGAGGGCCTGCCTGGTCCGGGGGGCACGTGGATTGACAACAATCTATGGTCACATCTGTCCAGACATTTGCCTGCATTCCCCAACATTTCACGGGTCTGGGATGTACCACGCATGTGGAGCAGACGCTACCTGAAGGTTAGGGACAGTTGGGTATCTGTCGAACATCTGGACTATTCTACGATGTTCTGAGGACCCCTGTGGCTTGAGATTTCCGGCACTATAAGTGGATTCTTTTGTGGGGGAGGTGGTGAGACTCTGACTTGTCAGTCACCTTTGGCGCTGGAGGTGATGGCCTTGATGGCCAGGTCGTAGGAGTTGGCGGCCAGCACGAAGTTGGCCCGCTGGTAGTGGGCGTTGCCACACTCCCGCTTCCGGTTGGCCAGGGCCACGCGCTCCTGCCCCGTGAGCATCTCCAGGTCTGGCCCATCCACAGCCGTCTTCAGGGTCACCTCCAGGCACAGGGCCGCGTGCGGGGGAATGTACGGGCTCCTGCTGGGGGGGTGAGGGCAGCCGGGGGCAGCACTCAGACCTGGTGGCCCCCACACCCGACCCCAGACCTGCTGGGTTGGCTCGGGAGCAGGCAAGACAGTGCTCCAGTGCTGGATCTGTGCCCACCATCACCCCTCCTCAGGAAAATGCAAGGGAAGTAACTCTTGCCACCCTGGAGCTATGTGACTTAGCAAGTGAGTTCCTCTCCCAGAGCCTCAGTTTTCTCTTTTATAAAATGGGCCGGTGGATGGGGTGAGCTGAAGGGGACACCCACCCTGCCCACCCCCTCATCCCTGCTGGGACACAGCGGGCAGCCGGCTCTCACCTGCCCTGGGGGCCATAGCAGTACTTGGAGTCAGCAGTGACCATGGCCGTCTCCCCAACGTCCATGAGCAGGACGCTGAGATCCAGGGCCTGGGTGCACAGGGGCAGCCGGGGATCAGGCGGGCCCAGACCGGGTGAGGTGCCCACCCTACGCCCTCCCCTGTCCCAGCCCCCACCTGGATGACGTCACAGTCGCCCAGGGTGAACACCAGCTCTGGCTCCTCCTGCACCCGCGTGCCATTCTCCAGCGACATCTGTAGCTGCACCGTGACAACCTGGCCCTTGGTAGGGCGGCTTGAGCCAGGTGGCCCTGGGACCAGCGTCTTCTTCCTCAACAGCCCATTCCCTGCCAGGAGCCGGGAACATGCAGTCTGTCACCTGGCGACTCAGACAGGCACCTGCTCCCCTAAGCACCCCCTCCCCACCCCAAACTCTGCCCACTCACCATCCCAGAGGGAACAGCCTAAAACTGGGGCACAAACTCAGTGTCCAATGTCCCCTCTGCTGCCAAATGGGCAGGGGACCCCATGCTGCTGGACACTGGGCAGGACACAACCAATTTCAGGTGACAATGCTGGCACTGGGGACAGTGAACAACAGCTGGTCTGGTTGTTTTAAGAAAACTGAGATGCTCAAGAGACTGAGGCAGGAGGATCCCAAGTTCAAGCCCAGCCTGGGCAAAAGAGCAAGACCTCCATCTCCAAAAAACAAAAAACTGAGGCTCAGAGAGGACAAATCCTTGGATTCAAATCCTAGCCCCTGGGCCATCTGGGCCTCAGTTTACCTAGCCATAAAATGGTGTGATCACAGGGCCTCCTGGTGGCACCCAGTAAGCATTTGTGTGGTTAGCAGAGCACTTGTGACGCCATATGTCTCTACCAAAGCACTGTGTGCACTGAACTTAAAAGTTAAATAGAGCCAAAGAGCTCATAAGCAAAAGCAGCCCTGGTCCCCCACAACCCCCTAGAAGGAGACCACTGTCTGTTCTTTCAGCCACCACAGCTGGCATTGCTGCTTGCAGCACAAGCGATCACAGCAATGGTTAGTTACATGGCCACAGCCAACATTGACTGAGCACCGAGCAGAAGGCCCAGCGCCCTCGCAAATGCACTCAGGGAACCCACAGTAACAACACCCATGCTAGCACCACATTTAACAAAGCAGGAAACGGAGGCACAGAGAAGGCAGGTGACTTGGCCCAGGACACACAGCCTCACCTTCCTCAGGGCATTCCTGAGGTGTTGACAAAAGAGAGCCTTAGCTAAGCAAGGGCTGAACCTGTGGTCACTCACGTTCCTACATTTACCTGTGTTCTATAATATGCCATGGGTCTAGTCCACAAAGCTGAGTGGACTCTAGCTTAAAAGTTAGGAACAGTGATCTGTCCATCCACATTCTGAAATATTTTAGAATATTCCAATTTTTGTGCTACTCCCCACCTTCAATATGCACCCCCCCCCATCCAGTCTGGGAACCACCAAACTATCAAGACCCTGTCTCCACTAAAAATAGAAAAATTAGCCAGGCATGGTGGCACGTGCCTGTTGTCCCAGCTACTCGGGAGGATGAGGCGGGAGGATGAGGTAGGAGAATCACCTGAGCCCAGGAGTTTAAGGTGGTAGTGAGCTATGGTGACACCAGTGCTCTCTAGCCCGGGCGACAAAGCAATACTCTGTCAGTATCCAGCCATTGTTAACATAACCAGAACGGTTAGGTGGCTGGATCCTTTCCAGGCAGTTGTATGTAAATACAGTGCCAACCTCAGGCTCAGAAGGGTAGCAGGGCAGCTCTTACTCTCAGCATCAGTAGGAAAGAACAGCTTCCCAAATTCTAAAATAGATAGGGAGGCTGTGTGACCCCGGGCAAGTGTCTTCACCTCTCTGAGCCTCAGTTTCCCCATCTGTAAAATGGGGATATCACGGAATCACATCGCGGGGCTGCTGTAAGGATAAAATAAGATGCTGCAGAGGCCTGGCACAGAACTAGTGCTCAGGAAGGATTACCTGGCATTATTTTTAGGAGCATGAAGATTAGTAGTGGTGGTGATATTAGTAGTAACATTTCTGTTTTTTTTCCAGTGTCACTGTTCTTTGATACTACTGGTGGAGTATAACCAGTACTACTGATCACAGTGATGATGTTTTATTATCATCCGCGTGGGCACTAGCATCATATGATATATTAGGTATCAGCACTGAACTTATAGCAACACATTTTCCACAGAATGCTAATGTTTTCTTATTTTCAGAGCAGCCGTGCAGAGGTACACAAGCAGGCCACGTGTGTGGGTTCACCAAGTTCCTTTCTCACAGGACTTTTCTGAGCATTTGTAATACTAATGAATGCTGTGAGCCGGCCAGAGGGCTCAACAAAATACGACACTCCCCAGAACTACATGACCCCAGGACACAACTTTCGAGGGACAAACCCGAGTCACACAAATGCTGAGAAAAGACAGTACGGGGACGGATGCTGCTGATGCCTAGCGTGCTGGCTGTTTGGCTCTGGGCAGGTGACTCAGCCTCTCTGGGGCACTGCTAGCAGCTCTGGGAAACAGGGTCACAGTACATTGTGCATGCATGTGCGTGAAAATGAATGGGGTTTGTAAACACCAAGTGTCTCAAGTAGTTGCCTGTGGCTGGCAATCACCGTGGTTACCACGTGTTACTTCCAACCCTCACAGCAGAGATGGGGAAATGAGGCTCAGGGGACAAGACGGCCAAGGCCAAAGTCACTCCTGAGCCTGAGCTGTCTGGGCCCTCTGGGTGAACCCGATCGACCCTTGTTCCTTACCCAGCATGTCAAGCCACTCTTCTGGGGCCGGGGCTGGGGCAGGCTCAGGCTCCATGGCAGCTAGGAACTCCCGGGCCAGGGCCCCAGGCTGCTGCTCAGCCTCCTCTGGTGGGGGCTGCCCCATGTCCTTGAGAAGTGGCAGCTCACTCAGGTCATCCTCCTCCTCTTCCTCCTCCTCCTCTTCCTCCTCGCCCTCTGCATCCTCGACCCCATCCAGCACCTCGAAGTCCTCAAGCGGTGGGACCCCAGCAGGCGGCGGGGCGGTGGGCTCAGAGGGCTCCGCGCAGGATGCCATGCTGCTGGGGGCACGGGAATTGGCCCTGGGGAGTGGGATGGATGGGGGTAAGAATCCCACCCACCAAGCCACTGGAAGTCTTCTCTGTACCCATTCCCCACACTGCAGATCACTTGCTGTGTGACTCAGGGGCTCCAGGCCTCGGTTTCACAGGTGTAAGGTATAACAACAATCTCAACTCGTAGGGAGGAATTAACCCACATGTCAAGCCCCAGGCATCAGGCTCAAGTAGAATTAGCTATTATTAGAGCTAATTATTATTTAATGTTTATAAACACCCCAGGAAGTAGGGAACACCTCCCCAACATTCTGCAGAAAAGGAAGTTAAGGCCAGAGAGGCACAGCCATTTGCCCAAGGTCACAGAGCAAGCCAATGGCAAAGGCAGGATTTGAACCTGGGGCTCTAGACTCTGGGGTTTTACCTGATTCAATGCCGAGGGAGAGTGCTGGGAATTTTTTGGAGGGGACAGCCCCTGAGGCCCTGGGGAAGCCATTTTTAGAGCCACTGGGCCACCTGGGCAATTTAATCTTTCCCAGGGCTCCCCATTTCCAGCTGCCCCTTCTCCGAAGGGAAGCCCCCTCCCAACAGCGCCGGCCCTAACCACCCACAAACCCAAAGCCTTTTACCTTCCATACACTGCCTCTAATACCACTCCCCGACCCCAATGTCAGGGATCCTGGCCAAAGCCTGAGAGCTCTTCCTCCTCTCATCAAGATCTTCCTCCCACCCCATGAAAGCAGCCTCCTTTACGGAAGTGGTCCAGATCCCACCGATTCTACCTCTTCCTTACCCCAGGCCTGTTGGGAGCCCCTGGCCCAGGCTGTACCCTAACGTACCGACCCCTCTCCCCAAGGCCCCAAGTTCAGAAGAGGTACAGCCATCATTCTAACGCACAGCATCCCATACCTAACCTTCACCTGTCTGCTCCTTCAGGGCTCAGGCCCCATTTTCTGAGACTCTCCCAGCTCCCACCCCCACAATCCTCTGCGCCCGCACAAATCGGCCTACCCCCCCAGCCGCCGCCGCCCCCAACCAGGGCCACCTCCCCCCACAGCCGCTCCGTCGCCCCGTAAACACTCTTGTGTCCCCAGACGCCCCCCTCCCGATCCCACAACACCCTACGCCCTCCGGACGCCCCCCACCCCGGCCTGCGCCACCCTCGACCCCCTACCCAGGTCCCCAACGCCCCACGTTCGTCTGACGCCACCACTCTGGGGCATCCGGACCCCCGCACCTCTCGGGCGTCCCCCGGCCCTGCACGACTCCGTCGGCAGTCCCCCACTAGACCTCCTCCGCCCCCCATGACGCCCCCCCAGCCGCAGCCGCCCGGCCGCACCCCCTCAGGCACCCCTCGACCCCTCGAGCCCCCGCTCGCCTCCCCCGTGGCCCCTCGCCCCGCCCATTGGCCGCAGCCGCCGCTGCGCCGGCCCCCGGACCGACCCAGGCCAGGGCAGCGCCCTCGGCCGGCGCGGCCCCCCCAGCGCCGCGGGACACGTGCCTCCGGCTCCGGGACCCCAGCCTGGGGTCCTGCGCCCCCCTCCCCGCCCCCAGCCGCGGCCGCCGCGCCTCGGGAACCAGGTTTGGGCGCCCAGCCCCGCCTCCGCCGCTCACATTGGCCGCCGCCGCCGAGACTGCCACGCCCATTGGCTCACGCACACGTCCGTCCCGGGCGCTGGCACCACCCCCTTCCTGCTTGGCTCCGTGGGACGTTCTTAAAGGGGCAGAAACCTCCTGGCCACTTGGGGCGGGGGCGGAGGGTTCTAGGCTAGATTCCAAACGTGAGTCAGTGCCGCGCAGGTTGCGCGACTCCTGGCTCCTGTCTGAGCTTCATCCTGCTCATCTGCAAAATGGGAATAAGCACCCCCATCCATGCACTCTCACCTTGGAAGCTGTCGGGGGGACAGCACTAAATGGTGTTTCCTTAAGGAGCTCAAGCTTGCCGGTCAGGGCAGCTCTGGGATTGCTGAATAACCCCTCCTTAAAAAGCCCTAGTTAGAGAAGTGGACCCGAGGTCCCGAGGGGGAGCGACGTGCCCAGGGGCACACAGAAACCTACCCCCACCCCCACCCCATCCCCACGTGGTCTAATTCCCAGAAGGTTGCCTGGCGCATACAGGAGGTGCTCAATAACAGCTACGTTGGCGACTGAGTGTGCAGGGCCACTGGGAGGAGTCCCTCCTCCACGCACCCTCTGGCGGAGGATGATAAGGTGCCCACGGAACCGACGGAAAGTGGTATCCTCGATTAAATTGGTTTTTCTAGATCTTGTTTTGAAACTGGGGACACTTACTCCTCTCTCACTCTGTTTTCTTTCTTTCCCAGTAGTCATCCCCTTCCAGAATGATCTTGTCACTCTTTTGCTTCTGGGTCCCCCCACCCTCCCCTCTGCTCTATCGTCGCAGGAATTTTTGCCTGTTTTGTACTCAGCACCTCCTTGAACCATGCCTGGCATCTATGCGAGCTCAAGAAGTAAATGAATGAACGAATGAATGAGTCCCACACTGCCTTTTGGAGGTAACTAACTTTTCAGATAGGGGTCCCCAGCTTGCCTTCTACGGAAGCCCTCTCAGACCTCCCCAAGGCAAAGCTAGGTGCCCCACCTGGCATGATGACCCTCTACTTCATAACTCATTTACTTGCAGCCGTGCCATCATTCGATTTAGTTCTGCCTCGCCCGCTAGACTGGAAGACCCCAAAGTCTGGGAAGGCTCTGTTGTTTTTATTGTAGCCTGCACAGTGCATGGCACAAAATGGGGGAGGGGGAAATCATTGTGAAAAGAAAGGAGGGAGGCTGGCCAGACAGGAGAGGTGGTGGGGCAGCTGGGGCATGTGAGGAATCACCTGGGAAGGGGCATCAAATAAGCTGTGGGCCAGTCCAGGTTCTGAGATAAAGAACCCCAGTGTCTTTATCTGCACAGTGGGGTTACATCTGTCTTGTAGGGGCTGGAGGAACTGCAGGAAACAACAAACAATACTGATAAAATAAACAAACAATGAACTAAAATAATACCAACAACAGTAATAGTAATCACTGGCACTCACTGAGCAGGTATCACAAGTGCAGGCAAACACTTTATGCACATTGAATCCTCCCTTTTTTTTTTTTTTTTTTTGAGACAGAGTCTCACTCTGTTGCCCGGGCTAGAGTGAGTGCCGTGGCAGCAGCCTAGCTCACAGCAACCTCAAACTCCTGGGCTCAAGCAATCCTCCTGCCTCAGCCTCCCCAGTAGCTGGGACTACAGGCATGTGCCACCATGCCCGGCTAATTTTTTCTATATATATTTTTAGTTGTCCAGATCATTTCTTTCTATTTTTTAGTAGAGACGGGGTCTCGCTCTTGCTCAGGCTGGTCTCGAACTCCTGACCTTGAGCAATCCACCCGCCTCGGCCTCCCAGAGTGCTAGGATTACAGGCGTGAGCCACCGCGCCCAGCCTGAATCCTCCCTTTTGAGATAAATACTCTATTTGGAAGCCACATGATTGTACACAGAGGTGCAATTGTCATGTCTTCCTGGTGAACTGAACTTCTTGTTATGATGCGCCCCACTTTATTTCTGCCAATTTTGCTTTAGATCAGACTTTATCTCATCACTTCTCAGCCTTTTTGCTAAGATCAAGGGGACAGTGAACTCTGTCTGATATTAAGATCACACACCCATTCTCCCTGGCTTGTGTTTACTGTGCTCCATCCTTTTCCACTTTTTATTTTCCACTTTTTGTACGCTATATATGGATGTATATTCTGTATAATATGAGGACATTGTACATGTGTCTCTTGGAAGCAACAGAGAATTGGGTTTTTCCTTTTGATCCAGTCTGTCCATCTTTGTCTTTTAACTGGAGCATTTGGCCTGTTCATATTTGATGTAATTATGGGCATATTTGGACATAAATCTGCCATCTTAAGTATTTTCTTCTGTCTCAACTACTCTATGCTTCCTTTCTCTCCTTTCTTGCCTTCTTTAGGATTGGATGGGTATGTTTGGTAAGACTCTTATTATCTTCATTTTATAGATAGGGAAACTGAGGCACAGAGAGGTTAATTACTTTGAGGTCACAGCAATGAAGGGCAAAATGGACCAGGTCCCTTCCCCCACTGAGTTTCTCTTCCATCCAGGGGAGCTGGATGTTGCACAATCATGCAGATAAGTATTTAATTGCAGCTGTGATAAGTGCCCTGTAGGAAATAAAACTGAAAGCAGTGGCAGAGAAAGGCTTCCAATCCCCAAACTTCGGCCTCCCCTCCCCCCAAAGTTCTCATCACTTCCTACCCTCTCTCTTGAACATACAAAGGAGGAAAACATTTTCTTGTTTCCAATCTAATGTATACGCAACATCTGGGGCCAGCCAAGTGCCTTTTGGCCTTGATGTACAGCCCCCATCCCTTCCAGGACCCTCATAAATGTTTCCTGGCCTCCAGCAGAGCCCAAGGGACCTATTGAAAAGCTTGGTTTCTCCAGCCTGGGCCTCTCCTGCTGCAGCCTACAGACAGAGCCATGGTTCTGCTTTTCCCAACAGCCCCCACCCCAGTGCTCCCCTCTTGGCACTGCTGCTGCCTGGCTCTCCGAGCTCCCCAATTCTTACAAAGATCAAGTCCACACTATATCCTTTCCCATCATCCTGCCTTTGCTCTTGTGATTCTGTCAGCCTTGAATGACTGTCCCTTCCTAGAAAGCTCCTAATCCTACCTTAAAGCCTCATCCAGAGATATCTGCCTCCTTGCAACCTTCCTTGCCCCTAAAATGAGCCCTCACACCCCACTCCTCAGGTTCCTCCAGCCTTAAGTCTCTCCTCTCTCCAAGCAGTGAGCCCCATGGGGCTGAGGGTGTGTGTTTCTGACACTGTTGGCCCTCCTCCTCCAGGGCTAGGCAGGGACAGAGAACTCTCTGGATCCCCAGAACATGGGCCACACCCAGAGGAGACTGAACAATTTTTAAAACTGTTGGACTAAATATATAACAATCCTGGTCCTCATTGAATTTTCAATGAATGAAGGCAGCAGAGTGTGGGAGTAATAGTACCTACAGTAGGCTGCAAATGTACTGTGTGCCAAGCCCCATCGTAAGGATTTCATCTGCATGATTTCATAAGGTTAACACTTGCCCAAGGCTATCTAGCTAGGATGTGACAAACGTGGAATTAGAATTCAGATATGTCCCATTCCAGGACTCTTTTTTTTTTTTTTTTGGAGACAGAGTCTCACTCTGTTGCCCAGGCTAGAGTGCCATCAGCCTAGCTCACAGCAACCGCCAACTCCTGGGCTCAAGCAGTCTTTCTGCCTCAGCCTCCCGAGTAGCTGGGACTACAGGCATGCGCCACCATGCCCGGCTAATTTTTTCTATATATAATTTTAGTTGTCCAGCTACTTTCTTTCTATTTTTAGTAGAGACGGGGGTCTCGCTCTTGCTCGGGCTGGTCTCGAACTCCTGAGCTCAAACATTCCACCCGGCTCGGCCTCCCAGAGTGCTAGGATTACAGGAGTGAGCCACCACGCCAGGCCCAATTCCAGGGCTCTTAAACAGTCTTCTACGTGCCTGAGAAATCCTGTGTGTATCTTCCAAGCTCTCAACAACCTTTTAGAGGTAGAAGTTGTGATCACCCAGACTCACATTAACAAACTGAGGCCCAGAGCAGGTACACATAGAATACATAACATACTGACATCATAGGATATCCATAACTAATAATGATTTAATTATAAACATGTATTGAGCAATTCCTATTTGCCCCTTTTTGTTCATGAATTTAACCTGCACTATCCCGCTTAAAAGTGTATTCTCATATCAGTATGAACTCATGGTTTTTAGTATATAAACAAAAGAATAGATACAGAAGTAAATATACATGTATAAGCATGGATAAGTAAACATGCATGTATTTTCCTTTTTCCTCTTTAGAGATGGGGTCTCACTATGTCACCTAGGCTGGAGTGCAGTGGCTATTCACATAGGTATGCTGATAGCACGTTGCAGCCTCGAACTCCTGAGCTCAAGCCTCAGCCTGCTGAGTAGCTAGAAGTATAGGTGTGCCACCATGCCTGGCTTATTTTCTAGCTCTGACTGCTGACAGGTACCTAGAAGCAGTGACACCATATTAGCAATGAGCACATTGAGCACCCACATCTTGGTTTCTAAATACCACCCTTCAAACAAAGGAACCAGGCTCCTTGGAAAAATGGCTGATTCCAGCATGGAACATGGAACATCTTGTGGTGCCAAAAGTAAAGAAGTGCTCAGTAGGCTGGGTGTGGTGGCTCATGTCTATAATCCCAGCAATTTAGGAGTCTGAGGTGGGAGGATCACTTGAGCCCAGGAGTTCAAGGTTACAGTGAACTGTGATTGTGCCACTGCTCTCTAGCCTGTGTGACAGAGAGAGACCCTGTCTCTAAAATATAAAAATAAATTCCATCAGTTCATAGTGATATTAATACTTGAATAAATACATAATTGGAGAAGAATGTACAGCTCTTGTTTACATAATTCCAATTAATAATTAATAGACCATCACTATGAGGTGAACACCGCAGTAATAATTGTTGCCAGCAAGAACCATGGATGAATCCTAAAATTAGTGGGTGAAAAATATGATGAAAAAAATATGATCTCTTAAGTATCTTCCCACAAGATACTTAAATTACAAAGGGGAAAATAGTAACTTTGCAGCAGAGAAACTGGCAGACTTTGCCTTAGGCAAGTAATCAAGGTCAATATCACGGGTAATAAAACATGTCAACATCCCAGGTCTCCTGACAGGATGCGCTGGGGAGGATACAACATCGCTTCTGTGAAATTCCTGCCCAAAATGCACAACTTCGGTTTAATCACGAGAAAATATTAGACAAAGACCGTTGATGGACGCTCTACAAAATCAGTACTCTCCAAAACCACAAAGATGAGGAAAAACAAAAGAAGTGTCACATAATGGGGGAGACTAACTACACACGACTAAACGCAATGTGGAATCCTGGACCAAAGTGGAGCAGAGATTTTTGAACCTAGATGAGTCTGATTCCTGGCGTGGAAAGCAAGAAACTTGGGTTTGGGTCGGCCACAGACCACTCGAGCATTTACGACCTTGGGGGCGTGCCTGCCACGCTCGGGCCTCACTCTTACCATCTATAAAATGGGATGCGTCTTTCAGCCTTCCCACTTTCCGGGCTGCCTTGAAACCCGGGTTTTGGGAACTGCGCAGGCGCAAGGAGGACTGTTTGATTGGCTATTCATTAAGCCCCGCCCCTTCCTGCCGCGCCTCCTGGCATGCAGGTTGGCCCCAGCGTACGGCGCCGCCACGCGCGTTCTCACGCCCGGTGCGTGTTGACGTCGCGGCAGGCGCGGGCGCCATCCCGGAAGCGCGAGCAAGGCCGCCAGATGTGCAGGTGCCGCTGCCACCGACGCCGGGGCCGAGTTTGGGGTGGGGCTGGGGATGCGGGGCTGCGGGGAAACTGGGCCGGGTCGGGCGCCTCCCCGGGGTTGCCGTGGGGTGGGGCGCGCCGCTGGCCACATCTGGGCACTCATGGTGCGCACGGGCCTCAGTTTCCCGGTCTGCGCAATGGATTCACGGGCGGTGCCAAGGGCCGCATCCGGATCCGGGGCGCAGGGATTGAGGTCGCCTGTGTTCAAGTTGTACCGTGTAACCTGTGGCCGGGCGTTGTCCTGTTCGTGCATCAGTTTTCCCCCATTGAAGTGGCAGAGCTTGAGGGGATAGTTGAGTCCCTTCCCACTCAGGGGTTTTTCCGAGCTTGGGTCGCCGAGTTAAATTCCGTTAAATGACCTGGGTAGAACCGTGGCGTTTGTTTTTCTGGCTGTGTGACCTTGGGCAACTGAGCCCGCCCCAGTGAGCCTCAGTTTCCCTTGGAGATGATAGTGTCTGCCTCGTAGCGGTGATTGAGGATTAAAGGAAGTGGTATACAGGTGTTTGCTCATGTTATATTCTTGGAAGTACATGAGAGCGCCTTAAAATGCTAATTCCCGGGCCCTGTCCTGGGACCTCTTCACACTCCTCTTGGAGAAACAGCCTGCTCCAAGCTCCACTCTCTATCAGTATTGGTTTCAGTCCCCACAGACAGCACTGTGAGACCTGGATTTTTCCTTAATCCCATTTTACGAATGAGAAGACCGATTCACAGAGGTGAAGTGATTCCCAAAGTCACACAGCCTTCCTCTCTGAGTGCTTTTATTTATTTATTTTTATCAGATCCTCAAAGCCAGGACTCTCTGAGTGTTTCACCCATAAATGTATTTATTTGGAGCGAGGATCAGAGCCCTTGCTGGGTCAGTTTCAGTCTATATGTGGGCCAGACTGGTAGTAGTCAGGGAAGGCTTCTTTTTTTTTTTCTTTTTTTTTGAGACAGAGTCTTGCTCTGTTGCCCAGGCTAGAGTGCCGTGGCGTCAGCCTAGCTCACAGCAACCTCAAACTTCTGGGCTTAAGCAACCCTCCTGCCTCAGCCTCCCGAGTAGCTGGGACTACAGGCATGCACCACCATGCCTGGCCAATTTTTTCTGTATATTTTTAATTGTCCAGCTAATTTCTTTCTATTTTTAGTAGAGACAGGGTCTCGCTCTTGCTCTTGCTCAGGCTGGTCTCAAACTCCTGATCTTGAGCAATCCTTCCACTTCAGCCTCCCAGAGTGCTAGGATTACAGGCATGAGCCACCACACCCAGCCTAGGGAAGACTTCTTGAGAGAGACAGCTAGGGGGGTGAAGTGAACCCCTCAGCCCTCATCTGGGAGCCAGAGACAGGGAAGTCCTGCTCTGAAGAACAACTGTATCCCTGAAGGTCCAAATACTGTGCCTGGCAGGCACCAGCTGTGGGCGTCCCCCTCCACGTAATTCTGCCTTTTGAGTCCAAGCGTCTGCTTTGTACAAGATCATGTTTCTTTGGGAAGGTGGAGATTATGGGTGTCCCTGCTTGGCATGTAATAGGAGTTCAATAAACGTGGTGATGGCTGGGCGTGGTGGCTCACGCCTGTAATCCTAGCACTCTGGGAGGCCGAGCCGGGCGGATTGTTTAAGCTCGGAAGTTCGAGACCAGTCTGAGCAGAAGCGAGACACTGGCTGTACTAAAAAAATAGAAAGAAATTAGCTGGACAACTAAAAATATGTAGAAAAAATTAGCTGGGCATGGTGGTGCATGCCTGTAGTCCCAGCTACTCGGGAGGCTGAGGCAGGAGGATCACTTGCGCCTAGGAGTTTGAGGTTGCTGTGAGCTAGGCTGACGCCACGGCACTCTAGTCCGGGTGACAGAGTGAGACTCTGTCTCAAAAAAATAAATAAATAAACGCGGTAATTAGGGGGTTCCACCAGGTGTGGCAGCTTATGTCTAGAAGGCACGCAGCAGCTGCAGACCACTGGCAGATTCAGGGCACAAACGGATACTCTTGGCCTCCATGGTGTTTTAGAAAAAAGTATTAATTGCTAACATTTGTAAATGAGGCAATTTCCCATTTTAAAAAAATCCCTATTGCCACTTTTTGCCTCAGAAAAAATCAGAAGTCAGGCAGAAATCAGCTCTTGTAAGAAGCAGCTGTACTGTCTGAGGTGGTTATTGCACCCCCACAGATTCACACTTCGGTGGAACCTGCAGACTATGGGCCTTTGTGGTGACTCGGCTTCACTGGCCGTGAGACTGTGGCCCAGTTCTTCAGTCTCTCTTAGCCTCAGTTTTCTCATCTGTAAATAAAGATGGGCCAGGCGATGTGGCTCATGCCTGTAATCCCAACACTTTGGGAGGTCAAGGCTAGAGGATTGTTTGAGACCACTCTGGGCAACATACCAAGACGTTTTTTCTTAAAAAAATTTTAAGAAAAGAAATCACTGGGTGTGATGGCATGCACCTGTAGTCCCAGCTACTCAGGAGACTGAGGCAGGAAGATCACTTGAGCCCAGGAGTTTAAGACTGCAGTGAGCTATGATGATGCCACTGCACTCCAGCCTGGGCAACAGAATGAGACCCTGTCTCAAAAAAAAAAAAAAAATAACAATTTTCAGTGTACGAGCTTCATGCTTTGTTTAGCCTATAGTAGGTGCTCAGTAAGTGGGAGGGTAGATTAAGTGGGATCTGAAGCCTTTCCTGATCCAGTGTATGAGTCTTAACTAATTGCAAATAGGCCTTTTTGTACGCCATTAAATATGTGGGCCCCAGAGCCAAACTATAATCAGGATGCCAGATTTTTCCTGAACTCCCCAGGAGGGTCAGTGCTGTGGCCCGCCCCTCCCCTGCATGGTCTGGGAAGGCTCTGCCCACTAGGATGGTCCTCTGTGTGCCAGGGAAACTAGGAACCGCAGAGCCATCTGGGTTGCTGGGGCCCACAGCCTGGCTGTGAGTACCTGAAATTCTTGGCTTTAATTTGCTAATAAAATTCTAGTGTCAGAGCTAGGTTTGAAAAGTTCTGTTAGCTTCCCCAGAACAAGTTTTGCTGATCCCTTGCTGTGAGCCACGTTCTGAGCTGGGCTCTGGAGACAGACATGCCTCTGCTTTCCTGGAGTTGATGTCCTGAGGGCAACAGGAAACAGGTCACCTGGTAACTGGGATAATTGCAGAAAGATGTGACCCAGTGAAGCCGTTAAAACAAGGTGAAGTGATGAGAGTGACCAAAGTGGGGATAATCTTTGAAGACCTTAGCCATGCACATTCTGCTTGTGGGGACATCAGGTGCAAAGGCAGAGGGACCAGGGAGAAGGTTGGCAGATCTATGCAGGTACGAGGTGCCCGTGGCCTTGGGGGGTGATGGGATTCTAGTGTGGTTGAGTGCAGTTTACAAATACAACCTTCTGTAGTTTTCCCAACACCTCCAGGTTCCCAGGATGGCAAACCTGACACTGAGGTGGCATGACTGAGCCATAGTCATACATCCCCACTGTAGAAGGCCACAGTTGGGTCAGACCCCAGCCCATAGGGCTCCCAGCTTGGCCTCTTGGTCCTACCTCCCCCAGTGTTGTGCACCAAAGACTGTCTTCCGACCTGTTTCAGGCAGCGGAGGAGGAGGAAGAGATGGACCCCCCGGACTCGGCCTCGAGGGTCTTCTGCAGCCGCATCCTGAACATGGTGAATGCAGACGATGTCAACGCCATCATCTTGGCCCAGAAGAACATGTGAGTGGTGGCCGTGAGCCCCAGTCGTGGGAAGGAATCCACTTGCTGGCCAACATTCTTGTCCTGCCCACCCCTAGCCCAGGCCCACACTGGTGATAAAATGAAGGAAATGAGCAAATCTGCCTCTGGCTCCAAAGTAAATTCCTTCCTGGCCTGGAGGCGAGGCCTTGGCGCAGGAAGCAGGGCTTTGGGAAGGTTTTGCAGCTGCGGATGGGGCTTGGTGGGGGCTGTGGGGGCTCCTGTCCCAAGGCCTGGGGTGGGGAGAGTTGAGGGACCAGAGGGGGTCACAGGGGGTTTTAAGGAGCTGGTGGGCTGACTTCCTGTCGGAGCCTGGCCTCCCGGAGCCCAGGCTGTGTCCACGTGGTGCCCGTCATCTCTTGAAGGGTCTGTGAATGCCCTTTGCCCTCACTGGGGCTTGGCACTGTGGCTGCTACGGCCTCACCCTAATCCATCCTGCTGGCTGGGGAAGAAAGGCTGTTAGCACTTTGGAGTGGAAGCACAGCCTCCTGTGCTTCATTTTTTAAATGTTTAAGCCAAAGGCTCTTCCCACTCTCTATTGACAACACGACACAGACCTGATTCCCTCACCTTTTCTCACAGACTCAGAGTGTTTCCGGGTCTCAGCAACACCCATCTCTCTTCTAGTTCTGTACGTCAGATTCAGGCCTGGCCCTGGGGAACTCCCACACTGAGGGGAGACAAAAGCAGACCCAGACCCTCCTGGCCCTGTGGTGTCAGGGCGGGGCCAGAGGAACCACCTGGAGCTAGTGGAGTCAAAAGGGGAGCAAAGAGTCTGCTTGCGGGAGCAGGTAGAGAATGCTACATGGAAAGGACACACTTGAGTAGGGTTTTGAAGGTTAAATAGGAGTTCTCTAGGTGGCTCAAACAGCAGGTAGAACTCTGGCGGACAAGGGAATGGCCCATGCGAAGCGTTTGAAGCAGGCAAGGCCCCGGAGGCTGGGTGGAGGAGCTCCTGCCCTCTCTCTGCCACCAGGCTGGACCGCTTTGAGAAGACCAATGAGATGCTGCTGAACTTCAACAACCTGTCCAGTGCCCGCCTGCAGCAGATGAGCGAGCGCTTCCTGCACCACACGAGGACCCTGGTGGAGATGAAACGGGACCTGGACAGCATCTTCCGCCGCATCAGGTGGGCATTCAGCCCCTCCCCGACTCCCACCCTGCAGCCACAACTGACCTCTGCTGCCACCTCCCCACTTGAGCCTGGGTTTCCTCCCCGTAACTGGGCAAAGGGGAGATTCTGCTCGTCTCTTTTACGAGGCTTCATTGTGCACTTAAGTGTCCAAGAAGATCCCAACCCTGGGATAAAAATATTGAAGTTTTTGAATTTAAATTTTCTTTATTTTTCAAAAATGTAATATAACACTGGACATGTAACAGAAAAGGCAGGAAAGAATAGACAGTGGACAGTGATCCCCCAGCCAGCTCTCCTCCCAAGAGGCCAGTGAGATTTGCCAGTTTTTGCAGGCCCTTCCCACTGTGGTTTCTGTGCAGACGAGGATAGACGACGTCCAGGCACCACCCAGAGCTGTTCATATGCTTACTGCTGCCACTAACAGCCGCAGCCAGTGCACCTGGGCCCAGACCCACTCAGTATTCCCACCAGACTGTGTGCCACTTCCTCTGGCACAGGGGACAACTGTATCCCCTGGCAGACTTGGGGAGCGGGTGCCAAAGATTGAGGAAAACACGTTTTGTTGAGCTCAGTGCAGAAACCATGAGACAGGCTGGTTAAATCCTTTATAAATCCATTATAAAAGTGCATCTTTTCTGGGGCACTTTCCCAGGCCAGCCGCCCAGGCATGGTATTTGGAAGTGGGGGAGGTAGGGACCCCAAGGGTTGGTACCCAGTGGTGTGTGTCCCCATCACTGAGAAAGGCGATGAGGGAGGTGAGTGCATCCCTCCAGTGGTGGGCTGGAAACTAGCCGTGGGGGTACTTTTGGAGGAGACTGGCTGGCTGAGGTCAAGGGTAAAAGATGGTGTTCCAAAAACCTCTTTGCCATTCTTTGTAAACACAGCTGCGTTACTTTCAAAAAAGACAAAAATCAGCCTTTTTTTTTTTTTTAAGAGACATAGTGTCACTTTGTTGCCCAGGCTAGAGTGCAGTGGCATGATCATAGCTCACTGTAACCTTGAACTCCTGGGCTCAAGTGAGCAATCCTCCCCCTTTAGCCTCCCAAGGAGCTGGGACTACAGGTGTGCACTAGCAAGCCTGGCTAATTTTTAATTTTTTTTTGTAGAGACGGGGTCTTGTTATGTTGCCCAGGCTGATCTTGAACTCCTGGCCTCAAGGAATCCTCCTGCCTCAGCCTCCCAAGTAGCTGGGATTACAGGGGTGAGCCACCGCACCTGGACAAAAATCATCCCATTTTAAAAAAGGAAGTAGCCAGGTGTGGTGGTTCACCCCTGTAATCCCAGCAACTTGGGAGGCTGACGTGGGAGGATCCCTTGAGGCCAGGAGTTTGAGACCAGCCTGGGCAACATACTGAGACCCTGTCTCTTAAAAACATGAAATTAAAAAAAAGGAAGCAAACGTTGTCTGTGAGCTTCAGTTTACTGAGTGCCAGAATTTGGTGTTTGGGGAGTGGGTGCTGTGACCCCTTAGCCAGCAGTCCTGCCTCCTCCTGTGTGCTCACTGGGCCTCAGCCCATGTATGGAGGGACGATGCTGGGACAGGTTGCCCAGAGGAGCGACTGCTGAGAAAGGGGTGTGGAAGATTCCTCAAAGGTGGTCTTGGGCTGGGCGCGGTGCCTGTAATCCCAGCCCTTTGGGAGGCCAAGGTGGGAGGATCATTTGAGCCCAGGAGTCGCCTGGGCAACGTAGCGAGACCCTGTCTCTACAAAAAATATAAAAATTAGCCAGGTGTGGTAGCACATGCCTGTAGTCCCAGCTACTTGGGAGTATTACTTGAGCCTGGGAGTCGGAGGTTGAGTGAGCAGTGATCACATCACTGCACTTTAGCCTGGGCAGCAGAGTGAGACCTTGTCTCTAAAATAAGAAGGCTGTCCAGGTAGAGGAACTCAGATGTGAGAAGGGCCTTGTAGGGAGAAGGCACAGCCAGTGCCTGGGCTCTGGGACAGCTGAGTGGTTGGTGCCCACCCTGAGGTGGGAGGTCTGCTGGGGGTGGGGAAGCTGTCAGAGCCCTGACTGCTGGGCTGAGCACCTGGGTCTCCTTGAGAGAGGGGAGGTGTGACACGATGAACAGTGAGGGGAGGTTCCTGCCCCTCTCCGCCTTACCCAGAGCCAGCAGCAAGGGTTCTTGGCCAGCACCAGGCCCAGCCTGTCCGCTCGGCAGGTTCAGCCCCATGAGCCTTCCCTTCCCCACAGGACACTGAAAGGGAAGCTGGCGAGGCAGCACCCGGAGGCTTTCAGCCGTAAGTGTCACCCAGGGCTCTTGCACCCCATGTCTGTCCTCTGTGCCTGAGATGTCAGCACCCTCAGTCCAGGGCTGGCTTCTGGAAGGCCACCTCACAGGTTGACATTGAGACCATGCTCTGGAGGGCAGTGGATCCGGGGAGGTCTGGGACAGGGGGCTGGGTGGGTCGGGGCACGCCTGATCTTCTCCGCAGGCTACGGAGCAGACATGAGGACCAGGGTCCATTGCCTGGGGGGAGGTTGCACAGGGGAATGTGGACAAGAATGATGACAAATCTTGTCCCAGTGTATGCCACATAACCCTGTGAGCCAGGCTGTTACAGCCACCTGTAAAGTAGGGACTGTGAATGTCCCTATTTCACAGAGGGGGAAACTGAGGCCCACAGGGGAAACGCCTGTGTCAGAGAATGCACAGCCAGAAAGGGCAGGGTGAGTTCTGAGGTGTCTGCCTAGAGAGCTTGAGTGCGCTCTAGATTATCACTCTGTGTTGCTGCCACCTCAAAGGGTTCCCTGCACTGAGCTTCAGTTTTACTCCATCTGTCGAATGGGCCAACAGCTGACCATCCAGGGCTGCTGACAACCACAGTTTACAGTAAGAGCAGGGAGCTGAGGTGCCTGGCCCAGGTGACACAGTGGTGGGGAGAGATGACAGAGTCAGGCTCACAGCCAGAGCCCATGTTAGCCCAACCCCAGAGCCTATGTCCTTACCTCACCTCACCTTGAAGGGAGGCCTCTCACCTCCCTAAGCCTCCATTTCCTCCTCTGTAAAATGGGCCGAGTCATGGCCCTGTGGGGCCGGGGGAGCTGTCCGGGGTCACATTCACAATAAGTCCTCTATCACACTGCCTGGCACGGTGACTGAATCAACTCCTGTTTCTCCTTCTCCCAGATATCCCAGAGGCATCCCTCCTGGAGGATGAGGATGAAGACCCCATCCCACCCAGCACCACAACCACCATTGCCACCTCGGAACAGAGCACGGGCTCATGTGACACCAGCCCCGACACCGTCTCGCCCTCCCTCAGCCCTGGCTTTGAGGACCTCTCCCATGTCCAGCCCAGCTCCCCTGCTGTCAATGGCCCCAGCCAGACAGACGACGAGGAAATGCTGGGCGAGTAGCCCTGCTGTCCAGTGCCTCAAGGGGTCTCAGAGCAGTGGTGACCTTCCCCAGGTGTCTGAGGTGGCCTCACGATCATCAGCTTTACCACCCTGTTCTGTCAATAGGGCTCCTGGGGGAACAGGGCTCCCTTCCAAGGAGTGTGGAATTCCTGGGGGTCTTTAATTCCAGTTCTTTCATCCCTCAGAATATCTCTCTTCTGCAGACCCCTCTGTCATGCCAGGGCACGCCCACCCCAGCTGGGTACAAGGGAACTTTTCTAAAGCCAGGCCTGAGGTCTGCTCTTAATAATAATACAGAGGTCCCCAGAGACCAGAGCCAGATGTCTCCTGCCTCCTGGTTAGGACCTCCTTGAGGTGAACAAGCACTGTCACATCTGAGTTCACCCCAGCCCATTCCTGCACCCACTAGCTCTGGTTTCCTAGCCCCTACCTTCAACAGAATTATTGAATACTTTCTCCAATTGGTGTCTCGAGGAGGTTTCTGAGACAGGTATAAGGCTCTAGATGGAGGCAGACCATCCAGCCAGCCCTGGGCCTCCTGAGGCCTGTGTTTGTGTGAACAGAGGTATGGAACCTGAGGCCCGGGGTCTCCACAGAGCAAGCCGAGCCACCTTGGAAAAGAGTTTAATGGAATATTTTTGTACCTGATGTTTACAGATGCTGTTGGGAAGTTATCAATAAAAAGACTCCATTACTAAAAAGGGAAGAGGACACCTAGCTGTGGCTTCCTATCACCCTGGGCTAAGCAGCCCAGGTGAACAAATGGAGTCCACTTGCTCAAAGCTCCTTGGGTGTGGCTCCAGGTAAAAACAAAAAAGAAGGTGAACAAATGCTGGACATGGGGATTAGGGCTTTGCTGGAGGGGGGTGCAGACAGCCAGGCACCATTGAGCTAGAAATGTGGCTGCTCTTGGTGGGAGTCCCCAGGGCGGCAGCTTCAACAACCCAAATTCCGTCACCACCCTTGCACATGCTGTTCCCGCTGCTCACAACACTGTTCCCACACCTCCTTGAATAATTCCTCCTCCAGACTGCAGCCCCAGGATGAACTCAGAGAGCCACACTCCCATAGGGGTTCCATTCTCCATCAGACACGCTCCCACAGATGCCTCCTCTTTGGAGCACTTAGAAATTACATTGTTAAAGGCATCTTCTCAGATATGAAAGTATCTGCTTTTGCTTGGTACACAGTAGCGCTGGGAAATATTCAAGGAAATAAAGCGGTACCTCGCCAAACTCATAGGTACTAATAACTTCTCTTTTTTTTTTTTTTTTTTTTTTTTTTTTTTTAGAGACGGGGTCTCGCTCTTGCTCAGGCTGGTCTCGAACTCCTGAGCTCAAACAATCCGCCCGCCTCGGCCTCCCAAGTGCTAGGATTACAGGCGTGAGCCACCGCGCCCGGCCAATAACTTCTCATTCCTCCCCGCCCGGCACTTTCCCATGAGTCTCGGTCCTACTTCCAGAACACACTGGGTCCCACCACCTTTTCCCGGGCGAATGTACCAGTCCCATCTGCTCTCCATGCTCCAGTACATGCTGCCTTGAAATCAACCCGTGCACAGCGGCCAGAGAGCTTTCTAATAATCGACTCTGGGTGTTAGGTGGCTCTCAGCCCCAACCCCTGCTCCTGGACCCGTAGGCTCTCTGCTTAATGCCTTTGGTTTAGCAGAAAACAGTCTTCTCTATACTGTTCAACTATTCCCAGAACGGCCGCTAAGTGCCAGCAGTTGTCAGTGACGCAGATACAGTGGCCGCCGAACACCTGGAGAGGTGTGGCTGGCTCCTCACGTGACCCGGCGGGCGGGACGGACACCCGGAAGCGGGTGGGCGGTGCTCACCCGCATGCACAGCGGCCTCCTTTGCCAGCACCCAAGATGGCGGCAGGACGGGGGCGGTGCCCGACTCGCGGCGCGGATTGTGACGTTGATATGCTCCGTGCGCAAGCGCTCTTGGCGGCGAATCGCCGGTTTCCGGTTCCGCTGCCCTCTTTCTCTTCAACGAGGCGACCGAGCTGGTCGGTGGCTGCGGCCGTGCGGGTTGGCACTGGGCGAGGGGTGGGTGGGGGGCTGCAGGGTACTGCAGGGGTCTGGGCGGCGGAGGGGCTGGGCCTGAGCCTCCGGTGTGGGTTAGTCTTGGCGGGTGGCGGACCGGGGCACGTGAGGCCGAGGCTCAGAGCCCAGACCCGGACCCAGGAAGTGAACGCGGCTTTGGAAAGGGGCCTGCCCTTCTCCGCCGGCCCTAGCAACCTTACGAGGCTTCGGGGCGGGAATGGGTCCTCCTGGGCCGATTCGAGTTAATGGGAGGAGGGATATTAAGCATGTAGCGTTAACTTTGACCTAGTCACTGCGGCAATTCTTTGGGAGTATTAAGTTTCTCGAGCTGGGTTTTGGTACCCGCCTCCTTTTTCTAGGCTTGTCTAATAGACTTTTTTTCTAATTTATTTTTAAGTGAGTGTTTTATGTAAACAAATACACGGCACAGAGTTGGTACATACAGAGTGGTAGGCATTATTGTTTGTGGGTTGGAGCAAATGCACGAAGTGGGGTCTGGAGAGTTTGTTATAATTGCGAAGGGAGGTAAGGGTATTGGTTGTCCTAGTTTGGAGTTAGGAGAGGGCTTTGAGAGCAAAGAGTGTGTGTGTATTGTCAGGCCGGTGGCTATTGAGCTAGGATTCTCATCCAGGCTGGCAGCAAGGGCAGCCTGTGTAGTAGACCAGGAGCTTGCTGGGGCAGGGGAGGGTGGGACCGTGCGAAGGGAAGATATATCTGGCATAATGGTGCCCCAAAGTTGTTAACATTACAGTAGCAAACATAAATGAGTTCCTCCTCTGCTAAGCCTGAGGGACATAATCACAGCCCTTGTTTCCGTGAACACTTGTGCAACAGTCCAGGATGGAGAAAATGTATTAATAGTCCTTAGTTACAGGACATAGTTAGGCTGCAGGCCAGGGTGTGTGGGAAGACAGGCGTTGGGGGTCAGTGCAGGCATAGAGCTAGCGTTCGGGGGCTAGGCCTGGCCAGCACCTGAGCTTGTGCCACGTAGGCATGCAACACTTACTACTTCATCCCATCCTGCCTTCCCCCCAGCAGACGCAGAGATGCAGATCTTTGTGAAGACCCTGACAGGGAAGACCATCACCCTTGAGGTCGAGCCCAGTGACACCATCGAGAATGTCAAAGCCAAAATCCAAGACAAGGAGGGTGAGTTGGGCTGGGTCTGGAGGTTCTGTCTACCTACTGGGAGCTCCTTGGACCCAGGGGAGCCTTTGTCCTTTGGAAGATAGTGCTGGGTTTGGACAGACCTTAGGTCTGCCCATACTTCTATGTAACCTTGGAAAGAAAGATTGTTCTCCACCTCAGTTTGCCTTTTGAGACATTGGGGTGGTGCCGGAGCACCCTGTAGGGAGGCATTGTCATAGCCAGTAACATGCTTGGCAGAGCCTCAGTGACTGAGCTTTCTCTCTCTCCTCTCAGGCATCCCACCTGACCAGCAGCGTCTGATATTTGCAGGCAAACAGCTGGAGGATGGCCGCACTCTTTCTGATTACAACATTCAGAAAGGTACCAGGGGTGGGGTCGCTGGACCAGAGCCCTGTGAGCTCCAGGTCCCAGGATGGAGCATTGATGGTCTCCGTGGAGTGGGTGGTGGGTGGTGCAGTTGTTGAGGTGAGGCTCAGATGGGGCAGGGGAGTCTTGCTTTATAACTATTTTTTGTTACAGGAAGGCATTTAATCTTCACCTGTGTTTTTTATATGCACTAGTTTCTCGTGTTCATTTATTTTTTTTAATGACTTGTGTTTTGTTTAAAAATGTGATAATGGAAATTTTTATCACTGCTATAAAGAAAATCATTGTCATTTGTCAGAGTAACAAGACTTCCATATCTTACTTGCATCACTTAGAAATTGTTTGTGTGCTGGGAAACCCAGATGGACACCACAATTGGCGTATTTTAGGCTTGATTCCCCCAGGACTTGGGGTAAATGCTGAGATGGAGGTTCTGTACAGCAGGCCTGGCTGGGCCAGTGTATCTGCATGTAGAATATTCAGGGGATGCTGATGTGGTGTCCCCATCACAATTGAGAAACACCAGTCTGGAGGTCCCTGCCCTGTCACGGAGGTGCTGGACTCAGTCTTGTCCCTCTGGCTCTCTCCCACAGAGTCCACCCTGCACCTGGTGCTTCGTCTGCGAGGTGGCATCATCGAGCCTTCCCTCCGCCAGCTTGCCCAGAAATACAACTGCGACAAGATGATCTGCCGCAAGTATGTTTGCCCAGATGCTTGGAGGGTGGGGAGCCTGGCCAGGTCAGGGTATGCCCTCACCACCCCCTCCTATCCCTGTGCAGATGTTATGCTCGCCTGCACCCCCGTGCTGTCAACTGCCGTAAGAAGAAGTGCGGCCACACCAACAATCTGCGCCCCAAGAAGAAGGTCAAATAAGGCCCCTCCACGGGCCCCTCATCCTTTCCCTACAGGGCAGCCTCCTGCCCAAGCCCCGTGGCCCTGGGGCCTCAATAAAGTTTCCCTTTCATTGACTGGAGCAGT
>CM052442.1:85929635-86024348 GCA_028533085.1 Varecia variegata | reverse complement strand
GGGAAAGGCAAACTAATATTTGAGCCCAGATTTGTTGGTCTCCAAAGTTGTACTCTGTACCGCCACTGGAACTGAAGGCAGCTGTGGCCCCCAACTCCCATCTGAAGGGACTTCCCATCATTGCTTTCCCTGGACTCAGTTTTCCTAATCTGCAAAGTGGGGGTGGGAAAGCTCTGTGTCTACTGGGCTTCTGTAAAGGTCAGATGGGAAGGGACATCCTAAACTGGGTTGGGTGCTGGGCACAGGGAACTGGGGGATACCTGCAGGCGGTGCCTCCTCACCTGCAGCCACCAGGGCAGCCCAGGCCTCCCCCTTCTAGAGACTAGAACCTAACAGGGACCCATAAAAGGAGGAGGGGATGCACAATCCAAGCCCCTGATGCCTGTCTGAGTCTCATTTTCTCCACCTAGGAAGTGGCATCGTGGCATCAACCACATGGATTGTTCAAGGGTGAGGGGAGGGGACATACTGTCCTAGGACCTGGGTTCGAAAGCCCCCAGCTCACTGTGGAAGCTTGACCCCGTGGCTTTGCTTCTGTGAGCCTCTGGGAAGAGGCCTCTCCTTCCAACCAGAGAGCTTGGGAGGACTCATCCACTCATTCGTTCATTCATTCATTCGGGGAGCACCTACAAGTGTCCCAGGATCTTTGGTGATGACCAAGACACAGAAAAATTCCTGCCTTTGTGGGCCTTAAATCCAAGAAAGCAGCAGGAAAAAAGAACAAATAAATATCTAAGAGACTAGATCAGGACAAAATAAAGCAGGGGCCAGAGGGAGACAGGGCAGTGGCAGCAACTCGGATAGTCCCGGAGGCTGTTTGGGGAGGTGACATTTGTGCTGAGACCTTAATAAAGTCAGAGAAGTAGCTGTGAAAGTATCTAGGAGAGAGTGTCCCAGCAATGGCAACAACAAGTGCAAAGGTCCTGGGGCAGGAGTGGTAGCAAATTCGGTCTGAGAGGTCAGCAGGGACCCCCAACCTGCAGGGAGGGGTTATTCCAGAGTTCTGAGCAGGAGAGGGAGGTGGTTAGATTTGCATTTAAAAGGACTCCCAAGTGGCTGTGAGAAGTGACTGCAAGAGGGCAGGGGCAGCCTAGCTTCCCAGAGATGGTGGCCAAGGACAGGGCAATCCTGGCCCCTGGGAGGCCCTCTGAATGCCAGTGGCTGCCCTGCACTGGCCCTCACGGCCCCAGATGGGAGAAGTGGGGTGGACACAGTTGTTGGACCCAGCCATGACGACGTTCCAGGGCAAGCTTGGCTCTAGGGCTATGTCTTGCTGGAGGCTGGGAGCACAGTTGCACTTGGGGCTTGGCCCAGGGCTCGCCGGAGGTCTCAGCGTCCGTGCGAAGGAGCCCAGTAAGCGGGCCAGAGCCGAGGAGGCGGAGGGGGGGGTGGCGGCCAGGGGGCGGGGGACCAGGGGGCTGCCCTGGAGGTCCCAGGCAGCCAGCCGCCCGCTAATTCGGAATTCCTTCAGCATGAACTCCGGCGTGCCAGCATCTCTGCCCTGGCCCACCCACCGCTTCCTGCCTGGGCCCCCCCAGCAGAGTGGGAGGCACAGCCAGGCCTGCCTGAACCCCAGACCCACTCTCAGCCCTCCCTGGGTGGGTCACGCCCATCCTGCCCCCCAGCCACCACCGTGGCCTGGCCTAGAAGAGACTCTCTGGGGGGTCCTGGCTGGGGGGCACTGCCCCTCTGCCACACCCGCCTGGCCTGGGCTGACATGGCCCACTTGCCAGCAGCTGCAGCTGCCCTCTCAAGGTGGAGGAGGGGAGAGGGGGAGAGGACAAGCCACACCAGCCTGGACAGGCCAGTCCCCTACCCCTGAGCCCTGGCAGTAAAGGTCAGAGGGAAGCTTTCTCCTCCTGGGATGTGGGTGCAGCGCCAGCTGCAGCACCTGGGCAGTCGGCTTTCCCTCTCCAGATCTCAGTTTCCTACTCCATAGAATGGGAGGAGGAATTCGTTCTACCTGCTGGGGAGATTAATGAGGCCCAGCACCCTGTAGCACCTAGGAACTACTGGCATTACAGCACCTCCCAGCTCTGGGGTCCCAGCTGGCTCCGCACTCCCTCCAAACAATGGGCCCAGGGGCTGGGGACAGTGGAGCAGCAGCTGGGAACAGCCCACTGTGCCTTGGGGGGGGGGTGCTTGGCCTGGTTCGGAGGGCCTCCTAGAGGGCTCCCCAAAGCAGACCCCTAGGTTGGGCTTTTGGACGCCCCCCCATCCCCCTTCACTCTCTGCCTGCCCTGCTTTCCTGCAGAGCTGGGGCCTTTAAAAGTTTTCTCTTCCTCCCTTTCCCAATCTGGAGCCACTGCCGTTATTAAAAAGGAACACCATGTGTTTTAAAAGGGAAAAGTGTGAGATTCTCTGCAAGTGGGGCGGAAGGGTGGCCTCCATCCCAGGGTCCCCCACAGGGGTCCCCATCTCCTGTCCCGCTGGTACCTGCAGACACTTTACGACCCACCCGCCTGCTGGTCAGGTGCTAAGACACACCGTAAGTAGAAACATATTGCTGAGGTGTGAGAATCTTTTATTTAATTTCTTCCCCCTTAAAGGAAAAAACACACGCACACCCCCACCCCCACCCCCCAATTTCTGCTCTACGAGCTGGGAAACAAAGCTTGGCACTAATAGTGGCACTCACAGGCACTGCCCATAGCCTGGAAGAACCATCAGGGACCTTGGGAGGACCTGGGGGTAGCCCCTCACCTGCCCAGGTGCATTGGGCGAGCTGGGCTTTCAGCAAGTGCCCCCAGAGGGTGCCCAGACCCTGCTTGTCCCAGAGGAGCCCAAAGTTGAGCCTGCAAACAGCTTAGCACAGCATGGGGCTGCCTGGGAGCAGTGTGTGCCCCGCTGCCCCCGGGGTGGCTTGTGCACCTGGATGGGGTGCATGGAGTGACGGTGAATGTCCCAGGCAGGCTGTGCCTGCTTGTGTGCCCCCCTGTGTTGCCTCCCCTGTGGAATGAGTGTGTGACCACAAATGTGTGTGTGTCAGGGATGGAATGTGTGTGTGCGTGCCCGCGATGGTGTGCGAATATGCATCTGGGATGCAGTGTGCGCGAGTCTGAGGGCGAGGGTGACGGGCCACAAGCCAGTGTGAGTCTTTGTGTGTCTCTGGGTGTGTCCCAGAGCGGGTCTGGATGTGGAGACGTATCCTGGCGGGGGTGTGCATGGCGGGGTGGAGAGTGCCTGAGCTCAGGAGCTCCCTACAAGGCGAAGGTCTTGGCCTGTGGGGCAGCGAGTTCCCAGTAGCCACCCCCAAACTCTGGGCCAGCGGTGCCGGACTCACTGGCTCCGGCTCCTTCTCCCTCTCACCCACGAGCGTACAAAGATTTCTCTCGCTGGAGACTCTCGCCCGGCGCAGCCTGGCGAAGAACGGTTCTGAGCGCCGCTGGTGGCGGGGACTCCGCGGACCCCCGAGCGCGGGGTACCTCAGGGGGAGGGCGGCGGCGGCGCCGGCCCGTGGAGAGGCACGTCCCCCGGGACCCCGGGCCGCGTGCCAGGCGGCCAGAGCGGCCCCCTCCAGCCCCGCCCTCCCCGCGGGGCTCATCCCTCCGCCCGGGGGAGCCCGCTGGGGGCCCGCACCCAGTGCGCCAACCGCGTGCGCCCCCGCCTGGGAGCGGTGCCCCGCAGTCCCCACGGCTCCGAGTCCTCGGAAGCGGACGCGTGCGCCCGCTTCGTCCCGGCTTGCAGAGGGTCCCAGGCCACGATCCTCCGGCCCCAGGAGGCCAGGCCAGGCGCCCTCGGCCAGGCTGCCTAGGTAAGAAGGCCTTGGACACAGAAGCAGAACCCTCGGGCCCGGGGACTGCCGCCCAGTGCGCCCCGCAGGTGAGGGCGCCCCGAGGGCCGCGCCGGGGGCGCCTTCCTTTGTTCCCCGGTCGTCCAGGTGGCGCCCGCGCCCCCTCCCCCCCGCGGCTGCCCCCGGGGCGCTCAGTCTCAGCTCTGGCGGGAGGGGAGGAGCGGGGCACAAGGTACTCACGGGCTCCTGATCCGACTCGCGGCGCCCCGAGGACGCAGAGCAGCAGCAGAGGCAGCAGCGGCGGCGGCCGCCGCGCGGATTGGGCGGCGGAGCCCGGGCGGCCGGCGGGCATGGGGCCGGCGCTGCCGGGGGCGCGCGGCTGGCGACGGCTGCGGCGGAGGCGAAGCCGGGCGCGGGGCGCGGGAGGGCGCGGGTCGGGCCGCCCGCACGTCGCTGAGCGCAGAGGAGGAGGCCGGAGCAAGTCTGAGCAGCCGAATTGACAAGGCGCTAATGCGCCGCTGGCCCCGCCCGGCCCCGCCCCCGGCCCGGCCCGGCCCCGGGGGGGCGGCGGGCCCCGCACCGGCCTCCCCGCCGCCCGCCAGCCCGCGGGCACCTCGCGCCCCGCCCGTCCGGCCTCCGCCCCACCGCGAACCGCGCGCACACTGTCCCGCGGCCCAGACCCCCCCACTCAACTCCTACCGATCCGGACCTCCCTCTCCAACCCTGCCAGGTCCAGGCTTCCCACCCCCAGTCTGGGATCCGGCGTCCCCAATCCCGTTTCCATACCCCTGTCCGCTTTCCTGCACCCTGCTCTCAGCCCAGTGCCCCTTCAGTGTCCCCTAAGGCCCCCAATCCTGCGCCGCTCCTCCATACCCCCCTCCCCCACTCAAACCTCCGTCTTGGCCCCCACCCCACTCTGGCCCCGCCCTCTACTGAGCGGTCCCTGAGCCCCGCCTACCCCCATCTCCAGCCCCTCTTCCTCCCCAGGGGCCTGAAAGTCGCCCCCAGTCCCACGTCCCCGGCGCGCGGGTCCCACTGGTCTCGGCCCTCCCACTTCATCCCTCCTCTCTTCGGTTCTCCGCGCGTAGCCTCGGCCCCGGGCTTTGCTGGAGGAAAGAATGAGGAAAAGCAGGAAGGCACGGAGTCCCCGGCCCTCGCCCTGGCTCAGCTGTCCCCCTCGCGCGGAATGGATTTGAGGTTGCTCAGGGGCGCCCTGGAGCCTCAGCAGAGAGCTGCAATGCGGACAGATGGGGAGACGTGGTCCCCCGTGGGAACCGGACCCCAGGCCTGAGCGAACTGGGTCCCGCACCGGGTTAGGAGGGAGTCCCAGGAGCAGAGTGGTAAGGAGGCCTTCCCCCGGACTCACTCGCAGCCCCCCCACGGAAAAATCCACTCAGCGGCCCGCGGGTGGGGTGCGCCACGGGGTGAGTAATCGCTCGGGCGGCCGCCGCCCGCCAACTCCAGGTAACGCCGGCCGCCCGGAGCGACGCATAGTTTGTCTTGCTTCTTTTTGCGCGAAGAGTCTTCTCGGTGTTATTATTTTTGGCCATTGCTCGGGTTTCGGGACCCCTTCCGGCCCGGGCGCCTCATCTCCCTTCTCTCCGTCCCCACCCGATCCGGGCGCCCACGAGAAAAAGGATTCCTGGCCTCCAAGGCCCCCACGGAGGGGCGGGTGCCTGAAACGAGAGTACCCAGGCGGTCCCTGGCCGGCGGTTTGGGTCGCAGCCCCGCCCCCAGCTGCAGTGTCCTGGGAGCGAACGAGCTCTAAGTCCCCTTTGCAGGGATTCCCTTAGCGGCCTGGACCCTCCTCCCATGTCCCCAGCCAGCCAAGTGGGTAAAAGTGTCTAAGGGGGGCTCAAGGTTGTCCCCCAGACCTCGGATCCCAGTTCAGACTCCAGACTGTCAAAAAAGATTTGAGGATGGGGCCTGGGGGCTCAGGGTGCCCCCCCATCTGGACCTGGGATAGGGAGGAGGGAGGCATAGCCAAAGAGGGGGCACTCTCATTTACTGGGGCAAACCAGGTCTCTTGTGCCTCAGTTTCTTCCCCTGCACCAGCCAAAGGGCTTCGGTGAGAAGATGCCACACCGCAGAAGTCACCACAATCTAAGCGCTTAGCACAGCACTGCACATTCTCCTGGAGCAGAGGTGGTCCACAGGCCTGTGTGTCCCCAGAGACAAATGGAGCCATAGTACCACCTTGGCCCAGCGGGTTAAGTGGAGGTGGCAGTTCTTGGCTGGAATTGTGTTTCCCATGCTTGCCACCCCTCCCCCTCAGCCCCTGCCCTGCAGATGTTCCCTGTGGGGGTAGAGATGTCTGGTCCCCTCCTGGGAGGACTTCAGGCTTGTGGAGCAAAATCATGATATTTTTCCCCTATCTCTGCTCCTTCCCCTAGTTATTTCATCCTCAGGAAAGGGCTCCCCCATCCACCCAGGTGCTCAGGCCAGAGACCTGGAAGCTCGCGTGACAACTCTCTCCTCACTCATCCCACATGTCCAATCTATCAGCAAATCCTGTTGGCTCTGATTCCAAAACACATCCCCATCCTGAGACTCGGACCTTTCTCCCCATTCGTTTCGGATCCAGGCTCCACGGTCTCTTTGGGGGATGCCTCCTGGCCTCCTCCTCTGGGGCTTCCCTGATAACCCTCCTACCTTGGTCTGCACAGCAGGCAGGGGAGCTTTTAAGAGAAGCAAAGAGTATGGTCTCTGCCCTGACCTCTCCCTCCTCTTCTCTCCTCTCCTGCCCTCCCTCATTCAGCTCCAGCCACTGCAGCCCCTGTTTCCCCAAACACACCGGGCTTCTTACGATCCAAGGGCCATTGTGCATTGGCTGTTCCCTCTGCTGCAGTGCTGTTCCCCAAATCTCCCCCAGTAAGCCCCTCCTCTGCCATCAGGTCACAGGTCCAATATCACCTCCTCAGAGAGGCCTCCCACCTTTCCCAGGCACTCTCCCTCCCCTTCACTTCATTTTATTTTCTTTGTAACAACAGCTCTTCGAGCAGCTTATTTCTCCAGCAACTTCTTTTTTTTCAGACTGTGAGCACCCTGAGTGCTCTTGGGGACCCCATGCTGGGCCCAGCAAGGGCTGAAAGTTCAATAAATATTTGCAAAATAAAAGGATGGAGGTGGATTCTCAGTTCCTCTAAGTGGCAAGAAAATTCAGTCTCAGTAAGTCATGCTGCCCGGGGGTCCGAGCCTGCCCCGATCCCCTTGATTTGCTGTGTGGCCCAAGTCAGTAGACATCCCTTTCTGGTCCTTACCCATAGAGGGGCATGGACTATTTCCCAATCCTGCCCAGCCCCACGCTGGAGTGTGACCTCTGCCCTCTGGGTGACCTTTACCCCATACCTTTGGCTTTAGGGAAAGGGAGTTGACCCAGAGGTATATCCTTCCCTGCCTTTGGTGTCCCCCTTAGCTTAACCCCTTCCTCCCCAGTTCCACCACCTCTTTGCACAGAAGGGGAACCTGCATTGTGGAACTTTGGCAAATATTGACCTAAGTCGTTGAAGGTGGCTGGGAATGTACTAAGGGACAGATGGAGAGAGAGCCTCCCCCATGGGCTAGCAGAGGGGCTTCTTCTTAGTCCTGCACCCTCCACCCAAAGCTCACCTCTGGGTGAGAGGTCAGGATTAGGTTGGGGGGCCCTCTAGCCCTAGCTCCCTGGGTGATTCCAGGGTACCGAGGGGGCACCAGGGAGGGGACAATGGAAACAGCACCTTCAGGGTCCTATGGGGACCCACAGCAATCAAAGGGCAGTGAGGGTCTGGATGCCTAGTTCAGGGCCTGTGTCACAAGAAGGTGCTCTGTGTGTGCCCGAGGCTTTGTAATTTCCATCGTGGAGGCTGAGCCTGAGAAACCAGGGTGCCTGGGTCCCCAGTTGAACATGTCCAGGTCTGGCCTGGGTGGGTGTGCACTCCGGACTCCGGCTAGGGAGGCCTGGGTTGCGTGCCCCTCTGCACCCTGAAGGACCTGGGAAGTCTGGGTCCCAGGAGGCACCAGCTTCTTGGAGGGGGGCAGGCAACCAGACCCTCCTTCCGCCCTTTACAACTGTCAGCAAGTGGCAGGCGCCACCGTGCCTTGCCTCCTCCCCAGCCTGTACCCGGCTTGGGGGTGGGGGTCAACAGGGTCGCGGTGAGGGTGGCAAGGGACAAAGGGCGCTTGTCCGCTGCCCGCCTTGACCTCGGCCCCCGGCTTCCCGGACGCCTGGCCCGCCGCTGATTCACGCCCAGGCGGGCCGCAGCGCCCCCCGCCCGCCGCCCCAGGCCAGGCCGCCCCGGGGGGTAGGAAGTGGGGGGGCGAGGGGCGGCGCCGAGTCAACTTTCCCTCTTAAGCCCCAAGGAATGTCGGCGGATTTCCTGAAACCCGACCCTAGCCGCCCGCTGGCCCGCCCGCCCCTCACCTGGACCGGCTCCCTCGGGAACTGCAGGAGGGGCTCAGGGGCTCACCTGGGGGACTAGGGTCAAGTCCTCCTTCCGCTCTCCCCCCCAGCAGCCTCATGGAGCGGAAAGGGGGGGTGGGCTGCAATCAAACTCTTTCCTTTCTCCCTTTGGGCGACCTAGCTCCCCGGTCCACCTCTCCAGCCTCAGTTTCCCCTTCTGCAAAAGGGCGCGAGGTGTCCCCCTTTCCTGTTGCACTGTTAAGGGACGCCTTTTACGCCCAAAGGCCCCCTCGCAGGTTGGCAGGGCTCTGCCGGCTTCTCTGCTTCTCTCCCTGGTCACCTGGGCCGAGCTCCTTTCCCGCTCCACGCCTTAATTTCCACATCCGGAAATAGGACGACGTTACCGGTACCTTTCCTATAAGGTTGTTGCACGAAGATAGTTTTTGCAAGAAGTGTTTTGTTTGGAATGAATGAAGGACATTAATTGAGGAGGGGTTAAGCGCGCTGGCCTCTGGAATTAACGTGTGGGCTTGAATCCTGTCTCTGCCGAGGAGTCCGGGAGCCTAAGTTTCCCACCTGTGAAATGGGGGACAGGAATGCTCTTAATACACAGGGTGCTTTCTTTCCCCAAGTGGCGGGCCTGGCGCGCGGGTGGGTTAAACGCGGGGTTCCCCGGCTCCATTCTCGCCGAAACCGGCGGGCGGGAGGCCCTCGCCGCCGGGTCGCGACGGCCTAGCCTGGGAGGGGCGGGGCGGGGCGGAGGAGGGGCCGCGCCGGGATCCAGATGTTCAGGGTCCGCCAGGCACATCCGCGCCTGATTAAGCCACGTGGGGGCCGGCCCCGCGCCGCGGAGATGAAAGCTCAGCGGCCGGCCGGGGGAGGGGGTACGCCAGGCCCCCCCCTCCGGCCCCCTCCTCCCGGGCCGGAACCCGCGGCGCCCTCTGACCCGCCAACCCTACGAGGCTGCCGCCCCGTCTGCCGGGGCGGAGCGTAGAAGGGGGATGCGCGGGCGGCGGCGCAGTGCGGCCTCTGTAGGCACCTGCGCCAGGCGCGCCAGCGAGAGTGGGGTCATCTTTGCAGAGGACCCGGGTTTAGAGGGCGCCCCCATTCCGGTGCTTGATGGGGAGGAAGCTGGAAGACCCCCTAACCTGAGATTTGGCTCGTGGTCCTACAGTCCGTCACCCTGGGGTGTGGCAGTTATGGCAGCCAGGCGTGTCCTTGTTTCCCCAAGTTTTCCCACGAGAATTAGAACTTTTGGCAGGCGCCCTTCCCCCTGCCCCTGTATGTATCTCTGGATCTCCTCCCACTAAGCTCCGCGCTGAGGGACCTCCAGCCTGGGGATCTGGGCCAGATCCCCCAGGTCCTTGGATCAGGACTGGGACAGAGGGAGATGAGGCTGAAGGAGCAGTGGAGGGGCTCAGAGGGCTTCCTGGAGGAGGCAAACTGTGCACAAGTTCCTCTTACCTCAGACCTGGGTGCCGAAGCCTGCCCAGTCCTGCGGCCCTAACCTCTCTCCACCCCGCGCCCTCCTGCCTTCTCCTACAGCGAGCTCTTCCTTGCCTCTGGGCCCTGGCTGTTCCCTCTGCCCGGATCGCCTTTCCCTCTCCGTTCCCTCGTGGCCGGCTCAAATGTCGCCTCCTCCGCGAGGCCCGCCTTGACACCCGTGGCGAACAGACAACCCCATCCCATCGCCGTATTCAGTTCCTTTGGCCCCTAGCGCTGACGGAGATGCCCCGCCCGCGGTTACCAGGGAGACGTCATGGGACCCCCGAATGGGACCGACGGTGGGGACTGCAATCCACCTGTCCCTCCCGACCCCCACCCCGACGGTGCCGCGGCTCGGCTCCCCCGCCCATTCTCCGCATCCCCCGCCCCCCCTTCCCAGGCTGCCTCACTCGGGTGACGTCAGCGCCCCGGTCCCCGCCACGGTCGCCGCATCCTCCACTCCCGCCGGGAGCCGGAGTCCCCCGCGCCCCCCTGCGCTTGGCCGGGCCATGGCTGCAGTGGCATTGATGCCGCCGCCGCTGCTGCTGCTGCTGCTGCTGCTGCTGGCATCGTCGCCCGCTGCCTCGGCGCCGCCCGCCCGAGACCCCTTCGCCCCGCAACTCGGGAACACGCAGAATTGCCAGCTGCGGTGCCGCGACCGCGACTTCGGCCCGCGGCCCTCGCAGGTGAGGCGCGTGCAGCGCCAGCCGGGGGACTTGGGATCTCTCCGATGGGGGAGGGGTTGGGGATGCGGTTCTCTCGGAAGGGTCCCTCAGATGGGGTAGGTAGGGGTCGTGTACCAGGAGGTCCCTCCGGTGGGGGAGGAGGAGGGGGTCAGAGTCCCTCCGATGGCGACTGGGGCGTTTCTCCCGCGGGGGACGGGCTGGGGGGTCCCTCCGGTGGGGGAGGGCTTGGAGATATAGGTCCCTCCATCAAGTGTAGGGCGTTAGGGGTGGTCCTTCCAAGCGAGTGTGGGACTGGGATAGGCTCCGGATGCCACCGCCCGGGCTCCCGCTGTGCTCTGCTGCGCAAGGACCCTCAGGCGCCCAACCCCCAGCTCCCTCAGACCTGACGGTTCCCCCACCTGGTCCCTCCTCCACATCCTCTTCCCTCCCCACCTACCCACCCTTATCATCAGACCAGACTCCCCAGGCCTGATCCAAAGGGTGACAAAACCTGAGTGTCCCCCTCCTCCTCCTGTCTGATAATCACTCTCAATCTACCCCCCTCTCCCTAGAGCCTTAGGGGGCCCCTTTCTCGCCACCAGTGCCCTTCCTTGTCCCTTCCCCTTCTCCAGTCCCTCCTCACCTCTTCTCTTCTGCAGAGCTGAGAGCCTCTCTAATATTCCTAGTGTCCCCCAGCCTCATCCCAATCTCTCTGGATTTGGAGGAGTGGAGGCCAAACCTTCCCCTGACTCTCCCCAATGCTTCCAGTCCCCACCCTGCCTCCCCTGGTCCCTCCCCTTGGCCTGAGCCCCGGGTCTCCCCTCCCCCAGGCGGAGCCCAAGGGCGCCTCCGAGTCTCCCTATGACAGGGCTGTTCTGATCAGCGCCTGCGAGCGAGGCTGCCGCCTCTTCTCCATCTGCCGGTTTGTAGCCAGGAGCTCCAAGCCCAATGCCACCCAGACTGAGTGTGAAGCAGGTGAGGGCTGCTGGCCGGGTGGGCCAGGGCTGGGGGGGGGGGCGGTGGCCCTCAAAGGGCTGCCCCAGGCAAACCCCTGGTGCCCCTGCAGCCTGCGTGGAAGCCTACCTGAAGGACACGGAGCAGCAGGCCTGCAGCCAGGGCTGCTGGAGCCAGCCCCTGGAGCCGGAGCCCGAGCCGGAGCAGAAGGTGGGCACCCTCCCAGACCCTCACCCAAGGCCAGTCACCCAGGCTCTGTGTTCCATTCCTGGCCTTTGGGGTGACCGCGCTCCAGCCTCGTCATGGCTCCCGCCTCAGTTGTCATCTCTGTGACATGGGATACATTACCCTCCAACTTTTGAGGTGACAGAAAACAGCCACCATTAATCAAGCTCTTATCCTGGATCAAGCTGACCTCAGCCTGTCCCACATTCTTTGTTCCACTTGGAGGCACCAGGGACAGTGTCACCCCTATTTTGTGCCCAGGGAGCAACTGCCCAGATCTCACATACTTAGGGCTACGCAAGAGGCAAGATTCGAAACCACCAGGGTTTGTGGCCGCCTCTCACCTCTATCATCTTAGGTGTCACCAGAGCTGCCAGGTGCTACTCTAAGCCCTTCACCTGTGATGAGCAGGTGGCCACTGTCACCTGGAAGGGCTCAGAACTGAGGTTCAGGGAGGAGCAGCCTCCCAAGCATGCACACATCTACCTGTCATAGTCTGTGAATGAGTCTAGGCAAAGCTGCATCAGGGAAACTGAGGCACAAGAAGTCATGCAGCACACCAAGAGACCCATAAATTGGGACTCCTCAGAAAGCCCTTTTGCTCATTCATTTGCTCTTGTTCCTCCAAGCTTTTACTGTTCAGAAAAGCCACCACTGTCAGCCCTTCCCATTCAGAGCTCCCTTTTGACGCTGTCAAAATAAGAATAATGAGGATGGTGACATTTTCAGTAGTAGTGGTACTATGAATTAAGTGCTTCTGCTGTGCCAGGTGCTTAGCAGACATTGTCTCATGGCAACCCCATGAGGGAAGAGAATCATCCCCATTTTAGGGCTCAGAGAGGGCAATCCACTTCCCCAAGAGCACACAGCCAGACAAAGGCAGCAGTGAGGTCTGTGTTTGTCATATGAAACACTGTTGCCCAAAACCACTTAGGCAAATCCAGTCACACTGAATTCTGCCAGCCCCTTCCCATCAGTTAATGCCCGACTTTGATGACATTTCTGTGCCTTGGGCCTCCTCTCACCAGAGAAAGGTCCTGGAAGCTCCGAGTGGGGCCCTCTCCCTCCTGGACTTGTTTTCCACCCTCTGCAATGACCTTGTCAACTCAGCCCAGGGCTTCGTGTCCTCTACCTGGACGTACTACTTGCAGACTGACAGTGGGAAGGTGGTGGTGTTCCAGGTGAGAGCTCTGGCAGGGGCCATGGCAGAGTGGCAGGTGGGTGGTCAGGGTAAGAAGGTGGGATGCATTGGCTCTTGGCTCACAGGATGCAAAGGCCACAGTGGGCGAACTTCAGGCACAGCTGGATCCAGGGGCTCCACCCCTTGACTCTGCTTTTTTCTGTGGTGGCTTCATTCCCAGGCATTTGCTCTCTCTTGACAGCAGGGTGGATGCCAGAGGCTCTAGATTACAATCCCTCTGGGGTTTTAACGGAGCTGGGATTTACTCTGATTGGCCCTGGCTGGGTCATATGACTACCTCTCGGCCAATCCCTGTGATTCTGTTGGCCTGGTCTGGGTCACGTTCTTACTTTGAGAGCCGAAGGCCGATGGAGGGGCCCATGCTAGCGGAGAACATCCCTGACATCAACCCGTAGCCCATGGAATGGTGTCCTCCCTACCCAGCCACCCCCCAGTGGAACGAGGTGCCAGCTGGGCCTGGGACACTGTAGTCCACTTGGGGCACAGAGAAGCACCTGCCAGGGCCCAGGTGGTGCCTTCTAACAGGCCTCTGTGTGCCATCTTGTTCCTGGCCAGACCCAGCCTGTGGTAGAGAGCCTTGGGTTCCAGGGGGGCCGTCTGCAGCGAGTGGAGGTGACCTGGCGGGGATCCCACCCTGAGGCCTTGGAGGTGCATGTGGGTAAGGTCTGACCTGGACCAGCGTTCCTCACATGGGTGGCCCCACTGCCATGAGGAGTCCTCTAGGGTTGGAGTCTCCATCTCACAATTCCTGGGTTCCGCGGTCCCGCTCCCCGGGTTCCCTGGGCCATCTCCCAGGGTTCCGATCTCCATTCTAGGATTCCGTGCCCACTGCCCCAGGTCCTGGCCTCTTTTCTTTTCTCTGTGGCTACTGTGGCCCCTTGGCAAAGGCATGGAGGCACTGAGTGGTGGCTCATCTCTCAGACCCCGTAGGGCCTTTGGATAAGGTGAGGAAGGCCAAGATCCGAGTCAAGACCAGCAGCAAGGCCAAAGTGGAGTCCGAAGAACCTCAGGACAATGACTTCCTCAGTTGCATGTCCCGGTGGGTGTCAGGACCCTGGGGGTGGGGCAGGGCTCTCCCCAGCCCTGGCGGGGCTCAGGAAGCTGAGCGATGGCTGCTGGCTGGGCAGGCGCTCTGGGCTGCCTCGCTGGATCCTGGCCTGCTGCCTCTTCCTGTCCGTGCTGGTCATGCTCTGGCTAAGCTGCTCCACCCTGGTGACTGCACCGGGCCAGCACCTCAAGTTCCAGGTGGGTGGGAGCAACGGGTGGCACCGGGCTGAGGGAGGGATGGGAGGCAGAGGGATTCGCGCGTCCTGGATTAAGCCTCTTATGGAGGCAAGGACCTTTGGTTTGCCACATGACATTGGGCAAGTTCAAGATAGGGGGCTCAGTAGCCCTCCCCCTTCCTTGCACCCTCCCTCCTTCCTTCCCCTCCTGCAGCCGCTCACCCTGGAGCAGCACAAGGGCTTCATGATCGAGTCGGACTGGCCCCTGTACCCTCCGCCATCACACGCCTATGAAGACAGCCTGCCACCCTACAAGCTGAAGTTGGACCTGACCAAGCTGTAGGAGGCCCGGGCACTGCCCAGTGCATGCAGGGGCCCCACAGGCCTCACTTGCCCTGCGCCTGGGAGTCCAAGGCCAGGGTGGGACCCTCCCTGCACTCCTCCACCCCCAAGTTCTTTTTCTCCCCCAGTCCCACCCTCCAGCCCCCTGAGTCCTGGGGAAAGGATGCTTTGGCTGGGGGAGGGGGGTTCCTGGGATCTGGCCTTGGTCCCTCCCCGTCCTGCTGTCCCAAGGGCTCTCCCAGGGGCATGCTACTTTTTGTCTTCTATCTTGTGGCTTTCTGAGTATATGAACGCCAGTCCTGTGTTGTCTTCTTCCTTCTCCCACCCCTCTCTGGGAGGTGTCGGGGGTGAGGCTGCAGGGGTGCTGCCTCCTGCTGGGGCCTGCCCCCCTCCTTTCCCTCCCTGCCTTCGGAGACCCAGCTCCCAAGAGGGTGGGGGCCAGCTGGCAACTCTGCGCCCGGGCCGGGGGGGGGGGGGGGTGCAGTGGGGCACAGCATGGGGTGGGGAGGAATAAACCACGTATATGGAAGAGTCCTGAGCTCAGCCTGCTTCTGTCCATCTGCCTGTCTGCCTTTGGGGGTGTGGCCTGAACATGGCCATGAACCCTGCCCAGTGGGGCCTTCCTGACATGAGGGAAGCCTCAGGAACTCCTGGTGGCACAAGGAGCACAAACCAGCAGAGTCCCTTTGCTCCCGGCCCAGGTCACACTCTCAGCTAGGGGTGTCTCTGAAAGAGTGGCTTGTGCCACCTGCCTGGCCTGGGAGGGTCAGTGTCCCTTCCTAGGCCTCAGTGTCCCTCCTGTGAAATGGACAGGTCACATCTTGAAGAGGATATAATTTTGTAGCCACCTGGCTTCTCTTCCTCTTTCTTTTGGGGACAGAGCTCTGGTCTACTGGGGCAGTCTCAGGGCATTGTCCCTGGGCTGTGGCTAGGAGACCAAACCCGGCATTCTTTCCCTGCACTTTGCATTCAAGAGCACTTGAGCAGGACCAGCCACACCCTGAGGAGGCCACCACCCTGGCTGTCTGTCCTTCCGGTGCATTCTGAGGATGATTTGTCCATTAAATTCCCTCTTAGCTTCAGTGGACTCAGCGGACCTGCTTTCTGTGGCTCACAGCTGCGGAGCCCTGGCTGGCTCCGGCCTTATCTCCTGGGCGGAGCTTGGGGTCAGGGGAATGGTGGTCCCAGCCCCCAGGCAAGCGGGGGGAGGTGTCTAGGAGCTCCAGGTTGATGGTGTGATGGGTGGGTGACAGGTGGGGACAGGAAAGTGAGTTACAGGGAGCCCAGTGGGGCTGGGTATGGGCCCCTCCACCTTTCAGCCCACCCTGTGTCCTGGAAGCTTGATCCGCTGGAGTCAACCAGGGGGACGGCTGGCAGGAGATGGGAGGAGGGAGGAGCTGGGGTCTTTCCCCAACAGTGTCCATCACAGCACCCCCACCCAAGACCACAGCTCCACCAAGCAGCTCCTGCTGCTTCTCCACCTCCAGGACCCTCCGGCCTGGGCACGGTGACAGCGCCATGGTTGCTTATCCCAGGTGCCACCCCATTGGTTCCCCAAACCCTGGCCACACTCTTGAAAATAGCCCCGTTATTACAACTGTCCTGAATCTCCTATTCTGAACAGTTCCTGCTTCCTGCCTGCTGTGGGCCCTGCCTGGTACCCTGAGTGGCAAGAAAGATTCAACCCAGGAACAACATGGGTCCCAGGGGGAGGGGTGTCACTCCAGGCCCTGTGTGGGGTTTCAGTGCAGCCTCTAAGAAAGTTGCCCAGGAAATGAGATGTGGGCAGAGGTGGGAAGGGAACGGCAGCCAAAGCCGCAGGGTAGAACTTTCTTTGATGATGGAAATGCTCTATCTGCGCCACCCCTAACCACAAACCCTGGCAACGTGGCTACTCTAACTGAGGAATTGGATTTCTTATTTCATTTAGTTTGAGTTAGTGCACATTTAAGATTTTTCCTTTTTTTTTTGTTGTGGTAAAAAAAATTTGTATAAAATTTGCCATTTTAATGAGTTTTTTGTTTTTGTTATTAGAGATGGGGTATTGCTATGTTGCCCAGGCTGGAGTGCGGTGGCACTAATATAGCTCAGTGCAGCCTCCAACTCCTGGGTTCAAGCAATCCTCCTGCCTCAGCCTCCTGAGTAGTTGAGACTAGAGGTGCTCGCCACATGCCCAGCTAATTATTTCATTATTTTTTTGTAGAGATGTGGTCTCGCTATATTGCCCAGGTCGGTCTGTAGTTCCTGGCCTCAAGCAATCCTCTCGCCTCTGCCTCCTAAAGTGCTGGGATTATAGGCATGAGCCACCGCACCCGGCCTCCAGCTACTTCTACAGGGGCTCTGCCCCGCGCCCCACCCCCCAACCCCGCTCCCTCTGCTTCAGCCACACAGGGATCTGTCTGCATTCCCTGAGCGTACCTTGTTCCCTCCAGCCCAGGGCCTTTGCACGTGCACCTCCCTCTGCCTGGAGCACCGCCCCAGCCTTGCTCTGCCCAAGTTCTCAGCTAAAGGGGCTCCTCAGCTTCCCTGTATTGGGCCAGTACCCCTTGTGATATCCAAGTGTAGCTCCCTGTCCCTCTTCCTGCTCTTGCTACATTTAAAATGGATTAATAATTATTTGTTTCAACATTGGCCTCCTTTAACTTAATTTTATAAGCTCCATGAAGGCAGCTCCAGAGGGTCTCATATGCAACTGATTACAGGTGATTGGTAATTATGTTTGCCTGGCGTCTCACCGTTTCCCTCTCAGGCCCCAAAAGCAGCCTTACCCTATCAACTCTATTCCGTACATGGGGTCAGACCAGGTCTCTCCCCTGCTGACCCCCATGTGTGACTCCCTGTTGCCCTTAGATAGTGCCTCACTTCCCCTGCTTATGTACTAGAGCTTCCCATCCTTGCTGGCCTGGTGGCTACCTCTCCTATTGCATCTCTCCCGACTTTTGGTTTTGGAGATGAAAATGTGGGCTGTCCTCACTGTCCCCAGTGGTACCATCAATGGTCCGGCCTCTGTCTGGGGCTTTGCCAAAGCTTGCTTTCTGCTTGGAACGCTGTCATGGACTTGCTGGGAACCTACCCAGCACCGGCTGCTCTCCTCCTTCTTCCTAACAGAACTGCTCTGGTCTGATCATTGGCTGTGTGGCCCAGAGGACATCAAGCGGCATGGCCCACACCTCCTCTGGCACAGGCGTGATGTATTGGGTGGGAAACATGCCTTGTGAACTGGGGTTGCTGAGCCAGGAGGATGTGACTCTGGAGCTACTGAGGACCATTGGTCACCATAATGACGATACCTGCCAGAGGGAGGGAGAGAAACTGTGTCTTTCTGCCATTGCTGGGAGTCCTGGATTAAGCTGTGCCTGAAGTCCACCTGCCCCTCAATTTTTGGCTCAAGTCAGTTTATGTTGGGCTTCAGCCCTGGGATGGGCTAGAGTGGGTGCCTGGTAAATGCAGAATGAACAGTGTCAGGTGGTATAGGCTCTGTGGTGTGTGGAAGTGGGAGGGGAGGCCCTTCCACCAGGCAGTGAGCAAGGACTACCTGGAGGAGGTGGCAGCTGAGTTGGACTTTGAGGGGTGGGTAGAATCTGGGGAGAAGTGGGTATCCCAGGTGGAAGGAAAAATTGTCGTGTATATGTCTGTTTGTGTGTTAGAGCTGTCTGTGTGTGTAGGTGTGTCACAGGTGCCCTGGGAGGGTGTGTGTGTGTGTGTGTGTGTGCATCACGTCCCCTGCCCACCCATGGGCTCCAGTCACTGACCAGAAGGCCCACTTGGCCTTCACCTTGACACCTCCTGTCTACTTCTCTCTCCACTTCCCCCTCCCCCGGCCAGCCTTGCCTGTGCACCCCAGGGCCTTTGCACGGCCTCACCTGTCACCTGGAATGTTCCTTCCCTAGATTGGCTCCCTTCCTTGATTTGTTTTTTTAAATCCAATGTCACCTCCTCTCTGAGGGCCCCAGGCTTGCCTCTCTTTAGCTGTTTCTGCTCAGCTCCTGCTGGTTTTTCTTTCTTCCCATTTTCCTCTTTATGGGGTCATCACTTGCCTCCTCCCCCACCCCAAACTGGGCACATTGCAGGGCCAGAGCTGGGTCTGCCGTGATCCCAGCACCTATAAATGCAGACTGCAGGGGAATCTCCCGACAGGGGCATCCAGGACAGCGGGGGAGGGGCCCTGAGTGCCACACAAAGGCCCTGTGGCTTCTCTGCTCAGTAACCAACCCCTGAACCCTTCTGGAGTCTCAGGAGAGAGAGGTCCCTTCGACCATGTGGCCGAGGACCAGACTTGCTACATGCAGTTCTCTCTCTCTGAACCTCGGTTTCCTCTTCTGTCCCCAGAGCTCTGATCCTCGCTACATCATCCTGCTGAGCCACACATAGACCTGGTGGTGGGTGGGTGGGTGGCTGGTGCCATGGCAACTGTAGCACAGGGTTGCCATGGCAACCTGATTCTCTGGCGACAGGCCTGAGTTCCTGGCCCAGGGGCTGCAAGCCGCTGGGGAAGGGAGGGGGCAAGGGTGTCCCTGGCGTCCAGCAGGCACACAGTGGATACTGTGAACGTTCAGAGGCAAGGATGGGAAGTCATGGCTGTCTGTTCCCAGGGGGTCAGGAGGAGACTTCGGGCCAGGCCCAGCCTGGGGGCTGCCCAGGTCCCTGTTGGGCTCAGTGCAGCTCCTGGCAGGCTCTCCCTCCTCAGGGCATCCACACAGGCTGTTCCCTCCACCTAGAAAGCTGTTCCTTCTGTGCTCCTCTGGCCAACTCTTCAGCCTGAATGTCCCTCCTTGCCCTCCTGGCTCAGCCCCAGCCTTTATCATGTTGACAATTAAGTGATGGCTTGTTTGCTTGTGTGATGATTGGTTTAATAAATGCTCCCTCTACCAGATGCAATGCGCTAGGCATCTCGGCCACAGCTGTGTCCCACACACCGAGGAGGCTGCTCTCAATACATCTTTGTTGACACTCTCCCTCTTTGCACCGCCCTGCCCACTTCTCCCGGGCCAATGTGGCCTCATCTCTGTCCCTTCAGCCCTTTCTGATGCTGGGCTCAGGCCCTCCACACTATGGCCCACTGGGAATGTTCTGGAACATTCTGGACCCTTCCACAATGTTCTGGAATGTCCCAGAACATTCTAAAACATTCTATCTCTTGCTTTTACTAAAGCTGAATCAGTCCCCACCCCCCAATCATTCTCAGCCTTCTTGGTGGTAATCGTCTTCTGGAACAGCCTTTTTTTATTTCTTTTTTTTTTATTCTCCCCTTCCCCCGCAACAGCCTTGATCATTGATTGATGTGTGTGTCTCAGACTTGTCTTTCCCATACATTCCAGAGTATTCTGGAACATGAACGCAAGGACCTTGTCTGGAGTGCTTACAGTCCAATTACCAGCAGTAGCCCAGCACCCGAGTCCTGCGGGGGTGTTCCCTTGTTCCTGCTCCCAGGGTCACCCCCCAGAGGTAGCCCTGGCTCATCCAATAGCACAACTATTTTAAATGCCCAGTTCAATAGGGCTGGCCGCAGTGGCTGTAATTCCAGCACTTTGGGAGGCTGAGGTGGGAGTAGTGCTTGAGGCCGGGATTCAAGACCAGCCTGGGCAACATAATGACACCCTGTCTCTATTAAAAATAGAAAAATTAGCCGAGTGTGGTGGTGGCACCTGTAGTCCCAGCTACTTGGAAGGCTGAGGCAGGAGGATCACTTGAACCCAGGAGTTTGAGGTTGCTGTGAGCTATGATGACACCACTGCACTCTAGCCAGGGGTGACAGAGCAAGACTCTGTCTCAAAAGAAAAACAAATAAATACCTGTTTCCAATCTCTTGGGTGTATGCCAATTTTACAGATGAGAAAGCTGAGGCTGGGGAGGGATGAGTCAGTATTTGAGTGTATGGATTTGGAATGACGTCAGACTTGCATCTGGTTTGAAGCTGGGCTCTGCTGGACACTCTCAGGTGACCTCAAGCCTGGGGGTTATCCGGATCCCTGGTTGACCTGAGAACCCTGGGAAGCCCCATTGTGAGCACTTGGTCCGGATCAGCCGTGATATTATTAATAATAGGAAATGGGGAGCTGGGGTTCCTCCCTTTGCCCAAAGCCCACTGCTGTCGGAATCAATCCCTGGGACCTGCTTTGCTCACCCCGCATGAGGTCACCCTGGAGGTGGCTCCCTTTTAAGTAGCAGTCCTGGTTCTGCCCGGACATGGACTGCAATCTGCCCCCAGCACCCCAACCAAGGTGGGCATCCCCAAGAGCTGCCTCTGACTCAGCTTCCATGCAATCCGAGCCCAAAGCCATTACTATGTGACTGCAGGAGCCTCTCACGCTCTCTGCACTTGAACTCCAAGTTTCAGCCATCCAAGTCTCAGCCCTGGAGCAGCTGTGGAACGTGGAACTGCTGCCTGTTTTCCCAGGGACAGTTAGCAAACCCATGGGGCATGCATGGTGGGCACCTTGTAAAAAGTGTGGCTAGTTCTTACCAAAGGATTAGGTTCATTCCCATTTCCTAGACATGAAAACTGAGATCCAGAGAATCTAAGAGTTATTGCCCAGCCAAAGTCACCATGATCCATTCACGTGCCATGTCTTTACCCAATGCGTGCTGGTTGTTGTTTGGCACCGAAGCAGCCAGGAAGAAAACAGAATTCCTGCCCTTGGGGAGCTGACATTCCAGTGAGAAGGATGGTTGATAAGCAGAAATAGGAAAACATATGGCAGTTCTTCAAAAAGTTAAACATAGAGCTACCCTACGATCCAGCAATTTCACTCCTGGGTATTTGCCCAAGAGAACCGAAGACAGGAACTCAAACAAATCCTTGTACATGAATGTTTATAGCAGCATGATTCCCAGTAGCCAACAGATGGAAACAGCCCAAATGGCCATTAGTGGATGAGCAGATAAACAGACCCCACTCCGTGGAATATTACTCAGCCATGAAAAGGCACGAAGCTCTGACACCTATAACATGGATGAACCCAGAAAACATGAAGCTGAGTGAGAGACGCCAGACACAAAAGGCCACATAGTGTGTGACTCCATTGATATGAAATGTCAGGAACGGGCAAATTCATGGAGACAGGAAGCAAATTAGTGGCTGCGTGGGGCTGGGGGAGAGGAGTGGGGAGTGACTGCTGATGGGGACGGGGTTTCCTTTTGGGGGATGGAATATTCTGGAACTAGATAGATGATATTGTGAATGTACTAAAACCCACTGAATGTATGCTTTAAAATGGTGAATTTGATGGGATGTGAATTTTATCTCAATTAAAAAGAAGAAAAGTGAAAGTCAGAGTTTGTTAAATAGGGGAGAAAAATCAAGTAGAGCTAGGAGACAAGGGTGGGCGTGCACTCGGACAAATCGTACTGCTGCCGGCTGGCATGGGCTCAGGGGTACTACCTGAGTTGTCCTGAGTGCGGCACACAACTTTCCTGTTTTCTCTTTCTTTCTTTCCTTTCCTTCCTTCCTTTCTTCCTTCCTTCCTTCCTTCCTTTCTCTCTCTTTCTCTCTCTCTTTCTTTTCTCCTTGACAGAGTCTTGCTCTGTCGCCTGGGCTAGAGTGCAGTGGTGTCACTACAACCTCAAACTGCTGGGCTCAAGCGATCCTCCTGCCTCAGCCTCCCAAGTAGCTGGGACTACAGGTTCCACTACACCTAATTTTTTTTTTTTTTTTTTTTGAGACAGAGTCTTGCTTTGTTGCCCGGGCTAGAGTGCTGTGGCATCAGCCTAGCTCACAGCAACCTCCAACTCCTGGGCTCAAGCAAACCTTCTGCCTCAGCCTCCCGAGTAGCTGGGACTACAGGCATTTGCCACCATGCCTGGCTAATTTTTTCTATATATTTTTAGTTGTCCAGCTAATTTCTTTGTATTTTTAGTAGAGACAGGGTCTTGCTCTTGCTCAGGCTGGTCTCGAACTCCTGAGCTCAAACGATCCACCCGCCTTGGCCTCCCAGAGTGCTAGGATTACAGGCCTGAGCCACCTCGCCCGGCCTTGACTAATTTTTGTATCTTTTGTAGAAATGGGGTCTTGCTCTTGCTCGGGCTGGTCTTGACCTCCTGACCTCAAATGATCCTCCCACCTTGGCCTCCCAGAGTGCCAGGATTACAGGCGTGAGCCACAGTGCCCAGCCCTGTTTTCTAAAGATGAAAAAACTTAGACGTGGTGAGCTGGCCTTATGAGGTCTTGTACCTCATAAGAAGTGGACGCTGGGGCTGGGCACTGTGGCTCACACCTGTAATCCCAGCCCTTTGGGAGGCTGAGGCAGGAGGGTCGTTTGAGCCCAGGAGTTTGAGACCAGCCTTGGCAACATAGCCAGACCACGCCTCTGCAAATAAATATAATAAAAGTGGATGCAGAATTAAGGGTAATAAAGGCAGTGAACCTTTATTGGGTTTAGACCTGGTGCATGTTACAGAGACACAAAAGGAGGCATCAGGAATTTCAGTGGTTTGCTCCAAGTGCACTCAGCGGTGGACAGCCCGAGACCATAGGAAGTGGAAGCATTCCCTGGAGGCTTCCCTTTCCTCCTCTGTAACACCTGGGGGTTGTAAGGAGGCCTCCAAGCTCTGACCCGCGATCGTGAGCCCCACAGCTGGTCTGGAGCGGGGGAGCAGGTGGTGAGATCCCTGCCTCTGGGAGAGCAGTGCCAGCTGTGAGCCAGATGGTGGCCAGGGCTGTGGACGCTGCCTGCTGTGTCCCTGCCTGCAGCCTCCGTCAGACCATGGGTCATCATGATTGGATGAGGCATGTGCAGGAACTTGTGTGGGCCCTCGAGTAGCGCCCCCCTGCCCCCCTGCTCCATTCCAGCGATGGCAGCTGCTAGGACTCTGGCCACCAACCCTGGCAGAGGTCCCTGGCCTCACCCCAAGTCCCATCTGTCCCATCTCCTGTTGGCTCTACCTGCAAAGTGCACCTCAGCGAGGACTACCTGCTACCCTTCCCCAGCCAACATCCTGAGATGAGCCCCTTCCAGTTTGACTTGAATTATTTGCCTCTCAATTAATGTCCCTCATTAAAGATATTGACCCCACTGGCAAAGGAGCTTGCTGAAGCCAGTGTTGACTATGTCTTCTCTGCTCAGAAACTCGCCCTCTTCTTTCCTTCCTTCCTTCCTTTCTTTTCTTTCTTTCTTTTCTTTTTTTAGAGATGGGATCTGGCTATGTTGCCCAGGCTGGTCTCAGACTCCTGGCCTCCAGCAATCCTCCCACCTCGGCCTCCCAAAGTGCTGGGATTACAGGCGTGAGCCACCATGCTTGGCCTCTCTCTTCTGATTTCATGCAGAGGACCCCAAAAGTGACCCCCCAAGGTCCTCTGTGACCTAGAGTCCCTCCTGTTGCCTCCCACCCATTCTTCCCTCTCCTTGTTCCTCATTTCTCCTTGCCAGGCAACTCTCCAAGCCTGCTCCTGCCTCAGGGTCTTTGCACCAGCTGTCCTGTGTTGCATGATCTTGGAGTACCTGGTGTGCCTAAAGTGCCGTGGTCCGGAGCACACTACAGATGTGCACACAGCCAGGAGCCAGGAGGCCAGCAAACCTCTTCATTCTTGTCTTCAGCTGTGAGTCTGCATGTCTGACATGTGGGTCAAATCTGGATGCTTATGAAGTGTGTGTGCATATGGACACCATTGACTTCGGCTGTATGTGTGGCAGGTGTGTGAGCTGCAGGTCTCTAATAAGCACGGTTTGATGCCTGCATGGGGTTCATCTGGAACAAAGGGCAGACAGGGGCGGATGAGGGTGTGCACATGCACGCTTTCATTTATTGAGAGCTTACTTTGTGTTGGGGAGGTCAGCAGGGCCCTTCAGCACTTGGTGTCTGTCAACTTGCACCGTGTCATCCCCTAGCATTTTGCACAATGATTGATCACCTACTGCGTACCTGGCCATCTGGTGGAGATGGATCAGTTTGGTCTGGCCCTACCACAGGAGTCTACCCAATTAGGTCCCTTCCTCCCTCCTATGCGGCCTCCTGCCCCATGTCCACCCCCTTCTCCTAGTGCTGACTGAAAGGAGGGCTCTGAGCCCCGTCTGGACCCCTGGTCCCTGCCTGAGGGTGCTCAAGGTAGGGTTTTCTGACTCAGACAGTGAAAAAATAAATGAGCTCGAGGGAGGCTAGAGAGAGGGTCCTGGGAGCCTGGACCTTGGCAGGAAAGATTCCAGGCTTTCAGGGGCGTTGGGGTTGGGAGTTGGGGGCTGCCTTCAAGAGCTCTGGATGCTTTACAGAGGCAGAGGGGGCCAGAGCAGGAAGGGAGGAAAGAAGGGAGGGGAGGAAGGAAAGGAAGATAGGAAGAAAGATGAAAAGGAAGGGCACAGATGCAGGACTTTGAGCCCCGGCTGAAGGCTCAGGTGTTTGTGGGGACTGGAGCTTGGGGGCTCGAGGGGGTTGGGTCTGGTGGGATGGACATAGGGGCGTGAGCTAGGTTTGAAGGATGTGCGGGCAGGGATTTGGGGGAGTGGGAGTTGCGACTTGAGTAGAGGATGGGGAGATAATCTGTTGGTGGGGGTTTGGGGGTGTGAGAAGCCAGAATTGGTGGATGAAGCAGGAGGTTTGGAGATCTAAGGTCAGGTGACTGGGGTGGCAGGGTGGAGGATCTGGAAGGACATTTCAGGCGAGGGTTGGGACCCAAGAGGGGTCGGAAGTCTGAGGCCTGGGCTTGGGGTGAGTTCCTCGCCTGAGAAGGGCCTGGGGAGAGCATAAGGCTGGGGGTATGGTGTGCAGGGTGGGGAGAGGGAGGGTGAGGTTCTCAGAGCTCAAGGACCCATTTCCCCATGCCCCACCTCACTCTGCGGCCCGCCCCTCCTTGTAGCCCCCTTTCCTGTTCACCCCACCCCACGAGACCCGACCCTACCCAATCCTCACGCCCCAAATACGACCACGCCCCAGGATACGCCCACAACCCCCTCGCTCGCACGTGCGGGGGCCCTGCCCCTCCGCAGGCCCAGCCTCGCCTTTAGCCCCCTGGCAATGGCCCCACCCCGCACCCTTAACTTTCACCCCGGCTCTTCTCGGACCTGGCCCACCCTTCGTCCCGGGCCCCGCCCCCTCCGCTGTACAGGAGAGGAGCCCCTGTCCCGCCTCTCCCAAGACCCGCCCCCTCTCGCCCAGGCCGCGCCCCCTCTTCAGACTTGGCTCAGCTTCTCACCCCAGGGCCCACCGCCCCAACCCTCACTCTCTCACCCGGGCCCCACCCTGGCCCCGCCTCTTCACGGGCAGCATTCCCTCCTAGCCTGGACCCACCCCGTCTTCCTTCGGATTCGGCCCCGCCACTCGCTCCAGGGCCCCGCCCAACCCCCCCGCCCCCTGTCCTGGCCCCGCCCCACGTACCCCGCGGCTGAGCAGGCCCCGCCCCCGCCACGGACTGGCGCCTGGGCCCGCCCTGCCCCTCCTTAGATCACGCCCCCTCCCTATTGCTCCCTATCCAGACCCTCCCCAATCCCTGGTCCCTGGCCCCGGCTCCGCCCCTCCGTAGACCCGGCCCTGGCCCCGCCCCGCGCCCCGCGACTCGGTCTCCCCGGCAGACGCGCGAGGCTCCCGTCACTCCGAAGCGCGGCGGCGGGAAGATGGCGGAGTCCGGCGGCAGCAGCGGTGGTGCTGGAGGCGGCGGCGCGTTCGGCGCGGGCCCAGGCCTCGAGCGCCCGAACAGGTGAGACCTGGCTCGCAGAGTGGACCCGCACCTGTTCCGGTGCCCAGGGACCTATGGGATGTCATGGGGGTCCTGAAAGGCTAGGAAGAGGCCTGGCCAGCTCGAGGGTCTTCTGGAGGCACTGCGGACTTTACTGGGGCCATGGGGTACTGGGGCAACCGAGGGCTGCTGAGGGGGGCCTGGGCGCCCCAGGACCTCGAGGCGTCTGTAGGCTGCCCTAGGGGCCTGAGGATCCTGGAGGTCTGAAGAGAAACCGAGGGGCTCCCCACCATGATGGAACCATGGGGGAACTGGGGGTGCCAAAGGATCTGGGCGGCAGAGAGGGCCTGAGCAGGGACCATGGGCAGTCTGAGATGTTGAGGGTGTCCTGGGGGCTCTGAAGAGGAGGCTAAGGCCCAAGGCTTCCTGGGGGTGCGGAAGGACCCTGAGGTGGCTGAAGGTGGTCCTGGGAGTGTGCTGAGGGGACCCGGGAGAGGTGAAGACTGGAAGCTGTGGATGGAGGGCTCGAGTGAACCTGAGAGCCTGAGAGTGGGAGGCTGAGGGGGTCTGGGGGTCTGGGGGTCCCAGAGGCCCTGAGGGGCTGGGGTGAGTCTTGGGAAGCCCGAATATCATCAGAGAGCCTGGAGGATCTATGGAAAACACAGAGGGGGTCCTTCCTTGGGGCTCCATCCTCCCATCCCCATGAGGTTCAAATCCATTTCCCCACCCCCACCCCCACACCCCAAGGCTAAAGGACTTGAAGCAAAGTCTTGCCCTCAGACAAGCGGGCAGAATTCACGTCTTAGGTCAGAGGGAGGCCCCCTTTCCCCATGGCCAAGTCCTGATATGGGTTGCTTGAACCCCAGAATTTGCATAAAATTGTAGGTGCTTTTACGCGTTGTTCTGGATTCTCAGAGGGGAAGAGCGCCTGCCTTGGCATGACCGCCTGCTCTTTTCTCACTAGGCAAGGCTAGACCCTTCCACCCTGGCCCCCCAGGAAGCCCACCACCCTCTCCTGGGCAAGGAGGAAATTCAGGCTCTTTCTCACTGGTGAGCTTCCAGGAGCCAATAATTTCAGTCAGTGTCATAAATGATGAAGTTGGTCGATACTTGTGTGCTGTGTAGTTGGCCCTCCTCTCGGGGCTCTGGGCTGGTGCTGGCAGGAATGGCCTGATGGCCTAGGCGTGTGAGTCGGGCTTTGGAGGCCTGATGGGAGGATGGAACAGGGATGGGGTAGGTAGGGGAGGGATAGCTGGGCCAGGACACAGAGGAGGCAAAGGCCCTGCTTGTTCCCGGGGATGCTGAGTGACACCTTGAGGCTTAGGTGTGTGGGCAGAGAGAAGCACTGAGTTTCGCCTGCTGGTGGCTGTGGGAAGCCCGGGAGGTGTGTGCACAGAGGGGCGACCAGCCTTCCAGGGCAGGCGTTGGGCAAGACTGGAGGCCTGTAGTAAGGAGCCAGGAGAAATCTGAGGATTTGGAGAGACATTCAGGGAGTAGAATGATCAGAGCTTGATGACTGTGCATGAGGTGGCAAGTAAGGGACAGACAAGAGGGACAGGGAACCCCTGATAACTTAGGGCAAGGGCTCTTTTTCTTAAACAGCTTTATTGTGGTATAATTAATTACATACCATACAATTCATTCATTTTAACTGAACAGTTCATTGGGTTTTAATACATTTATTGAGTTGTGCATCCATCACCACAATCCAGGTTTTTAGAATGCTTCCATCACCCCAAAGAGTTGCCCTAAGCACATTTGCAATCAACCCCAATCTCCCCTCCAGCCCCAGGGACATTCTGATCTGCTTTCACTCTCTATAGTTTTGTCTTTTCTAGAAATTTTATGTGAATAGAATCCTACAACATGTGGCCTTTTGCATCTGGCTTCTTTCTTTAACATAATGTTTTTGAAGTTTATGTAGTTGTGAGTATCAGAACTTTGTTCTTTTTCACTGCAGAGTGAAAATAAACACACTGTGTCCACCCACCCAACATTGTGTGGGTGGACACAGTGTGTTTATGCATTTACTAGTTGATGGACTGTTGGGTGGTTTCCATTGTGACCATTGCAAATGAAGTTGCTGTGAACATCTGGGTATGTGTCTCTGTGTGAACATATACTTTCATCCTCTTGGGTAAATACTTAAGAGTGAAATGACTGAGTCATTTAGTAGATGTATGTTTAATTTTTTAAGAAACTGCCAAGCTCTTTTCCAAAGGGCTGCACCATTGTGCATCCGTACCTGCAACGTACAAGAGTTCCAGTTGCTCCTCATTCTCATCCACACGTGGGATGGCTGATCCTTAGTTTTAGCCATACTTTAGGTATGCACCAGTCTCTTATTTTGGTTTTAGTTTGCATTTCCATAATTAATGATACTGGACATTTTTTCAATAGCTTCTTGGCTGTTCATATCTTTGGTAAAGCATCTTTTCAAATCTTTTGCCCATTTTAAAATTGGGTTGTCTTTTTATTGTAGGGTTTTGAGAGGACTTTACATATTCCGGATGCAAGCCCTTCACTGGATATATGATTTGCAAATAATTTTCTCCTGGTCTGTGGCTTATCTTTTCATTTTCTGAGTGGTACCTTTCCCAAGGCATAAGTTTATCATTTTGGTGAAGTCCAATGTACCTGTTTATCTGCATTCTTCTTTTAGGGATCATGTATTTAAGAAATCTTTGCCTAAAAAGAGGCACTTTTTTTTTTTTTTTTTTTTTTTTTTTTTTTTTTTTTAGAGACAGGGTCTTACTCTGTTACCCAGGCTGGTCTCAAACTCCTGGGCTCCAGTGATCCTCCCTCTTCAGCCTCCTGAGTAGTAGCCCAGAAAAAAATCACTGTTGTCTGGAATAACTGTTGGGGGCCTCTTATCCCTTGGGTGCCAGTGTGGGGAGATCCCCTAATGTGGCAAGATGGAGTATACAGAAAATTGATCAGGTTTTGAGGGATATTGGTACAAGATCTTCTCCCGAAGATGTTTTTGAGACGTGGAGGCCTTCGTAGCATTGTTTGTCCATTTGTTCCTTCATTTGTTGCAAATGAGCCGGCCAGGCCTGGTGCACCACTCCCCTCTCCCCATCAACTTGCCCATGCCTTGTTCATCTTCATCCTTCTACACTCTAAGGTCACGGGCTCTCAGAGCCACCTGTCTGACCACCCAAGCTCAAGTAGAACACTTTTTCTGGTCACCTGGCTGTGTTTTGGTTTTCTTTGAGGTAAAATTTATATAACATAAAATTCACCCATTTAAAGTGAACAGTTCAAAAAAAAAAATAAAATAAAGTGAACAGTTCAGTGGCATTTAGTACATTCACAGAATTGTGCAACAATTATCTCTATCTAGTTCCAAAACATTTTTTTCCCCTCTATTTCCCCATAAGAAGAAATTTTTTTTCTTTCTTGTTCTAATTTTTTTTTTTTTTTTTTTTTTGAGACAGAGTCTTACTCTGTTGCCCGGGCTAGAGTGAGTGCCATGGCATCAGCCTAGCTCACAGCAACCTCAAACTCCTGGGCTTAAGCGATCCTACTGCCTCAGCCTCCCAAGTAGCTGGGACTACAGGCATGCGCCACCATGCCCGGCTAATTTTTTCTATATATATTTTTAGTTGGCCAGATAATTTTTTTTTTCTATTTTTTTAGTAGAGACGGGGTCTCGCTCTTGTTCAGGCTGGTCTCGAACTCCTGAGCTCAAACAATCCGCCCGCCTCGGCCTCCCAAGTGCTAGGATTACAGGCGTGAGCCACCGCGCCCGGCCTTGTTCTAATTTTTTTTTGCTTTAGAGATAGACTTTGGCTGTGTTGCTCAGGCTGGCCTTGAACTCCTGGCCTCATGCAGTCCTCTCACCTCAGCCTCCTGAGCAGCTGGGACTACAGGCACATGGCAAGTCCTCACTGAGCCAAAACATTTTCATCACCCTACAAGGAAACCTTTCCCCATTAGCAGTCACTGCTCAGTCCCCCTGCCCCAGCCTCTGGCAACCACTTACCTTCTACCCCTGTCAATTTTCCTGTTTTATAAATAGAATCACACACTGTGTGGCCTTTTCTGTCTGGCTTCTTCCACACAGCGTCGCGTCGTGTTTTTGAGGTCGATCCACGTTATAGCGCTTATCGGTAGGTACTTCATTCCTGTTTATGGCCGAGTTATATTCCACTGTGTGGATATGCCACATTTTTTTAATCCATTCGTCACTTGATGGACATTTATATTCTACCTTTTGCCTATTACGGAATCATGCTGCTGTGAACACGAGCGTATACGTTTCTGTCCCAACGCTTCTATTCAGTTCTTTGGGGTATATATCTAGGAGCAGAAATGCCGAATCATATAGTTATCGTGTGTTCTTGGTCACGCTGATCACTGTCTGACATCATTTGCTGTGTTCCTTTGTGGAAGTGCCTTGGGAATGGGGAGTCTGTCTCCTCGTGCTGCCTCGTGTGCCTGGAACATGGGCAGTATGGAGGGAATACGGCCGGGAGGGAGGAGGCTGGGAGAGATGTGTAGGGGTGTGGAAAAGTTTCCTGTTCTCTGAGGCTTGCAGTCTGACAGGTGGGACGTCCCCTCTGTTTGGTGGAATCGGGCCAGTCTCTCGCCTTTTCGGGGAGACTAGTGGGGCCTCCAAGGGTAGGGGGAGGCTGGCTTTGTAGCCTGCCAGGCATGAAGGGTTTTATCATTTGACCAGGGGTGGGGACGGTTGCTGTCCTCCCCTTGGCCCTTCCAGCAGTACCACAACTCAAGAAACTGTCCCCAGGAGGGACCGCACTCCCCCACCCCCCACCACCCCCAATGTCATATAACTTGTTTGTTCCAGCTTCCCTTTTCTGCAACCAAGGGGGAAAAAAGAAAGAGAAAGGCTTATTCTCCTTCCTTCCTATCTCGAGGGATCAACAAAAAACGTGTTGCCTAGTAGAGATGGTCGTTAATGACTGAGCCTAACCTCAGAGACGAGCTGAGTGGCTGGGGGCTTGCAGCGGGGAGGTGGGCTCCTTGCTGCAGGCTCATTTGCACAAAAGACACTTGTTCACCAGGCAGCCTCCTCCCAGCTCAGGTGATGGGGGGTCCGGGCTCCTGGATGGGAGAGGGAGGTTTGGGCCACTCAGGGTGTTGCAAGCAGAGGGTGGAACCCTCCAGGGAATCGCACTTCCCCAGCTAAAATTCCTTCGCTGTGAGGTACCCGGCCGCCAGAGTCCCGAAGGAACCTTCTGGCCACGCAGGGTTTCCAGACATGGGCCTTTAGCATCCTCATTCCCCGGCCTGCCCTTCCTACAGGTGCCTGGACGGGGCCCAGTCTCGCTGACTCACAGCACTCCTGGGGGGTGAGGCGGGGGCATTTTCGTGAGGGATGTGCTGGCTGCAGGTGTTTCTGTGGGAAGTTGTGGCCGGGCTGCTGTGCCCAGTGGGTTTGTCACAATTCAGCCCGGCTCCGTGGCTTTTGCTTGTTTAAGGTTTCTCAATGGCCCTCTCCGGCCACCTCCTATGTAGCTCCCACTGAGCCCCAGGGCCTCGGAAGAATCCAGCTCCCTAACCCCTGCTAGGAGACTTGGGGGACGATTTGGCCCCTTCTGAGGAGGTTCTTGTTGCTTTACCCTTGTCCTCCTCTCAGACGGAGAGAGAGGCAGGATTTTGACCCTTTGGAGACCAGGACCGAGCTCATCTCCGGAAATGTGGGTGGATCTGGCGGCATCGGTGCTTTATTGGACCCAGGGGCGTCTGTGGACCCCTTCTTCCAAGGTGTGTCTGTATCAGTGTCCTCATCTGGAAAATGGGGCTCCAGGCCCACCAGGTCGGGTGACTGGGAAGAAGTGAACTGGGGAGGTCACATGTGCCTTGTGTTGGTGTGGCGGCGGTGACCTCGCTGCGGTGGTAATGCTGCCATCCTCCTACCCCCTGTGCCCCCATGGCCTCGAGGGGATCACGGGAGCCAGTGAGCCTTGCCAACAGAGGCCCTGTGTCAGTGGGGAAAAGAGAAAGTTGGCCTGAGCAGTTGGGAAGACAGTAGTGCCATTACTGGTGGCCACGAAAGGGACAGTGGCAGAGGGGGAGAGTGGAGCGTGTCACTTCTCAGCCAGGGAGGGTCAGTCTGGCACCCAGAAGCAGGGGCTGGAGCAGGCGCCCCTGGAGCAGGATGGGTCTCGGCGGGTGCTGGGGTCGGGGCAGGCGAGGCTGAGCAGAGGCACGCTGAGGAACCGGTCACGTCCAGGTCACTCGATCTGCCCCTCGAGGCTCAGCTCCCCCTCCAGCAGGGAGGCTGCTCTCTCCTCCCCTCCTCACCGGCAGGGGCCCGAGCGCTCATGATGTGAAATCGCTCCGAAGTGCATATTTCACCCTGTGTTGTGCCGAGTGATTGCGTCTCAGCTCGGCTGTTTCCATCTGGTAGCTGTGATCCTCTGGGACGGCCTTCTTGTCGTTGGCCATAGTTACTGGGGAAGAAAGGTTTTATTAGGCTCCGTCATAATCTCTCCATCTCTGGGGAGCCGCCGTGCACGTCCTCCCGCCTTCCTCACGGCCGTTAGTATTTATTACTCCCGTGTCTCCCCCAGGCACTTTAAAAGTGAGGCTTTCTCCTCACTCCAGCCCTTTGTTTTTCTCTTTTCCTGAATTTTTTTTTTTTTTTTTTTTTGTGAGGCAGGGTGTCACTCTGTCACGGCTAGAATTCAGTGGCGTCATCACAGCTCACTGCAACCTCAAGCTCTTGGGCTCAAGTTATCCTCTTGCCTCAGCCTCCTGAGTAGCTGGGAATACAGGCGTGTACCACCATGCCCGGCTAATTGTTTTATTTTTTGTAGAGATGGGGTCTCACTGTGTTGCTCAGGCTGGTCTTGAACTCCTGGCCTCAAGGAATCCTCCCGCCTCGGCCTCCCAGAGTGCTGGGATTATGGATGTGAGCCACCATGCCTGGCCCTTTTTCTGATTTTTTCCATTGTAACCTGCTCTTTGGTTTTAGGGGTTGTTTTGGATTTGGGGTTGGGGGCCCTGGAGGAGGAAGAAGAGCGGGAAGAGCAGGAGGAAGAGGAAGAGGAGGCAGAGAGGGGGAAGAAGGGTAGAGATAGAAATAATTCAGTGACTTGAGGGCCTTGGGGCCCAGAAGAAAGGGGTGGGATTTGCCAAAGGTGTTGGGTGCCATGGGGTGGCATGCGTCCTGGCATCCTAGTTCCTTGCTCTTGTGGATGGCATGCATTTCACACCTTCCTCTGCCTTGTGGCAGGTATCACAGGCCTCCTGTGTGCCTGCTGCTGTGCTTGGTGCTGGGCATGGGGGTCCACGGGACAGACAGGCCCTGTGCGTGGAGCACCCACGTGCCAGCAGTAGGTAGAAGAAGTTGTGTGGTCATTTCCTCACAGTTGCCCCACATGATCCTGAGGTCCTGAGGCTGAGTTGGAGGTTCCTGCCTCCTCTGGAAGGTTCTGGAGCCTCTTTACAAATGAGGTTGAGCTGACACCTGCCAAGGGACTCCCTTGTTCTCTGAACAAAACCCACTTCTCAATGTGATCTGTCTGACCCCCTGGGCTTCCGGAACCCTGACAGCCCTGCTGGTCTCCAAAGCACGCTTGCCTGGAATGTCCTGTCCCCAGGATTTGCACGGCTCAAGTATTGCCTCATCGGGGCTTGGCTACTCTGTCCACCATGACGCCACCACCTGCCCATGTGTCCCCTGCCCTGCCTTGTTGTCATGGTACATTCTCTGCGATTAAAGATCCATGTTCCCGAGAATGTGCCTCCGAGAGCAGGACTTTACTGGTTCTGTTCCCAGTGGTGGCTGCGCTGAGCACGGATCCGGCGAATGTCTCCCCCCATTGCCACAGTCCGCAATAGGTTTGGCAAGGGGACTGGCCTGACTGGGAGGCTTCTGGAACGGCACCCCCCCCCCCTTTACTTAACCGGCGGGGTCTGCAGAGAGCCACAGAGGTTGACAGGCACATTGTCAGTCACTCAGCCCCTCACAGAGGAGCCAGCGCATGGCACCAATTTGCATGTGCTGCGTTTAGTGAGTGAGCAGGATCCTAGCACAGTGTGTTAAAGTTAAAGGAGGCAAACGACAGCCGCGCTCTCCCTGTCCAGCTGTCTGAAGTGGGAAGTGGGGGCTGAGCCCGCTGGGTCCCCACTGCCCGCAGCCCCACCCTCCTCCTCTGGTAGCCGCTCCGCAGCTGTGCGGACGAGCTCTCTTAACACTTGTTAACCCCGAGCCTCCAGTCCCTTCCTGCCCGCCGCACCCCACCCCTTGCACATGTCTCTCCAGAGAGGGCCTCGCAGAATTCACAGCACTCGTCTCCAACGGCTGTGCCGGCATTTCCCTAGCATTCCTCTTCTGCACGGTGGATTTTGGTGTGCATCCAGCGTGATTTCAGACCCTTCACCGAGCAGTGGAACGCCTGATTGCTCCGTGCGCACCACCACGGCGCACACTGAAAATATTGTGATCCGGGAGGAAGTAACCAGCACCTTCAGGGAATCACAGACCTTTCCTGCAAGGGCAGGGGCTTCCGGAATTGAACACGCTCGGCCTGGAGGAGATCTTGAGGGCTGGACCTTCAGGCTTTTAAAGGCCTTGAGGGGGGTCACCCGAGGATCGAGGCCGAAGATGTTTTCTGACACCACAACTGTGAAATTCCACAGGGGTCAAAGAAAGAATTGGGCGGGAGCGGTCTGGGCTGCACATCCGGAGAGTTCTGCTCTCCACGGGATGTTAGAATTTGAGGCAGTCTGCCGAAGGCAGTGGAGCAGAGAGACATGTGATAGTCCAGAATCTTCCGTTACCGGAGCTGAGAACTAGGAGTTTTCCTGGGGGGGGGGGGCGTAAGGGCTCTCAAGGTGGCCATGAGGTGACAGGCACGTAGGGGAGCCCCAAGGAGGACCCCCGAGGCAGCCCTTCACACACATCAGCTCGAGTCATCCTGTCCGTGGAAAACTTCCAGGACTGCAGTTCAAGGCATAACCGAGTGATCTCCTTGGTAACGTCTCGTCTGTCCCAGGAGGGCTCTGATGGCTCCCCCTGCTTGGGTTCTCGCGGCTCTCTGTTGCGTGAGGCAGGGCAGTCAGAGCGCATGAATGTTTACACTCCACGTGAGTCACTTGCACAAATGATGGGTGGTGTTTTCCTCACCGAGGCTGATGGCATCGGGCCCCTCTGCTGTTCCAACCTAAGTCACGCCTCCAGCATGTTAGCATTTAGAGTTGTTGAACTTTGGCGTTGGTTGGGGGCGCGGGCAGCTCGCTGACCTTTTGGGGGAGCCCTGGTGGATGGAGTGGAGCCGAGTGTCTTGTCACAGACAGGCAGGGCTCTGACTGGGGATGGCCGCCACCCACTCACTCTCAGCATCGCCCCCGGCGTGGCTTAGTCCCCCGGCCTGGTAGGAAGCTCGTGAGCAGTGTAGGGAGAGGCAGCAGCTGGAGAAGCGTCAGCTCCACAGCGGTTTTTCCAGAGGCTCATCTGGAATGCTGTGGATGGACCTGGGGCTTCCGACATCCGAGGCCCCTTTTGGTTGTGAGAGCCAGAAACCCCACTCACTGCCTTCAGTTAAAAACTCAAAGTTCACATTACAAAAAAGTTCAGGGAGACGTCCAGTTTTAGGTACATCAGGGTCCAAGGCTCGAAGGATTCCGCCAGAATCTGTGACCCCATCTCTCAGCTCTGCCTTCCCTGCTTGGCTGGGTGCTGCCCACCTGGTGAAAAGGTGACCCCACCTTGTACAGCACTGGACCAGCAACTCCACGGGGAAGGTGAGTCTCCATCCTGGTGGGTCTAGCAATGGTCCCAGGGAAGGCTCTGATTGGATGTGATTGGCCACACCCCTGTCCTGGGAAGAATCACCATGGCCAGGGGCCCTGGAGCTTCTGGTTGGTCAGGCTGGGTCACATGTCTCGTGTTTCAGCCCAGGTGTGGGGTCTGCCTGATCCCCACCACTGGGGCTGACAGTGGAGAACAGGAGGTTCCCAAGGAAAATAGGAGCCCTGATAAGAAGAGGGGAGGGATGTTGAGCACCCCTAAAACGAAAGTACCCATGACAGGCCCTTTCTGCCGATGAAATGTGCGTTGTTATCAGAAGGCCCCAGGCCCAGCCACGGGGTGCCTGCATCTGGCCCTGTGCCACTGGGGATGAGTTCATGCGTGTGGCAGCCCTGTCCCTTCTGAGGCCTTGATGTCTGCCCTGCCTGGGGAGGCAGTGGGATGAGCCGCCTTGCAGCACGTTCCTGCACTGAGATGCTGGAATTCAGTGGTGCTGGAATTTCGCTGGGTTTCTGAGCAGTGCTCTGGGGCCGTGCAGTCATGCACCTACTTGCCTGCTCTGTAGAGCGGAGGGTTTGCGTGTTCAGGTGGCCCCGTCTCCCAGTGCAGCGCAGCGGGATCAGGTGGAGGATGGGCCGTTGTTGGAAGCAATCTCTCACCTGGGTGGGAGAATGAGACCTGTCCACTCGTGGGCCCTTGGACGGGGACCCTGGCTGGGCCATGAGCGCCAGGGAGGCCATGGCAGAGAAGGGGCTGAGGAGGAGGTGGCAGAGGCTTCAAGCACAGAAGAGGGTAGACTTGGGAGTGGGGTTTGGGGGTGGTAGGGGTTGCCCATTCAACATGAGGAACGGCATGTGCAAAGTTCAGTTGTCCAGCAGAGTCCTGCTGAGGGCTACCTGGGTGATCCAGTTGAAGGATAACGTGCCCAATGCAAGTTACTCAGGCCAGGAGGCCATGTGGAGGGGACTGGGCAGTGAGCAAAGATTTGAGTTGGGCGCCAGCCCAGTACTGCCACTTAGGAGACATCCACCCGCCACCTTACCCACTCTCACCTGCCACCTCCCTGGCCAACGGCAAGCTCTCTGCCTCCATGGCACCGCTCCCTTCCTGGCCCCTGGCCAGACCACAGTGTCGGAGTGTCCCCATCTGAACAGCCTCCACCAACTGAATGAACCCCCACTCCATGCAGCCCTGGCTCCTGGCTCACCTCTCAGTGGGCAGTCTTGGAAGGGGACACCACTATCATCCCCACTTTACAGATGGGGAAGTTGAAGCACAGAGAGGTTCAGACACTGACCCAGGGCCACACAGTAAACAAGCGGCAGAGGGACACCAGGCTCAGCTGGTACAGCCCTTCCATGCCAGCACGTGGTTGCCGATTGGCCTCTCCATGGCCCCAGGTGGGTGGGCCCAGGACCATCACTGTGAAGTGATGTGGGTGGGAGATAGAGGCTGAGAGGGCTGGATGTGGAGGTCAGCATTGGGAAGAGCAAGATCCCCCGCTCTTCAGGGCTGGCCCAGGGCAAGGGTGTGGATCTATTTGTCAACCCACCCGCCCGCGTGTCCACTCATTCACTCACCACCCACCCATCTACCCTCCATCCACACCCCCCGACCACCCCTCTGGCCGACAAACGTGACCGAGCTCCAGCTGTGTGCTGGGCACCAGGATGTGGCAGGAGACAGCACCCCCCGCCCAGCCCTGGTGGGGCTCCCCTTCAGCCGTGGGGAGACCAGCGGGAGACAGGGATGACGTGCCAGAGGGAGACAGGAGTGGGGAAGACAAGCACAGCCCTGCTGGGATCAGGGCGGCGGGCGCCAATAGGCGGTGGACCGGGGCTGTCCCAGCGTGACCTGGCAGCGCCATCCCGTCTGCAGAGTGGGGCTCCCTCCCTCAGAGGGCAGCTGGAGGATTAGCGGGGCAAATGCACACCCTTGCCCTGGGCCGGCCCTGAAGAGCGGGGGCAGGGGGGGTGGTCTTGCTCTTCCGCACACTGACCTCCACGTGCAGCCCTCCCAGCCTCCATCTCCCACCCACGTCACTTCACAGTGATGGTCCTGGGCCCACCCACCTGGGCCCATGGAGAGGCCAATCGCAACCATGTGCTGGCATGGAAGGGCTGTGTCTGCCGAGCCTGGTGTCCCTCTGCTGCTTGCTTACTGTGTGGCCCTGGGTCAGTGTCTGAACCTCTCTGTGCCTCAACTTCCCCATCTGTAAAGTGAGCATCGTAGTGGTGTCCCCTTCCGAGACTGCCCACCTAGAAGTGAGCCAGGGCTGCACAGAGGGGGGACTCACTCGGGCAGTGGGGACTGTTCTGATGGGGACGCCTCAGCATTGTGGTCTGGCCAGGAGCCAGGAATGAAGGGGTGCCGTAGAGGCAGAGAGCTTGCTATTGGCCAGGGAGGTAGGGTCTAAGCACCCCTTGCCTTCAGGGACCTTTTTTTGGATGGCGGAACTTCCTTCTTGCTGGCCTTGGGAAGTGGCCAGAGGTGGGCAAGTCTGGGCGGGGGCGCTGCCCACAGGGTCCTCCTGGCCATTGGCAGCAGCCAGAGCCCCACGTGTCCTGGACCCCCAGGGGCATCGGTCAAAGTCTGGGGTGGGGGCAGGAGACCACAGCCTGGCCTTGGGGGCTCTGTGCACACAGTGACCCCTGAGGAGTGGGTGGGGGTGGCTGAGCCCACCCCCCTGCCCCCTTCCCCTCTGGATCATTTGCCACTGTGCTCCTGGGGCGACAGCGTGCAAACCACTGCACCTCCAGCCCTGGCCTCACGGGGTGGGGACCTTCAGCACAGGCAGCCTCAGCCTAGCTCCATGGATTTTGGAGTTCACCTTTTGACCTATGGGCCTGGAACGTCTTCTCTTACCTCACTGCGTCCTTGGGGGCATTGGTGATGGCTCTTTTGAGGTAAACGTGGGTTATAGGACCTGTCTGCCCACCCCTCTGAATGCCTGGTGTGACTCGAGTCCCCCCAAATACCCAGTGTGACTCAAGCTCCCCCAGAATGTCCAGTGTGACTCAGGCATTACGCTGCCCTCTCCGAGCCTCGGCCTCTCAGGCGCTCACCTGGGGGCTGGCTGCGCCAGTGGGTGTTTGCGCTGGGCTCCTGTTTTAAATTATTCATGAAGATGTAGAACAACCAGCACGATGACCAGGAGGGAGAAATAAACAACTTCACTGATGATGCCTGGGAGGGAGCCCCAGGCTCGGGGACACGGCTCCAGGACCTTGACTGGGTTTTCTTTTCTCTCTCTCCCTGCCAGCCCCCCGGGCCTCTGACCCCCTGCCCCCTTGTCTCTGTCCCCCTCCCTGCCTGGGTCTCCATCTCCCTTTCTCTGGGTCTCTGTCTTCCCCTCCCGTCTCTGTATCTCTGTCTTTATATCTCTGCCTCCCCCAGCACCCCCCGCCCCCCGGTTTGGTGTCCTGACTTGAGGGACACTTTTTTGTGGGCCCTTCGCCCGCTCCTGGGCTCCACACCTGTCCATGCAGAAGCCCTGATCCTGCCTCTGCTCCCACGGAGCCCAGGGAACGAGAACTGCAGGCTGCTCGGTGGGAGCCGCCCCTTATCAGGAGGGAGGACCCCGGCAAAGGGCCACTGCTGCCTGTGGGGAGGAACCAGCCGCGGGGGCCGCCGAGCTGTCCCAGGAGGACGCTTGCTGACGTGAGTGTGGGGGCCGCTGGCTGGCCGGAGTGTTTGAGGGCCAGTGCAAGGTGCCAGAACCCAGTGACTCCATCCTGTGGGCTGGGAGTACATACCCAGAGCTGTGAAATATTGTGGTAACCACGGCAACAGCGCCTGGGGGGGGGTGGCGGCCTTTGTGGGGCGTGTGAGACCCCGGCTGTCTGCACCCTTTTCCTTCCCAGCACACATCGAGCAGCTGGCGGGGCCTCGGCAGAGTCAGCAGGCTGCAGGTGGAGCGAGGAGGATTGCCTGTGGCCATGGAGGCGGCTGTGGGCCTCAGTGTCCCCATCTTGGAGGGGGACACCCGGTGTGCTGACCCCCAGGGCTGCTGGGGGATTCTGTGTGTACAGACCTGTGCCTGGCACGCACTCCGTCCACGGGTCTGTGTGGTGACGGTGGAGGTGGGTGGGAGGGGTCACAAGAGAAGTCACCAGTGTGGCTGGAGAATGGGTGGGCAGTGGGCCGCCAGGGCCCCCACAGCTTTGGAGCCCAGCCTCCCGCCTGTCTCTGACCTCGCCATCCCTGTGTCCACTCTCTGGGTCTCTGTCCCCCTCTCCCTGGGTCTCTGTCCCTCTCCTTGGGTCTCTGTCGCCTTTTCCCTGGGTCTCTCCCCTGTCCCTGGGTCTCTGTCCCTCTCCCTGTGTCTGTGTCCCCCTCTCCCTGGGTCTCTGTCTCTCTCCCTGGATCTGTGTCCCCCTCTCTTGCTGGCTCTCTGACGAGGCTCTCTGAGGATGGTCTTGGTGTTCCAGTCCCCAGCCTGGGGCTGGGACCAGAGGCTGGAGTGGCCAGAGGCCTCTCAGGTGGCACTGATGTCCCCTGCTGTCTCCTGAAGTACAACGCCTTCCCCACCCATGCACCGTGGGACCCTGGGGCAGCATCGCATCAGCCGGGGCATGGGCCAACCTGCTGTGCTCCTTCAAAGCCAGCTTTGCCAGTGCTGCGCTCTGTGCTTTGAGGTAAGCGCGGCCTGTGCGCATCGGGCCAGTCTGTGAACAGGGCAACGTTGGCAGACTCCGTGCTGGCCTGAGCTCTGGGCTCCGTGTAGGGGTGGGAAAGGATTTTACAAAACCCCAAAGAAATGTTTCCACGAAATTCTTTCTTGTTCTTGCCTTTTTCTGTTTTTGGAAATTCTGATGAGAAGGACCATGCTGGGGTTCTGGATCTCTCCTGTCATGTTCAAGCAGCCACAGCACTGGGACCAGCAGCAGGGCGGGGCCAGAGGTGGGGTGGCCACCCCAACAGGTGCTATGGTCCCCCATCGTCAGCTCTTGGGCAGCCCCTGCCTCCCCCTGTTCCTGACCCCCCACAGAGCTCCCATCACCAGGGCCCTGCTGCAGTCTGTGCGACTCTGAGCTTCCTGTGACCTCCCCTCCAGGCCGTCTGCCTTGGGCTGGGTCTCCCGAGAGCAGACCCTTAGGCGAGGACCCTGTGAAGGACTGGTCGGGGGAGGGAAGGAGCTCACCCAGGGGACATTAGCAGCAAGCAGTGATACCAGGTGCAACCCAGGATATTTCAAGAATCCTGTAACAGGTGGTCCCCATGGGGACCCACTGGACATCAACCCCAGGCAAGACCCAGCATGTGCCCCTGCGCAAGGGGTACCCCAAGGGAGGCAGCGGTGGTGTCCCCAGGGCAGGCCTGGATGTGTCCCGGCCGGGGTACCTGATGACAGTGCTGTGGGGATGCAGGGCCAGGGGAGTGTCAGAACGGCCCTGAGCCCCGGCCAGGCCTGCAGCGGGGGTGTGTGGCCACCCAGAGGCCAGATCCAGGCTGAGGGTGCAGCCGGGGCGGGCAGTGAGCGGCCTCCCTAGATGGCCCTGACTGGGGCTGCTGACGCATTGGCTCCGATGACTCACGTGCGGGTGACCGTGACTCTAGTGGCCGTCTGGAGACTCGGACAGGCTTAGGGCCTCCACCGCCTTCTTGGGGGCCCATGGCCCCACCGCGCCAGCCGCCCCCTGTCTGGGGCTGGCCTGAGTAATGGGTCCTTCCCCTCCTCCCGACGGCCGGCTGGAGAGGACCTTAGTCATCAGCCCCAGCGCCACCTCCTCCTCCTGCCCACCTCTGCCCAGCCACGCCTCACTTCTCTTTCCAGGCATGGGGGACTCCGGCCCTGCTGGCCTCCTCCCTCCCTGGGCTCCCCAGGAGGGTCTTCAAGGGGGTATGTTTGGCTGCCTGGGGCAGCAGCACAGCCTGGTGTGTAAGGGACTGCTGGAGGGGGCCTCAGACAAGAGGAAGAAAACAGCCACATGGGGTGCAGGGGATACTTCCAGGGGTGCGAGGAGGAGGCCTGGAGAGGGCCAGGCTGCTCCCTGCCCTCTTCGTTGCCGCTCAGGCCTCACCCCCTGTAACCAGCAGCAGATGGGCCTGGCCCCAGCTTCTGGGCCGGGGGTGTCCTAACCCCTGGATACGAGCATCTGAATTCTCAGAGTGTACAATTGTCACGTGCCAATGGCAGCACAGTCACAGCAAGCCTTTCTGTATGAGGCTGCTGGTCCAAGGACTCTGCATTTGCTCATCTCATCCTCTTACAGCCCAGGTGCTGGGACTGTCACGTGCCCCCGCTTTGCAGCTGAGGCCTGACTGGTTGAGGGACTGCCGAGTTCCCAGCTAATCAGAGCTGGCTTGGCCCAGGCCTCTGGCTGTGGAGACCCCAGCCCAGCCCCGATGCCTCCTCTGAGAGGCCCTGCTGGCCAGCTCCTGCCTTCCAGGTCCCGGGCAGCCTCTCCACCTGCTGGGGAACCCTGAGATCCCGCGCCTGGGAGCTCTGCCGGCCGCCTCCCTGTTTTCCATTCTTCAGTAATGATAACAGCACGGGAGGCGGTGAAACATAAGTGCCTCATCCTCTCTCCTCCCCAGAGGCCGCGCTCTGCCCCGCTTCTCAGCCCACCATATGTGTTCCTTGTACACAGAGGCAGATGCCGATGTATGACACTTTGTGCCCACTGTGTGCACTGTCTGCACCTTCCTTCCTCCTCCAGCTGTGGATGTCCCCAGGATATGTCAGGATCAACTTCCTCGCTCAACTGTAGGGCAGCCCTTTGTCAGAAGGTGCTATAATTCTGTGTACCCCATGAAGGGTGTTTAGCTTGTTTCTCATCTCTGGCCCCTAGAGACAGTATTTGGAAAAGTTTCAGAATTAGAGTTGCTAGGTCAAGGATACGAGCCTTTAGAATGTAGCTAGATCTGTCCAACTGCCTTCCTGGGGATCATCCCGCTTCATGCTCCCACGGTGAGCACAGTTCCCTTACTGTGAGCGAGGCTGACTCTTAGGTCTTTTCTGTCTAGCTGTGCTTCCTTTCCCATGAACTATCAGCCCACATTCTTTGTGCATCTTTCTTTGATTGCTGCATTTATATTGATTTCTTGATGCTCTTTATATATGGAGGAGCACAGTAAATATGTGTCCAAGCACTGAGCAGGCAGCCCCATGATGAAGTTGCCCTTGGCGTGAAATCTTTCTTCTGGTAAAAATGTGCTTGTGCACACCTGCCCCCCAGGGCTTAGAGGAAGCACAGGAAGTCCTCACACCCTACTCCCCAAATCTCCTCAAACATCTAAGGAAAAACCAGACCAGCTGAAAGCAAAATGGCAAAGGCTGGCAGGGCTAGTGCACGAATTTGTGAGGCAGGGTGTCCACAGAGAGGCCAACAGGGCTCATGCGGCACCTGCCACGTGCTGGTGCTCTGTAGATGGTTCCGAGGTGAGCTCCACGTTCCCCAGTGCAACAGCCTGGTCCTGGTCAATGGACGGAGGGGGCATGCAGGTGGCTTGCAGGGGTGGTCCCGGGACAAAGACCCCTGCCAGGCCTCACCATTGCCCCAGCCCAAAGGCAAGCTGGGAAGTAGGTGGTCTATGGCCCCCCATTCCCCAGGAGGGCATGGGGGCTGGGGAGCCCTGTGGCAACCTGGTGACATCCATAGCCCATTTGACAGCCAAGAAAACTGAGACCCAGAGAATCAGAGAAGGAAACCTGCCCTGCGCCCCCGTGAGTATTGCCTGCCTTGTCATCCAGCCCATCTTCCTGCCACGGCCCTTTGGGGTCCCTTTTGAGGTCCTCGTGCTCCTACGGAGAAGCTGGCTCCCTGTGGGTCTGGACCTGCCTTTTGGGTGTCACACGGGTGTTCGAAGGGCTTGTGGGCAGGGCACTTGGGAATCCCGGGGTTCTGCTGCCTGAGTTGTGCACAGGCATCCTGGCTTTGCCTGGTGACCTCTCCTCCTCCTCCTCTTCCCAGTCTCCATTTAGGTGTCCCCCCGCCCCCGACTCCCCTGCAGGCTCTCAGAGCACTTGGTGGTTATTTTACATTTCCTACTGTCTCCATTGGTTTGGTGTTTGTCTTCCCGCTCCCCCGCCCCACTGCTGGTGGCTCTGAGTGTCACAGGACAGGGCTGTCCCCATGGGTGAAGTGCGGGCTGAATGAATGAATGAATGATGAATGAATGAATGCACATGGCTGGGGAAAGGACCCTGGGTTGGGGGAGACCCACAGGATGGCTCTTAGGCTGACTCGACCAGCGTCCCCTGACTCCAGCCCAGGTATCTCTGTGCTGGTGCCCAGGGAGGCCCTGAGGTGCTGCTCTGCCTGCAGAGGCCCAGCACGCAGCGGAGAGGGGAGGTGAGGGCTGGGGTGCAGTTGGGATGGGCTTCCTGGTCATGTGGAGCTGCTGCTTGTACCCTTTGGGTCCCTAGACACTCTTCAGGGCCGGGCCTTGGGATCGAATGATTCTCTAGGGCTGCGGTCCCAACCCCCAGGCCATGGACCAGTACCAGTCAGTGGCCTGTTAGGAACTGGGCAGCACAGCCAGAGGTGAGCGGCGGGTGAGCAGGTGAAGCTTCATCTGTATTTACAGCCGCTCCCCATCGCTCGCATCACTGTGTAAACTCCGCCTCCTGTCAGGTCAGTAGCGGCATTGGATTCTCACAGGAGCGCGGACCCTACTGTGAACTGTGCATGGAGGGATCTGGGTTGTGGCTCCTCATGAGAATCTAATGCCTGATGGTCTGAGGTGGAGCTGAGGCGATGATGCTAATGCTGGGGAGCGGCTGCAAATACAGATTATCATTAGCAGAGAGGTTTGACTGCACAATAAATCTAATTGCTTGAATCATCCTGAAGCCATCCCTCCCGCTGGGTCCGTGGAAAAATTGTCTTCCATGGAACCAGTCCCTGGTGCCAAAAAGGCTGGGGACCACTGCTCTAGGGGGTCCCTGTAATGAAGATGGTATATATGTACCCTCAGCCCCATTATGCTGAATGTGGTGCTGGAGCCCAGGCAGGTGGCCAGAGAGTGCCCATGTGGGTAATGGCAGGAGCTGAGGCCAAGGCTGGACGGTGGAGAAAGTGGCCAGGGCAGCTCTGGACACCGGGGGGCCCAGGAAGGACTGCAGGGAGGTGGGTTTGGCTTCACAGAGGCAGGTGCCCAGCCCTAGACGACCTTGGCATTGGGTTGTGAATCACATGTGTCTTTCCTCCCTAAGGACTCGAAGGCCTTCTGTCAAGCACAGGCCCCCATACTGGGTCCCCTGTGCTGAGTCCCCACTGCAGATTCTCCCACACAGGGTCCCCCCTTCCAGGACGCGGAGCACCGTGCAGGGCTAAGGTTGGGCAACTTGCACTGCCCTGCAGCACCTCGCCTGGCTGTGGTCAGTGGCTGGCCCTGTAGCCCCTCTGCCCCCTGGTTGGTCACCTGTCCTTTCCCACAGGTCTCTGGAAGAGTGGCCTGGTTGGGGACCTCTGGTGGCGGCAGCTACATCGAATGAGTGCCAACTGTGTGCCCTGTGTTAGACAGCAGCTCTTTGATGCCCAGTGTGGTTTGGGGGCTGGCAGGCAATGGGGCCTTGAAGCCGTCCCTTCTGCTCTCGCTTTCTTGGGAAGACCAGCACCCACGTTCCCGGTGCTCACTCGTGGGCAGACTTCGGTCCCAGGAATGGGAGAGCAAGTTCCACGGGGCCAGAGGTCGCAGGGGCAGAAAAGAGTGCTTGGGAGGGTGGCTTGGCCCTGGTGGGGGTGGCGGGTCCTGGCAGGGGGTTCATGATCCCACAGGGGCCTGACCCTGGAGGCAGCAGCATTGTCTCCTTCCTGCTGTGTTCTGAGGATGAAGGGATGGATTCAGGCCTCCGTTCAACAAAAATTTTCCAAAATGAAACAGCGAAGGGGCCAGTGGGGCTGGAGAGGAGGGACGATGGGCGAGTGGGGGCGATGCGGGCAGGACCTCACAGGGCGTGTGTGCTCTGAGGGTGCTGGGGCTGCGGCACCCGAGAAGACTCCCATGTCCTTTGTCTTGTTTTCTTAGTGAAGTGAAATTCACAGGACATAAAACGAACCATTGTGAAGTGTACAGTTCAGCAGCATTCACAATGTTGTGCGGCCACCACCTCAGTCTAGTTCCACCACGTTGTCATCACCCCAAAAGGAAACCCGTCCCCATTAGCAGCCACTCCCCACCCCCTCCCCCTGCCCCTGTTCTGCTTCCTGTGTCTGTGGCTTTGCCGGGTCTGGACACTTCCCGCCATCGATGCGTCCTTTCGTGTCTGGCCGCTTCTGCTAGCATCGTGCTTCGAGGTTCTTCCACGTCATACTGTGCCTGGGAACCCGAAGGCCTCTGGGCTGTGTCCCCACTTCTGCTCTCCCCACAGCACGGCCGACAAAAACGGGGCCCTCAAGTGCACCTTCTCGGCGCCCGGCCACAGCACCAGCCTCCTGCAGGGCCTGGCCACCCTCCGCGCCCAGGGCCAGCTGCTCGATGTCGTGCTCACCATCAACAGGGAGGCCTTCCATGCACACAAGGTGGTCCTGGCCGCCTGCAGCGACTACTTCAGGTGAGCGCGGCCTGGAGGGGCGTCTGCCGTGGGATGTGCAGGGGTGGAGGGTGCCTGTGTCAGTGCCAGCCAGGGACAGCTTTGAGGGTGAGTGGCCAGTGCTGGCCTCTCCTCTGGTTGTGGCGAGAAGCACGATGTCCAGTGAACCTGCAGGTCTTCCAGGTTTGCGTCGCACTCTTTCCGGGCAGCCTCAGGCCCTGGTACCGCCGGCTGCGCGGCTCCTGCCTGGGGCGGCAAGGCTCGTCCGGGACTATATTCTGCCGCCTTGCTCGACTCCTGCCACTTGCTGGGTGGTCCAGGAGGCAGGAAATGGTCACAAGTCCTTGCGGTCAGGATGTCCACACGGGCACCTAAAGCAGAACAGCAGAGAGGCCAAGGGATGCCGAGTCCACAGTGACCCCTGTGTCTTACTGACACCTGTGTGCCGGGTTCTGTCTGAGTCCCGGATGAGGTCTCCTCCTTGTCGCCCTAGGCTGTGGGCACTTCCCCTGAGTGACAGACGGGGCCTGCGTGGGTGTGCAGGTGTGTCTGCTGTCCCTGTGCCGTGGCTGGGCCAGAAGAGGGGGCCCTATGGAGCAGGGAGGGGGACCATTCTCGTCATCTGCCGGGGGCTGGCTCAGGGCCAGATGGCCTCCTTCATTCCCTCGGTGACCAGCAGGTGAGCCTCCTTCCTGCCCAGGCGGTGACCCCGCCAGAGAGAGCAGGCCGCCCTGGCATGGCTCCCAGGCCTGCCCCAGCCCAGATGCACGCCTCTGGCCACATGTTCCCCGGCGCCTGCCCCGTGGGCTCACCGAGGCCATCATGGGGAGCCGCAACAGCCAGGCCAACCGGGGCGCTGCTGCTATTTTTACTCTGGATTTGGGGACGGGTGGGCCAGCCCAGCCGGCAATGCCCTTTAAAGGCTCTCTTGTGCTGGCACTGCAGCCGGGGAGGCCTTAAAAGGCAAAACTCCTTCCCGTCATCCTAATTGCCTCTGCCTTCATCACATATTGCCCAAAGGCCTGTGAGGACCCACGGGGGCAAGCAGGGCAGGGTCTGGGGAGCTGGCAGAGCACTGTCCCGGACGGCTCCGAGACGCCGACGAGCGGCTCTCCAGGTGGATGTCAGTCGGCGCCCCGCGATGACCCCCCACGCTGGCCTGGCCCACGCTTGGGGTGAGGCCAGGGCATGGACATGTGCTGGGCAGACGGATGAAGGAAGTTCCTCCTCCTTCGTGTGCAGATAGCAGTGAGAGTTATTGCAAGGTGCCAACCCACCCCGTGAGTGGAACCACCCGCCACCCAGGAGCAGGCATTGGGCTTCTCTCTCCTCTGCCCGTGGGGTGTGTGCTAAGGGCCAGAGGGGGACTGTTACCCACAGCCCTGAGCCTCCCCTCTGCCCTCCTGCCCCTGGGGCTGTGTCCCCTCCCTGGCTCTCACGTTAGCCCCGCCTCCCAGAGCAGGGCAGTGTGGTGACAGAGCAGGGGTCTCACAGTGGGCTGGGGGTGTGGCCAACAGCTCCTCTGGGCTGTGCTTGGGTGGGGGGCGCTTCCCTGACTGCCTGGGGACCTTTGTCACCTCCCATCCCTGTGCGATGGTCGCTGAGACCCAGGCTGGGGAAGTGGAGCTGCTTTCCCAGGCCAGTGTGCAGGCGAGGGCTGGGCTCCATGGACTGTGGTGTGAAGCCCCTCCGGAGCACCGGCCTTGTGTCCTGAGGTGGCGCTGCAGATCTGTCCCCAGAGCTGCAGGGGTGTGGTCTTTGGCACAGACACACCTGGCCCCTCTGTCTAGCCAGCCCCCCTGCCCTCCCAGCCAGCTGGGCCCAGCTGGCACGCTGTGGGAGTGGCTGCCCCCAGCCCACACCTGCAGCTCTGACATGAGAGACACGCTCTGTCATTAAGGGGCTTGTGCAGGCCCTGCAGAGGGCAGAGCAGGGAGCTGCTGTGTATAGGAAGATGTACCAGCTTGGGGTAGATTAAAATGTTTTCTCTTCTTTTCTGCATGTTTTTAACGAGCATCCGGCCTGCTTCCTCTTGCCGGCTGCACCCTGTGTTCTGTGTCCCAGGGCTGCCGTTCCTGAGGCCAGGCTGCTCCCGACTGGCCATGATACCCTTGGCTGCCCCGAGCCCACATGCTGTGTTTCTGACATTCAGGGCCATGTTCACGGGCGGCATGAGGGAGGCGAGCCAGGATGTCATCGAGCTAAAGGGCGTGTCAGCCCGTGGCCTGCGACACATCATCGACTTCGCCTACAGCGCCGAGGTGACCCTGGACCTTGACTGCGTGCAGGACGTGCTGGGCGCGGCTGTGTTCCTGCAGATGCTGCCCGTAGTGGAGCTGTGTGAGGAGTTCCTCAAGGCGGCCATGAGCGTGGAGACCTGCCTGAACATCGGGCAGATGGCCACCACCTTCAGCCTGGTCTCACTCCGGGAGTCGGTGGACGCCTTCACCTTCCGGCACTTCCTGCAGATTGCCGAGGAGGAGGACTTCCTGCGCCTGCCCCTGGAGCGCCTGGTCTTCTTCCTGCAGAGCAACCGGCTGCAGAGCTGCGCCGAGATCGACCTGTTCCGTGCCGCGGTCCGCTGGCTGCAGCATGACCCGGCCCGGCGGCCGCGTGCCAGCCACGTGCTCTGCCATATCCGCTTCCCACTCATGCAGTCGTCGGAGCTGGTGGACAGCGTGCAGACGCTGGACATCATGGTGGAAGACGTGCTGTGCCGCCAGTACCTGCTGGAGGCCTTCAACTACCAGGTGCTGCCCTTCCGGCAGCATGAGATGCAGTCCCCGCGCACCGCCGTTCGCTCGGATGTGCCCTCGCTGGTCACCTTTGGCGGCACGCCCTACACGGACAGCGACCGCTCTGTCAGCAGCAAGGTGTACCACCTGCCCGAGCCCGGCGCCCGCCACTTCCGCGAGCTCACAGAGATGGAGGTGGGCTGCAGCCACACGTGCGTGGCCGTGCTGGACAACTTTGTGTATGTGGCTGGCGGCCAGCAGCTGCAGCACCGCAGCGGCGAGGGTGCAGTGGGCGCCTGCTACCGCTACGACCCCCACCTGAACCGCTGGCTGCGCCTGCAGGCCATGCAGGAGAGCCGCATCCAGTTCCAGCTGAACGTGCTGTGCGGCATGGTGTATGCCACGGGCGGCCGCAACCGGGCCGGCAGCCTGGCCTCAGTGGAAAGGTACTGCCCCCGGCGCAACGAGTGGGGCTACGCCTGCTCGCTGAAGCGACGCACGTGGGGCCACGCTGGGGCCGCCTCAGGGGGCCGCCTCTACATCTCCGGTGGCTATGGCATCTCGGTGGAGGACAAGAAAGCGCTGCACTGCTACGACCCTGTGGCCGACCAATGGGAGTTCAAGGCACCCATGAGCGAGCCCCGAGTGCTGCACGCCATGGTGGGCGCCGGGGGCCGCATCTACGCCCTTGGCGGCCGCATGGACCACGTGGACCGCTGCTTTGACGTCCTGGCCGTGGAGTACTACGTGCCCGAGACGGACCAGTGGACCACCGTGAGCCCCATGCGGGCAGGCCAGTCAGAGGCCGGCTGCTGCCTGCTGGAAAGGAAAATCTACATCGTCGGGGGCTACAACTGGCGCCTCAACAACGTGACGGGCATCGTGCAGGTGTACAACACGGAGACGGACGAGTGGGAGCGAGACCTGCACTTCCCGGAGTCCTTCGCGGGCATCGCCTGTGCCCCTGTCCTGCTGCCCCGGGCTGGGACCAGGAGGTAGCCCCGGAACCCCCCCGGGACCTCGGCCTGGCTGCATGCTGTCTCCGAGCAGGGCTTGACGAGTACACATCTGGCCAAGAGCCCCAGCAGCTCCCCAGGCTGGCCTCGAGGGGCCTGCCGCGTTGATAAGCCTCCGCCTGGGGGTCCCTCCCTCCTTCCTTCCCGAAGCAGATCCTGGCTCAGAGTCCAGCCTGGGGAGCCTCCAGCCAGGAGGCCGATGTTTCGTGGCAGCAAACGCACGCCTGGGGTGGTTTCCTCACCACCCTGCGTCCTGGCTGGTGGACGGAAACCAGGGTCTCCTTTGTGGTGGCCATTGTGTGGCTTTGCCTCTCTCCTCTCTCCCTTTCAGCCCCATGGTTTCAGACTTTCAGATGTGAGCTCATTAGCATCGAACCCAAAGTCTGAGATATGCCATTCACCCGCCTTCCAAGTCTCTTGGGTGTGTGTGTTTTTAAAATAAACTCACCCCAAATCTCCGTAACATATGGACCTCCAGGAGCAATGAGAGGCAGCTCTGAAGCTCCCAGCTCCGGGTGGGTGGAGGACAAGGGTGCATGCCTCCCTCCCCCCGCCTCCCCGTGTGTCCCCCAGTGCCCGCACCACTCGTCCTGCGCTGCCGGGGCGGGAGGCCCCCACTCCTGCCTCTGTTCCCATCCCGGGCCCCAGCACCTTCGAGGCGCTCACTCATCTGCTTTCAGGAGGAGAAAACACACCCAGCTCCCAGAGATGGTCCTTATGGGTTTCGGGCCTTCCACCTGGCACTGAGCATCACATGGGGCCTTGCCGAGGAGGATGGGCCAAGACACCCTGCCTGTGTTTGCCTCCAGTGGCTGGGCTGTCCCCTTCCCATGGGTCAGAATCTCACAGTGCATGTGCACCTCGCAGGTCTGTTGGGCGATTTTTATTTCCTTCCCCCCTTTCTACCCCTCTGTGTGCCCCTGGGTCCCCACCAGCCTGCCCTGTTTTTAGGTCCACATGTTACCCAGCCTGGTCCCCTCGGGGGAAGTCAAGCTGGTGGGGAGGCCTATTCCTTCACAGCTTCGAGACTTCTCCAGCCACATTCATTCTGATGCCTGAACCTCTAAACCTTTTCTTTTTGTTTTGTTTTACTTCTTTTTTTTTTTTTAAGAAGCCGGCACTGCTGTCTCATAAATGGGATTTGTACTCTTGGGGCAGCTTAAAGTGTCTTTCTCGCTGCTAACGGACAATTGATGTCGTGTCTCTGTGACCCACACACCGTGTAAAGAATTAACCTCATATCATAGCAGACGTCATCTCCTAATATTTTCCCTTTATTTAATAAAAATGTTATGGCAAAAAGATGGAGCAGGCCCAGGGCTGAACCCGTGAGGCTTGGGCCTGATTGGTTACAGATTCCTCGTGTGTCCTCCGCGTGTCTGGGGGCTGCTCTCCCCGACCTTGGCGTTTTCCAGCCTTGCAGAGGGCCTGGTGAGGGGCTGGGTTTGGGCTCAGGGGTGCAGGGGCAGCAAGAAATGTGGCCAGGACGTCCCCCTGGGCCCCCCGGCAGATAGAGGGCAAACCCGGGCCAGGCGGGGGCAGCCTGCTGGGGGTGTTCTTTCCTGGTTGCCCAGCCTCCGGCCACCAGTCAGCCCCGAGCTCCCCAGACATACCATCTCCATCTGCTCAGTCCCAGCGCCTGAGTGCAGCTCAGACAGCCTGGGAGCCCCTGTCCCTGAGGGAGACGTAGAGCAGGTCCTACAGGAAACACGAAGTCATCACTCTTCCCCGTGGGCACGAGAGTTCTGTAGAGAGCCCCCAGCCCCCACTCTCACGGCTGGCCTTGCCTCCCGCCCGGCTGCCCAGAACCGGCCACTTGCTGGTTGCATGTTAGTGGAGATGTCCCTGGACAGCCTTCCAAGCAGGGAGGCTCTGGGATCCTCCTCCACACTCGGGCTGTGCGAGTCGCCTGGTGCTCCTGTGTGTTGGCCACCGGCGCCCAGGGTAAGGCTGGGGGTGGTGGAGTGGTGCTAAAATAGGCCCTAGGTGGGGAAGGTGGAAGGAGCGCACGCTGCCAGGGGCATCCGAACGAAAGCAGCAGTGGCCCTCAGGCCCTCACCATGCATTCCAGCCCCACCCCTGACCTGAGCTCCCCCAAAGAGAACCCTTCCCTGCTGGAGGCACGGCCCCTTCACGGGGGCAGTGAGAAGCCTTTGCCAGCTCCAAGTCCCCCGGATCAGCTCACACCTCGGAACATCTTGTCCCCAACGAGCTGGCAGGGGTGCTGGCCCTGGGCGGGGGTGCTGCTGTATCTAACCAGATCGATTGTGCATAACCGTCTGGGCCAGTTTTGGAATGTCCGTGGGGCCTGCTGCCTCTCCCTCAGCCTCCCCCTACCTCCCCCCCCCCACGAAAAAGGAAAATTATTTTTCATATTGTAAACTTTAAACACGAAAAAGCTGTTTTTAATTTAGCAGAAACTGGCTTGAATCTTCACTTTGTGAATGTTTGTGTCCTTCAGAGAAAGGCAGAACACGCCCGTGCTCACTCGCACATGCTCAGGCACACACCTGCACTCCTGTGCTGCAGCACACATTCACACAGCCGTGCCCATGCGTGCATGCCTGCACACGCGTGCTCACTCGGGCATATGCATTGTAACATGCTCGCTTGCATACGGTTAAATGCAAGTCCACCCAGATGCACATGCGCACACATGCATGCACACAGCCCTGAACCAGCCTGGCCCACCCTGCCTAGCCCCCGGAGGGGTCTGGAGCTCTGCAGCTCCCCGAGCCGGGAAACCCGTCCGCTTCCTTGCAGAGGCCTGGACACATCTGCAGCCGCCTCCCTCGCACCTGGGCTCGGGCTGTGGGAAAACGCCGTCTCTCAGGACGGTCGGATGCAGCCGCGAGAGGGAGGCCAAGTGTGACTTCTGGGGCCTCACAGCAAGCAGGGCCAAGGGGGCCTCCGGGGAGCCATGTGAGGTGGGAATCTGCCCCAGACCTGGCCAGCTTGGAAACATGCCCCTGGCTCCGTCTCTGAGAAAGCAGCTCTAGCTCCTTCGTTCTCACAGGCCCTGGAGATCCGCTTTGCACGGCTGAGCCTTGGTGCACCGGCTTTCCTAGGGGCACTTGGCTGTGGTCCCAGCAGCCCAGTGCCTAGCATGGTGTGTGGCACAGAGGGGGCAAAGCCCGAATGTTTGTTGCACAAAAGAGGTTCCGGAGTGGGAAGGTGAGAGCAAAGCCTGCTTTGTACCAGTGTCTGTGGGTGCTGTGTGTGGACCCTGGGGGCAGGAGGGCCCCCACTTAGTTCTTTCCTCCTGTCATTCTTGTGGCCAGCCTGGCAGCCGTTCCCCCCTCACCAACAGAACACTGATTGGGTGCCAGCAACAATGTGCCCAGCCTCAGGGGTTAAAATTCAGCAGAGCCATTCTTGGCAATGCCTTTTGCTGGGGTTGTTTTCAATCTGGGCTCATTTCCCAGCTCTGGCCAGCAAGCTTTAAGGGGTCGGGCGTTTCGGGACAAGAGAGAGGCCTTATTGCCCCCTTCCCACCTTTACTGCTTCTTATGAGGACACGATGCCAGGAGCTTCTGCAGCCATCTTGTGGCCATGAGGAGCAAGTTAAGAGAGGCACAGTAATGCCTTGTCCCAGATCCCTGAAACCATGGGGCCACCAGTTGCATCCTAGTACCTCTGACCTCCAAACTCATCGTTACAAGAAATAACATCTGCACTTATTAAGACACTAGTGGTCAGATATTCTGATGCTTATAACCAAACAGTTCCAAAACTATAATATAAATGTGACAAATGCTGGAGTTTCCCCATCTTATGTAAGTCAGGGGTTTTTATTTGCAAGCAACAGAAACCGACCCTGGCCTATTTAAATAGCTGAAGTATGTATTGGAAAACTGGTAGCTCGCAGGAGCTGCAGGAAGGCCGGAAAGCCAAGCTGAAGAAACAATAGCAATCGAAAGGCTGAGACAGCCAGGCCCTCAGCTGCAATCATGCCAGAGGACACTTCTGCCACCTCTGCAGAATCCACATGCCTCCGTTGGCACTGCCATCTGCCCTGGGCACTCAGCCATAGTTGCCCCTGGAAACCAGATCCCCCTGCCCTGATGCTATTTCTTTGTACCACTTGTGCCTGAGTGGAAACATCCTTCTGGCCCATCCTACATCCCATGCCAATACCCCAGCTGGCCGGGGAGCGGGGAAAGTGAGTATGTCAGTGTATTAGCCACTGCTGCATACCAAACAATCCCAAGTCTCAGTGGCATAGAACAATAAATGTGTGTTTTTCACGTGTCCATGAGTCTGCTGGGGGGTTCCTATTCTAGGCTGGCCTCTGCTGGCAGCTCTGCTCCCAGGTGCAAGGCTGTGGCGTAGGAGAAGGTCCTGCTGCATCCGCCTGGGCCCGGCAGGCAGCCAGGGCACGTTCTCCTCGTGCCATGGTGCCCGAAGGCAAGTGGAGTCACGTGAGGGCTCCCAAGTCTAGATTCAGGACTCATACACTATTGCTTCTGCCCAGGTATCTTTGGCCAAGCAAACCACATGGCTGAGCCCACAGTCAGAAGTGGGGAAATAGCCCCCACCTGAGGGAAGAACGGCAGGGGTTTGGACACAGGAACGGGTGGGGAACTGGAGCTGACAGTTCCATTGGTCGCCCTTGGCTTGGGGGCTTCTGTTGTTAGTGGAGGACTGACGTCCCCCTGTGGGGGACATCTCAAACTTGGATGGGGACCCAGAGGCTGGGCAACCAAAAAGAAAAGCTCTGCTTCTCCTCTGCCCCCTGGAAGTTGGGGATACTTTTTTTTTTTAAGAGACAAGATCTCACTCTGTCGCCCAGGCTGGAGTGCAGTGGCGCAATCAGCTCACTGCAGTCTCGAACTCCTCGGCTCAAGTGATCCTCCCAAGTAGCCGGGACTATAGGTGCATGCCACCACCACCAGCTAATTTTTTTTTCATTTTTCTTAGAGACTGGATCTTACTATGTTGCCAGGCTGGTCTCAAATTTCTGGGCTCAGGTGATCCTACTGCCTTAGCCTCTCGAGCAGCTGGGACTATAGGTGCGCACCACCAGCCCGGCTAAATATATATATATATACACACACACACACACACACACACACACACACATATAAATTTTTTTTTTTTTGAGACACAGTCTTGCTCTGTTGCCTGGGCTAGAGTGCCCTGGCGTCAGTCAGCCTAGCTCACAGCAACCTCAAACTCCTGGGCTCAAGCAATCCTCCCGCCTCAGCCTCCCAAGTAGCTGGGACTACAGGCATGTGCCACCACGCCCAGCTAATTTTTTTCTATTTTTAGTAGAGATGGGGTCTCACTCTTGCTCAGGCTGCTCTCGAACTCCTGACCTCAAGTGATTCTCCCACCTCAGCCTCCCAGAGTGCTAGGGTTATCGGCGTGAGCCACTGCACCCAGCCTGGCTAATTATACTATTGTTGTTGTTTTTTTTTTGCAGAGATGGGGTCTTGCTATGTTGCCCAGGCTGGTCTCGAACTCATGGCCTCAAGCGATCCTCCTGCCTCAGCCTCCCAAAGTACTGGGGTTATAGGCATGAGCCACTGTGCCTGGCCTGCGTTCTTTTTTGTTGGGGCTGTGAGTGTCCTCGGCTCACAGACAGCAGGGAGGGGGTCAGCAAGGGCTCAGCCAAGGTTCAGGGACATTGTGGGTGTCCTTGGGAGCCTACCCCAGACATCCTTCAGCGCAGGTGGTTCATGGGAGGAGGCAGACTATTGGCTGTCTCCCAGAGCCTCCCCTGAGTCCCCTGCCTGCCTACCTGGCCCCAGCCTCTCGATGCCCTCTTTGGCAGTCAGCCTTGTCCCACCCCCCCACCAGACACTCAGGCCCAGATGGGAGGATGGGGGGTCTGGGTCCGCATGTAACCTCATCACCTCATTGTAAAGAGTGGGCTCACGTCGGGCATTTCTGGCTTCCATGGGGTCCTTTCCTCTCCATGATCAGACCTGGTTCTTCCTTTGCTTTTAAAACTCTCTCTGGCTGGGGGCGGTGGCTCATGCCTGTAATTCCAGCACTTTGAGAGGCCAAGGCTGGACAATCGCTTGAGACCAGCCTGGGCAACACAGTGAGACCCCTGTCTCTACAAAAATGTTAAAAATTAGCCAGGCACAGTGGTGCATGCCTATAGTCCCAGCTACTTGGGAGGCTGAGGCCAGAGGATCGCTTGAGCCGGGGAGTTCAAGGCTTTAGTGAGCTATGATGACACCACTGCACTCCAGCCTGGGCAACAGAGCGAGACTCTGTTTCTAAACACATAAAGTAAAATAAAACTCTGTGTGATGAGGGCCTGGTTTGGAAGTCAAAGATGAGCCTTGGATGGTTTTCGTCTCTGCCTCCTGGCACCAAATGGCCCTAATTCACCTCCACAAGATGTGGGTACCTCAAATCGACGAAGATCCCATATAAGGAAGAGGAGGAGAGCAAAGCATGAGAACTAAGGCCTGCGAGGTAGCGCTTTGCTTTCCTAACAGTTACTGAGAACTTGTGATGAGGCAGGCGCGAGCTAAGTGGTTTCTGCGTGTTATCTGTGTAATCTCCCCAAGGGCCTGCTATGAGGAGCGTCACTATCCACATTTAGCAGGGGAGGGCACCAGGGTTCAGAGAGGTGAAGACAAGTTCCCGTTGTCACACAGCCATGCTGGACCACACAGAAACTCTCAGGAGTTTAGGCGTATATATATATATATTTTTGCTGTTGTTGTTGTCATCCAAGTGGATATGAAGGAGTTTAGGTTTTTATTTAACTTGTTTTAGAGGCTTTAAGTACAAGAGTGCTATGGCCTGGATGCAGGGGAAAGAGCGTTTCAAGAAGGAGGGGGAATAGGCTGTGCAAAGGCCCTGAGGCAGGATGCAGCAAGGCTGGAGTGCTGGGTGTGAGAAAGGGAAGGGCAGGAGATGATGCTGGGGAAGATGGCAGGGAACAAACGGAGCCAGGCCAAGCTATGGAGCAGAGGAGACCAGATACTGGAGGCAGTGGGAAGCGGTTCATAAGATATGCTCTGTAACTCAAGTGAAGCTCTTCAATAATTGGATACTTCCAGCTCCTTGGGATCAGGGCTAACCAGAGAGTGAGCCAGGGCTGCATAAACCTAGAGGGAGGAACCCAGCTCTCCTTGGAGATCAGGATGGGCTTTCTGGAGGAAGGGACATTTGAGGTGGGTTTTGAGGGATGAGTAGGAGTTTCTCAGGCAGAAAATAAATTCATTCAACAAACACTTTCTACCAACCTGACCCCTCTGTGCCTAGTCTTGTGTTAGTTCTGGGGACGCAGGGGAACACAATGAACACAGATAACTATAAAATGAGGCCAAAAGTGCTCAGAACCTTCTGGGGATAGAGAACAAGCCTTAAGAGGAAGGAATCACATGGTCTGTGTCCTTTCCATGTCACACAGGGAACTCCGGCTCACTCCTGGCATGTTTAGGAAAGGTGAACATACTTTTAGCCTCTGATCTCAGCTTAGTCCACAGGGGATCAGACAGGACCCCAGAAACAGCTGTCTTAAGAGAATGGGATGTTTTTGGGTCATGGGACAAGATACTGGAGGGCCACCTCAGATAGACCCTCAAGGAGAAGTCTGAAAGAGGAGACAGTGCCAGCCACAAAAGATAAATCTGCGGGCAGAGTTATCCAGGCAGAGGGAACAGCACATGCTAAGAGCTGGAGGTGGAGCAGCAAGGAGGCTGGTGTGGCTGGAGTGGTGGGCCCCGGGGGCTGCCGGAAGGAGGGTAGATTTTTTAAGTGTGATGAGAGTGTGGGATTTGCCCTGGTTTACAAAGACCATGGGCAGCTGCAAGGAGCATAACTGGACTACACAGGGGGCAGCAACTCCCTTTGATGAGGGAAGAAAGCAAAAACTGCAGGGCTGGATTCTGCCTGGGTCACAGGACGCTGTGGCTTCACCCTCGTTGGGCCTGGGGTCAGTGGAGCAAGGAGAAGGACTTGGTTGCTGTATGGCCATTGCACAATAAGGAGGCTGGCTGCTTCCTCTGACTCATCACCAGGGTTTAGGATGGATCAAGTTATGCCAGGGCATGGGGTGAATCGAGGCTGGTAGGGACAGTATTAGACTCTCACTTCTGCACGTGCAGGCATGGCCTCTTGCTGTGAGCCAACGACCCCTGCTACCCCTCAAATCTTTTCCCCTCCATCTTTCTGTGTCCAGAAACTGGCTTAGTACAGATATATGTAAGCAACCAGGCTAACCAGCACTTACCAAGCACTTCTTTCTTTTTTTTTTTGGTGACAGAGTCTCACTCTGTTGCCCGGGCTAGAGTGCCATGGTGTCAGCTTAGCTCTCAGCAACCTCAAACTGGGTTCAAGTGATCCTCCTGCCTCAGCCTCCCGAGTAGCTGGGACTGTAGGCGCTCACCACCATACCCGGCTAATTTTTCTATTTTTAGTAGAGACGGAGTCTTGCTCTTGCTCAGGCTGGTCTCAAACTCTTGGCCTCAAGCGATCCTCCCGCCTCGGCCTCCCAGAGTGCTAGGATTACAGGTGTAAGCCACCTCGCCCGGCCTATCAAGCACTTCTTATGCACTGGGCAGTTGACACACTTCATTTAAACCCTGCAAAACCCAGTGTATGGAAGGAAGCTGAGCTCTGCTGTGAAGCTTGAGTTCTAATCCTGGCTGTGGTGCTTAACTTCCCTTAGGCAGCTGCTGTCCCTGCACTCTGTCTCTATTTCCTCTCTGACCTCACCGCATGGTGGTAAGAACTAGAAGCCACATGTGGAGCAGGCCCACTGTCACACCTGATTTACAGAAACTGCAGTCTTGGTTGGTGACAGGAATAGAAAACGGACTTCAGAATGACTTAAGCAAAAAAGGGAATAAGTTTTTGGCTCCTATAACTGAAAAGGCAAGGGTGTCTAGCTTCAGGCCAAGCTGGATCCAGGAGCTCAGACGATGTCTCTCTACCCTTTGGCTCTGTTTTCCTCTGTGTGGGTTCACCCTCTCAGCCCAGCTCTCTTCACATGGTGGCCTCTGTCAGTGCAGACTTGTGGTATCCTTCAAACCAGACGCCCAAGCAAACTGTGGGGCGTCTCTTTCCCATGGTTTAAATAAAAGTTCCAGATTGCATCTCATTGGGCAAATTGGGTCACATGCCTGTCCTGAACCAGTTGTGATGGCCAGAGCAATGGGTTGTGCTGACTGCCCTAGTCTTCTACCTTAGGGAGAGGTGCTTGCGGGGAGTGGGGTGGTGAGACCAGCCCCATCCACATCTCAATGACTGAAAGTCAGAACCAGTGTTTCCTAAAGTTGGCACCAAAAAGGTGGGGGGGAGAGGCAAAAAGTATAGAAGTCCATGAAAGTGCTCAAAATCATTTGAGTAAGATAGATAAAACAGAGCAGTGGCAGTGCCCAAGATACTGCAGATGAAAATCTATGCGTTATATATATTTAATATGGACATTTTATTAAAATGTTGTTAAGTGTGATTAGAAGCATGTATGGAAAATGTTGGTGTCCTCCCCGCATAATCTCTGTCGGCATCCACTCCAGCCATCCCTCACTGTCATAAAAATTGTGGTGTGCAATTGGAGTCTCCCTGAATTCCTCCAGCTTCCACCCCACTCACACTCTCAAATCCCTGCAGCCTCCTGAATATAAACTTTCAATATTGATGTGAAGGTCCCTCTCCTTGGACAGAGACAGCTAGATGTCAGAGCCCCTCCTGCTTCCCAGGTTACTCACCTGCCACTGGGGAGGCCCTGTTCCCTCTTTCACAGTTGGGTCTAGGTGGGATTTCTGAACCCTTCTGGTAGCGCCCTGTGGCAAAACAGGGATCCTCAAACAAGACAGGACTCGAGAAATACGGAGGGAGGAGGCAGAACCTCTGTAATTTTAGTTCTTTGTGCTTCAGTATCCAGAGAACGGCAACTGGTCCAATGTGAGGGGATAAGAAAAGAAAGTTGTTAAAGACAACCTCCAGGTTTATGGTCCCGGGTTCAGGACTCAGCTCCCATGTCCTCCCCTTCCCTGACTGTGGTGACTGCAGCAGCGTCCCTCCCTAGTGTAGTTCTCCGGCAAGCCCACGGTCTGTCTTCTTTTCCTCATCACATTTATCTCCATCCGAAATGTTCTTGGTCATTTATTTGTAGGTTGTGTCTGCCCCTTTCCGACTGTGTTCCCCTTGAGAGCACGTGCCACATCTGCTTGTTCATGCCTGTACCCCAGTTTGCCTGGCCACATAGTAGGTGTTCAGTAAATACTCAGTAGCTATGAATGAACGCATGCACGGATGGCCAATGCCATGGACTGGTCTCCGAGCTCTGAGTCCCATCCTAGGTTCAGCCTCGGGGTGCCCAGCCCCACCCTTGTGAATTGGGAGGGTCTGGCTCAGGCTGTTTCCCTCCTAGGGGCTCCAGCAGCCCAGCCCGTTCGCGAACCTTGCTCAATTAGCCAGGCGGCCGCTGTCCAGCGGGCCGGGCTGCAGACCACTGCGCCTGCGCAGAAATTTCCACGCTCTCCCCCTTTCCCTCTCTGTGGGCCCCGAGCGCGAGGCTGGGACGCGCGCATGCGCCGTCGCCCGCGCGCCGCGCGCCGCGCGCCTGCGCCGCGTTCACGACCGTCGGCGCGCCTGCGTACTGCCCGCCGCCCGTAGCCCGGCCGGCGCTTGCGCGGTGGCCCGGGCGAGTGGGGGGGCGAGGAGGTGGAGAAGGAGGAGGAGGAGGAGGCGGCGGCGGCGGCGGCGGTGGCGGCGGCGGTGGCGGCGGCGGCGGCGAGAAGATGGCGACTTCGAACAATCCGCGGAAATTCAGCGAGAAGATCGCACTGCACAATCAGAAACAGGCGGAGGAGACAGCGGCCTTCGAGGAGGTCATGAAGGACCTGAGCCTGACGCGGGCCGCGCGGGTAAGGGGGCTGCCGCCTTTGGGCCGGGGGAGGGAGGGACAGAGGGGGCGCGTGTCCGGCGCGTGCACGGGGCGGGGGGGCGCGCGCGGCGGGGGCGGGGCGCGCGCGGCGGGGGCGGGGCTTGGCACGGCCCGAGGGGGACAGGTGTCTCCATGCCCTGGGCGTCGTGGGCGGGACAGGTGCCCCCACATCATCGATACCTGACGGGGGTACAGGTGCCCCGACATCATTGCTACCTGGAGGAGATGAGGACCTCTACATCATTACTATCGGAAGGGAACAGGTGCCACTACATCGTTGTTTCCTGAGGGGGGACAGGTGCCCCACATCGTTGCTACCTGGGGTACAGGATGACACTGAGGTGGATGAGCTGGGTGCCGCTTGCAAGAATCATTGTTACCTGGGCGTGGGGGTACAGGTGCTCCTACATCATTGGTACCTGCTGCCAGACAAGTGCTCCCACATCATTGCTACTTGAGAGGGACAGGTGCCCTCACATCATTGCTACCTGAGTGGGACAGGTGTCTCTACATCATTGTTACCTGTGCCCTTACTCCCTGGGTGTTGGGGGAGGAACAGATGTCCCCACTTGCAGACCTCAGATGGGACAGGTGTCTCTTCCTCTTGGACACCTGGCGGAAAGGTTCAGATCCCCTCCCCTGTGGTGTCCAAGAAAGGAGATTGTGTTCAGTCCTGGAACTTGGAGTGGAGACAGCTGCCCCTTCCCCATGCAGCCCATATGGTGGGAACCAGGTGATGTTCCTCTCACTGGGACAGGGGACAGCTGGCCACAGATAGCCCCTGCCCTCTCAGGACCATAGCAAAGGCACAGGTCTGCCTCAGGTAGCTGGCATATGTGATGTACAGAGGCAGGCCACGTTTTGCCAGGCTCCTGGCTGGCAGAGCAGGTACCCTGCTAGTCTCACCTGGGAAGTCGCTATGGGCCCTGAGCAGGGATTTGTTGGGGGTGGGGTTCCAGCAATGGCACACACCCTAACTCCTTGATGGGCCTCAGTTTACTCCCTTCCTCAAGCGTGTGTAGTAAGACCTTCTTCGTGGGTCAGGAAGGTGAGCGTGCTTTGCATAGGTGGCAGTGAATCTCCATTGTGTTCTTGCAGAGTGGTGGGACCCCCGTCCTGCACGCTGGGGCCTTGGGGAGAGTTTGTGTGGGTGTTGCAGACACCTGCATCCCTGGATTCAGGCACCGATCTGACTGGCCCAGGTGGACTTACCTCAGTCTCTGATTCCTCAGATGGAACTTGCAGGTCATGTTATTTTATAATTAGTTGCTTGTTCCTCTGTGAGATTGTGACCTTATAGACCAGGATTTGTGTCTTCATTTCTGTGTTCGTATTGATTGATCCCTGTCAGCGAGGCACTGCCACAGGTGAGCATGACACATCTGTCCAACAGCTACGTTCTCGCTCAGGATGTAGGGACACAGATGGTTGGTGAATGAATGAATGAATGAATGAAAGAAAGTGTATGACCTGAGTGTCCCCCGCAGGTCGGGGCTCCTGAGGCAGGAGTGTCCACTGCCGCTTGTCTCCTGCACAGTGTGTGCCAGCATGCAGTTGGGGTCAAATATTTGTACAGTGACAGGAAGAAAGTGGTCACAGTAGGTTCACAGCTGTCAGCGCTATTGCAAGTCTGGTTTCTGCATGGGGTTGGAAATGGATTATTGTTGTTGAAAAGATTTCTTTAAAATAACAGCTTTATCGAGATATGATTCACATATCGTATAATTTACTTGTTTAAAGTGTACAGTGCCATGGTTTTTAGTATATTCGCAACCACCACCAATGTATAATTCTGGTACATTTTTCATCCCCCCAAAAGGAAACCCCATCCCCATTAGCAATTACTCCTCATTCCCCCTCCCCCTGCCCCTGGCAGCCACTAATCTATCAAGAGTTGCCTGTTCTGGGCATTTCATATAAATGGAGTCATACAACATGTGGCCTTCTGTGTCTGGTGTCTCTCACTCAGCGTGATGTTTTCTGGGTTCACCCATGTTGTAGCATGCATCAGTGCTTCATTCCTTTTCATGGCTGAATAATATTCCATTGCACAGATATGTTGTATTTGTTTATCCATTCATTGATGGATGGATTTAGAAATTTCTAAGATATGCAGGCAGCAGTTCTGTTGGCTCTGGTAAACATTTCCCATCTTCCTTTCTCCTGCGTCCCTGTCTCTGTTTACACCTGGGGTGGGGGGCGGAGGGGCCCTGGGCAGAGGTGAGCACACTCTTGATTTTTAAGAGACAGAGCATTGTACAATTCTGTCCCCGCCAGGGGATACTTGGCAATGTCTGGAGGCACTTTTGGTTGTCATGACTAGTGGGTGCTCCTGGCATCTGGTGCCAGTGGTGCTGCCCACCATCCTATAATGCACAGGATGCCCCCACCATGGAGAATCATCCGGCACCCGGGGTCGGTAGTGCCAGTGCTGAGAAACCTTTGATTACAGGGTAGCATTGAGGGGGCCAGGGTGCGAGTTTTGCACCTGGGCAGGTTGAGTTCAACCCTTTGCACCCACCCATATGACTGTGCCACCTTGGGCAGGCTGTAACCAGGATGGGCAAACTCATTCCCAGCCTGATTGGCCACCGCACGTGGCCAGTGGCCATCTGCAGTGCCTGGTGTGGGTGAATGAACCCCCCTGGTGCAGGCTCCCCTCCTGCCCTCCCTTAGTGGCTGTGGCTGTGGCTGTGGCACACTGCCTCCCCTGTGGTACACCTGCTCCCCTCTTGTGAATTCTGAAGGACAGCACACCTACTCCTGTGTGTCCGCTCATGGTCATCGGTGCTGATGGGCACACCTGAGGTGCCTTGTTGCAGTGGAAGGCGAGTCAGCAGACAGGGACCCGAGGGCTGTGTTGGGTGGGGGGATGGGGTGTAATGTCGGGAGGCAGTTAGCAGGTCTCAGGGCAGGGGGTGAGTGTGGGAGTGTGTTCCTTCCCGTCCTCAGACTTGGGTCGGTGTGATATGTGGGGAGAGCGGTGGTGCTCTGCTGTGTGACTTTGGGCAGGTTTCTTAACCTCTCTGAGTCTCAGACTCTGGACTTGTAAAGTTGGGGCAGCTCATTCATTCCACCAAATGACAATTTTCATTGCCTGGAATGTTCCAGGGATCGTGTTAGGTTCTGGGGACCTTGGTGGTTTACGGGGCATATTGGGGCTATGCTCTCGGGGAGCTGGTGTGGTTTTAGGGGGGACAGAAGAAAATCGTTGCAAATGAATGAAACAGGATGATACGTGTTGGGAGAGAAGCAGCACATTGATGTGCTAGGAGGGGCAAGGGTGGGGGCCAACATGTAAACAGTGACACGGAATACCCCCCACACCCTGAGAACTGGGGAAGAGCATTCCAAGTCGCGGACAGGCAAGTGCAGAGGCCCTGAGGTGGGAAGGATGTGGCAAGGTTGGGAATGGGCAGAGCGCTGTGAGGTTGGTGTGTCTGGGAAGGGAGAGGGGGGTGGTAAGGCTGGAGGGGCTTGGATTCCCCCCACCCCAGGGAGGGGCCCCGGAGAGGATTGCAATGGTGAGTGGCCTTTTCCGCTGCTGATTTTGAAACCGTTTTGTTCAGATATAATTCCCACAACGTTCAATCCATCATTCAGTGATTTTTGGTGTATTCCCAATCATACAACCACCATGAGTCGCCTGTAGAACACGTCCATCGTTCCAAAAGGAGACCCCGTCCCCCTTAGCTGCCACCCCCCCTCCTCCTCCCCAACAGCTCCCGACAGCCACTAATCTGCTTTCTGTCTCTGTGGATTTGCCTGTTCGGGACATTTCATGTAAACAGAATTATACAGCATGTGGCCTTTTATGACTGGCTTCTTTCCATGAGCATCCTGTCTTCGAGGTTCTTCCATGTTGTAGCATGTGTCAGCGCTTCATTGCTTTTTTAAAAGTTTGTGGCAGAATATACAGAATATAAAATTTACCACCGTAACCTTCTCTACGTGTGCAGTTTAATCCAGTGGTGTTAAGTACATGCAGCGTTGTGCAGTCGCCACACCATCCGTTGCTTCGTTCCTTCATACAGCTGAGTAATACTCCGTCGTGTGGATCTGCCACGTTTTTGTCTGTCCCTCTGTCCACGAACACTTGAGTTGTTTCCGCCTTTTGGCTGTTGTGAATCGTGCTGCTGTGGGCATTTGTGTCCACATTTTTCATGGACGTGTGTCTTCATCTCTGTGGGAGCGAATTGCTGGATCATACAGTAACTCTCTGTTTATCCATTCAAGGATGCTTCACATCCTAGGAAGATGGCTGTGGCTGTCCGTGGACTGGGAGAGGGGTGAGTGGTCACTGTGGACGTCCAGGTCACAGGGAGTGATGTCTGAACAGGGAGGTGGCCAGGAGCAGGTGGATTTTGGTGGCATTTTGGCAGTAGAGCTGCCCAGATGTGCTGGTAGATTGGACATTGGGTGCTGGGGGGAAGGGAGGGGTTGTGTCACCTGCTGGCCAGAGGCTCAGGACATAGGGGGCTCCTCATGTGACTGATCATTGAACACCTCCAGCTGTAACACCTGAGCCAGAAAAAGTCTCAGGCAAAGCATTGGCGGTGGCACGGCCAGGGCTGTAGGAAGGAGTGTGCCCTCTTGGTCCTACCCTGTGAAGGTGGTGGCTTTGCATAGTACAGGCAGAAGTAAATTAGGTCCTCAGCCCTCAGACACGGCGCTAGGGTAGCTTAGGTTAGCTGAGCTTAGAGCCCGCCCCCAATCCTGGCTTTGGCACCGTTTGCCTCTGTGCCGGCTGCTTCGACTGTCTGGTGCCATCTGCAGCCTCAGTACACACGCAGCAGTCCCTGAGCTGCTCTGTCGAGAGGATGGGGGCATTGGCCTCCCCGTCGCTCCACCTGCCCCCTCCGAAAACCCCAGCCATCCCAACACCGTCCAAGTTGTGGGCTGCACACCCTGTAGTGGGCTGGGTAGTAGCCCTTAAAAAACATTTGTCCACCTCATAACCCCTGGAACCTATGCATGGGACCTTAATTGGAAAAAAGGTCTCTGCACTTGCAATTATGGTAAGGATCTGGATTTCAGGTGGCCCTAAATCCAATGACCGACATCCTTATAAAAAGAGGAGAGGACACAGGGACGCAGGGGAGAAGGTCATGTGATGATGGAGGCAGAGATTGGAGTGATGTGGCCACAAGCCAAGGAACACTTCCAGCCAAGGAGCCCCCAGCAGCTGGGAGGGACGGGAAGGCTCCTCCCCCAGAGCCTCCAGAGCGCAGTGGCCTTGATTTTGGATTTATGGCCTCCTGAACTGTGAGGGAATAAATTTCTTTTGTTTTATGCCCCCCACTAGTTTGTGGTCATTTGTGACAGCAGCCACAGGAACCTCCCCAGCCCTTACACCTGAGACAGATCTTGCAGCGCCAGGTACCCTGTGGAGACCACCCTGGGATGGGGGCCTGCAGATGCGTACCAAGGTGTCTGGGCAGAACTGTGCAGGGGAGGGCAGCGTGTAGCGCGAGAATCTGCATTGTGTCCTACGAGTGGGAGGCAGGAGTTGGGATGACCAGAGGCTTCTCAGAGAGGAAGGTAAAAATTTGTCCCCTGTACCCAAGGATTTCTGCCCCCTACTCAGCACCATGTGGCTTTCACTTAGTCCCAGATTCTTGGTGCTCAGAGAGGAGGTGTCCTCTTTTGCATCTCATGGATGAGGAAACTGAGACCCACAGCACTGTCCCAGCTGGGAAGAGGCAGAGCTGGCCTGGAGCCCCAGGGCGACCATACAACCACGCATCTGAAACAAAGAGTTAAAAACAAACTGGGCCGGGTGCGGTGGCTCACGCCTGTAATCCCGACACTTTGGGAGGCCGAGGCAGGAGGATCGCTTGAGGCCAGGAGTTTGAGACCAGCCAGAGTGAAAGCGAGACCCTGTCTGTTCAAAAAATAGAAAAATTAGCTGGGTATGGTAGTGTCTGTAGTCCCAGCTACTTGGGAGGATGAGGCAGGAGGATCGCTTGAGCCCAGGAGTTCGAAGTTGCTGTGAGCTATGGTGATGCCACTGTACTCCAGCCTGGGCCATAGAGTGAGACCCTGTCTCAAAAAACAAACACACAGGCCGGGCGCGGTGGCTCACGCCTGTAATCCTAGCACTTGGGAGGCCTAGGCTGGCGGATTGTTTGAGCTCAGGAGTTCGAGACCAGCCTGAGTAAGAGCGAGACCCCGTCTCTACTAAAAATAGAAATTATCTGGCCAACTAAAAATATACATAGAAAAAATTAGCCGGGCATGGTGGCGCATGCCTGTAATCCCAGCTACTCGGGAGGCTGAGGCAGTAGGATCGCTCAAGCCCAGGAGTTTGAGGTTGCTGTGAGCTAGGCTGACGCCACGGCACTCACTCTAGCCCGGGCAACAGAGTGAGACTCTGTCTCAAAAAAAAACAAAACAAAACAAAAACAAACAAACAAGCAAGCAAACAAACAAGCAAACAAACCCACACGCAAATCTAGACCCTTCTGTTGCTTGGCAGAGCCCACATGGCCCTGCTCAGCCCTTGGTTTCTTTTGTGTGACTCAGTTTCCTGAGCTAAACCCATGTTTCTCCTGCAACCTTGACCTGGGAGCCATCATTTTCAGACATTAACCATTGTGGTCTTGGAGGCGGTGGCTGTGTGGCACCGTCCCAGGAAGCTTTGTCTATGGCCAAGGTTCTTCTCATGTCTGTCAGGTCTGGACCAGACCGAGCACCATTTTTTCCATGGCCAGCGCAGAACAAGCTTCTCGGTTAATCTGATGGTCGCCATTTGGAAGGAGCCCTCCCAGGGTAACCCAGCCCTATTCCGGGTGTGCCCGTTCATGCATCCCACAGGTGACTTCTCAGTGTCCCCACGGGCCCGGGGGTCTGTGCCGAGAACTTTCCATGGTCTTGTCTAGTCAGGAGGCAGATCTTAGAGCCATGTAGTGTCTTTTTATTTTACTTTTTAAAAGATGGAGTTGAAATTCACATAAAATTAAGCACTTTAATATACAATTCACACTGTATTTAGTATACAATTCACACCACCTCTGTCTACTTCCAGCACATTTTCATATCCCCAAAAGGAAACTGTGTCCCCATCAGCAGTCACTCCCTATACCCCCTCCCCCAGCCCCTGGCAGCCACTGATCTGCTTTCTGTGTCTGTGGATTGGCCTGTTCTGGACATTTCACATTAATGGAAGCACACACTGTGTGGCCTTTGATGTCCGGCGTCTCTCACTCAACATCATGTTTTCGAGGTGCATCCAGGTGGTAGAACTTCGTGCCTTTGCATGGCTGAGTAATGTCCCGTTGCATGGATGGGCCACCTTCTGTTTATCTGTTCATGCGTTGATGGCCACTAGGGTTGTTTCCACTTTTTGGCTACTGAGAATCTCGCTGCTATAAACAATCGTGTGTAAAAGGATTTGTTTCAGTCCCTGTTTTCAGTTCTTTTGGGCAGATACCCGGGAGTGGAATTGCTGTGCACAGCGATGCAGGTAGGTGGCAGGTGTTCAGAGGAGGTGGTCAGGGTGTGCAGTGGCCAGGCCACTTGCTCTGGGGAATCTAGGAGGGCTTCCTGGACCTGCAGGGTGTTTGGAACCAGGAGTGGCAGGGCTAGGTGAGTGCGGGCACCTGTCGATGGCTGGGGAGCCCTGTAGCTTCTCCCTCAGTGACTTTCTCACTTTCCTGACTGTGACCCACAGTTAGAAATTAGTTTTTCATGGCTTCCCAGCACCCACCACCAAACATGCAGTCAAAACAAAATTCATCAAGGAGTCCAACTCTTACTGTGCGCACGCATGTTAATGTCTGTTCTGTTTATTTTGTTTTGTTTTGTTTCAGACAAGTTCTTGCTCTCTTGTGTAGGCTGGATTGCAGTGGTGCAATCATAGCTCACTCTAACCTCCAGCTCCTGGGCTCAGGGAATCCTCTGCCTCAGCCTACCGAGTAGCTGGGACTACAGGTGTGCGCCACCACACCTAGGTAATTAAAAAAATTTTTTTTAGAGATAGGGTCTTACTATATTGTCTAGGCTGGTCTCGAGCTCCTGGCCTCAAGTGGTCATCCTGCCTTGGCTTCCCAAAGTGCTGGGATTATAGGTATGAGCCACCACCCCCAGCACTGTTCTATTTAATAAAAAATGCCAGTTGGGGCCAGGTGTGGTGGCATACCTGTTGTCGCAGCTACTTGGGAGGCTGATGTGGGAGGATTGCTTGAGCCCAGCAGTAGGAGACTGCAGTGAGCTGTGATCACACCCGTGCACCCCAACCTGGATGACAGAATGAGACCCTGTCTCAGAAAAAAAAAAAAAAATGCCAGTTTGGACCCACTGAATTGATATTGTAACTCACCAATCCAAGGCTCCACAAACTATGCCAATTTTTGTAAATAAAGTTTATTAGAGTACAGCCATGCCCATTCCTTTATGTGTTGTCTGTGGCTGCTTTTCTGGGACTACGGCAGAGTCTCATGCGACAGAGACCGTATGGCCCATGGGGTGGAAGATATTTATCATCTGGCCATTCACAGAAGGAATATGTGGCCTCCGTGCCTGAGGGTCTCACCTGCAGTTTGAGACCCACTGACCTAGAGCAACAGGGAAGATTGGCTGGAGTGCAGTGGGCAGTTAGGGAGAGCAAGGCAGGTGGCACTTCTCCCACTTTTGGGGGCCTCTAAACCACTTGAGAGTTGAGGGATGCAGACCCCTTGGCTCCCCATGATTAATTCTGCTCCCAAAGGTGCAGGCTGGGGGCTGGCATTGCGAGTGCGGGTCTGAGGACCCTGCGGTACACACTTTATTTGGAGGCCTGGGCACCTGGGTCACCTATGATGGTGCCAGGGGGAAGAGGGGGTCAGCCTTGGGCATGGGGGGAGCCGGCTGGCTGGCCCTGGGTTGATGGCACGGTGGTCGTCATTGGACCAAACAGCCAGGGAAGGTCTTCCCTGCCACTGTCCTCAAGGTTGGCACAGTGCCAGGTGACCCCCACCTTGGCCAGTCTTATGCCTGCTCTGCCTCTTGGGCTCCTGTCTATGTGGTGGGCCTTCCTGTTCTTGCACACAGGGCTGGGCGGGGTTAATTAGTTTACACCAGGTGAGAGCCCAGGGCTGAGTGTCACCCGGCTGTGCTCCTTGCTGGGGGGCTTTCTGGTTCCAGCTGGGGGCTCTGTGAGATGCATCGGGGACAGTGCCTCAGGGGTCAGGATTTGAGTCCTTAGTGCTGGAGAATTCTTTTTAAACAGGACCCTCTGTAAATTGCCTTGAGGACGTAAGGGGTGGGGTCTGGCCTGGGCCAAGACGGGCTTGGGAGAGCCCGGCCCAAGCGTAGTGCCAAGGAGTGTAGCTCGCTCCATGCAGATTGGTCTGCCCAGGGGCATTGGAAACGCTTGGGGACATTTGTGGTTGTCATGACTGGGGATGGGGGGTGCTACTGGCATAGAGTGGGTAGGGACCAAGGATGCTGCTCAGCACCTTCCATTTCTCGTGTCTGTCCCGTGTGTGCGTGTGTGCATGAGGCTCTCCAGGACACGTGCCTAGGAATGGCCCCACCTGTGAGTCCCTGAGCATCCTGCAGTAGGGCGGAGGGTGCAGTGGCTTGAGGTGTGCCAGGCAAGGGGGATGCTTTGAGGTGTTTAGGAGGTAATAGTGACAGGGTTTACTGGGAGGGTGTGTGGGGGCTCCCAGGCCACAGCGTGGGAGCCAGACACGAGCGGGCGGGCATAGGAGAGTCCTGCCCCGCCTTGGAGCTCTTGGGATGAAACAGGCCCCCCATTTCTGGCTGGGGTGTGTCTCTGGCCCCGTCCTCCCTCGTGCACATCTTGCATGACCCCAGGCAGAGAAGGGTCCCCTGTCTCAGCCAGGCATGGCTGTGGTGCCACCCGCCGGATGGGGGTCCAGGTGTGCAAACAAGGAAGCCACCGCATACTTTGAGGGCCGGGATGCAGAGAGAGTCAATATTTACTATTTGCTAGACAGAAACAAAGCTTGGCTGGGGCCTCCGCCTGGGGTTCTCGGATGGGCACGGATGGGAGAGAGGCCACACAGCCGGCCTCAGCCCACTCCCTGCTCTACCGCTGGGTGAGATTAGGCCTGGGTGTCCCCTCTGGGCTCTGCTCCCTCTTTGGTGAAGTGGGGGTCATGGTGGTCTTTGCCTCATCAGATGGTGGCGAGGCTTGGGTGAGTTAAGGCATGTTGTGTGTTCACGTGGAGATGTGTACACAGCACACTCGGGGCGGGCGGCCAGGGGGCACTGGGCAGGCATTCAGCAGGCGCTCAGCAGGCAACCTGAGGGCAGGCGCTGGAGTCTGACTTCCCTGAGGACAGGCCTGTCGCTGGCCCCAGGGCGGGAGAGTGGTGTGGCAGTCCTGGAGCTCTGATTTTGCTGAGCTAGCTCTGAGTCTATACTGACTTGAATGGCACTTTCTGGGGTGGACCCTCGGTGTGGGACAAGCCTAGGGCAGTGTGGTGGCGCCTGTCCAGCCCTGCGAGCCCCTCAGGGGAGAACATGAGAAGCACTGGGCTGGCCCGATGAGGTTCCCTGCACTGGTCAGGGTTTGGAAAGTCCCTTCACTCTGTCGGTCAGTATTTATTGAGCGCCTCCTGTGTGCTGGGCCCAGGGGACACCTTGCAGAACAAGTGAACTGGAGACCCTGCCCTGGGGAGTGCACAGAAAACCCACCCCAACAGCCCACTGGCCCTGGCCCCTGAGGTCGTGCTGGTGAGCCACAGGATCGAGGCCCTGGTAAGGGCTTGGAGCCTGGTCCTGGGGTGATGGGCACCTGGGGAAGGTTTTGAACAGGGCAGTGATGTGAGATTTATGTTTAGCAAAGATCCCTCTGCCTGCCGCGTGGGGACAGGCCTGGGAGGAACGAGGGCAGGAACAGCAGGATACCTGGGAGGGGGCCGGCATCAGATGGTGGGCACTGGGGGTCTGTGGGGACATCGGGGCTCAGGGAAGGCAGATGCTTGGCCCACGGACACCAGTTCATACTCATCAGAAGGTCCGGTGCCCCAGGAGGGGTGGCAAGGGGATGTTTATATTAAATGGCTGTGTCTTGCTCTCTGGTGGCCCTCACACTGAGGAAGGTCAGTTCTGCAGCAGCAGAGAGACTTTGGGTCCTAGTTTCGTACATGAAAGTCTCCCTTCTCTGTACTTGGGTACACCCTGCTGGTCCCGGGAGTTTTGCTCTGTGGCAGGTGTGCGTGTGCGTGCGTGTGTGCAGTTCTGAGTCTGCATGAAAGAGCAGCTTTCTTGTTTGTCACCAGTTGGGTATGCTAATACCCTGTTCTAGCGCACCAACCCCCGGTCCCGCCCCCCCACATCCCATTCCTGTACTGCCGAATAGCCTGTCCCGAAGACTACCCTGGAGCCTGGGGGCTCCCCATCTAAGGAGTGAAGCCTCCCTGAGAACTTCTGCAGGCTGTCCTTCCCCTTCCTGCGGGGATTTGGGTTGGAGGGAAGCTCTCTGTCATGACTTTTTTTTTAAATAAAAAAAGTCATTTATGTTTCAAAACTTAGATTAAAATTGAAAACAGAAACGCCAAAGCACTTCCCGTTTCCTCTGCATCTGGCACCACTCACCTGGGTGCAGAGGGTGGGTGGGTGCATGCCAGCTGGTCACTCGCCCAGCAATCTCTGGGCGGAAGTGTCAGGGCAGCCAGGCAGGACGCCTGGGGTGGGTTCTGCAGGGCTGACCATCCCTCAGGTTGGGGACACAGGGAGGCTGAGCAGACCGGCGAGCTGCCCTGGCTGTGGAAGGGGGGAAGGGGACCTGCGGCGAAGCTGCCTGGAGGGGCCTCTGTGTCTGCTGCTGCTTTTCTCTGGCTACTGAAGACAGAGGCTCCCTGCTGCCCTCCTCCCTGGGTGCCCTTGCATCTGTGAGCATCCTGTTTCCACTGCACCGTGGGGATCCCTCTGTCCTCCCTGGCAGGCGAGCTTGGTGGCTGTAATTAGGACAGGAGCAGCTCATTAAATCATCACAGAACAAATGCACAGACCCCAGGGGTGATTTATGGCCCCAGCAGCCTGTCTTTGCCCCCAGGCGGCCTCGGCCTCTGTTTGTCTGGAGCCGGTAATCCCTGCGCTGCTGGCTTGGCAAAGGCAGTGGGAGGAGCCGCCAGGGTCAGCAGAGGGTGGGGGGTTGCCTGCCTGGGGGACACTTGTACCCAAAATTCCTGCCCTGTGGCCTCCAGCGCCCAGCCAAATGGCTTGTCACGCTGCTCTGTGTGCCTGTGCCTGCTCCTGCCAAATGGTTCGTCTCTGTGCCTGAGTTTGCCATGTCTGTAAAGGGGGTGCTACCCAGCCCGGTTGCAGAGTGTCCTGTGGAGTAGTCGGTGTGCCCCACGCAGGCCCTTAGCCCCGGGCCTGGCCCTGGTGCGCCCTGTGGGATGGCCGCTTGCCCGAGGCCGGTAGTCGACGTGCCACTCGGGCAGCCGTGAGGGCAGGATCATGCCGTGTTCCCCTTTGTGCCATGGCCCAGCATGTGACAGATACTGCTCTGTGGCTTATGAACCATCTGTTTGGTTTCATTTGGGGGGGCTGTCCATTTCCTTTAACTTTGTCCCTTGGGATAGTGTTTTAGACTTTGTGAAAAGTTGCGGAGGCAGTGCGGAGACGCCCCTCACCCAGCTTCCCTCACTGTGAACGTGCCACGTGACCTCGGTGTGGTGGTCAAACCAGGACCTCGGGTTGTCACAGAAGCGAAGTGCTCATTTTCTTTTCATACTTTTTCTTTTTTTTTAAATTGTGGTAAAATACACATAACACAAAAGTTACCATCTTAATCTTTTTAAGTGTACAATTCTGGGGCATTAAGAACGCTCACACTTTTGTGCAACCATCAGCACCAGCCATCTCCAGAGCTTTCTCATCTTCCCGACGGAAACTCCGTCCCTGTTAGACACTCCCTGCACACCCCTCCTCCCCCAGCCCTTGCCACCCGCCATTCTACTTTGTGTCTCTATGAGTTTGGGGACTCCAGGGGTCTCATATGAGTGGAATCACACAGTATTTGTCCTTTTGTGTCTGGCTTATTTCACTTAGCATAATGTCCTCAAGGTTCATCCACATTGTAACATGTGTCAGAACTTCCTTCCTTTCTAAGGCTGACTGTTACTCCGTTGTATGGATGGACCACATTTTGTTTATTCATTTATCCGTTGACGGACATTTGGGTTGTTTCCACCGTTTGGCTATTGTGCATAGTGCCGCTATGAACATCGGCGTACAAATATCTCTGTGAGTTCCTACTTTGAATTTTTTTGGGTATATTCCCAGACATGGGATTGCTGGATCATAATTCTATGTTTAATTTTTTTAGGAACTGCCATAGTGTTCTCCAGTAGTGGCTATACCATTTTACATCCCTGTCAGCAATTCCCAAGTGTTCCAATTTCTCCACATCCTCATCAACACTTATTTTCTGGTTTTCTGATCATAGCCATCCTAGTGGGTGTAAGCTGCTATTGTAGTTTTGATTTGCGTTTCCTAATGAATGGTGATGTTGGGCATCTTCTCTGCTTATTGGCCATTCGTTCATCTTCTTTGGAGAAATGTTTATGCAAGTCCTTTGCCTATCTTTAAATTAGGTTGTTTTTGTTTTTGTTTTTGTTGTTGGGTTGTAAGAGTTCTTTATATATTCTGGATATTAATCCTTATCAGCTATATGATTTGCAAATATTTTCTCCCATTCCATGGGAATGGGGCCTTTCCACTCATTTGATTGTATCCTTTGATGCACAAATGTTTTTAATTCTGGCAAAGTCCAATGTATGTATTTTTTCTTTTGTTGCCTGTGCTTTTGGTGTCAGATCCAAGAAATCATTGCCAAATCCAGTGTTGCGAAGCTTTTCCTCTGTTTTCTTCTCAGAGTTTTATAGTTTTAGCATATGTAGTTTTAGTTTTATAGTTTCAGCTTTTACGGTTTTAGTTATATAGTTATAGTTTTACTTTTTAGTTTTATGGTCTTTGATCCGTTATGAGTTAATTTTTGTATATGGTGTTAGGTAAGGGTCCAACTTCATTCCTTTTGTTTGGTTTTGTTTCTTGTGTTTTTTTTGTTTTGTTTTGTTTTTGAGAAAAAGTCTCTCTCTTTTGCCCAAGTGAGAGTGCAGTGGCATGATCACAGCTCACTGCAGCCTCAAACTCCTGGGCTCACCTGATCCTCCTGCCTCAGCCTCCTGAGTAACTGGGACTGCAGGTATGCACCACCATGTCTGGCTCATTTTTTAATTTTTTTGTAGGGACAGGGTCTTCCTATGTTGTCCAGGCTCGTCTCAAACTCCTGGCCTCAAGAGATCCTCCCCCCTCAGCCTCCCAAAGTACTGGATTTACAGGCATGAGCCACCATGCCTGGCCACCATATGAATTTTAGGGTAGATTTTTTTCTATTTCTATAAAAAAGTTGGGATTTTGATAGAGATTGCATTGAATCTGTAGATCAGTTTGGGTAGTATTGGCCGTTTCAACAATATTAAGTCCTGTTCTCCTCCTAGCTATGTGACTCTGGGCAAGCACATAACTGGCCCCTGCCTCAGTTTCCCCATCTGTATGTTGTGCCACGAAGGGGGTTAACCTTGTCAATGCATGCAGAGCCTTTAGGACCATAGCGTGTGCAGTCGGTGCTCTGTGAATGGAGTTGTGTTTGCCGGGAGGGCTTCCTGGAGGGAGGAGAGCCCCGCAGTGGGACAGGAGGGATAGATCCGAGTGGTTGGTGCCAGAGGTGGGTGGGGAGGGGAAGAGTGTTTGGGTGGAGGAGGAACAGCATTTACGGAGGTCCGGAGGCCTAAGGGGGCCGGTGGTGAGGGAGGAGAGGAGAGCCAGATCCAGAGGACCCAAGAGCCACGCTGTGGAACTTGGACATGATCCCAAAGCTGGCTGCAGGGTGGGGCAGGGGACACCTGGGATCAGCTTCGAGTTTTAGGGAGAGCTTGAGAAAACATGTTGAGGGGTGGCAAGGAGGGCATTCGAGGGAGGTATGGAGCCTGGGGGGGGCTCAGGAACCTTGAAGGAGAGGTGACCACCAGGCCAGCTGCAGTGGCAGGCCCCTGAGGGAGGAATGGGGCCAACCCCAGGAACCCTCTTCTTCTAGGGCTAGGAGGAGCTGGGGGTTGTGGGGTGGAGGAATTGGGAATGGGATGAGCCTGATTAGGGTCCCTGGGATGGAGGAGGCCCCTGGGGCATCACAGGGAACATTCTGGAAGCAGAGCCAGGGTGCCTTGCAGGGGTTGGCTGATAAGAAGGGGTGACACATGAGAAGTGCAGAGGCCTGAGTCCTTGGAGAGCTGAGTTTGAGGGGCCAGATGGGCTTGGGAAGGAGCAGCCTTGGTGTCCCCGGATGAAGTGTGTGGACTGAGGTGAGGGCCCCTGCGGAGCTAGCCCTTCCCTTCCTGCTGCCATTTGGGTCCCTGCAGTATCTTCCATGGTTGCTTGGTCCTGTCCCCAGCACCGTGGTGCTCAGATGTGGCTGGGCTGTGTCTTCCCGCTCTGGCTTGGCCACAGTGCCCTCCTGCCGAGGAAGGCCCAGGCCTGTAGCCACCCTGCTTCTCCCACCTGCTTCTCACTGACCTGTCCTTGGTGGAGCTACGGCCTCCTCCCAGGCCTGGGAGAAAGGCCCTAGGGAAGGCCTTGCACCCTCAGTGGACAGATATCTGCCCAGAGCCAGCCGTGAGCCACATGGCAGGTACTTTGGAGGTGCAGGGTCCTCGGGCTGTTCCTGGAGCCCAGTGGCGCTCCTGGGCGAGGCTTAGCCTTGGAGCAGGAGCAGGTGCAGGTGCTGCTGGTGGTGTACACAGCAGCTGAAAAGGCTTGGTGGTGGGGGGCTGCGCATGAGAAGGTGGTGGCCGAGGGGACGGGGCTCCCCAGCCCGGTGCCCACAACTCCTTCGCCAGGGACCACCTTCCACCCCTGACCTGCTCCTCTGGCCTCTGTCCTGCTGTGCCCTTGTGGTGCCTTCTCAAACCCGTCCTGCCCTTCAATCCCATCCCTCCGGCAGTGGTGGGACATCATCCCCCGGGCATCGCCGGGAAGTTCGTGGTGAGGCATGGCCACTGGGGCGGGGGGTTCGGCAGGAGCAGGGTGCAGCTTTGGTGGGAGTGGCTCAAGGCCTGAGTTGGGGTCTAGACAGGAAGGAGGGAGACATCAGGAAGAAGGATGGGCAGTGTCTGCCTGGGGGTGAGAAGGGGACAGAGAGCAAGTGCGGGGGCTGGCCAGGGACTGTGTCTGCGCAAGGCTATGGACGGGAGTTGGGTGAACCAGTGTACCTGTTGATACCCCCTGGGGCCCTCCAGGGAAACTGGAAGTGCAACTGGGGCTGGACCTGGGAGAGACAGGTCCCTGGGACAGGTGAGGTGAGTCTCTAGGTCTCATCTGCCCTGGGTGGTCTTCCTTATGCCTGGACATCTGCCCACCCCGATCTGTCCAGAGGTTGCTGGAATGTGTGGCCAGGATCGGGGGCCCATCTCTGCGGTTGTAATCTGAGGGCCTGGGACACCTGCCCTGTGACCCCTTGCCATGGATGGGCCGCTGTTCCCATGTTGCCCACCCCACACTGGTGCCTCGGTCCTGCCTCCTCTCTGTGAGGAGGACTGTGCTGAGGGAAGGCAGTTAAGATCTCTCTGGGTTAAGTCCTTCCAGTGGCTCTGGTCACACTCAGGGTGGGATCCCACCAGGGTTGGCTCTTTTGAGGCTCCGCCACGCCCCGCTCACCCTGGCCTCACTGGTTCTCCCCCGTCGTGCTCATCCTGTGACCCAGGGCCTTGGCACTTACAGGGCCTCCTGTCTGGAGTGTTCTTGCCAGCTTCGTTGTCACCTCCATGGCCACCTGTCTCCTACCCTCCATTTCTTGCTTGTTTTCCGCACAGCCCCTCACTCAGAAATCCCAGCCTCCTTCCTTTGCCTACCCCTCAGCCGTCTCGCCCGCACCCATCTGAGCAGGCGCAGCTCCTCCCGGGCTGGCTCCCTGTGCCTGGACACCTGCCCGGGCCTCCCTTCCTGCTGGCTGGGGGCAGTGCCTGGCCAGCGGACCCTTCCCAGAGGTGGACCAGTCCTGCCGGCTGGGCTGGACATGCAGGATTTTCTGGGGCTGCTGGAGGGTGGAGCTGGGAGCCAGTGTGGAGCTGTCCCCTCCACAGGGGCTCTGGGTTGGGGTGTAGTGAGGGTTACTCCCCCAGGCACTCCTGACTCTTGAGAAAGCCTGTCCCCAAGCCTTGCCCCCGATCCTCTTTCTTAGCTCCCGTCCCATCCCACAGCGTCCCCTCCCCAGGGCTCTGCAGACGGCTAGACGTCGGGCATCCACTCAGGCTGGGGCCGCTAATGGTTAACTGCTGATTTCCTGGGGGTTTTGGCTCAGGGTGAGACCCACATTCCGGGCTCCGCTTGGCCGCATGCAGCATCCTAGCTCTGCACCTTGCCGTCCCAGATGGTCCACTTCTCAGGGAGGGGACTTCTTGTAGAAGGGGGTCCTTCCCTCCAGGCGTGGAGTTGGCTGAGCAGCTGCCAAGCTGGAGCCAGAGGCAGTAGGGACGAGTTGGCCTTGGTGGCCCCGGGCCTGAGCTGTGGCCCTGGGTCTGCAGCCCCGCTGGGTGCCCAGGGCCAGCTGGGACACGGAGCGTGAGGGGACTGATGCTGCACCTCCATTCCGGGGGCGGGGCGGAGGGGGTGGAGGGTGGGGCAGGGGCCAGGAATCCTGGCCCCAGGTTGTCAGCACTTCTGGCGTTTCAGGAGAAACCAACAATTCTGATGTTTAAGTTAATTTAAAAAAAAAATGTAAAAGTTGGCCACCAGTTTGCATTTTTTAAAAAAGGCTTCTCAGACCTCGGGAAGGCCACAGCTGGGGCCGGCCAGCCTCCTCCTGCCCGCCAAGTTCCAGGCTCTGACGTGGGCCTGTTGGCGTGAGGGCCTCTGGGATGCAGTGGATAGGGCGGCTGTTCCTCGCTGGGGCGGGGTGCCGGGTGGTCCTGCCTGTTCCTGGCTGCTCTGTGAGGGGCGTGTGGTGGGTGAGGAGCGTGTGGCCGAGGGTCTTGGACTGGTAGTTGGTGTTCCTCTTCCTTGTATACGTGTGGGGCTGTGGTGGCTTCCTGGTTAGACAGCACTGGGCTGGGCCACTCTGGGCTCCCCTGCTCACCCCTACACTGTCAGAACCTTGGGAACGCTTTTCGTTTTCCTTTGTGTTTTTTAATCTAAAGTATTATAAAATATACATAACATAAAATTAGTGCAGTGGCATCATCGTAGCTCACTGCAACCTCCAATACCTGGGCTCAAGCAATCCTTCTGCCTCAGCCTCCCGAGTAGCTGGGACTACAGGCGCACACCATGATGCCCAGCTAACATTTCTATTTTTTGTAGAGACAGGGTCTCGTTCTTGCTCAGGCTGGTCTCGAACTCCTGAGCTCAAGCCATCCTCCTGCCTCGGCCTTGCAGAGTGCTAGGATTACAGGCGTGAGCCACTGCGCCCGGCCCACTAAAAGTAGCTATTTTAAAGTGTACAATTCAGTGGCATTTAGTACATTCCCAATATTTTGCAACCACCACCTCTATCTAGTTCTAGAACAGTTTCTTCTGGAAAAGAAGCCCCAGAAGGACACCCCACCCCTGTCTCTACTTCCCCTCCCTTGGTCCCTGACAGACATCAGTTTGCTTTCTTTGTCAGTGGATCTGCCTGATCTGGACATTTCATGTCAATGGAATCACACAGCATGTGGCCTTTCGTGACTGGCTTCTCTCATTCAACATCATGTTTTCACGGTTCATCCATCACCTTTTAGTACATGTCAGTGATTCATTCCTTTTCATGGCTGCGTAATATTCTACTGCATGGCTGGACCATACTGTGTTTATCCATTCTTCCCTCCATGGACACTTGGGTTGTTTCCGCTGTTTGGCTGTTGGGAATTGAGCTGCTATGGACGTGCGTGCATGAAGGTTTGCACGAACACTGTCTTCAGTTCTCTCAGGTCTATACCAAGGAGTGGAATTGCTGGGTTGTGCAGGAACTCTGTGTCTAACTATCTGAGGAGCCACCAGCCTATCTTCCTAGAGCAGGAGCAGACTGGTTTTGTAAACGTTCCCTTCCACATTCTCTGTTGCATCCCTGCTTTGGGAGCTGGGGCTCTGCACCCTCTTCCTCCTACTCCGCTCTCCTGATTTTATTGGGCCTGTGATGATTTCACGTCGTTGAGGTTTGCAGTGTTTCCATGAGGCTCCCGTAGAGGTGAGGCTCCCTTCCAGCTCGTCTTAGCTCAGGGTCTGGTGGCTCACGCTGGCTGGGACTCCTGCCCTGGTCCATCGGGAATATCCTGTTTGTACGTGAAGAAGCAAAGGCCTGAGGATGTTGAGCAGCGTGCCCAGGCCGGAGCCCAGAGCCCCTTTCTGCACACTTGGCTGCACACCCAGGGAGGAGCTGACATCCTGAGAGGCCATGCAGAGGTGGGAGGTGCCAGGAGATAGCTGGGGGGCCTACACCCAGACACCCATGCAGTGTCTGTTGGGGTGAGCCCTGCACACCCAGGGACATAATCCACAGCAGTATGTCCGGAGCCAGGGTCAGAGGTGCCCCAGAAATCACCATGAAGCAGAATAGTCCAGTTTCCAGGAAGACGTTGCAGTGTGCGTGCAGTCATGAGGCACTGTCCCCTGTGGGTCTGGGCAGGCTCACTCCGTCCACCTGGTATTATTTTTGCAGCAAAACTGATGTTCATTAAACAGACAGGGGCAGCCTCCTGTCAACTGGTCAGGCACGGTGCCAGCTGTCTTGCTGTACTTACCACAAGGGTCTCTCCAAGCTTTCTTGTTTCAGGGTGGCAGGTTAGGCACTGAGGTGTCGTTCCCACCCCTCCTGCTGCATCCTGCTGCCTACACCCTGAAGATCTGAGCCCGAGCCCTCCCAGGCCCTCCCTCAGCCATTTGGAGGGTCGCTCCTGCTCCCACTGGGCTCTGGTGCCTGCAGTGCCCAGCCCAGGCCTTGGGGAGGGTCTCTGCGCCCATTCAGGGACAGTTCCCACAACAAATGACCACAAACCTGGTGGCTTAAAACAATTTATGCTCTCACAGTTCCGGAGTCCAGAAATCTAAAGTCACAGTGCAGCAGGGTTGACCCCTTCTGCAGCCTCTGAGGGAGGGTCTCTCCTTGCCTCTTGCCGCTTCTGGTGGCACCAGGCCGTCCTTGGCTATGGCTGCTTCGTTCCAATCTCTGCCTCTATTTCATGTGGCCTTCTCATTGCGTCTGTTCCCTTCCTCTGTAAGGATACCACCGTTGGATTAGGCCCACCCGACTTGAGTATGACCTTACCTTAACTCGATTGCAGCCGCAAGACCTTATTTCCAAATAAGGTCCCACTCCAGGTGCCGGGGGTCTGGAGCTAGACATACTGTTTTGAGGGTATGTCTCACGACAGAAGGTAAGTAATGTGTAGAAGTCCCCACATCCAGCCCTGTGGCCCCCTGGGGACGTACCTGCCCTCCCTTCTCCCCTGCGGCCCCTCAGCACTTGGGCGTCATGATTTTGTCATATATATTGTCACATCCTGGAGCAAAGTGCTGTTTGCAGGTGCAGGTGAGCTTCAGGGCCTGGCCTCTCTTTGAGTTGGCCTGTGTTTGGAGGTTTGTCCCAGCTGAGGGGTGCGTGTGGCTGAACCCACCCTGCTCAGGGCCACGTTGAATTCCCCTGCTGACTTCGCTGCCATCGGTGACTCTTACCACTATTGCTCTGGTTGGCTGCTGTTTGGAGCTGCCACTGACATTCTTGTACCCGTAGCCTGGGACACACGAACAGTTGTGTGACTGGGGGAGGGCATCGAGGTGGGGGATGCTGAGGACAGGTTCCATGTGGGGAGCAGCCTACAGGACTCCCAGGCTCACTGTAGCATTTGTCCCCCCAGCTGACCCATCCGGTGTCCAGCGCTGGGCATCCCACAGTGAGTGCAGCAGCCACAGCCCATCCTGGGGGGCCCATAGTCCCAGGAGGATCCCACTATTCCAGGCGGGGCCAGAACGTGGCTCCTACACCACACTTAGCCCAACTGCAGCCGGGCAGGTGTTGGAGAGGGTGGGGCAGGGCAGAGCGTGGAGGGGAGTCTTTCTCCTACAGCCATAGGTACCTGCTCAGGTGGGCAGTTTGGAGCAGCTCTGGCTGCCACCTGCAGAGAGGTTTGGGCTGCAGGGTTGACTTGAGGAGACAGATTGGAGGCTTCTGCATTTGTCCAGCCAGGAGAGGATGTGGCTTGGGCTGGAGTGGGGATAGAGGAGGTGAGAGGGCCTGTTGCTGGGGCTGCTGGGGGGTCCCAGGGGAGGTCCTGGTTTGGGCAGGTGTGAGTGTGCACAGGTGTGTGCAGAATGTGTATGCATGCGAGTGTGAGCTTGTACGCAAATTAGTGTGCATGCATGTGAATGTACATGTTTTTGCTTTTGTGTGCACAAATAAGGGCATGTGCATATGTATGAATGGGGGTGCAGGCAGGATTGTGAACATGTGTGTGCACACAACCGTGTGGATGTGTTTGTAGACACAATGTGAGTCTGTGCATGGGCGTGTGAGTGTGCACACATGTGTGGCCATGTGCATGCCTGTGATGTCTGTATAGCCTCCCTGTGAAGATGGCAGGCACTGGGCTGGGGATGTGAGTTTGGGGAGCATCGAGTGAGTGGTGATGGTAATGTGCTTGAGGCTGGGGCTGAGGGGCCTGTTGGACTTGGGAGTCAGGGGCCGAGGGGAGGACTTCCCCCAGCACCCTCTCCCAGGGTCCTTTGTCGGGGGGCCAGGGTGTGTGGGAGCCCAGGACTGAGCCTGTCTCCTGTGGCCTCTGTCCCTGATGCATTAGCGGCCATTGGGTGGTGGCCCTTGGGGTCAAGGGCAGCCCTGGAGCCCAGCTGGAGCCTTGGTGGTAGACCCTGAGCTGGATTGGGGCTGCCACCCCAGTGCTGCCTGCAGGGGCCAGGCCTTCCCCTCCAGAGCCAAATTCCCCAAACTGTGTCCCCATCTGAAGGGTCTTGATGCCCATTCATAAGGCACCTGTGTTCCCACCTCTGTCCCTCCCAGCAGCCCCTGTCTGACCCTGGGGTGCACTGAGGCCCAGAGAGGTGGACACAGGTGCCTGGGGCCACCAGCTTGGACACAGGAGCCCTGGGCTCCAACACTGCCCTCCAGCCAATGCACAGGGCCAAGTGGGGGTGGTGCCTGCAGCTCTGAGAGGAGGATGTAGCCCAGAAGAGGTGGCCAGAGTTCCCACGTGGGCTCAGTGCCGGGTAGGGAGCGGAGCGGGGCCTGGGAGGGGCTTCTTGGAGGAGGGGGCTTTGTGTGTGATACGGGGGTGTGTGTGTGGGAGGAGGGAATAGCACAGGCAGACCCCCGCACAGTCTCCTCAGGGAGAGGGACTTGGGCAGCAGGAGGAGGACCTTGGGCAGCAGGAGGAGGACCTGGTGGCAGGGACAGGGAGTGAGGGAGAAGATGGCAGGGCCCAGCCAGCCCAGTCACAGGGTGGGGTTTGTATCACATTTATTTACTTATGTATTATTGAGGTGAATGTCCCATAACCTAAAATTCACCATTGTAAAGTGAACAGTTCTTTGACATTCAGTACATTCACAATGTTGTGCAACCATCCCCTCTGTCTAGTTCCAGAACATTCTCATCACCCCCAAAGGAAATCCCATTTCTGTTAGCAGCCATTCCCCCTGTCCCCCAGCCCTGGCAACCTCTAGTCCACTTTCTGTCTCTGTGGACTCCCCTGTTCTGCACATTTCCCGTCCATGGACTAGAACACGGTGTGGCCTGTCATGTCTGGCTTCTCTCGCTCAGCAGCATGTTTCGAGGTTATTCCAGGTTGTAGCAGGGTCAGAGCTTCATTCTTGTTCATGGCTGCATAGTATTCCACTGTGTGGATTGACCACTGTTTATCCCTTCATCGATGGACACTTCCTCGGGTTTTCCCCACTTTTTGGCTATCATCAGTTGTGCTGCTACAAACACTGAACGTACAAGTGTTTGCATGGACGAATGTTTTGATTTCATCAGGGCATCTCCCTGGGAGTGGAATTGCTGGGCCCCGTGGAAACTCATGTTTCACTTGTTGAGGAACCGCCAAATGGGTCGGGTTCATTTCAACTGGGGTGGAAACCTACTGGTGTGTTCGAAACAGGAGAGTGACGTGATTTGAACTGAATTAATAAAGAAAAGGAAGGAGTCTCTGTCAGTGACATGGGGGGAAGTCGAGGTCCAGGAGGTCGCGTGGGTGTCCAGGTGCGATATGACACAGGCTGGGACCAGGGAGGGGGCTGACCATGAGCCCTGGAGGTTGAGATGCTGGGACTTGATCATGGGAGCCACGAGGGGGAAAGGAGCAGGGGCAGCTCTGGCCCTCAGCCCTGCTTCCTCTGCCCTGGTGGGTGCAGCCCTGGCTGGCAAGCCCTCCTCTGGCCCTGGCCCCTTTCTGCAGTCTGAGCACCACTGGACGGCCTGAGCATGCTTATACGATGCTGCCGGCCCAGAATGTGGGCTGAGTGTAGCAAGGCCAGCAAGGGCTGGCCCCATTGGGTCCCTGCGGCCTGGTGTGGGTGCCACCGAGGGCCCAGTGGGAGTCTTGGGGGCCTGGAATGGGGCCCTCGGGCAGGGCTGTGAGGGTACCTGAGGGATACTAGGTAGGCACTGGTAGACCCAGGATCTGGCCTCACAGATCATAGAATGACTTTTAGTGTTATTATGTAACTCCATAGTCGAGCTATGTCTTAAAAATGGAGCATAAAAGCTATTTTGAGCCCGTGGTAATGAGGGCATCTCACTTTTGTCTTATCTTCCCGCGGCCCCTGCCATCCTTGGGGGGAAAGGCGGCGTGAAGGGAGCTTCTCAGAAAGGCGGGCTCAGCCCGGACCCCGAGCAAGGCCCCGTGTCAGCAGGCAGATGCTGTTTCCAAATCATTTGCTCGGCACTGGCTAGAGGCAGCTCCTGGCAGAGTGCCCTGCAGCCCTCAGATCCCGGGGCTGGGGCCACTGACCCTCGCGCAAGCAAGGCTGGCCCCCGCCGCGTCTGGGATCTCGCTTCCCCGAGGTTAGGTCAGGCACCTGTCAGAAACCAGGCCTGATGTTTTCAAGACGGGCACAGGCCGGCTTGGGGGAGGCCTCAGACACGTCCCCGTGGGCGGCGTCGGGCTCCTTGCCCAGGACCGAGGGGCCGCTCTCAGGGAGGCAGCCCCCGTTTCAAGTGGCCGGCATCCCTGGCTGGTGGTTTGCGTTACTCAATTGGTGATGAGATTTTTAAATTAAACTGTAAAGGATCTGTCCCCCCCCCCCCAGCAGCTACAAATAGAGACGTGTGCTCGCACATTCCAGAAGCCCAGCGTGCGTGAGGGGTGTGTTTGGAGACAAGATGGAGATAGCGAGTGTCAGAATTCTCCCTCCCCAATCCGTGTACGCTACAGCGTGTATGCGTAGGCCCTTAGTCCCCCTTAGTTCCTGTGGCTGCTGTGACAGCTGACCACAACTGGGTAACTTACAACAGAAACGCGTTCAGTCGAGGTGTCCGCAGGCTTGGTTTTCTCCGGAGGCTCCATGGGAGGATCCTTCTCCCCGGCTGTCTGTCTCTGCACCTTTTGTCCTTGTCTTCTAAGGACACTGGTCATTGGATTTAGGGCCTCCCCTACTCCAGTTCGACCTCATCTTTACATAACTGATGATACCTGCAAAGACTCTCCAGCTAAGGTTGTGTTCACAGATAGGGGTTAGGATGTGGACTTGCGTCTCTGGGGGACACAGGTAGCTCACCATAGACCCTCCACCGAGTCTATCCTCTCTGTCCCTTAAGGCCCCCGGCTTCCTGGAAGTCAGCCTGAGAGGGTCGGGGATGTACATGCCACCCCATGCCTGAGGCAGGGCTGCCAGCGCTGTCCACGGTTGTTAGCCGAGCAGAGGGTGGGGTCTGTGCCGACTGGGCATGAGCTGTGGGTTTGGGGACGTGCACTGCAGGCCTCTCACTCCTGGGCATCGGCTCACTGAGTCCGGATTTGGGGGGGATGGGGGCCCAGGACAGGGTTCCTCACGGTGGGTGTGCGTTGTGTTAGCTATAAGTCCTCAGAGAGAACGCTGGAAGGCGAGGCATCTGCTTGGTGTTCCTGCCTAATTGCCATCTGTTTGGGGACTGGAGAAGGAGGCTTGGAGCCATGTGCTCTGACGGCCAGAGGGGCCTGTGGGTGAGAAAGGGGGGTACACTGAGGGGGCACTGGTTCCAGATGGTGCAAGACAGCCCTGAGATGACATGCCTTGCAACCTGTGCCCAGCGTGTCCTTGCAGCCTTGTCAGCCATGGAGCAAACTGCAGACGACTGCCACCCCCGAGGCCCGCTGTGGGCTGGTGGGCTCAGAGCCCCTGTAAGGGGGGATGCATGTTGGCATGTTAACGGCAGTGGCATTCCACCGTCACCCCAGGCAACAGCAAGGTTCAAACGACACTTTGTGATATGTTTATGAGAAGCAGAAAATCTCCCAGAACAGAACCACGACGTCCCACATATGTGGTCATGTGAGTTGAGAGAGTGATGCCCTGAGCCGGGGCCTGGTCCCCTGGGGTGTCAGTCGGGATTGACAGGGTGGACGTGGGCACCTCAGCGGCACCCTCGGAGCTCCCTCATTCCCTCTACAGATGGTGAGGCCGCCAGGAGGGAGTGGTGACAGCTGTTAAGCCCGTGGGGTGGGGTGTGTGGGTGCGTGGTGTGTTCTCTGTACTCACTGGGATTCAATTTCATTTTCATGTTAAAAGAAAGAGGGAACTGGGCGGCCTCTGCGCGTGGGAGGGATTCTGTGATGAGTCATGTCATGGATTGAGGGGCCTGTGGCGCTCAGGTCTCAGGGATCCCCTGCATCTCAGCCCTGCCTACCGCCCCCCCCCCCCCGGGGGCCTTAGCTTCCCCCGGGCAGGTGAGACGGCATCGCTTGTGCTGGATTGGAGAGGCTGTGTGCGTGTGTTTCTCGTGGCTGTTGGAACAAAGTACCACCACCTGGGTGGCTTAGAGCAACAGGAGTTTCTTCTTTCCCAGGTCTGGAGGCCGGGAGTCTGAAATCAGGGTGTCAGCAGGGCCTCCCTCCAGAAGCCCTGGGGAGGACCCCTCCTCATCTCTTCCGGTTTCTGGGGGCTCCAGGCATTCCTTGGCTTGGCCACCTCACTCCAGTCCCTGCCTTCCCTTTCTGTCTCCTAGAAGGGCACCAGTTGTTAGATTTAGGGTCCTCTTGAATAATCCAGGATGATTTCTTCATCTGCAAAGACCGTTTTTCCAAATAAGGTCACACTCTTGGGTTCCAGGGGTGAGGACGTGGACACGACATTTTGGGGACACAACTGAACTCACTACCCCATTCCTGAGCTCACCTGCTTGAGCGTGCAGACCACACTTGAGTGTGGCGGACTGAGGCACAGGCTGGGTCTCCCTGTCACCATCTTCATTGCCCTTGTCCATTCCCTAAAGCCTCTGACCTGTTGCCCACCACCCAGCCCCACACCCACATCCCCTAGTGTGCCAACTCCATCTGGGAATGTCCTTGCCGTGGGAAGCCTGCCTAGAGCTGAGGGTGCCCCTCTTCACCCCCTGAGTGTACCTGGGCAGACCTTGGGGGTGCTCAGTGTCCTTTCTTCTCAGCCCTCTAGACCGATGTCCTTGTGTATGACCCCGCTCACTGCCCAGTGCCCCCTGCCCCCAGTCCTTCCTGGCAGTGTGCACGGGGGCCTTCCTCTCTGACCTCTGACCTGTGCGAGGCCTCTGCACGTTAGCCCCTCCTCCTTGCTGGCTGTGGCCTGAGGCTGGCCATGCTGACAGCTTGGTCCATCTCAGACGTCCCTCTTGTGGCCTCCAGGGAGCACCCCCATCCTCACGGATCCTGTGCTGTGTGTGCCATCACTTTGGCGTGCTTTTCAGGTTCAAGCCTGTCTCAGTCCTGGAAAGGAGGAACCCGGAGTCTTCAGTCCTCCTGCCTGGAGGACGGGGCGGCCTGCCTGCCCATTCCTGTGCTCGGGGCCCTTGGTCAGCATTGGAGAAGGTGTGAGTGCTGGGCCTGAGCTGTGAGCTCCTGGGGCCACCAGACTGCTGGCTGGACGCCTCCTTGGTCTCAGTCAGGAGCGTCTCTCTCTTCCCCTCAGTCTGGTTCCTTCCTTGTCGCCGTCTCAGTTGTCCTGTCTCCTTCACTCCAGCACAGCCTGTGTGTCTTCCTTTCCTGTGCGCGGGGTCGGCTTTAGCCCTTACTTTGTGCTGGAGGTGTCCTCTCTTGCCTGTGTGGCACTTCTGGGGCTGCCCAGCTCCCCTGGGGATGTCCCTGGGAAGGGGCAGCCTGTGCCCACATGGCTTTATCCTGGAGACATTCTAGAAAACACCCCAGAGGGCCGTTCCCCACAGTCCACCTCCCGAGCTGGCGTGGGACATGGCGGTGTCTTTCCTCCCAGCTCTTGTGCCGTGTCCTCGATCTTCTCTGGAGTTGAGGCCGTGCCCTGGAACAACTTCCAGCTCCTTGCTCTCCCACCTCATGACGCAGGAACATCTTTGTACATAAATCTGCGTTTTGGACGATTTCCCTCAGGAGAGCTTCCCAGAAGTGGGATTACGGGGTCAGAGGGTAAGAACGTTGCTCAGGCTCTTGGCAGCTGCTGCCAAATGGCTCTGCCGATGCTTACCGGCCACCTGCCTCTTGGAGTCCTGGTCATTTCCGCCCCCGCTGAACTGTGCTGGCCTCACTTGACCCCACGGTACCCCCAGGCAGGGGAAACCAAGGCTTGAGCCTTGGGCTTTTGCCTCCCTGGGACTTAGCATGGGACTGGAGGTGACATGGGATTTGCTGGCTGAGCGGGTTGAACACTGTCCACTGAAAAGCTCATGTCCATCCAGAACCTGTAAGTGTGACCTCATTTGGAAATAGGGTCTTTGCAGAGCTAATGGAGTCAGGATGAGGTCACCATGGAATAGGGTGGGCCAGGCGTGGGGGCTCGGGTGGGAGGATTGCTTAAGGCCATGAGTTCGAGACCAGCCTGGCAACATAGCGAGACCCTGTCTCTACAAAAAATAGAAAAATCACCCAGGCATGGTGGTGCCTGTAGTCCCAGCTACTCGGGAGGCTGAAGCAGGAGAGTCGCTTGAGCCCAGGAGTTTGAGGTTGCTGTGAGCTATGGTTGTGTCGCTGCACTCCAGCCTGGATGACAGAGTGAGACCCTGTCAATCAATCAATCAATTGATAAGGCAAAACAGAGGCACAGAGGCAGAAAGGGAGAAGGACACATGAAGACAGAGGCAGAAATTGGGGTGATGCATCTATGAGCCAAGGAATGCTATGGATTACCAGCTGCCACCAGAATCCAGCAGAGGGGTCTAGGATGCATTCTAACCTTCAGAGCCCCCAGAAGGAACCAGCCCTGCCGACACCTTGATCTCAGACTTCTGGCCTCCTGAGTTGTGGGGGAATAAATCCCTGTTGTTGAAGCCACCAGGTTTGTGGTCATTTGTTATGGCAACCCCAGGGGACTCGAGCCCGAGAGTGGGGGGTGGATGGAGGAGGGCTCTGGCTTCAGGACAGTGCCCCCTCCTCTGGTGCCCTGCCCACCTTGCCACCTGGCAAGGTTGCCGAGCTTAGGAATGTGTGCCAGCCCCTCGTGGTGTCTGTCCCTGGCTCTCCTTTTGTGACTAGGCACAGAGCCGCAATAACCTTGTTGGAAACTGTATTCCCAGTTCCTCAGCGTGCGCAGCTGCCCAGGGTGAACTGTGCGCAAGCAACACCTGGAACGAGGTGCAGTGTCCAAGGCTTTGGGCTTACAAGTATCAGAGATGCTGATGTTACCAGTTCTTGAAACCCAGTCAGCTTTAAAAACCAGCCCTAATGTCAACGAGCAGCTCCTAGGAACTTCTTCAGGCCTTACTGCCTTTAGAGGTTGGCTTAATGGCCTTTGCTTGGAAGCCCTTCTGGTCCCCAGTGCCCCCCAAAGCCCAGTGGCCTCCCCTTGAGGTGGTGTCCACCTCCCTGAGCCCCCTGCTGGGCCCTGCCAGAGCCAGGAGGAGCTTCCCGAGGTCGCAGGTGAAACCGGGTGCCAGGGCTCTCACCTGGCCCTGTGATCAGGGCGGAGCTGCGCCCCGTGTGCCTGGGCTCCACTGCCGCCCAGCAGCGGGCGCACTCAGCTGCAAGGCTGGGGCCTCGCTCTCAGATGGCGGTGGGGGCATTTGGCAGCCTCCTCTTCGTCTGCTTGCTCTATGCCGAGGACGTCCAGTTGCAACCAGGGGGAATGAATGCCTCAAATGTGAGATACTGGCTGGGTGCGGTGGCGCATGCCTGTAGTCCCAGCACTCTGGGAGGCTGAGGGGGGAGGATCGCTTGACCCCAGGAGTGTGAGGTTGCAGTGAGCTTTGGGGACACCACTGCACTGTAGCCTGGTGATAAAGTGAGACCCTGTCTCAAAAATATATATATAATAAAAAAATAAGAGATGTGAAAAGCTGCCACAGTGGTCCGTGGCCAGCTGTGGCCTCTACCGGCTGACTGGGGGAAGGTGGCCTGCGTCTCCAGTTGGCCCTGCTAGTGACATTCGTGGGGACAGGCTCACCAGAGGTCCTCAGCAGACCTTGTGAGGTGGTGCTGGCCTTTGCCTGTGGGCTGCACGAACCCGTCAGAGCACACCCCAGCTTCCACTCGGGGCCCTGTGCCTTTTCCTGCCAGGGCACGTTCAGGGCAGGGTAGCCCATAGAACCCGAGGCCCTCCTGGCCTGCTTCACGCAGCCCCCTGGAGACCCGTGTTGTCAGCATGTGGCTGAGGGGGTGGGCGGGAAATTGCGCTGCCACAGCCCCTGCGCCCTGGAGCCCACCCTAGCCTTGAGGCCTGGGGGAGGCGAGGCCACCCCTTAGCACAGGACAGCCCAGATGCAGGCCCAGACTGTGCCCTGTGACACCCCAGATCCTCATTGTTCTGCCCAAGGCAGCCGCCAGGACCTTGGGGTGGGGAGGCACCCACAGGGCCTTCCGGGCAGATGTCCCTCTCCCAGTGTGCCAAAACCCCCCACACCTGGCAGGTCCACTGCGGGGTCACTGGCTGGCCATCTGCCGCCCCTGTGCCATCCTGATCTGGGCTCTTGTGTCAGTGTCACCCTCCCCATCCCTCTGCAGCCACCCACGGAGTGCCCTTCTCCTGGCTCCCTGGGCCTCTCCCCACCCATGTAGTCTCAGGGTCCCTGCCTCCCCCCAACTTGGCTCTGAGTGGCCCTGTCCTGCCCCTGGGCCCACATGGACCCTGCTCTGCAACCGACAGCATCCCTCCACGCCCCTAGGCCCTCTGCCCTGGGCCCTTTCCTGTCGGAATCCTTGTTTTCTACCAATGCTTTCCAGGTACCTCCCAGGACCCTGGACCAGCCCAGAGGCCGCCTGTGGCCCCTGTGGCCTCTGACTCCAGACAGAGCCATAGCTGAGCCCCATGTCACAGAGGGAGCTCAGAGAGGGAAGGGCTCGTCCCGGGCCCCTCCGCAGGTCAGGAGCTGGGTTCGTTTTTAGAATGCCATGAAGTCCCACATGCTGGGTGGCTTAGAACAATAGGAATTTATCGTCTCTCAGTTCTAGAGGCCAGAAGCCTAAGATCAGGGTGTTGGTGGGCCTGGTTCCTTCTGAGGCTGTGAGGAAGAGACAGTGTCCGTGCTGGTCTCCTGGCTTCTGGTGGCTCCGGCAATCCTTGGCAGTCCCTTGGCTTTGTAGATTATCCCCGGTCTCTGCCTGTGCCTTTGCATGGCCTACTTCTCTCTGGCCTCCCCTCTTCTTATGAGGACACCAGTCACTGGATTTAGGGACCTTCCTAAGTCCAGGATGATCTCATTTCAGGATCCTTAACTAATTACATCTGCAAAAACTCTGTTTTCAAATAAGGTCACATTCTAAGGTTCTGGGGGGCATGGATTTTTGGGGAGACATAATTGGACCTAGCACAGGGCCTGAGCCAGTTTACCCTGGGCTGTGTGGCTTTAAACCCCACGCTGTTCCTGCGGCCTCCAGCTGGACCACGGGCTCCCCGCCTGCAACCCCCACCGGGCAGGCATGTTGCTCACGTTTGGAGACTGATTCCAGAAATGCCGCCCACAGTTTCCTGCTCATCACGTCTTGGCTGCCCAGCAGCCCCGGGCTGGGGCAGGCGCCGCTGATCACTCCTGCAGCATAGACGCCTGGGCTGTCCAGGGCTGGGGCACACCAGAGCCCAGCTCCGGCACCTCTCCCCAGCCCACTCTGTCCCCTGGGGGCTCCTGCAGGAGAGTCTCAGACTCTGTGGGCTTAGCTGGCTGCTGATGCTCCCCGAGGACTTGGGGTGTGGGATGATTCTGGGCTTCCCAGTTTCAGACACAGCTGTCGGGCTCTTCCTGGGGGTGGCGCTGGGCCTCCGCTGTCAGGGCACGTTGGCCTGCCAGACAGACACAGGGGGCAGCTTATCTGTGAGCTGGTGCTGTGGCCTGAAGCCCTAACCCCCAATGTGATTGTGTTTGGGAATGGGGCTTTTAGGAGGTAATTAAGGTTAAACGAGGTCATCAGGGTGGACCCTTGATCTAAAGGCTTGGTGGCCTTCTTAGAAGAGGTAGAGACAGTCTTTCTGCCCATATAGCCCTACAACAGGCCCTGTGAGAAGGCGGCCCTGGGAGGCCAGGAGTGGCCACTCCCTGGCACCCTCGACTTGGCCCTCCAGCCCCCAGGACTGCGAGAGAGCAGGTTTCTGTCATTCAGGCCGCTCAGTCTCTGGCATTTTATTACAGCAGATGGAGTGAGAGGTCAGGAATGATTTCCTGAGGAGGTGGCGTTTGAGCTGGGACCCAGGTGATGAGTAGGAACTGCTGTGGAAGGTTCTAGACAAAGACATCGTGGTGCAAGGGCCCAGCGGGAGGGTCTCGTGGACCCCTGGTGGGAAGTTGAAGTTTGCCTCCGAGGGCAATGGGGGAGAGGGTTTTAAACCCAGAGAACACCCTGGAAGCCTTTCAGAATGATGACAGGACAGCCGTGACCGCCAGGCAGCATCCTGGATTGGAACCGGGGGCCCTGCCTTTGCTGGGTGACCTCAGTGCAGCTTGTCTTCCCTCAGTGCCTCAGTTTCCCCACTTGTAACACGGGTGCAGCCATGCCTATCCCTCTCAGGGCTGCTGCGAGGCTGCACCCAGGGTGGGTGCTCAGCCAGTTGGCAGGTCTGGGGTCTCCGTCGAGGGAGAGAGGCCCCTGTGAACCAGCTGTGCCGCATCAGACCCCGAGGGACCCTTCACACTCCCAGCCCGAGTGTCTGTGTGCAGCCGCTGCCACCACTGAGGAAACCAAACGTGCTCACGGCACACCCTCTGATTCCGCCGGGTCTGGAAATTTGGCAGCAGCAGCAGGACCTGATTAAAGGCATTCCAAGGCGCCGTCAGTGTTTGTGTGTTTGGTTCTGTATTTACACTTTCAGGACTAGTGAGGAGGCAGCAGGGCACTGTCCCTGAGGGTCACAGCAGCCGTGGGGCAACTCAGCAGGGAATCCATGTGTCTGTGACAGCTTCTATTCATTCCCCTACTCACTGCTTATCCCCTCCTGAGCTTGGCGGGCACTGATTATCCGGAAGCGCCAGGGCACAGTCACGTGGCTGTGAGGGTCAGCTCAGCTCTCCTCACTCGGGAACCCTCCGTCGGCTTGGGGACCTGCGGGGTGGCGTGGTGGGACCGGGGCAGCAACAAAGTTGTAATAACACCAAAAATTAACTCAAAATGGACCAAAGACCCAAATGTAAGAGGTAAAACTGTAAAACTCCTGCAAGAAACTATGGGGGCAGATCTTCCTGGGCTCAGGTTGGCCAGTGGATACTTAGGACATCGAAGGAGGCACGAGCAACAACAGAAAAATGGATGGATTGGACTCCATCAGAGTGGAAAACTGTGCCACCAGAGATGCTCCCGATAAAGTGAGAAGGGCAGGGGGAGGACGGAGGGTGAAGAGAAGTTGGGTAACGGGCACAAAACACAGGTAGGTGGAAGGAGTAAGTGCTGGTGTGAACAGTAACGTATTGTAGGTTTCAGCACAACGTTTCCTACACAGGGCACAAGACAAATGTTTGAGGGGATGGATATTCCATGATTTGATCATTTTGTGTCAAAATATCAGTGTTCTCCAAAAATATGGATAACTATAATATATCAATTTAGAAAAGAAAGCGAGAAGACAACCCGTAGGAGAGGAGAAAAACATTTGTAATATTTGCTAAGGGATTGATGTCCAGGATATGCTAAGAACTGCTCGCAGCTCATCAAGAAAAAGACAAACCAATTTCAAAATGGGCGGAGGCCTTGAGCTTCTCCAGAGGGGATACGCAGACGGCCACCAAAGTCGTGAAAAGATGTTCCGCATTACTAATCGTTAGGGAAATACGAAGCAAAACCACCATGAGGTACCGCTTTGTACCCTTCAGGACGGCTGCTGTTAAAGACCCAAAGTTAGCAAGTGTCGCCGAGGGTGTAGGAGAAACTGGAACATTGCTAGTAGGAGCAGAAAATGACGCAGCTGCCGGGGAGAGCAGTCCGGCGGTTCCTCGGTGTGTAACACTTAGAACTGCTTTATGACCCAGCCGTGGCACCCCCAGGTATGTACCCAAGAGATCTGAAAGCAAGGACTCAGACAGACACGTGTGCACCCATGTTCATGGCAAATGATTTGCAGTAGGCAAAATGTGGAAGAGCAACTTTAATGTCTACCAGCTGATGAATGAGTGATCAAGACTGGGGTCTGTCCACACGATGGAATATTGCTGGGCCATGAAAAATGAAAGCACGTGTCGTAACATGGATGAACCTAAAAAAATGTTAAGTTGACAGAAGCCAGACGACAAGGACCAGGAATCCTTGCAGGATTCCATTGGTATGAAATGTCCACATCAGGCAAATCCGGAGACAGGAGCAGATTGGAGGCTGCCAGGGGCTGGGGGAGGGGGAGAGGGAGTGAGTGCCGATAGGGATGGGGTTTCTTTGTGGGTAATGAAATGTTCTAGAACTAGATAGAAGTGATGGTTGTGCAGTGTGCTAAATGCCACTGAATTGCTCACTTTAAAACAGGATAGTGACAAATTTCATGTTATGTGCATTTTACTACAATTTTTGAAAAAGACATATTTTTCACTTAAAAAGAAAAAAAGTC
>CM052442.1:85898344-85929135 GCA_028533085.1 Varecia variegata | reverse complement strand
GGAGTGAGTGCCGATAGGGATGGGGTTTCTTTGTGGGTAATGAAATGTTCTAGAACTAGATAGAAGTGATGGTTGTGCAGTGTGCTAAATGCCACTGAATTGCTCACTTTAAAACAGGATAGTGACAAATTTCATGTTATGTGCATTTTACTACAATTTTTGAAAAAGACATATTTTTCACTTAAAAAGAAAAAAAGTCCAAGCATCAGGAGACCTCGATCATCCCCCCACTGCCCAGCACTGGTCTCGGAGAGACAGGGTGTTGGGCGGGTGTGCGTGGGTCATTAATCTCGGGCTATGGCCCTGCTGTCCAAAGCTGGGTTCATGCCCATGTCTCCAGAGGCCAGCGGTGGCAGCTCTCCGAGGAGGGTCCAGCAGAGCTGCAGGCAACCCCCTTCTTTGTTCTGTTAATCTGGGGCTCTGATCTCTGGCAGTGCACAGGGGTGGCAGCGGCCAGAGGCCATTTCCCTCCTCCCCACCCTCCAACACGTCATCACTATCACAGTCACCCTTGTGAGTGACCCAGACTACGGGAGAATGAATTGGTCAGGGGATCCATTATGGTGGGCCACTCAAGCACCCCCTGGCCCTAAGGTGAGGCTTCTGGGCATAAAGTCCTCACCCCCAGCTCTTGTAGGTGGACGGTGGGTGTCTTGAGCAGAATGCATTCAGTCGGGCGATTTGCTCTGCCCTTGGAGGAGCAAAGAAAGGGGTTTGAGTGTCGGGCGTGCTAAGTTCCTACTGCCATATGCTGTGGGGCAGAAGAAGCCTTTGCTCCAACCCCCAGTGTAACTCAGGGAGCTTCGGGGGTACCTGTCAGAGACCTGGACACCCCAGGGCTCTTGTCCCGTCTCCCTCTCACCCTGTCCCTCCCAATGGTGGCGACGCTGTCCCTGTTGGCATGTTGGGTAAGAAGTGAGCGCATGGGGTGTGTGGTGAGTGGTGGCCCTGGAGAGTCAAGGACCTCGAGCGTGGTGCTGCGATCGAGGTGCACGCCAGCTCCCGCAGGCCTCATTTTGAACTGAAGTCTCAGCTGCAGGGAGCAGGTGGTGCACCCCCTGGGAGTGCCGGGGCAGGGCGGTGACAGGGCTGCGGGCCGGCTGCCTTGCCGTGGGCCCGAGCAGCGTGGGCAGGCGTCACAGGGGGCCCTGGACCTGTTGGGGCCAGAGTCCTGGCCTGGCTATTGATGCCACGTGGCACCCGGAGATTCCGTCCCCTCAGCGACTGTCAGCACGATCCTCAGACCCTGTATACTCCCAGCCCTGGGGTATTTGCACCTTCTGTTCCCTCTGTCTGTGTGGCTTGTCGCTTCCCCTGAGAGGCTTTCCCAGTGCTGTGTCTCTGCCCATTGCCATCCGAACCTCCCACCTCCTTGTTTATCTTCTTCTTGCCACCGCTCTGGGCCATGCGCCCTCATCTGTCTGGCCTGCCGCCATGGCCCTCAAACCCAGGACAGTGCCCGGCACTGGGCAGGCTCTGGCCTCAAGTCTGTGAAGGGAGGTGGAGACAGGAGCCAGACTGGCCTCCGTGACAGAGCCGGGTGGGCGCTGAGCTCTGGTTGGTTCCCAGCGGTGGCCCTAGCCAGCGTGGACTTGTGAGTATGCAGGGTCCCATCCTAGGGGGTTCGCGTCTGACACGCCCACCTGGAAAGTGCAGCAAAGCCCCAGAGCCTCCCTGCCTCTCAGGGAACACCCCCAAAGGCGGCCCTGTTCCAGGGCCTCTTTGCCCTTCGCAGCCTCCCAGGGACTCCACCTCGGGGAGCCCTGAGTGATGGGCTGCAGGGCCGGGGTGCGTGAATCCCCAGGGTCCTGGTCAGCCCTCAGGATCCAGGCGCGCAGTGTGCTTGTGCCGGGCGCGGAGAAAGCCCTCACCCTGCACCTCCCTGTCGTGGGTGGTTCTCGGGCCGGGATGGGGGAGCGGAATGGGCTCAGCAGGGGGTGGGTGCAGACACAGATGGGGGTGCAAGGGGCCCGTCAGCAAGGGTGTGGTCAGGGGAGGCCTGAGAAGCCACCCTTTGTGCAGACTCTGTAGGGGGAGTTGGGGGCTGGGGAGGAAGGGCTTTATGCAGGGGAGCACCAGTGCAGGTGTGTTGGGGTGGGGTCCCTGCCGTCTGCGTGGTGGGGTCTCCATTGAGCTGATGCTCTGGCTGGTAGCTTCTGGGGCCACATCTGCACCAGTGGCGCCTCCAGAGGAGCTCGTGAGCTCTCATCCATGGTGGAGGGTGACGCTCTTGTGGTCCCGGGAGGGGACTCCTGTCCCCAGTCATGACAGGTCACACCAGGACCAAGTTCCAGGTGTTTCAGGCTTTGGTTTTCCCATGTGGAGAGTGGAATATACTGGTCCTCACCTCCAAAGGCCTGTAGCGGGGTGAATTGGCTCCCACAAGATACTTCCACATCCTCACTCCTAGAATCTGCGGCCTCCTGGGAGGTCAGCCACCTGTTCTGAGTGAGGGGCACGTGGAGATCGCCTGTGTCTCCCAGAGCCACTCAAGGCAGGGCGTGGCCAAGCTGCTGCCTGAGGCCTTCTGGGTTTTAACCTTAGCTGCTCCACGGCTTCTGGACGGGCCTGTCACCTGGCTTATGAAAGTCAGCTCCAGAGAGGGGGAGCGGCACTGCCGGTCCATTCAGTCCTCCACTCAGTGGCGTGTTCATACACTCATCGTCTCAGCAGCAGGTGCTGCTCAGGGATAGGCCTTGGGTGGGCTGCTGGGTCCATGGAGCTCTGTCTGCAAGGTCTCAATGGTTGGGGGGAGCCTGCTGTGGTGGGGAATGGGGGATGGCACTTAGGCAAGGGGACACACGAGGGACTGTGGCTTGGCGTCAGGAGTAGGTGTGATCTTCCCACCAGCAGCATCCGGTAGCTCATTGAGTTGAGGCAGGAAGCCCCGGGGTGGAGCCCTGGCTGGTGTCTCTTCACCCCAGGACCCCTGAGGAAGGAGGCCCCTGCTCCCAGGGGTTCCCAGCCAGGCCTGGGAGGATGGTCAGCTCCTGCAGAGTTGGGGAGTTCCCAAGACTAGCCTCACGCTTGACACCAACTTCAGAGTTTGGGAGTCCCCAAGACCCTTCTTCTGGTTTCACGGTTTACTAGAAGGACTCACAGAACTGACCAGAAGCTGTTACACTCACGGTTACAGTTTATTGCAGTGAAAGGACACAAAGTCATCCAAGCTAAGAGGCAGACGGGGCAGGGTCCAGGAGAGCCCAGGCTGGAATGTCCAGTTGTCCTCTCCCGGTGGAGTCATGTGGACAGCACTTCTGTTTCCCAGCATCAGCGTGTGACAGCACGCGTGGGGCACTGCCAACCAGGGAAGCTACCTGAGCCTTCGTGTCCAGGGCTTTGCAGGGGGCTGGCCCTGTGGATGTGGCTGGCCACCCGCATGGCTGACCTCAGTCTCTGGTCCCTGCGGATGTCCAGCTGATACTACTGCATGTGGCCCAGGGCCCTGCCCCAGATCACAGTGTGAGCCCTACGATCTGTGGCTCACATTGATGCTCTTATCAGGCAGGATATTCTGAGGGCTTGAGGTCACCTCCCAGGAGCTGGGGACAAAGGCCAGTCCTCTCTCTGGGCGAGGTTAACCCTTTGGGGGAACTGAGGCTGGAAGGGGTCATGGCCTCCGGGCCACGTGGTCAGTGGGAAGTATACATAGCACCGGTTCCTGCCACCATGCGGCTTGGACGTGAGAAGGGTGTGGAGGAGGTCTGGGGAGCAAAGGCGACCTGTGCCCAGGCTGGGGTGGGACAGGAGCTGTGGGGGCCCCGCCCCTGCACCACCTCCCTCGTCCCACCCCGGAGCTGACCTGTTTCATCGGGTGTGACTGCCAGGACGGACACAGTGGGTGTTCATGGTGTGTGTGTGTCCAGCCACTGAGGGCTGAGGCCTCCCTGCACAGACCCTGGGCCAGACCCAAAGCCCCTCGAGAACCACCCGAGAACGAGTGAGGTTAATGCTACCATCATCTCCACCGCAGCTTTCAGGAAACAGGTGTTTACCTGGGCGAGGTGCTCGGCTGGGCCGGCAGCCAGTTCCTGCCTGGGATTCACTTCCGTCTCCGGTGTCCAGGGCCCCCCAGGAAGCCGGGGGCGGCCAGCTCTCCGTGCACTGCCAGGAGCTGTTTGTGAGGGAACGCTAGCCAGCCCTGTTGTGTACACAGCGTCCGCCCTAGCAACCGCCCCTGCTGGGGCCACAGTGGATGCCTACCCTCCTTCCCTCGTGCCCGGCCACCGCCTCACGCTCATGATGGGCGCCATGGACTGGCATCCCCGAGGGCCACAGCTCGTGCCGCCCAAGTCAGGGTCATTTGCCACCATTATGAGCAAATCAGCCTCGGCCACGTGAGGGTCCTGAGGCCAGGTCCCCCCTGCTCTGAGGCAGCGTGGCTGGTCAGGGAGCCCCGGGCCCCTGGTTCTGAGCCCCTGTCCAAAGACGAGTGACAGCAGGATGCAGTGGGCATGAAGACACCCTGCTGGCCTGGCTCCCAAGAACAGGATCCCCTAGAACCAGGCTGAGTCTGGGGGGCCTGCCCGGCCACCCTGGCCCGGTATGGGCTGCCGTGGGGGGATCACAAGTCCCACACTTTGAACCCCAGCACCGCACTTCCGAGACAGCCCCCTCTGGTTCAGGCCAGCGGAAAGGCCATTTCTCCTGGGTCTGGGCGGTCACTTTGCAGCCTCTGGCAGTGATAAAAAACGGCTCCCCCAGGCTGGTCAGCGAGGGGCTCCTCTGTGCTCATTGCCTGACTGGCGGAGTCAGCTGGCTCCCCAGGCGGGTTTCCTCGGTGCACCGCCCTGCCAGGAGAGCCGCCCCGGGCACCCGCGTTCCTGACTCTGCCGTCTTTGATGAGAGATGCCTTAGTTTCCCTGAGCATCTGAATCACAGGGTCCCTGACGTCCCCGATGCTGTTGGTGCCCTCATGGCTGGTGCTCTGGAGGGTGTGCAGGGTGCCCCTCCCCTACCCCAGTGGGTCTCTGTCTCTCGCAGCTCCAGCTCCAGAAGTCGCAGTACCTGCAGCTGGGCCCGAGCCGGGGCCAGTACTATGGCGGCTCCCTGCCCAACGTGAACCAGATTGGCAGTGGCACCATGGACCTGCCCTTCCAGGTGAGCCCCCCACCTCTTCCAGGCACTGCCTCCCTTGAGGGTAGCCTCCCTGGCCGCCTCCTACCTGGGGCCAGATGCCTGGGTCAGCAGGGGTTACCAGACAACTGTTGGAGCCCTCCCTGCCCCTGCCTACTCCTTTTCTGCCCTGGGGACCAGAGGAAGCAGAGTGGCCTGGTCAGGGCTCACTTTCATCCCCCGAGCCTGTCCCCTGTCCTCAGACCCCGAGACAAGCCCTGGTCTGTCCTCGAGCATTTCAGCAGCCTCTACACCTGTTGGCCGGCTGTGCGGCAGCAGGAACCGCTCGGGGCCGCTGGGGCTTGGCTCCATCCCACCTCACTAATCCGCAAGCCCAGCAATTCTCAGAAGGCGGCCCGGCGGCCTGACCCCACTTGTCTGCAGACGTTTCTTGGCAGAGGCCCATGCGGCGCAGCTCCTGCAGGCTGCATGGCCGCTGCGCACGTCCTTATCGTAAATAATGAGAGATAAGGTCCACGGTGGTCCTCCTCCCTGTCCCTGGTCTGCAGGTGGAAATGAGGGTGGAACAGGATGGGGGAGCTGGCTTGTGAGTCGGGGCTGCCCCCAGCACTACGTCTGGGGTGGACAGGTCCCTCCAGTGGTCACACACCTGCCCCATTGCTGGGAAGTGGTCCTAGACACAGCCACGTCCGCTGACAGGCCAGGTGGAGCTGGGCCCTTCTGCAGGGAGCTCAGTGCCCCACCTGAGTCACCCCCCAGCCCCACTACCACCACCACTGGGACAGGGCAGGGGACCCTAGGCTGGCTCAGGGTGCCCCATCCTGCACACTTGCAGGGTGGTCACTGATTCTGGGTCTGTTTGTTAAAGCCCTTCCTGGGTTGGGTTTTCTCTCCTCCCTGTCTCCCCCATTCCTGTTCCCCCATCCCCTCTTCCATGGGGAGAGCATCTCTCTGGGCACTGCTGAGCTCAGCTCGAGGGCACGGCCCCAGGGCGGGGGGTCCCACGCATCCAGCCTTCTGGGCCGGCAAGGCAGGAGCATCTCAAAGTCTCGGTTCTTTGCATTTTCAGCCCAGCGGATTTCTGGGGGAGGCCCTGGCAGCGGCTCCTGTCTCTCTGGTAAATGAGCCCCCAGGCTGAGGCCACGGCATCCCCGGTGCCAGCCCGTAAGACCCCGGCCCGTGTGTGGGCGCTGGGCATCCCTGCCCTCCCCAAGCAGCCGCCCTCGCGGCTCCCAGGGGGGCGTCCCGTCCGCCAAACGGAAACGGGTCTGCTCTGCACCCCCAACTTGGGACGTGCGTGTGGTCACGGCAAGAGGCCCCAGGGACTCTTGGAGTCCATCTGGGGCAGATGCTGCAGCTGTGCATCCCAGGCTGGGGTCCAACGGAGCAGAATCCAAGCATGTGCCCCAAAACTGCATGGTCCAGCCCTGTAGGCACACACATACGTGTGTGTGCGTGTCCTAGACCAGGCCAGCAGCAGGGACCTGGCAAGTCAAGGCGTGGCTGGCCCAGCTTCATTATGCCTCTTACTCTGCTTTAGCTGCCTTGGTTTCCCCTCTGGGCTTTAAGGCATCTCTGGAGGAGATGAAATGGCCCCTGCCCTCCCGAGCCTGTGCCCACGGACAGCGTGGTTCCCACCTTCGCTGTCACAGGCCTACGCGTCCCGTGCCTACAGCCTTTTGGGGAAAAAGTGCAGAAAGAACCAAACCAGCAGAGTCCTTGCTGGATCCCAACAGCCTGGGAGTCCCCAGACGCTGGGCGAGCCGTCAGCCCTCAGCTCTGGCTGAGGCATGTTCTGACAGGTGGGGGAGAACAACGACTCCAGCCGTTGACGATCTTCTGGAAGGGGAGACGTGTTTTAATATCAGAATTGCTTTTTGCCTGGCTGCCCAGAGAAGGCAGATGGGCTCAGGTGCCAGATGGCCAGGCCAGGGACTGGCTGCGTTCGGAACCAGCAAAGGCTGTCCATCCTGCCCTGGTCAGATGGCGGGTGGGCAGCACAGGTCCAGGCAAGGAGCAGGGCCTGGCCTGGGGGCTTGTGCCAGCCCCAGGTGCTGGAAGGAAGCCCCGTCCAGCCGAGCAGCGGGCCAGGGATCCGGAAAGTGCCTGTACTTGGCTCTGGTGATGCTGGGATGAGGCAGCAGGGGAGAGGTGTGGGGACCGTGTCTCAATCAAGAGCAGCCCTGAGCTCAGCTAGGAAGCCCCCTGGGAGCTAGCAGCCCTGGGCTCAGCTAGGAAGCCCCCTGGGAGCTAGCGCTTGGCCCCACAACAGTCCTGGGCTGGAAGCCCCTGGGCTGTCTCTTGGCAGGCCCCTCCAGGGATGACGTAGGTGGGGCTAGGAGGCCAGCCAGGCCCGGAGAGAGAGGGCGGAGGCCTGTCTGCACCTGGTGAGGCTGGGGAGAAGGGCTGCTTGGCCGGCTGCACCCCTGGCACCCCGGCCGGCACCGGGCCCCGAGCTTGTGCCGCTCTGCCTGGCCTGTGCATGCCGGCCGCACTGCACGCCTCTGCCGCCCTGGCTCCCGGGCCTCCCAGCTCGCATCCCCCCACCCCCAAGGGCTTGGAGGGCCAGGGAGCTGGGGCTGAAGGAAGAAGCCCATCCAGGCTGTGGAGTGGTGGCCAAGGGTGCTCTGGAGTGGGGACCCTGAGATCAGATCCCGGGGGCAGAGCTGGGGCAGATCTCGGGCCACAGCTGGTAACCCTTGTGCGGGTTTCTCTCTCTTTATTTCCGTCTCCTCCTGCCCACCCCCAGACACCCTTCCAGTCTTCGGGTCTGGACACTAGCCGGACCACCCGGCACCACGGGCTGGTAGACAGAGTGTACCGGGAGCGCGGCCGGCTCGGCTCCCCGCACCGCCGGCCCCTATCTGTGGACAAACACGGACGGCAGATATCCTTTTTCTCGGAGCATGAGGGCGGTGGTGATGGGACAGGCAACTGCAGGACCCTGAGTTCACCCAGCAGGCTCTGATGGAGGTGGCCGGTGCTGGCTCTGGGGACAGAATCAGGGCAGCACCAAGAGAGAGGCTTGATCTCAGGGTAATCCAGGGGGACTTTCTGGAGGAGGTGGTGCTGCAAGCTGAGGAGCCTTTGGCCAGGCTTGGGGGCTAAGGAGCCACAGGGAGCAACTCCTGAGGCGAGAGGTGAGGAAGGTGCCACCGGACCACAGAGGACTCAGGGGTCTGGCTGGGCAGTAGGGCCAGGAGGGCTGTGAGTTGACGGACCCCTCCTGAGCACCATGTGGTGGCAGCTCAGCCCAGGCAGCAGGTCTGAGCGGGACTCGAATCCGAGGGAGGCTCTGTCTCTATAAGACGTGCATAAAATTCGCCTCCCCGCCTCGCTGAAGCAAAGATTGGCCAGAGTCCCCTGCCCCCCCGCCCCACTCCTTGGGGTCCAGCCAGCTGGGCCCCATTGCCAGAGTCTGCGCCTCGGGCTGCTCCTGGGACCCTGGCTCTCCAGAACAGAGAAGCCTGTTCCTCTCCAGTTCTCATTTCCGCGGGCTGGGGGAGTGCAACCAGCTGGGCCCAGACTGAGCCCTCGGGCCCCGGGAGCCGCCCCGAATTAAGAGTCAAGACCAGGGTCAGCTGAACTAGACTCCACGTGGCCCCCGTGGGCCCTGTGGGCCCCAGTTTCATAGCCCAGGCCCCCCTTGGAAGGGGTGCAGCCTGCACGTGTGCTCGTGGAGAAGAGTGCTGAGTGCTAGGTGGACGGGGCCGTACCCCCGGGGAGCCCCTGGAACGGGGGCTGCTCACAGCCAGCAGGGAAGGCCGGCAGGAAATATCCCCCACCCTACTGGCCCCATCGTGGGCTCCCAGCAGCCTGGCTGGTCGGGCTGGCCGGGGGTTCCTGCCCTGTGGCAGAGAGCGGTTGGTGCAGGTGGAGTCTGGGCCGAGAGCATTGTGCCCTTAACTCCCGCTCACGCTGACAGCTGCCCCTACGGCACTGTGTACCTCTCACCGCCCGCGGACACCAGCTGGAGAAGGTCAGTGGCCAGGGCCACCCCCCCACACTCCCCCAGCCTCTTGTTGGAAACGAAACCAAACTTTCATAGTGGTTATGTGCAGAAAACCAGTGTGCACTTGCTTTAAAAATGACAAAACTAAGAAGCATCCAGAAGTTTCTAGAAATAAGCTCTCTCCCTGCAACACTGAAGTTATTGCAGCTTTTGGGAGTCTTCCAGCACCCCCCATTTATGACTTTTTTTAAAAACAAAATCGGGAGTAATGTTGGATATTCAGCATTGTGGCTTTTTCATTTAATGCAAGCAGTTTCCCACATTGCTCAGCGTCACTGAAAATGTGATTATGAAAGTATTACACGTTTACATTGGAAGATTAGGAAAATACATAAATGTACCTAGAAGAGAAAAAAAATCACCCATCATGCCATCATTTAGAAAGGTCTAGAATATCAACGACAATATAGTTAATATAAATACCTACAGCTGTACAAGTGATGGTTGCACAACAGTGTGAATGTACTTAATGCCACAGAACGGTGTGCTTAAAAGTGGTTAAAAGGGTACATTTTGTGTCGTGTGCATTTTACTACAATAAATATATTTATGTGTAGGTGATTTCAGTAAGCAAAGAACAAAAGTAAGCGAGCTGTTCAAAACACTCACACACACATATATATACAATAACCTAGTTAAATCCCCACCAAACATGTATCATAGGTCAGGCCTTGTTCCCACCATCCCGTCCAGTAACAGAATAACATGCATGGAGCTCTATGGAGTAGGTGCTGTTTTCATCTCCATTTTAGACATAGGGAAATTGAGCACAGAGAGGTCAGAACACTTGCTCAGGGACACACAGCAGCTGGTGGACGATCCTGGCCAGCTCCTCACTGCTTGACGCCTGGACCCGGGGTCTGAGACTCCATTGGCCTATTCTCTTGCAAGTTTTCTGCTTGGACCAAGTTTCTTCCAAGTCACTCTCAGTGGCTGGGACTTCCCCATCAGGTGCACGTGGCCCTTACCTTCCTGCTTGAATTGCCAGCGATTCAGCACATTTTGCTGGGCAGCCAAGGGCCATTTTGGGGACCCTCCCTTGAGACACTCGCAGCCAGGAGCAGAGTGGGTCACCTTGTCCTTTGTAGTTACCTGTCGCCAGAAGCAGGGCCCCCAGGGCAGAGGCTGTCCTGGCTCCTGGTAGCTTTTGGGCTGGTTGAAGCAAGACCTCTCCCCTCAGGGCAGTTTCCCAACTTGGGGGCTACCCCCAGAGCCTGCAGTCCTTCTAGGCCCTTCTCCAAGCCTTCCCTTCCCACCTGTCACTGAGCGTCCTGGAGGGCAGAGTGGCCCATTTATGTTTGTCACCAGGAGGGGACCCAGTGACAGGCTAGGGGCTCGTACTCCCAAAGCTGGGCACCGGCGGGGCTCCATCTCAGGGGTTTCGGCAGTAGGGCACCATCCTTTCCTTAAAGCGAAGAAGCTCTCAGGGGGGCGGGGACAAGCAGGGGCTGGCTAGAAACGAGGGGACATCTCTGCTACTGCTGTCTGTTTTCACCAGGCTTGGCAGGTGAAAACCTGTCACTCTGGTGGTTCTTTTCAGAACGACATCCTTAGGGCTTTGCTCAGGTGCAGCAGCTTACAGAAGTGAGCCACAGCTGCCACCATGGCCATCAGGCCTGTCCCAGACTGGGTGGGATCAGGATTGCACCTTCTTTTCCCTGGGGCCAAGGCTGTCCTTCACTGTCTCTCTCCTCCCCCCAGGACCAATTCTGACTCCGCCCTGCACCAGAGCACAATGACGCCCGCCCAGCCAGAATCCTTTACGGGTGGGTCCCAGGACGCACACCAGAAAAGAGGTATGGACAGAGGACTTGGGCGTCTCTGCTGGGGTCAGGCAAGTCCAGTGGGTGGTCCCTGTGCTTCAGGGGTCACAAGCTCATGGGTGGACAGACCGTTGAGGGAAGACTCAGACTGTGCTTTGGGGTAACGGAAGGGGCTCAGGGAAACTTTCAGAGGTGGCACTACTTGAGTTGCGTTTTGAAGAGTGCATAGGAGTTTTCTAGGCAGAGAAAACAACCCTCACAAACGCACCTTGGCTTCCGTTCTGGATTCAGGGCATGGCTACAAAGTCTGGGGGCTTATTTCAAATGTAGGGGGCAGCAAGCCCACGCAAAAGGGGCAATTGTCAGCTCATGACAGAGCAGTCTGGGAGTAGACCCTCACTTCAGGTGCAGCTCCACGCAGGGCTTCATACTGGACTGTTGACCGGCTCTGCTGCTCAGAGCCCCCCTCACCTGCAGCTCCTGGCCTGTCCTGACCACAGTGAGAAAGAGGCCGTTGTCTCCCCAGACTGCCCAGATCGTCCTCTCTAACCAAGCCGTGCTCACACCCCTGTGGCTGGGCAGATCTGTGCACGGGCCTCGCGCCACTTTGGAGCCCGGTGTGGAAGCGACATCCTTGGTATGTGCCGTCTTAAGAACTGTGACGGTGCCATCCAGAGAAGGGAGCGCACGTGCTGTGAGGCCAACCCCAGGAAACCCTGCTCGGCCTGACCCCACCCAAGATGCCGACGCCAGAGATTCGCATGTGGTTCAGGCCCAGACGCTGTCGCAAGTCGCCCTGTGGGTGTGTGAATGTACAGGAGAGAGTCTCTGGTAGAATTGTCACCCAGAGTGAACTTCACCCCTGGGATTCTAATTCAGCAGGCAGCAAAGGGAAGATGCAGAAGGGAATGTCTCCATAATGAAAAGGAAGCTTCTAGAACACCCAGGGGTGATGAGGACAGACACAGTGCCTGGAGCTTTCCTGCTGTTCCCAACGTGGGGGGGCTGTTATGAGGCTGTTGCCTCCCCTGATAGGTCCCCACAAACACAGGGCTTTGGGGGGTAGGCACAAGGATGTCACTATCCCCCGGGACACTGTAACCGTGGAAGGGAGCTGTGACCCAGGATCCTTGTTGGTCAGAATCTGGTTGACCTTGGAGGGTAGTGTTGGCAGGAGGGGACATATCACCTGTCCCTACTCTCCTAGGAGGGCCCAAGGCGGTGAAAAGAAAAAGGAGTCGGCCCACCTGGCTTTGTTCATTATAGCTCTCTCCGTTACAAATGAAAAAAACACAACCTCCAGCAGAAATAAAGAAAATAGGAAAATGTTTAATCTTACCTTGACTGAAAGGTCCAAGAAAAGAGGCCTTCAGGCACGGCTAGTTCCAGGGCCTCAAATGATGCCCTTCCATCCTGTCCCTCAGAGCTTCCTTACCCTTCTCTCTTGCTCTGGGGTGGCCAGCATTGCGGCTGACTCATGGGGCCACTGCTACCACAGTGGATCCATCCAGCCTCCGTTAGCAGTGAGTGACAAGCTCTGAACCCCTGTGCTCGGTGCTGGTGGTCTAAGAAGGGCCCAGCCACTGGATGGTGCCAATAGCCTAGAGGGGAGAACAGATATCCACGCCGTGGTGGGTGTAGAGCAGGCGCCGCGGGTCACATAGGGCCTGGTGGCCGTTCATGGGAGAGATTCTCGGCTGTTCTTGGCAGCCCAAGGCCTCCGAGGCCCAAGTTGGTTCTGTGGGAGTCAGGATCCTCTTGTCCTTGGGCTCCAGAGATTTTGTTTTTCTTTCTCTTTAAGTCACGGATTCTCTGACTTATTTGAATTTTTTTTTTAATGAAACCCTTTTTGTAGCTTTAGTACAATCCCCAGCAGAAGTTACTGTTAGGACAATTCCAGTCTTATCACAGTCATGACCATGTGTCAGGGAAGTGACCTCCTGGTGCCACCATGCGGCTGCAAAGAGATTTCTTCTCTGATTCTCCTCCCCTCACCCCCTGCCCCAGTCTTACTGTTAACAGTCCCGGGAATGGAAGAGACCACATCGGAGGCAGACAAAAACCTTCCCAAGCAAGCGTGGGACACCAAGAAGGTAAGAGCCTATGGGCTTTCAAAAGCACTTTCTTTTTCTTTTTCTTCTTGAGCACAGCCGGGGCAAAGATAACAAAATGGCATGTTGGAGCCGGGCGTGGTGGCTCACGCCTGTAATCCTAGCATTCTGGGAGGCCCAGGCAGGAGGATCGTTTGAGCTCAGGAGTTCAAGACCAGCCTGAGCAAGAGTGAGAGCCCGTCTCTACTAAATAGAAAGAAATTAGCCAAACAACTAAAAATAGAAAAAATTAGCCAGGCATGGTGGCACATGCCTGTAGTCCCAGCTACTCGGGAGGCTGAGGCAGGAGGATCACTGGAGCCCAGGAGTTGGAGGTTGCAGTGAGCTAGGCTGACGCCACAGCACTCTAGCCTGTACAACAGAGCAATACTCTGTCTCAAAAAAAAAAAAAACTAAAAAATTAAAAAAAAAAATGGCATATTGGGGTGACTTCACCTTCCCAAGGAGTGAACCTCACTCAGATCTGCCTGTGCCCAAATTCAGAAGATCCCTTAGGTCTGTTTAACACTAATAGGCCTGTAAAACTGACAAAAACCACACGAAAACCTGTTGCTGGTCAAGTTGAGGTGAAAGGATCAACAGTACAAATTGCTCATCCCCTCTGGGAAAGCAATAGACTAAGGTGCATCAAAAACCTTTCAAAAAATCATTCGCTCTAGAAATCTCATTCCTCAGGAATTCGATTATAGGAATGAGGAAACAGCGATTTATTCAAAAGTGTTTAGTGTTTATCCAGAGCTTTTGAAATAAACTAGAAACAACTTGAATCTTCCAGAGTAGGGGATTTGTTGAAGAAATTATCCTCAGTCCCTTGTTGAGATGGGATTTTGAAGAAATTCTAAAGGCACGAGAGCAACCCACAATGCTGCTCTTATGTGAAGAGAGTAGGATAAAGATACTTGGGAAAGGCATAAAATATGCAGATATTCGTCCACAGGGTACCTGTAGGTGGACCCAGCTAAGAGGGGCCACCTGAGGGCCACCTGTCCTCTCTTGTGTCAGCCGTGGGCAGTGCTATTGACTTTTTATCCCTCAGTTTGGCACGAGGAGTGCCTGTGACTTTCATACTTAGAGAGGGAAAAAGCTTTAAAAAAGAATTCTAAGGCTGGGTGTGGTAGCTCATGCCTGTAGTCCCAGCACTTTGGGAGGCCGAGGTCAGAGAATCACTTGAGGCCAGGTGTTTGAGACCAGCCGGGGCAACATAGCAAGACCCCATTTCTTTAAAAAATTTGCCAGGCGCAGTGGTGTGTGCTTGTAGCCCCAGCTACTCCGAGGCGGGGGCGGCGCTGAGGCAGAGGGATTGCTTGAGCCCAGGAGTTTGAGTCCAGCCTGGGCAACATGGCAACACCCTGGCTCATAAAAAAAAAAAAAAAAAAAGAAAAGAAAAGAAAAGGAATTCTAACAACCTGAACAAAATTGGAAAAACAAACATCTAGCAGCAGAGAGGTGGGTAAGTAGGTCACAGTCCATTTGCATGGCCGGATACCAGGCTTCCACTAAAGGAAGGGAAGGTGACAAGTCTCCACGTGGAGGGAGACACACCCCTGGTGGGAGGGAGGGCAGTAGGTGAATTTTTAACACTGTTCAGAAATCCATTAATATCTCCGCAAGGCCTGCGGAGTGCTTTTCAAAGCACTCATTCAAAGTCATGGCCAACATGCTGCAGAAATCCGGTAATGAAGCAAATGTTTACTCAGAATTAGGAGCCTCTGGCCAAATAGAAACCCGTTCTGCCGGCATTCCCTGCAGAGGCTTAAAGCCCACTGGTCCCACGCCACCCCCGGGGCCTGGCTGGGCACTTCCCCCTTGTGGTGTGCACTTGGAGCAGCCCCACCCTCTGCCAGTGGGTTTGCCTTTCTCATCTGATAATCCTCGAAGAACTTCGCCAGAAGTGTCTGCCCAAGGGCCCAGGTGGCGGAAACGTGACACATGCAGAGCCCTCCGTCGATAGACAGGACTCTGTCTGGTCATGCCTGCCTCGATCAGACGGTTCCCTCCTTTGTTTCTGAACAAGACTTGTGGGGGCCCCTGCCTGGGGCCGACAGTCCCCCGTCTTGGCTGGTGCAAGTGTCCTTGACGCACAGGGAGGATAGCAAGGTTCCTGCTGCTAAGGTTCCCCTGGGCACCCGTCCCCAGGGCCGGCGCACAGCGCAGCTGGGGCCCTGCCCATGGGTGGAGGGGGCTCAGAGGCAACCCGCTACCCCCGAGACCCTGGACCCTGGCCCTGCCTGAGAAGGCCTTGGAGGCGCATTGCAACCTTGTTAGTGGGAAGAAGAGCCTTCCCGTGGTTCAGAACTCGGGGCTTCTGTGGGCCACACTGCAAGAGGTGCCCATCGTGGGTGCCTGCCACATAGCGTGTCTTCCAAAAGTGTCTCCCAGCCAAGCTATGAAACTGATGTCGCATTAGGGGCTTCCCGAGCCCTGGTCAGCGGGTGGTGAGTGTGGCTGTCTGCAGAGTAGAGGGACATCTCAGGACTCTCAAGGAGCACACAGAGAAGCCCGTGGTCCTGGGTGGGAGTCACACCTCTGGATTGTTGCTAGAAGGCTGGTCAGCTCTGAGGCAGGGGCTGTGGCCTCTGAGCTGTGTTTAGGGCATCTAGTCCAGGCCTCCTCCGGCTTCCCTGACTTGGTGTCCTCCTTTGCCTTGGACTTGGGGCCCAACCCACTGCCCTGAGACTGGTGGCTGCTCCTGCCCCAGGAGCCCCCACTGCCATGATCAGGAATGGGGTGGGGGTGGGGGCGGCTACAGGGGTGCTTAGTCTCGGACACTGACTTTCCAGTGGCCCCTCTGCCAAACTGGCTGCTGACTGCCACGGCCCTGGGGGTAAGGAGCTAAATACCACATTCTTCCCGGGCACCTGCTCTGACAGGGGACTGTCACCCCTTGGCCGTGCCCACCCCACCAGGTGGACAGAGTGGAGCTGGGCCCTCTCCCCACCGAGGACAGGAGCTGGAGGAGGGGACCCGTAGGGGGACCCTCTCTGCATAAGTCTTGGCTGTGCCCCTGGGCGTGTCCGGGACATGCCTCTCCACCCTGTGGGGCCACCTGTTCTTCACTTAACTGACACCCACCAAGCTCGGGTCTCATCGAGCATCTCTTGGCCTCGTGGGAGGACCAGACATGCCACAGGGAGGCACGGTGCGCACGAGGAGGCCCCGGCTCAGCCTCTCCTGTCTTCTTTTTCAGACGGGGTCCAGGCCCAAGTCCTGTGAGGTCCCCGGAATCAAGTAAGTCTTGGCAGGGCCCATCCTGCACACCCTCGGCGGTGCCGTCCCCCGCCCCCCAGGGCTTTCCTTCTGCCCTGTTGAGGCTGCAAGTCCTGGCAAGAGGTGGCCACCCAGCAAGCCCCACTGCAGGGGACGCTCTGGCCCCTCCGTGACAGAGCTCCCCGCAGGCCCACTGCTTTAGACACGCCCCATCCCCAGCACAGGGCGGACCCTGCCCCTGCCTGGGAATAGGCTGCTCTCTGAGGTCCCATTCCAGGTGCTGCTCGGTGGGACATTATTGAGGGGTGTCATTTTGCACCCCCTAATTTTCTGCCCGAGCCGCCTCTTGCCACCACCACAGCTCCTGGGGAGGCCTGGCCGCCGTGTCCCGAGCTCACCTCCCACCTCTGGCCTCTCCGTAGCATCTTCCCATCCGTGGACCAGGAAAACACTACAGCCCTGATCCCTGCCACTCACAACACGGGGGGCTCCCTGCCCGACCTGACCAACATCCACTTCCCCTCCCCGCTGCCCACCCCACTGGACCCCGAGGAGCCCACCTTCCCCGCGCTGAGCAGCTCCGGCAGCACTGGCAACCTCGCGGCCACCCTCACGCACCTGGGCATCGGCGGCGCCGGCCAGGGTAAGGCCCGGGACGCGGCTGGGCTCCTGCGTTCGCGCATTGAGCCCGTCAGCTGGTGAAGACGACACGTGCATTTGGATGATAACTTAGTGACAAGTTAGTAGAGTCACGTCCCAAATGCCAGGCATCCCAAGGGGTGGGGAGGCTGAGAGACCCTCCGTGAGGGGCTTGGAGTTTCTCGGCTGACCCGATGGGGAAAGGCGTCCCAGGCAGAGGGCACGGCCTGGGCACAGGCCCCAGGTGGGGAGCTATGGTGCCCCAGGGATCGGACTGCAGTTTTAAGGGTGTAGAGCAGTGCCTAGGGCTTCAGAGAGAGGCTGGGGAGCCCAGGAAGGGAGCCCTGCAGGGTTTAGCCCAGCTGGGGTGGGCCAGGCCTTCCCTCTGCCCCTCCTCACTCCCAGCTCCTGACAGGGCGGGACCAGCTTCCGCCACCCCACGTCTGACTGTGCGGCCTACTTGTGGCATTGCAGCCCTGCTCCTTCCCAGCGCCATGCTCATGCCTCCCTCGGCCACGTCCGCAGGGACATCGCGGGGGCCCCTTGCCCATCCATTAGCTCCCAGCCCTGATAACCCTGCCCCTCCCAGAGACCCTCCTGTAGTGGCCCCCACTGGCTGCAGAGGTGTCCCCCTTAATTCTTCTGTCCTCTCCCCACCCCAAACCATAGTCCTCATGTCCTGCTGGTCCCACTGTCAGTACCTGGCCCAACCCAGACCTTCCCCTGGGCCCCTGGCCTCTCCTTCACCCAGAACAGCCATCAGCTCATGGCCTTTCTGTGCTCTGAACCTTGTGCATTCCCGCCCCTGCCAGCGCCCTCTCAGTGAAAGCTTAAGACCCCAGGGCCCAGGAAGTACATCATGGTTCACCTTCTGTCTTCTGAGTGTGAGTCCCGCCCCTGCCCCCAACCCCAGGACCTTTGCACGTGCTGTCCCAGGCACACAGTTCTCCTCCATGGGCAGGGCTCCTCCCTCACCTGCCCCACTTCCCTCCCATGAGGCCGTCCTGGCCCCTGGCCTTGCACTGTGTCACTTTTCTGCACTCCGTGCCCTCTCTTGTTTGCGGTGTGTGGGATTGCATTTGGGGGGCAGCAGGCATCTGGCTTCTGAGGAGGAGAGATCCAGTGGCGTCAGCCAGCCCCAGGTGGTGGCACAGGCCGAGGGGACGGGGAGGGGGTATGTCAGGCGGTGGGAGCAACCCAGGCCACCTGGACGTGCACTCTATCCTGTCTCATAGCCATAGAACAGACCAGCACCCGCCCCGGCCCCGAGCCCATCCTGCTTCCACCCTAGGCTTGGCAGGCAGCGCTGGTGAGGGTTTTCCATGAGACAACAGTCACGTGCATAAGTTCCTATTTGGCAAAGTCCCTCTGATCACCCTGGGGAGAAGGGGCTGTGTCTGGAGCAGGGCAGGACCCCAGCCTGGTGCTTTGCAGGGAGACTTCAGGGTGGAACTGGCTGGCCTGATGCAGACAGTGGGGAGAGTGGGGCATCCAGAGTTGCTCTGGCTTTGATGCCTTTGGGGCTGGGGCCAGCTTAGGTGCGTGGAGGATGGTGCCAGTGTTCTGGCTTTTAGACCAGAGCATGGAGACCAGAATGGAGGAGGGAGCCAGCCCTGGCCTGAGCGCATCGAGGCTGTGTTCTGTCTCCTGTACCCTGGCCCTGTGCCCTCGGGGCTCAGCCGCCCAGGCAGAGAACACCAGGGAAGGCCCAGAAAACACAGTGGTGTATTGAGAGGACCCCACGCACCCCGAGAGCCAGGCAGGTGGCATCCCCACACGCCTGTGCGGAGGGAGTGAGCCTGAGGGCAGCTCGGAGGCTGCAGGTGCCCCCTGCTCTGGGGTAGGGCAAGCCACTGTCTCCTGGCCCTGTTTCCCGCCTCACGTCTCCCCTCAGCCTCCAGGGCACCCCTCCTCCCCCGGAGCATCCTTGGCAGCCCCCCAGCGCCCGCCCAGGAGTCACGCACCTCCAGCCTGCGCCCAGTCTAAACAAGCCCAGGGAAACACACAACACATGGGAAAACCATAGCCGGTGGTGGCCAGCGCGGGGCCCGCTAATGTCTCACATGTGTTGGTTGTTTGTGAACCTGCCGCTCCAACAGTTCGCCTGACAGGGGCTTCACTTTCCAGGCGTCTTTTAAATCAAGCAGAGCTGCTGGTGCATGTGGAGGCTGCACCCCCGCCCCCCAGTCTGCCTGCTAGTCAGACTGCGAGCCCCTCAGGGAGGAAGACAGAGGACTTCGCCGCCGCCTGGGAGAGAGAGCGTCCCCCCCCGCCCCCCGGCCCGGCTCCTCGCACGTTTGCCCAGGCCGTGTCCCTGGCTGCTGGCTGGAGCACGGGAGGAGGGCAGGCCCTGGGTCATCCTGCCTGGCACAGTTCTGAGGCAGGCCGGGCAGGCCCCTGCCACCTGGCCCACCCGGCCCGCCTGCCCCTGGCAGCGCTCCCTGCCTGCCCGACTTCCCATCCAGCTGGCTCCACGCCTGTTGCCAAAGGTGACCTGTTTGCCAAAAGAAATTCAATAGCAAGGCGCCCGTCCGCCCTCCTGGGCCAACTGGCCTGTCTAGGGGGTGGCCGCGAGCTCACTTTGCAGCCCAGCAGAGGATTAAAACCTCCCTTGTATTCAGGGTAGAGACTGGCAGCCCAAGGGCCAAATCCAGCCCAGGGGTGTGTTTCGTGGGGCCCACAGCTGCGCATTTGTGATACAGTCACGTGCCGCACAACGACGTTTCAGCCGACCACGGACCTCGTATACAAGGGTGGTCCCATCAGATCATAATACCACATTTTTATTGTACTTTTGTATGTTTCGATGCACAGATACTCACCCTTGTGTCACGGTCGCCTGCAGTGTTCAGCACAGTAACGCTATGCAGGCCGCGGCCTCGGAGCAGGGGCTGGTCCGTGCAGCCGTCTAGGTCTGTGTGAGCACACTCTATGACGTTTGCACAGCGACATGCTCGCCTGATGATGCCTTTCGCATAACACATCCGCTTCGTTGAGTGACACGTGACTGCACTGTGAGTCCACATTTACACATCGGGAGAGTGAGGGGCAGCTTTCTGGCTACTCTTGGAGAATCAGAAGGCCCAGTGGCGGTGGGTCGATGTCCCACAGCAGTAGGTGGGCCAAGAGCATCCCTGTTTGCCACAGGCCCCACCCGCCCCCATTGCCCCACATCCATACCCTCCTGGCACTTGGCCTCTGCCACTTACCAGGCCCTGACATCTGCTTCTCACCTGGGCATCTTGCGTCCCTTGGCCTACTGGGACATTCCAGAGAAGAAAGGGGAGCAGCCCAGGGGCCCGACTGTGTGTGGGCTCCGTGTGGGCATCTCCCAGACTCCTGCCCAGGCCTCTGGGTGCTTGTGTTGATGTCGCTGATTCTCACGCCCAGGGTCTGCACAGACACTAGCACTTGAGCCCTGCCCCAGGAGCATTCAATGGTGCCAGGCCCCCCCTCACAGTGCTCCGCCGAGCGGAGCTGCCAGGGCGTCCGAAAGGAACTGCTGGCGTGACCAAGCTCGCCCCACGAGCAGCTGCCCTGGGCACAGACGAGGCGGCTCATCCCGTAGGCCGTGCACCCGCCGTCCCATCTGCCAGAACAAGGTTAATTTGGTGCCCTTGGCAGGATGGGCCCAGATCTCCTGCGGTGACTCAGGTGGCTTCACCCGGCCGTGACTGTGGGCTAGACTGCTCATGAGCTTCAGAGCCTGCTCATGACCTCACCGGGGCCTCACATTGAACCTGGGAGGGCGGCTGTTATCATCTGCATCTTGCCAACCAGGAAACTGAGTCTCGGGGGTAGACTGGGGTCAAGCCAGGGCCCCGGGGCTCCCCCTACCATCTGGGGGCCTGTTGCCTCCCTGGCATGGTGCCCTAGGGTAACCGGCAAGCCCCAACGGCTGCCACAGTGAACTCGGCCTCACCCAGCTCCTTCACTGCAGTGGAATCCCGCGATTCCTGCCCTAGCAGGAATGAGTGCATCGAACTCGGGTGGGGAGGGGAAAGAATGCTGGGGAAGGGTTTGTAGTTCAGGCAGCCCCGCGGGGGCAGCGCTCCAGTATGGGGAGTACACAGGGTGGGGGGAAGAGGACATGGATGTGGGACATGGGCCAAGAGGGGCGGTTAGGGGAGTGGACATGTTCATCGAAGGGGGCTAGGAGAGCTGTGAGGCAGGAGAGGAAACCGCGGTGCTGGGCAGGACCTACCTGCTGGAAGCTAACTGCAGCCCACGCCAGTTTAAGCAAAGGGGATTGATGTTTCCTGAAAGCAGAAAGTGCCAGTGTGGCTGGACGGGGCTCCGGTGCTGCTTCTGCTCTCAGGTCTTCAGCCAGCTCCTGCCCTATGGTCACAGGGTGCCCCCCACAGCTTCAGACGGCCCTTCTTGGAATTCCATCCAAAGTCCCCAGGCAGGCTCTGATTGGACAGCCTGGTCACATGCCCATCTGGGGGCCAGTCATGCTCCAGAATGGGGGAAGTGCTGATTGGCTGCGTCTGTGGGACACTCGCCTCCTGGAGAGCTGGTGGGGCCAGTGGGAAGGAACAGGAGAACTGAGACCGAGCTGAGCTGTGGGACCCCAAGGTCAGGAACTGGGGCCTCGAAGGGGCTGTCCCAGGTTTGGCAGTGGGGTCGTGCTCCCTGGCTTCTGTCTGAGCAGTCGAGCTGTTCCGTGCGGTGTGAGGGCCCTTCCTTGCTGATCCCGTCTCACGCCCACCCCTCCCTTTCCACCTTCCTCTCCAGGGATGAGCACGCCCGGCTCTTCTCCGCAGCACCGCCCGGCCGGCGTCAGCCCCCTGTCCCTGAGCACAGAGGTGAGGCGGCAGCAGACGTCACCCACCCTGTCCCCGCTGTCACCCATCACTCAGGTTCGAGGGCGAAGTGGGGGCACGTGGATGGGGAAGGTGGGGGCCTGGCTCTGCCTCTCTGGGGGGCCTCCTGCTCCTTCCAGGAGGCCATGGAATCTTGAAAATGCTGTCAACGCTTTTAATTTTTATTATAAAATTTTCAAATACCCAATCACTGGTAGACCCGGCGGCCTTTTTCTCGTTCTGGGTGTGACTGGGCATTCTTCATCGTGCCTCTTTCTCTTTTTTAGGGTCTAGTTGAAATCTTCCATAATAAAATGTTTAGAGAGTTTAGCTTTTATTTTTTCAAGTTGCCATATTTGCTTCATTGACTTTTTGTTGGTAGTTTGTTTGTGTCTAGGAACTTGGCCATCTCATCTTGGTTGTCCAGCTTGCTGGTGTGCAGTTGTTCATAGTATTCTTTTATAATCTTTTTTTTGTACCCCTAAGACAGAGTCTTTGCTCTGTCGCCCCCGGCTAGAGTGCAGTGGCCCAATCATAGCTCACTGCAACCTCCAACTTCTGGGCTCAAGCGATCCTCCCTCCTTGGCCTCCCAAGGTGCTAGGATTACAGGCGTGAGCCACTGTGCCGGGCTACGTGATTGTTTTTGACATAACCGTAATGGCGTTGTCCACCAACAGTGACATTAACAGTGATTCCTCCAGACCTTCCGAAGCCTGGCGTGGACCTGGTTTCCCCCCAGTGCCTCATGCCCCGTGTCTCTGACTGCCTGTAAGGTCGTCCTGTGTAATGATCTGGACAGAGCTGTGGGCGCTCTGTCTACGAGCTAGCCTGTGTCTATCTGTGATTCCTGCCCCATCTGGAAACCTTTTCACTCATAAACTACACCCTGCTTCTTAGAGGCCAGACGTCCCGCTAAGTGTTCCTGTGCCGTAGCTCCTAGGCACAGCCAGCCTCAGAGCACAGGGACCCCCAGCTGCCCCTGAGACCATTGGCTTTATGGCCCCCTGGCTGTGAGCTTCCACACAGACTCTCTCTTGTTTACTTTCCTCTTGCCAACGCCGAGGGGGTCCTAGGCCAGCCCTTGCTGACTGACCACGCTGGTGTCTCCGTCAGCCCTGTCCTCTCCAGCGTCCCCAGAGTAGGCAAAGGGTTTCCTCCCCTGCAGGACCCCAGAGGAGTGAGGGGCTGGCCACCCACGGAGCTACCTGAGTGTGACCGTCCTCGTACCTGCCCTGCAGTGGCTGGGACCGCCTGAGCCTCGCGGTGTGCACCGAGGATGACGAGGCTTGTCAGGAAGGCTGGGTTGGATGCCCAGGCCCCATCCAGCCCCAGCCCGCCCTTGCTAGGCCGCAGCTTCTTCATCGTGGGGCACACCCAGCCCAGGGGCCAGACCTCACAGGGTCTGTCCAGCACACCGTGACTGAGCGCACTGGCCGTGCAGGAGCCTGGCCCAACTCCCGCCTGATGCCCCTCTCCCCCCAGGCCGTGGCCATGGACGCCCTGTCTCTGGAGCAGCAGCTGCCCTACGCCTTCTTCACCCAGACGGGCTCCCCACAGCCGCCGCCACAGCCCCAGCCCCCACCGCCGCCACCGCCGCCGCCGCCTGCGTCCCAGCCACCGCCGCCACCCCCACAGGCACCCGTCCATCTCCCCCCAGGCGGCCCCCTGCTGCCCAGCGCTAGCCTGACGCGGGGGCCACAGCCACCCCCACTTGCGGTCACGGTACCGTCCTCTCTCCCCCAGCCCCCCTCAGAGAACCCGGGCCAGCCGCCGATGGGGATCGACATCACCGCGGTAAGCCCAGGGCGGGGTCCCAGGGGCCTGGCTGGGGGGCTCCAGGAGCAGGAGGACAGCTGGGGCCCCTGCTGCATGTTGGGCAGCCGTGTTGAAGCCAAGGGGCCGGGGTCAGGACCAAGGCAGATACTGCCCCAGAGCGGGCACTCCGCAGGGATTACCACTCGGAATCCTTCAACTGAGATTGTCACCCCTTGTACAGATGGGAAAACTGAGGCGAAAGCGAGTCATCTGGCCCCAGACTCCTCCCAAGGTGGGCCACGCAGTGTCCGGCTGCTAAGCACACACTCTTGGTCACCATGGCCCCTCCCTGAAGCCAGGCTTCCTGGGAGCCAGATGAGATTTCCCAGGGCCCAGGGAGCAGACTTCAGAAGCCAGGGGGACCCCTCCAACTCAGAGGGGAAGGAAGGACTAAGGCAGCCCCTGTGAGACCTCAGGCTCACGTGTGAGGCATCCGGGTGCAGGCAGGGCCAAAAGGCTGCAGCTCAGCCCGTGGGACCCCCTGCCCAGGGCTAGGCTCAGTAACAGGCACTGGGTTTGCACCCCTGTACCCGCAAACCTTCCCGCCTGTCCAGACTTTCATCCTAGCTGCTCCAGTGGGGGCGGGACGGTTGGGTCATAGCTAGATTTGGCCACATCCACAAGCACAGTGAGTTCTCGCACGCAGCCCCCAGCTGCCAGCCGCCGGCTAATTGCATCAAAACATCATGCACTCTGCAAAGAGCAGGCCCCCTGAGCTGGGTGTGGCGGACAGGTGGCCCTATAGGTAGAGACCCACATTCCCAAGCTGCTCTGACCCCTTGGAGGACACCCAGCCAGGGCTCCCCCAGGCAAGAAAGCTGCCAGGCAGGTGCCAGGGGAACCTCTGAAGATAGGGCCTTGCTTTGGAGCCAGGTGGGCTCAGGAGACAAAGGTGTCCAGGCTTGGTGCAGAGGCGGCCCCTCCCAGGGCTGCTGGGTCAGGTGTCCACACCCAGCACCACCCCCACCAGAGAACAGGTTCCGCACAGACTCACCAGGTGAGGGCAGTCTCCCTGATCACCCTCCTTTCCAACTCTGGGAAGGCCTGAGCTGGTCATCCCCAGGTGACCATGCTGGCACCTGTACCACCACCCCCCTGTTGAGCAAGCCTAACCACCTTCCACCCTGCCTCTGCCCTGCCTGGACTCAGCCCCCCGAACTACTTAGGGCCACTGAGGAAATGGGGGCATGGGGCAATCACGGGGCCCTGGGCCAGCTGGCCAGGCCTCCTTGACCGGCAGGCTCAGAAAGGTTAGGCAGCTTGTGGGCAGGCACACAGCAGGGGAGGGCTGGGCCAGGGCCACAGTGTGGGCTGGCTCCAGGTCCCAGCCTGGCCTGGCCCTGCTTCAGAGGGGCGGGTCACCACAGTGGGAAGTCAGGCCTCCTGTCCTGTGAGCTGGTTGAGGAGGCAGCTGCCCCTCGGAGGTCTTCCAGGGCATCACTCAGGCGGGCTGCCAGACGTGGGGCTCAGAGCCAGGGGACCTGCCCAGGGTGCACAGCGAGGGCAGTCAGGGGCAGAAGGCAGCACCACCTGGGTGGGTGTGCGTGGGTGGGTGCCGGTATATATGATATGCATGCGTGGGTGTGTATATACACGTGTGGGTGTGTGTGCGCGTGTGTGGCTGTCATTGTGTGCATGTGTATGCACACACTGCTGTCTGGCTGTGAAGCCTGCTGAGTCGAGGCTAACCCTTTGGTCACCCTCCTGCAGCCCTGGGAAGGAGGGCAGCTCTGTGAGGCTGGGTTCTGGGTCCTTGCAGCCCCCTCCCCTCCACGCCACTCCTTCCCGGGGAGCTGGCTTTGGAGGCAGGTCCCCTGAGATCTCAGGCTGACAGGGCTCAGGGACCCGCCTTCCTGCAGATGCCCAGGGTCTGGTTACCCGCAGGGTGGCACTGGTCACCAAGACATCTGAGGTGGGAAGACCTGCTGGGGGGCTGACTGAGACACAGGCCACTCCCAGGAGGCCAGAACTGGAGCCCCAGGGCACACAGGGCAGCTGGGCCCCGCCGGCGTCCTGACCTGTCTGTCGTCACAGGCACCAGCTCTGCAGCAGTACCGCACTAGCGCCGGCTCCCCGGCCAACCAGTCTCCCACCTCGCCTGTCTCCAATCAAGGCTTCTCCCCCGGGAGCTCCCCACAAGTAAGGGACACCGCCTCGCCCTCGACCCCTGGCCCCACACTCCAGTCTTGGGTCATGCCCCATGTGCCCCCTGCCCACGTGCCCACTGTCTGTGTGCCTCACGCCTCACTCCATCCCATCTCACCCACTCCATTGGACCAGAGCTGTGCACCCACCAGGCTGCAGGGGGTGGGGACAGGGCCAGGGACGCCTACCCTGGGCGAAGGCAGGGGAGGGGGCTCTGCCTCCAGCTGCCACAGGCCCCTTCCTGGCAGCTGCCAAGATTCCTGTTGTGCCTTTGGGGTCACTGCCAAGCACCACCTGGGAGTGGTAGAGATGACTCACTCCATTTAGTGACAATAGTAATGGCAGTAGCCCTGTGGCAGCCACACCTGGGTGTCCCCACCGAGCGGCCCAGTAGTGATGCCTCTCCACACCCTTTGGGCACCAGAATCTGCCCAAGGTGCAGTCCAGAGTAGGAGCCCAAGCCCGGCTGCCCTGCAGCCTTGAACTTGGGCTCCCGGAAGTGGAGGGAGGAGGTTCTCACTCCTCAGCCCCTGCCTCTCCCCTCCACCCATAGGAAGGCGTGTCCCTCGGCCACCAGAACCCCTAGCCCAGGAAGCTTCTCCGAGCGGCTCTGCAGGGTCTCCGGGGCCCTTGTCCCCATCCCTTGGATGTGGAGACTGAGGCTGGCCCCAGGCCCCAGGTGACTGGGCAGAGTGTGACCTCATCTTGCAGGCTTGTGTTTTTCTGCCACACCTGGTGCAGTTGGACCCCAGCTGTTGGATGCCCCCGCCCCTGCCCCCGCCCACGCCCAGCTGTGGAAGCATCCAGGCTGGCTCGCTGCTCGGTTGACTGTGTTCGTGTTTTGCCCCGGCGTCTCAGTGTGGCCTCAGCCTCAGGAGAGCCCGCGTTCTACCTAGAACCTCTGCTGGGGGAGAAGGGATGCCCACAGCCCCTGACTTCTCACCCCGGTGGCAGATTCTCCCCCGGCCCCCGCCACCCTGGGGCCATCCCATCCCCAAAATGTCACCAAGCTGAGAAACCCCTAGGAGCCGCTGCCATGCCCAGAGCCCTGCTGCCGTCCTCTGCACCTGGTGAAGGGCACGACAGGGTCCCCCTGCCCGCTAGCGCAGCAGCAGGTGCCGCCATCCCTCCAGGAATGAGGTCAGACTCCCTTGTCTCAGGCAGGGCACATGCTGTGAGGTGCCACAGGCAAGGACAGTCAGGCCCCTCTGTCCCCGTATCTCCAGCTCTCAGTCGTGTGTGGGGACATCTGCCCCATCAGCCCAGGATCCCCTGGGACCACCTCCTACAGCCCCCTGCCCTGTAGGCAAGTGGGGAGGGCGGGGGTGCACTCGGGGTAGCGTGGGGGTCACCTGGTGTCTGCACATGCTCCATCCACCCACCCCGGCTCTGAGCTCTCGGGCTCCGGCGACTGTCTCGTCATGTGGCACCGTTGAGGGAGGGACGCTGGTCCAGGCAGGAGAAGCGGCAGGTGGGGCCTGTCCCAGGTGGGCAGCCTGGTGTGGGGCTGATTCCTGAGTAACGTCCTCTTGCATTCGAGGCGGAGCAGGACAGGCATCGGGCTGAGCAGATTCTCAGGGCAGAGTCGCCTGAATGGCCGGTTAATTCTTTGCCCGCAAATCAAAGCGGGTTAGTCTGGCGGGCAGAGAGCAGGTGGCTGTCCCATCGAGCCTGTGTCTGTGTGTCTGGTGTCTGTTGGGTGCTGATGTGAGAAGCAGGCGACTCTCTCAGGAGCAAAACGTTCCAGGCTCCCTCTGCGGCTGGGTCTCTGAGGGCTTGCTCACGGGCCTGCAAGTCGAGGCCACCCCACGCCTTGCTGCCTGGCCCCCATCTGCCTGGTTTCACGGGGCAGCCACCTCAGCCCGCCCTGACCATCCCCACCACGCCTGGGCCTCAGGCAGCTGCAGTTTGGTCCCCTGTGCGGCCGCCTCCTTCCTTCTGAGCTGATCTTTACGGCAAACCTGCTTGGCAGCCTCACAAGAGAAACTGCGGCCTCTGTCCCTGTGCGTGTGCCAGGCCTCTCTGCGTCCAAGGGAATGAGGACAAGATCAGGTGCATCTCAGAAGCCCAGCCCCACCCGGCGCCCTGAGCACCGGAACAGACCTGCCCCCAGCCTCGGACGAGGTCTGCGGCAGCCGATGTGAAACTACCCATCATCCACTTTTCTCTTCTTGGGTAAAGCAAGTCACAAACTTGTGACCTCCGCATCCAAAACCTGAAGCTGTTGGCTTTTAGGGCCAAGGCAGAATTTTTGAACTTGTCCTTCCTTGGTTCACCTTGTAAAGCCTTCCCTCGTGTTTGAATGGGACGTCCGACTGCACAGGCCCCTCACCCACTGGGTGTTTCTTCCTGCTCTTAGCCCACCTGAGCTCCCGGAGCGACAGCCAGTGGGTTTGTGGCCAGCCCCTCTCTGGGACTGAGGTCCAAGACTCAAGCTTTGGGTTGTCCGAGCACATGTAAATCTTTCTAGAATAAAACTCGGAAGGGGAGCTCCAGGAGAGGGCTCCAGGGCCTGTGGTGTGTGGGGGCGTTTACCTGGATGCCTGCTGGGCACACACCTTACATGGGAGCCCTGGGGATGGCCATGGTGCCGGGGACAGCCCCTGGCCCCATGCCTCCGAGAGCCCTGGCTGGCCTCAGATAACAGAGGCAGGGTGGGGGTCTCGTGGGGAGGCAGCCCGGGTGGGGGCTTTCCCTGGGCCTGTCCTGTGCATGCTCGGCTGGCTCCGTGCGCCCATCCTGTCCATGTGTGTGGGCTGTGTCCTGTCCCTTGTCTTCCCAGGGGCACTTTGGGGGTTACTGTCCTGAACATAACATCCAGGTGCCTCCTACCTTGGCCCCAGTGACGAGCTCTTTTCTGGGTGGGGATCCCTCATCCCTGGAGCCCCCACCTTCCATGTGACAGAAATAGGCCTCCCGCACCTCAGTGGCAGTTTGCGGGGGTGTCAGGGTGGACACCCCAGGAGCAGGCGGTGGACAAAAGCAGTCATCTGGGATTGAGGCGCACCCCAGGAACCCCAAGAAAAACTTCATCAGCCTCCTGTATCCCGCGCATCATCTGGGAGGTTCCAGGGGCCTCTCCTCCTCCAGCCAGGTCTGGGAGGTGCCAACTCCCTGCCTGGTCTCAGGGCTGTGACCACAGCAGGCCTCTCTTCTGTCTGCAGCACTCTTCCACCCTGGGCAGCGTGTTTGGGGATGCGTACTATGAGCAGCAGATGGCGGCCAGGCAGGCCAATGCTCTGTCCCACCAGGTGAGCGGGTGCCCAAGGCTGCTGGCCAGCTGGTGCCCAGGGCAGACGCTCTCCGGGACCTGGGCCTCGCGAGTCCGGGCCGCACGCACTCAGGGGATGCCGCCTGCCCCTTGGCTTTGCTCCTCAGCTCCCCGCCCATCCGTCCGTCTTTGGGCTGCAGAGCCCTCGGCCCCTGGCAGGGGTTTCTTGCCCTACCCTGCGTGGCCTGTGCACCTGGCCTGCGAATGGAGGCCAAGGGCAGAGGGGGAAGAAGGGCAGGCGGCGAACCCCAGGCAGGGCAGGGGCTGTGCACATGGGTTTGCCGGGAGGTTGCGCTGGCTTTGCGTGGAGGCCAAGTCGGGGGCATCCGGGCACGGGAGGGCTTGGCCGCGGCCTGGAGCTGGTCGCTCACTTGCTCACCCATCCATCCATCAGTCCGGCGAGCCTCGCCCTGGGGGGGGCCTGGGGTTGGGGGGCTGTGCTCAGCAACCTCGGTGCCGGGAGAGTTGCAGGGGTGGCGTCCGTGGCCACACTCAGGCCCCAGCCAACAGGGTCCCGGGGCGACTGGCTGGGCGGGGCCCGAGGGGGTCCTCACTGCCTGGTGTCCTCCCTTCCCAGCTGGAGCAGTTCAACATGATGGAGAACGCCATCAGCTCCAGCAGCCTGTACAGCCCCGGCTCGACGCTCAACTACTCACAGGCAGCCATGATGGGCCTCACGGGCAGCCACGGGAGCCTGGTGGACGCGCAGCAGCTTGGCTACCCCAGCCACAGTGGCATCCCCAACATCATCCTCACAGGTGAGGCTGGCGGCGGAGCCAGGCTTAGAGCCCCCACACCCTGCAGGGGGCGAGTGTGGTGGGGCTGAGGCTGTGTCCCCACGCTTGGGGGGCCCAAGGAAGCCAGATCCTCTACACCCTCCAAGTTTGACTCATCCCTGGCCTTCAGGTTAGGCCAGGGAGACACCTGGGCCAGATGTCCAGCGCCCTGTGCTTAGGACAGAGCCAATCACTCACCCAACGCAGCCAGGGGCCCTGTGCCCATGGCCCAACGCTGGCCTGCGGTAGCCGGGTGTGTGCCAGGGCTGCAGATGACTGGCCAGGGCCCTGCACGGTGGACCTGCCCCGTGCAGCCAGCAGACCCCAAAGGGCCCTCAGGTGCTGTGACAAGCACCCCCAAGCAGTCTGAGCATGGCTCCCAGGCACCCAGGGACAGGCCGCCCCCATCCCGCACGGCACATGTAAGGACATGGCTGCTCCATTTATGAGAGAACCCAGACCTCTCGACAGCCACCCTCATCCCATCTTTCCCTGGGGGATTCTGGGTTTTGTCAGGGAAGAAAGCAATTCCCTTAAGAGCTAGGGCTGTTAGGGGATTGAGGGTGAGAACTCTCCGGTTGTCCCCACTGGTATGCCCAAGGTGGAGGGGTCTGTGTTTAGAGCCCCCTGGGGCCTGGGCTCTGAGTGCACAATCTGGTGCCGTCTCCCCTCCCTATGGGTGTGGCAGCGGTCAGCGCAACGCTCCAGGGTGGAAGCTCCAGCCTCAGGCTCGTGAGAAAAATCCGAGAGTCCGGCCCCTGTGGTTGTCCCAACAGCCTAGGAAGGCAGGGATTTCAGACCTATTTTCTAGATCTGGACACTGAGGCCCAGAATCTCACTGAAGGTAGAGGAGGGAGCCTGAGTTTGAACCTCAGTTTTTGTAGGGGAACCAGGGCTGCTTCCAACCTGAGCAGCAGCTGGGCGCCTGCAGGGAGGGCCCCACGCACCCACACTCATCCCAGCCTGCCTCTCAGTGACTCCTGTGGGGCAGACCTCTGGGCAAAGCCTTGTGGGCAGGACAGGTCCCTGCAACCTTCTTGTTCGTCAGTGGCACAGCCCTCAGCCCGGGCTTTCTCTGCCCACTGACACCTGGTGCTGCATAGTCTGTGGTGGGGCCGTCCTGTGCACTGTAGGGTGTCGAGCAGTGTCCCTGACCTCCAATCAGGTGCC
>CM052442.1:85858538-85897844 GCA_028533085.1 Varecia variegata | reverse complement strand
GAGGATTTGGTGACCTGTAGGTTTGGGGTGTCCATGGGATAACCAAGTCTAGAGGATTTGGGGAATTTGCCAGAGGGTTTCAGCAATATACTGGGGCCGGGGGTGGGGGGTGGTGGTCTGCAGGAGGACTTGGAGACTAAGGGGAAGTTTAGGGCTCTGTGAGAGGGTTTGGGCGTCCAAAGGAAGATTAGGGGGAGCCCGGGGCATGTTTGAGGGCTTGTGCGAGGACCTGGGAGGATTTGGGGCCCATGGGAGCTCAGGGGAGGGCAGGGGGGGACGAGTTCGAGGTCCGCAGTGTGAGGCCAGGAGGCCGTGAAGGCTTTTGAGTGGTCCGCGGGAGGGCGCAAGGACCGGGGATCGGGCAGGGCCCGGGCACCTTGAGCTGGATGCCCGGCTCGGCCACAGCGCGGAAGGGGTTCGCCTGCCAGTACGTCTGCTCCATCTGCTTCCACATGACCACGTAGAAGCTGGAGCTGTCCTGGTAGCCAAAGATGAAGCCCGCGTAGTCGTCATCTGTGGCCGTGTTCACGTGGAACGTGCCCTCGAAGTCCACGCCGTTGAAGGCGGTGTAACCTGGGGAGGGGGCGAGAGCGACGGCGCTTCGCAATGCTAGACCCCACCCGCGACCTCGCCTCCCACCCGCAGAGCCCAAACCTGCCCCCAGGGCCCAGATTGCCCCAGGCCGGCCCTATCCCCACCCCAGCCCAGGCACGGCCACGCCCCCACTGCCATTGGCCATCCCCTCCAGAGTCCAGCCCCGCCCTCCCCGCGTCAGGCCCGCCTCTGGCCCCGCCCTTCCCGCAGCAGGCCCGCCCTGGCCACGCCCCCGCCAGCTCCCCGCGCAGCCGCGCCCTCCCCAAGTCTCACCCACTGCCAGGCCCGGGTCGCTGTTCATCGTCTGCACGATCTCCATGCCCTGGTGCGGTCAGAGGAAGGAGGCCTCAGGCCGGCCGTGGATGCCCTAGACTCCCCGTCCCAGCTGCGGCCCCGCTGTGGGGGTTCGGGCTGCCCTCATCCCCCACCTGGGCCCTGTCCCCACCTGGTTGAGCACCACCCAGTTGGGGTCAATCTGCGCGTCACCCTCCGGATCCAGCACGACCGTCTGGAAGGCCCGGAAGTCGGTAAGGGTGACCTCGGCGTTCTCTGGACACACGTCGATCTTGTCTACCACCTTGTCTGCATCGAAGTCGCCCTGGCACACATCTCCCACGCCGTCCCCTGAGAGCAGGTGGGAGATCCCCCGCGGCGGGGTCCGTGCCAGGTCACCCTCATGTCAGGCCACGGCCACACAGACACCACCCCGCCCACCCCGGCCAGCCCTGCCGTACTGTCGGCGTCCTCCTGGCCGGGATTGGCCACCAGACGGCAGTTGTCTTGACTGTCGGGTACTCCGTCGTTGTCGTCGTCATCATCACAGGCGTCACCCTGGCTGTCGTGGTCTGAGTCCTGCTGAGCACTGTTGGGCACCTTGGGGCAGTTGTCCATAGAGTCCTGGTGCCCGTCCCCATCCCTAGAGTGGGTAAGTGGGACAGAGAAACCATGAGATCTCCACAGGGTTTTGTCAGGGGCAGCCCTGACACCCAGCTCAGGTGGCCTCCTTACTGGTCTTGATCGCTGTCACAGGCATCTCCCACAAAGTCGTGGTCCACATCGCTCTGCGGAGGAGGGGGCGGGAGTCCACAATCAGGGCAGAGGAATGCAAAGCCTCCCCCCAACACACACCCCCCCTTTCCCCTCCACCCCAGCTGCACAGTCAAGGTCCCCCTGACCCAAGGAACCGCCCCCACCCCAAGCTGCTGGGACTGGGAGGTCATTCACCTGACAGTGTAGAATGCTCTAAGCTGGGCTGAGGTCTCCTAACCCAGCCTGGGGCTCCCCTGGGTGGGGAAAAGCGGGGAGCCCAGGGTCTGGCCTGCCCTTACCTGGTCCGGGTTGCTCTTCCGCGGACAGTTGTCACAGGCATCCCCTATACCATCGCCATCAGTGTCCTTCTGGTCTGAGTTGGGTGTCCTGGGGCAGTTGTCCGCTGGGTTGCGGATCCCTTCAGGAATCACAGGGGCAAGACAGGAACCCCAAGTTTGGGGCCAGGCCAGGATGGCTTCATCGGGGTAGCTTCATGGTGACTTAAATGGATGGCTGGGGAGGGGACTGGCTCTCACCCCCAGGGGCAGCTCAGCTGAGTGCCCTGTGTATGCCACCCTGAGCCTCTATGTCCCCAGATGTAAAAATGGCACCTTCTGGGCCCCAAACCTAGGCTCACATCTCTGTCCTCTTACTTTCTACCTGCAGGGCACCTTCCCCTCCAAACGTCCTCACCTTTTTCCCAGCCTTGCGCCTGGCTTGCATATTTCTGCCCGCCCCAGCCCGGTTGACGGTGCAGGGCGCCCCGGGCAGCTCACCCATCCGGATTCCAAAACCCGCCGAGCCCCGCCCCAGAGCTGAACCCCGCCTTTCGGTGGCCACCGCCTCTTCCCCAACCCCTCGCCTCTTCCCCACCCCTGGCCGAGCTCACGGTCGCCGTCGATGTCATCATCGCAGGCGTCGCCACGGCCGTCCCTGTCTGTGTCTTTCTGGTCGTCGTTTTTCTGGGACCGGCAGTTGTCGCACGCATCGCCCCACTTGTCACCATCCGTGTTGCGCTGGTCTGGGTTCCGCACCAGCGGGCAGTTGTCCTGGGGAACAGGGTGGGTTATGGCTGGTCAGTTTGGCAGGGGCAAAAGTCACTCCCCAGGGCACCCCATTTTCGAGGCCCCGCCTCCTCTCCAGAGAACCCCTCACCCCTCCAGGACCTCTGAGACTCCGCCGCTTACCCAAGCTACGCCCCACCCAGTCCCTCCCTGACCCTGCCCGTAGCTCCACCCCCTCATTGGGGACCCCGTCCCCATCGGCATCTGGGTCACAGGCGTCTCCGATGCCATCGCGGTCCACATCCTCCTGCCCCGAATTGGGCACGGTCACGCAGTTGTCCTAGGGGCAGGCACGGCTGAGGTGAGGGACGTGGCCAGGTAGTCCCACCCGCCCTCCTTCTGGTCACACCCCTCCCCGACCCCGCCCACCTTGCGACACTGCCGCTCCGGGCACCGCAGCTTCTCGTCCGGGAAGCCATCCAGGTCGGTGTCGCGGCCACAGAGGATCCCGTTGCCCGCCCAGCCGACGGCGCACTGCGGGGGAGAGTCAGTGGGTGCCTGGGCGTGATCGCCCCCCGAACCCCTGTTTCACGCCCCACCCCGCCCGCACTCACCACGCACGACCGCGAGCCGTCGCGCTCCAGGACGCAGTCGGCCTTCTCGTGGCACTGGCTGGGCGAGCCGTCCGGGCATAGGCGCTGTTCGCGCCGGTGGCAGCCAGACGCCTGGTCGCCCACGAAGCCGGGCTGGCACGGGCCGCACTGGAATGAGCCCTGCGCCCAAGTCGCAGGCGGTCAGCACGGGCCGCCGGCCCCCTCGCCCCACCTCCCGCGCGATCCTTCCCCCCTCCCCGGCGGGGCTCACCCGGGTGTTGACGCACACGGAGTTGGGGACGCAGTTATGTTGGCCGGTCTCACACTCGTTAATATCCGTGCAAACCTACGGGAGGTGGGACTCACAGGTCACCACCCCACCTCCCACCCACCCGGTCCATACCTCCTCCAAATCCTCCCCCTCCTCTCCATCGTGCCCCAACCCCGACCAGCCCTGCCACAGCCAACACCTCCCCTCCGCACCTCTCCCCCTGGAGCCACGCTGGGAAAAGGGGCCAAGCTGGAGAACGAGTTAGTGGACGAAATGGGTGTCTGCTTCCCTTCTACTGCAAAACCGCCCCCGCCGCCCCTCACCTGCTTGTTGGCCTTGGCAAAGGACAGCCCCACGCCCTCGTGGGTGGGGCCGCTGTACCCGGGCGGGCAAGCCTCGCAGCGGAAGCCGGGCCTGGTGTTGATGCAGCGGACCCGGGGGAAGCAGGGGTGCGCGTTGCACTGGGGGAGAAGGGGCCACGGAGGGTCAGAGGACTCCCAGCTGGGCCTCGACAGCCGCACCCCAGGGGATCCCGGACTTGAAAAAGTCAAGGGCCATCAGCCGGCACTTGGAGCCGGGCGCCATGTGGGACAGAGGCGATGGTCCCACGGGTCAGAAGCAACTTTGCGTTGGTCAGGGCGGGGGCGCGATGGTGAGGGGCGCTCCTGGAGGGGCCGTTCCGTCAGGGGCGGGGTAGGGATTATGAGGGCGGCAATCCCCAGCCGACGGGGGCAGTGGTCGTCGGGGCGTGCGTGCCCGGCGGTGGTGGGGTCGCCCCGGCAGGTGACCCCTGGCCGTGGAAGGGTCGTTGGGACTGGCGACCGCGCGCAGGGAGGAGGGTAGTTGGGGCAGACCACCACCGGCAGTGAGGGAGTCGTCACTAGCGATGGAGAGAGACGTCCCGGCGGGCGTCCCGGTTGGTGGTGACTGGGGTGGTGCGGGTGGGCGTCCCCCTGCGGTGGGAGGATCGTCTGCGGGTGCGCCCCCGGCGGGAAGGGGCTCGTCGGGGCCAGCACCCCCAGCAGAGGAGCGTGTAGCCTGGACGGCGGGAAGCTGTTGGGGGGCGGTCGGGGGGATCGTCAGGGCGGTGGGGTGTTGGGCACCTCGTTGACGTCGGTGCAGTGCGAGCCGTTGCCAGTGAAGCCCTCGGGGCAGGGGCCGCAGCGCGCGCCACCCGCCGTCTGCGTGCAGGCCACACCGGGGAAGCAGAAGCCGGGCGCGCAGTGCAGCAGGGGCCGCACGCTCAGCCCCGGGGTGCGAGCCGGCTGCATCCCTGCGGGGCGGGGCGAGGCGAGGCTGGTCAGCGCCGCGCCCGGGGCGGAGCCCGTCGGGACCCCGCCCCGCACTAGGGGCGGTGCCACCGGGCTACGCGAGACCCTGGGCGCTCCGCCGCCCTGCGCTCTGCCCTCCGGGTCTCTCCGGTCTCTCCGCGCCTTCGCGCCCGCCTCTTTTCCGCCTCTCCCCGCAGCGCCTCCCCGCGTCGCCCGCACGGCCAGTGTCTTTTATCTGTTTCCCTTCCCTGATCGTCTCTCTCCGTCCCCGCGAGCCCCCATCTGTCTCGGACCCCTTTCTTCCCGGCGTTCCCTCGCTCTCCGTCTCCGCCTCTGTCTCCCCATCTCTTCTCGCCCTCCCGCCAGCCCGTGCCGTCCAGGCCGTGCTCACCGCACGCGTCACACTCCATCACCGTGTTTTTCAGGAACGTGATCTCCTTGACCTGCGGGGGGGTGGGGATCAGCGGCGCCCCAGCCTCTCCATTCCGGGACTCACTTTCCACACACCCCTCCAGCTCCCCTCCTCCTTCCCCGGGACCCCCTCTTTCCCCTGCCCCCACTCCCTGTCCCCTGGCCCCACACCTGCTGCCGCAGCAGCTCCCGCACGTCCTGGAGCGCCGCGTTGGTCTCCTGCAGCTCGCGCAGCATCTGCGGGGCCAAGTCTGAGCCTGCGTTGACGGGGGATGGGGGGGGCTGGTGAGGCGTCGGGGAGCGGGAGCCCACCTCCGACCCTCGCAGCCGCGGCCGCGGTGATCCCCGACGCCCACTGCGCTCCCCGAGCCTGCGTCCCGCCGCCTGCTTTCTCTGCCCGCGCGTCCTAGCGAACGGGCCGGGAGCAGCCCCAAGGAGCCGGGACCCCAGGCTTCTCACGGTCCTGCTGTCCGTGTGGGGGCCGGGGGCACAGCGTGGGGCTCATGCGGCGTACCCAGCGCAATCTGGCCCTGGCCCGACGCTCCAAGGGCGGTCAGGGTGAGCAGCAGAAGGCAGGCAGCGCTCGGGGCCATGGCGGCGGCGGGCGCTGGGTGAAGGCTCGCGCTCTGCCGCCCACGAGGCCCGCAGGGCCTATTTATCCCCGCGGTGCGGCCAGCCCCCGGGACGGCCCACCGCAGGCCTGCCCAGCATCCGCCGCAAGGTAAACAGACGGCGCTGGCCTCTGCGTTCAAGGCCCCGCCTGGACTGTCGCCCGCGGGTGAATCGGACACGATGGGGAAACTGAGTCCCGGGGGCCTGTGGAGATGGGTGGTGGGGCGGGGAGTTAGGTGGGACCACCCCCTCCCCGCCCTTCCATGCACTTCTTTATTGAGAGCTTGATATGCGCCCTCCCTGGGTGCAGCTGCAAGCAAGGTGGTCTCCAAGGCGGCACTCTTGGCTCACATTTGGGGAAACGGAGTCACCAGTGTCTGAAGGATTAAGACCCTCCCACTTTGAGTCAACCTGACTGGCCAAATCCGGCAAATGATGTCTATGCCTCAGTTTCCTCCCTTGCACGGTGGAGGTAATAAATATCACTATTAATTGTTATTGCAGAGTGGGGGATGTGCAGCTGAGGAGGGGCCCCTCAGTTTTCCTGCTTGGGTCCAAAGGGCTTCCTCCTGGCCCCCCACCCTTGGGGCTTTCCAATGGCTCCTCCCACCGCATTGCTGGATGGCTGGTGGTTCCCTCCTGCCATGTGGTCCTTTGGGGGGTGGATGGGAGGATGTAGATGGGGGGCGGCCTGATCCCCCAGGGGGTCCACTCCACTTTCCAATCTGTGCAATGGGGTGTGAGCCCCACTGAGTGGAGCAAGTTAAAAGGCTCTGGCAGGAGGAGGTCCGAGGGGGGCCCAGGGCCTGTTTGTCCAAGCCACGCCATACCTTCCAAGCTGTGCTCCAGCCGCTGTGGGAACAGCCTGTAATAAAAATAAAAATTCCTGCTAATCAGGAAAATTGTGCCTCCCAGGCCAGCCGTGCTTTTGAGCTACACACCTTGGCCTCCTGGAGTTAGTTAACCCTCTCCACCCCTGCTTTCCAGTATTCACAGCCTCTATTCTGTAGACAGGGAAACTGAGGCCAAGAGGAGGTCACAGCACAGGGCAAGGGTGAAGCCAGAGTAACAGGCAGGTCTGTTTTCCTTGGAGGCTACAGAGAAGTCACTGAGGGCTTCCTGGAGGTGGAGGCAAGGAGACGTAAAGGAAAGGGAGGACTCAGATCAGCGGAGGGAAAGGAGAGGGTAGTTTGGGTGGGAAGAAGCACGTGGGGAAATGTCCGGGCGCATTCATTATTCCACGAATGTGCCTTGAGCACTTACAACGTGTCATGTCCTGTGCTGGGCACTGGGGACAACAGAGTAAACAAGCCAGACCCAGCCCTTCCCTCATGGGGAGCCCAGATTGGTGGGGAGGTAGCTACATAATCCCCCAGCGGGGCCATGGCTGCAATGGGGACACACAGGCGAATGGTGGCAGCCCTGAGGAGGTGACCCAGTTGCAGGGGGTTAGGTGAAGTTAGGCTGGGCTTCTGGAGGAGGAGGGGACACCAAGCTGGGACTTGGGGGAGGAGGAAAACACAGCCAAGCAGAGAGATAGTGGCAAGATATTCCCGGTAGGGGAAACAGCATAGGCAGAGGTCCTGGTCTGTTGGATGGACTGACTTCGGGGTGGCAGATCTTGGGGCTCAGGGAGAAGCAGGAGATGAGGCTGTGGGAGGGCAGTGCTAGTGGCGTGGGGCTCAGGCTGTCTTCCAAGGGCAATCGGGAGCCATAGAGGGTGAGTGAGGAAGGGCAGGCCTGGAAGGGGAGGCTGGGTGGGAGCAGCCGGCCCCGACCTGGACATTTGCAGTGAAGCCCGATCCCCTGACAGTGCCTGCCCTGCCTGCTGCCTGCGTTGGGGCCATGAGCTCACCTCCTGTTTTCCTTGGCGTCCAGCACACCTGGGGGCCGCTCCCAGCCGGCCCTGGAATTCTGGGGAAAGCCACAGCTCTGGCAGGGCCTGTGGGCTGGCATGTGCCGCATGTAGCTAGGACAAGCACACATGGAAGCCAGGTCCCTGCCACAGCCTGGACACGGGGCTGGGGCTTGGACACACGTGGCCTTCTCCGTGGCTGGCCATGGGGAGATGCAGGGAAGGGCGTTCCAGGCAGAGGGCACCGCAAAGCCACCGGTCCTGAGGGTGTCCCAATTTGCAAATCAGACAACAGAGGCCTGGAAATGGGGCAGTCTGGTGTCACACTCTTGCCTCCTGGACCCCACCAGCCCTGAAATGCCCCTTCTGTGCAGGGCCTACCTTCTGTGCAGACCACACTGGCCTCACATTACAGAATAACTTGCCCTAGGTGTCCTTCCAGGTTGTATGAGAACACCTAGGCAAGCCACCTCGTACAGCCTCCTCCATCCTTCAAGGGCCAGCTGTGACACCTCCTCCTCCAGGGAGCCCTATGTGCTGACAGTCCATGGGAACCCTCCAGCCTGGCCCTGACCCTGCACCTCAGAGTGTCTGTGGTTTGCTCTGTCCCTCCCAGCCTGGGGGACTCCCAGGGGCCTTGTCTGGTGCAGAGAGGACAGGTTGGGTGGGAGGGTTTGGGCCTCTATGATTAGTGTAATATCGTTACTATTATTAATATAATTAATGTAACATCATTGCTATTAATACTAGTAAGCCCCCGGCACCTCTATACTTGCTACAGCAGGGAAGACAGACTCAGGGACCACACTGTCTGGGTTCAATGTCAGCCAAGCATGGCCTTGCTGTGTGACATCGGGCAAGTTGCTTAACCTCTCTGTGCCTCTGTTTCCCCACCTGTAAAATGGGGATGATCATTTTTAGGAGGATCAAATGAGCTGACCTGTGGGAAACATTTACCCCCATGCCTGGCTCCAGCGTTCACCTGCTTGTACAATATGAAACTCATACACGGTGTCACTTACGGCTGAGATCGCTCTTATTCATCACTCAGAGAGGAGGTGAGACAGCCTGAGGTCACACAGCCAGAATTAGAACGGGGGAATGTGAGACCCCCCCCCCAAGCCCTTCACACCCGCCCTCCCTGCCTTTGCCACAGAATCCAGACGAGAAATGTTGGCCCGAGCCCCTCATTAGCTGCGATGTCTCTGCTGCCTGGGACTCCTGGCCTGAGCCTCTGGCGGGCGCCCTGGCCAGCCCCCCTCCCCCCCATGCCAGGCCCAGTGGTTCCGGGAGCCCAGCCAGGCTGGGGAACAGGGACTGGTGCCTGCATGATGGGGCCCCCAGATCCCCTCTGGGCAGACGCCTGCTGGGCCAGGAGACGTGTGGGCGCCCCGGGCTCCCTGCCTCCCGCCTGGTCGCCTCCCCTTGTGAATCCAGAGGGAAAGTATGTTGGGAAGGCAACTGCCCTGCCCTGGGCGGGCCGGCCACAGGCCCTGGGTCTGGGCAATGCATCAGGGCAGCAAGGGAGGGCCACTTGGCCACCTCTGCATCCTCAGCCGAGCAGCCCAGCCCAGCCCACCTCTGATAGCCACACTGTCCTCCAGAAGGCCCAGATGGTGGGGGGAGGGGTGGTTCTGGGCACTGCAGTCCACCCTGACTTGCTTTGTGATCTTCAGTGGGCCACCTCCTCTGCCATTCTCCTTTTGTCCCTGCCTCTGCCCCCATCCCGTCATCCCAGGTGTCCCACTGGATGGTGACAAAGGAAGAAGATAACAATAAATATAACGGCTACAATTTTATTGAGCAAGTGCCAAATGCTCAAGACCTTGCCACATGGCTTTATGGGTTTTCCCCATCTGTCCCTCCCTGAAGCCCCAGAATTTATCATCATGGGAGGCAGCAGGGCACAGTGGTGATAAAGGTCTTGGTCTCTGGCACCGGGGGACTTGAGTTTCATATTCCAGCTCTGTGGGACCTGAGGCAAGATGCTTAACCTTTCTGTGTCTCAGATTCTTCCTCTTTTCTTTTCTTTTTTCCTTTCAAGAGGAGCCTGAGCAAGAGCAAAACCCCATCTCTACCAAAAATAGAAAAATATTAGCTGGGTGTGGTGGTGCCTGTAGTCCCAGCTACTTGGGAGGCTGAGGCAGGAGGATCACTTGAGCCCAGGAGTTGGAGGCTCCAGTGAGCTAGGATGATGCCACGGCACTCTCCCCAGGGCAAGGGAGTGAGACTTAGTCTCGAAAACAAAATATGTTATAATGTGAATTTTTACTTGTCAAGGTTAGTATAGTGAAGAGTTGCTTCAGGAGAGAAAGAATTTCACTAGGAATAGATTAGAGTTTCTCGATACGGCATTCAGCGGGTACTGACCGACCTTCCTTCCTTCCTTCCCTCTCTTTGAGACAGAGTCTCATCTGTCACCCAGGCTGCAGTGCAGTGGCACAATCATAGCTCACAGCAACCTCAAACTCCTGGGCTCGAGCGAACCTCCTGCCTCAGCCTCCCGAGTAGCTGGGACTACAGGCTCACACAACCACCCTAATTTTTAAATTTTTTAAAAATGTTTGTAGAGTCAGGGTCTGCTTTCTGAGAGTGATTTTACACAGCCCTCCTCTTCGTGACTCTCCAGGGCTGACTACGGGCAGACTCACGAACACATGCCCACACCTGAGGGGAGTTCTGTGCAGAGCAGTGAAGCAAGCTCGTGTCTGCGTCACTAGGGGAGGAGGTGCCTTCGGGGCTAACTGGAGTTTTGTTCTCTCCCTCAGTCTCTGTCTAATGAAGTGAAAAAGTGGAAATGCCTCAAGTTTTGTGCAATGTAACTGTAGCAGTAAAAACCAATGTGGACCCTAACACAGAGAAATGATAAATGGATTGAGGTGGTGGATACGCCACCTGCCCTGATCTCATTAATACACATCGCACGCCTGTATCCAAAGAGCACATGTGCCCTATAAACGTATACAACTATTATATGCCTATAATAATTAAAAATAAAAAATTAGGCGGGGTGCGGTGGCTCACGCCTGTAATCCCAGCACTCTGGGAGGTCAAGGGAGGATCACTTGAGCTCTGGCGTTCGAGACCAGCCTCAGCAAGAGCGAGACCCCGTCTCTACTAAAAATAGAAAAATTAGCCTGGCGTGGTGGCCCACACCTGTAGTCCCATCTACTGGGAAGGCTGAGGCAGGAGGATCGCTTGAGCCCAGGAGTTTGAGGTTGCTGTGAGCTAGGTTGACGCCACGGCACTCTAGCTAGGGCAACCGAGTGAGACCCTGTCTCAAAAAAAAAAAAAAAAAAAGGAAAAAAGAAAAGAAAGTGCTGAGCTCTCAACCAATGTCAGCTGTTAACATCCCCACTTTACAGGATGGCAAACTGAGACTCAGCCAGGCAAGTCTGGAACTGGGTGCTCAGAGAGGAAAGTCACCCCCTACCCCTGCCGGAGGCATGAGGAGAGGGTCTCCCAGCCGGGTTTCTGCAGCTCCGTCTGGAGAGGTTCCAGGGACTAGAGCCCGGTTCCCCAGCCGCCTCCTGCCCTTTCCAGCCCCCACCTGGCTTAGTAACAGGCGGCCCTTGTTCAGGCAAGTGATGGATGGGGCGAGAGGCAGAGGGCAGGGTGTGTTTACCCACCGGCTGCCTGGCTAGCAGGGCTCAGGCCTGGGCGGGCAGTGGGGGAGGGAGGCTGCCAGGCGGGAGGGAGCCCCAGCCCCAAGACTGCTTGTGATGGGCACCAAGTAAGTGGTCTTCAGTTAGCTGGATGAAATTAAATAACTCATCCACTCAACAGACCCTGACCCTGCAGCACAGCCAACGGGGTGGAGATGGTCTTGGCCTCACGGCCCCCGCAGTGGGTGGCCTTGAAGGGGGACAAGTGCACTCAGCTGCACAGAGAAGGGCCCGGCTAGGCTGGAGGAGACAGAGGCAAGGGTCCAGATGGCCCTCTGCAGGGGGGAAATTGGTGCCAAGACCTGAACAGGGGAACAACTGTCAGTGGAGACAGAGGGGAGCCCCAGGTAGAGGACACTGCAAGGGCAAAGGCCGGGAGGTGGGGGGGTGCTTGATGTGTTGGAGGAAGCTGGTGTGGTGGCAGTGGAGGGGGAGGGACAGTGCAAGGGGGAGGGGCTGGACCACAGGGAGGCATGTGGTGATGGAACCCTGAGCAGGGACAGACCTGGAGCCACAAACTTCGAGCTGTGTTAGGGCTCCACAGGCCTCTCCAGCCCCACCTCGTGCTGCATGCCAAGACCTCACCTGCCCTGTGACTGCTCCCTGGTGCGCTGTGTCCTTGAACATGGCCCACTCCTCACTGCACCTGGGTTAGAGGCCCCTCTAGCCTGCACGGGACCCTGAGTGTGCTCAGTCACAGCTGCAACCTCACTGCATGGGCACTGCCAGGTTTCCTGGGTTACGGGGCTGCCCCCTCCATCAGACTAAGACCCACCATCTTGTTCCCCTCTGTGTCCCCAGTATCATGTACACATGACAGAATAAATGAAAGATGGATGGAGGGTAGATGGATGTGGGGGTGGATGGACGTATGGGTGGGTGGATGGATGGATGGATGGATGGGTGGATGGATGGACGAGTGTTGGGTGGATGGATAGAGGGGCATGCGGATGGGTGGATGGATGGATAAGTGAATGGATGGATGTGTGGATGGATGGATAAGTGAATGGATGGATGGGTGGATGGATGATGGATCAAAGAACCATGAGACCACAAAACAAGGAGCCACAGGACTAAGGAATGAGACTCACAACCTCATGTGTTGATGGAGGCACGGAACTGTGGAGTCCTAGGACCATGGGACCACAGAGTCAGAGATTCACAGAGCATGGTCAACAGAAGCACAGAACCATAGGGTGGTGGAAGCCACAAGACCCCGGGGGACATCTGAGGTGCCACCAGGATGGACTCTCAGAGTGGACCCCAACAGAACCACCCTCTCAGCCACACCCCCACCTGTTGGCTGTCCCAGGAAGCTCCCAGGAGCCACAAGGTGCTTCCTTCCCCCATCTCTGGTGCAGCCACAGGAGAGAAGGGCCATGCCATCACAGACGCCTGCAGCCAGCCAGCCGTCAAATGCTCAGTGAGTCTCCATGCCAGTGCCAAGTGAGGTTGTCCAGGTACTAGAAAACAGTGCCAGCCTCCGGCCAGGTGCCCCCGGACGCCGAGTGCTCAGCAGCTAGTGGAAAAAGAATCAACGAGTTACTTCTGCATCCATGTCCTTTCGAAAGCCAACATCAACATGGCATGGAAGAGGGGCCGTGCTTGGGCTGTGTCCCCTGCAGGCCGCAGTGCACTAGCAAGTTGAGTGATCCAAGTGCCAGGAGTCACAGCCTAGCTCAGATTTCTCCAGACACATCTGTGTATTCATAGCTCCCCTGGGACAGCCCCTGTTTGCGCAGCAGACCCTGCACTTGACACCCAGAAAAACCAGCCCATTTTAGGGGAAACTAAGGCCCAGCGGGCTGCCTCTCAGGCCCCAGGGCCCTGCTCCCACGGGCCCAGATGTTCGCCTCCAAGCATGGCGCAGTGCACAAGCCACGAGTGTGAGCCTGTCCTTCAATGAGCTCAGAATGTCTTGCTCACAGGGCTGCCGTAGGGATGCACTGTGATCACAGTGGACACGCAGCTGGGACCCGGTGTTGCTGGCATGGAAGGGACCTTGCCATATCTTTCCCTGCTCCCTTCTAATAAGTGGTCAGGGACCATCTGTAAGAAGGAGTCCTACCAAGACCCCTAGCACGTTCAGGGAGGGTTGCTCACATAAGCAGTGTAGTAGGAACAGGGGGTGGACAAACACAGCTGATTCTCTGTGAAATGCCAGGTTGCAGGGACAGGAGACACATCCCTCACTGGCTCAGCCCAGCCAGGGAATATGCTGGTTCAATATCTGAAAAGCCCAGTGGCAGGGATGCCTTCAGGCATGGCTGGATCCAGTGCCCAAGTGATGTCGTCAGGATCCGGGTCTCCCTGTCAGTTACCTTCTTCCTTTTCTTTTGACTGTGATAAAATACACATGACATAAAATGTAGCATCTCAACAATTTTACAATGTACAATTCAGTGGTTTTGAGTACAATTCATGTCATGCAACCACCACCTCTATCTAGTTCCAGAACATTTTCATCCTCCCAGAGAAACCCCGTCCCCATCAGCAGTCACTCCCCATCCCCTCCCCCAGGCCCTGGCAGCCACTGATCTGCTTCCCGTCTCTGCGGATTTGCCTGTTCTGGACATGTCACATCAATGGAGTCACACACTGTGTGGCTTTTGTGTGTGGCTTCTCTTGATCAGCAGTATGTTTTGAGGTTCATCCACGTGGTAGCAGGTGTCAGAGCTTCATGCCTTTCCATGCTGAGTAACATTCCAACATATGGATGCACCGCCTTTCATTTGCCCTTTCATCTGTTGATGGACATTGGGTTGTTCCCACCTTTCGGCTGTTGTGAAAAGTCCTGCTACATTCATGCACAAGGATTTGTTTGAATATCTGTTTTCAGTTCTCTTGGGTATATACCCAGAAGAGGAATTGCTGGATTGTATGGTAATTCTATGTTTAACCTGTTGAGGAACCTGCCACATGATCTTCCGCAATGGCCACACCACCAGCAGTGCACAAGGGTTCCAATTTCTCCACATCCTTGCTGACACCTGTTGCTTCCTGTGTTTTGGAGTGTGGCCACGTTAGTGGGTGTGAGGTGATATCCCCTTGTGGCTCTGATCTGCACCTTCCTGATTGGCTGTCTTCCTGCCCCTCTGAGTAGAACAGATGGGCCCTAGAAGTGCCTGGTTTAAATTCCCCCAGCCCACCATGCAGCAGAAACACTCTGCCCTGACAGGTCCAGCAAAAATCTCAGGGCTGACTCTCATTGGTCCAGCCTTGAGCCTATCACTGTGGTCAGTGGGTGGAGGGCTTTGATTGGCCAGGGCAGGGGCCCGAACCAGCCTCTGGAGGTCGCAGGAGAGGCAGCTGGGTGGGGGTGTCAGCCACTTCTGATGCAGACCGGATACCTAGTTGGCCTCTGACCCCCGCTGTGTACCAGGCAACCTCGAGCACCACAAAGAAACAGGCTTTGTCGGGAACAGCCACCGCCGCCAGCTTGTTCTTTCCAAAATGTCACTGGCGGCGGCAGAGGTGCCAGGAGCCCTCAGGAGTGGCCTTCTCACTCCTTCACCAGTTCCAAGGCTGCTCAAGCGATGCTCATAGCCCTGGGCCCCTGGGCTGAAATGCAGAATCACAGGAAATGGTCAAGATGGGCATGGCAACTGACCGAGACCCAGAGTCTGGGAGGGAAGGAGGGAGGCAGGGAGCAAATGGAAGCCCAGAGAGGGCAAGACATTAGTTCAGGGCCACACAGTCAGTGAGAGGCAGATCTGATTTCAATCTCCACCTCCATTTTTTTTTAATTTTTAAAATTATGTTTTTAATTAATTTATTATTATTTTTTGAGACAGGGTGTCTCTCTGTCACCTGGGCTAGAGTGCAGTGGCATCATCATAGCTCACAGCAACCTCAAACTCCTGGGCTCAAGTGATCCTCCTGCCTCAGCCTCCCAAGTAGCTGGGACTACAGGTGAACACCACGCCCGGCTAATTTCTTTCTATTTTTAGTAGAGATGGGGTCTCACTCTTGCTCGGGCTGGTCTTGAACTCCTGAGCTCAAGTGATCCTCCTGCCTCAGCCTCCCAGAGTGCTAGGATTACAGGCATGAGCCACCACGCCCAGCCCTAAAATTATGTTTTATTGTGATAAAAACATGTAACATGAAATTCACCATGTAACTGTTTGTCAGTATGTAGTTCGCTGGCGTTAGATGCATTCACATTGCTGTGCAGCCATCACCGTGTCCATCCAGAGCTTTTTCATCTTACAAACCTGCAGCTCTGTCTCCATCAAACATGTCCCCAGCCCCCTTCCTCCAGCCCCTGACACCAAGGCTTGCTCCGTCGCCCAGGCTGGAGTGCAGTGGCTCGATCATAGCTCACTGCAGCCTCCAACTCCTGGGCTCAAGTGATCCTCTTGCATAAGCCTCCCCAAGTACTGGAACTACAGGTGTGAGCCCCCGTGTCCAGCCTCCCACCTTGATTTTAAACACCCAATTTGCCCCCACTCCCCCTAGCAGCTTTGGGAGCACCGGGGTCTTGCCCAGGGCTCCGAGCTGCGTCCCGTGTAGGACCCAAGGAAGTTGTTGCAAGAATAAGGGTGACTCTCTGAGGTGGGTGCTATTGTTCTGCCCATTATACAGATGAAAAACTGAGGCCCAGGGATGTGACAGCCCTCGTCCAGCAAATCCTGTCCCGAACCACCTGCCTGGGAGCCCTACAGGGCAAGGCCCGCCTTGGCTTGTCACATGGGTTCCCAGTGCCCAGCCCAGGGCCTGGCGCCCACATAGGTTCTGCACTTGATCTCAAACGTGGATGCGATTCCAGAGCAAGGCCCTCTGCCCTCCTGAACGGGCGCCCAGCAGGTCTCAGGCCTGTGGGCTGCTGGGGGTCCCGGGGCCTGTTTTTTCCGCCCAGTGCTGAGCTGACATCTCGGAGGGGAACGCCTTGGTGCGGCTGATTATTTTTTTAACCTTTGCAGTTTCAGCCACAGACTCAAAACCGAAGCCATTCTGCCCCCCACCCCCACTGGGCCATGAGCAGCAGGGCCACACGGAGGCCTGGCCTGCTGGGCTCCCCAAACCGCATGCTCTCAGGGCTGCGTCCAACTCTACATCTGGATTTTTCGACTTGGTTCCGGTTTCCAGCTGGAACGAAGGACCCAGGGTGGGGAAATAACATGGGCCCCTGCGTATTTGCGCCAATGTCTTGGGTCAAGGGCTCAGCCCAAGCCCTCTGCCCACCTCTCCCCAATGGACACTGCCCAGGACTGGACCTCAAAGGCCACTTTTGCCCACAAGGCCCATGGTTTCACCTGGAGCCCAGCCAGCGCAGCCCAGACGTGTACATACAACCCAGACACCTCCAGAGCGCCACGGCCAAGGTGAGGTCATGGTTTCCCGCCACCATCTCCCTAAGCCTTCCTGTCTCAGATGACAACCCCACCGTCCACCCTGTGTTGAGCCCAAGCCCTGGGCGGTGTCTGAAACTCCTTCCTCCCCTCCCTCCCAAGCACGTCAATAGCTGTTGTTCCTGCGGCCTTCAAAACATACAAATCCAACTGCTTCTCCCCCTCCCTGCAGCCCTGCCCTGGTCCTGGCCCTGGCCCTACTGACTCCTGCCTGGCCATTGCCCGGCCTCTTCCCCATGGCAGCCATGGGGGATGTCTCAAGATCGTAAATCACATCATGTTCCTCCCCTGCTCACACACCCTCCATGGCTCCCCATTGCTTTCAGAATAACACCTACCTCCTTGCTGCAGCCTGCAAAGCCTCATGTGATCTGACCTTGGCCTATCCCTTCAACCCATCTTCCTCTTCCTCCCTCACTCTCTTTCAGCCATGTCCTCCCTGTTCTCCATCAATCAAGCCCTTTCCTACCCCAGGCCCTTTGCATGAGCTGACCTCTCTGTCTGGAATGTTCTTCCTCCATATTCACAGGGTACCTTCCTGTAATGCAGGATTTAGCTTACATGTCACCACCCCAGAAGGTCTTCCCTGACCCCTGGGCAAAAACATGTTCACCTGAGTATTTCTTCCAAATACTTTTCACTCTTTGAAATTATCTTCTTTGTTGTGTTTTGACAAGGTTTGGATGTTGTTTACCCCTAGTGTGTGCCTTCATGCCTGGCATGTAGTAGGTGGGGTTATGTCTCACCAGAGACAAAGGGACATGCCAGCCCTTGCAGCAAAGTGTGAGAAACATCTACCCCTCTGAGCCCCCCAGATGTCCCCTGGCAATACCCCAGGATTTATAACCAGAACCTCATCCTTGATAAATGGTGAGGGGTTGGAGTCATGATGGTGGGTGCACAGGCAGCTATGCGGTTGTCAGGAGGAGGGATAAGAATCAGCCAGGCAAGAGGCCACAAAGCATGTTCAGAATGGGAGGACCAGTGTGGACAAAGGCTTGGAGGTGGCAGAAAACAAGGCAGTGTTCCTGGAACTGGGTGTGGTGGGGTCCAGTTCACGTGGGGCAAGGGGAGAGGGGGCTGGGCCCACCAGCAGGCCTGGAACTATGGAATTTGGGCTCCATCCCAGGGCAAAGAGGAGCTGTAGGAGGCTTGTGAGCAGAGGGCACATCAGAGCTGTACCCCGTGCCCGGTGCTGGGCACCAGGGTGCTCTCTCCCGGACATGGGCACCCCATGGGCTCAACATGTTTGGTGAGAGCAACTCCAAGCAGTTTTACACGAATTCGGGCGGAGAACCGTCTTGGCCAGGCCAGGTCACCCGCTCCCCTCACCAGCCCGGGGCTCAGGGAGGCCTGCCTGTCTGCAGGAACCTTCGAGGCACAGGTAACGCGCTGACAGCTGCCTGGCCCTGCCCTGGCCCCCAAGCCCTCACCCCAGGACGGCTGGGTCCCCCCAAGGCCTAGGTCTGGCCACCCCTTCCTGGCCCATGCGTGCCGAAGACCTCTCTCCTTATTGCCCTGGAATTTTCCTCTTGGGCCCTGCCAACGCCTCCAGGAACATAATAAGGGAAAATGTTTCCAGTTTGAGCAGGGCTGTTTTACGGCTCTCTGGGCCTGGAGTCTGACCACAGAGTGGAAAGGCGGTGTCACACGGCTGCTCCTCCTGCCGAGGAGCTCCAATCCAGCCCACCCTCCTGCCCCCTGGGAGGCCCAAGTTCTGCCGGGATTTTCCAGCTAAGCCAAGTTCCCCCCTGCCCCAACCCCGAACAGGGGAGCAATTTTCTAGAAAAATAGAGGTTTGAGCTGGGCACTGTGGATCACACCTGTAATCCCAGTGCTTTGGGAGGCTGAGGCAGGAGGATCGCTTGAGCCCAGGAGTTTGAGGTTGCTGTGAGCTAGGCTGATGCCACGGCACTCTAGCCCAGGAAACAGAGTGAGACCCTGTCTAAAAATAAAGAAAAAAAATTTTTACAAAAGGAAAAAAAGAAAAATAGAGGTTCTGTGTTAAAATGTGGAGCTGATGCATATTCAATTGTTTATTCATTCAACAAACAATCTGTTTTGTTTCCATTGTGTGCCCATCTCTGTGTTGGGTGCTGGGGACACAGTGGGAACAAGTGGGACCTGCCCCAGTCCTTGGGGAGTTGGTGGGAAGGTGGAAGGGGGCTCCGCGTGCTCCTGCAGCACAGGGCTGAATACAGGCCGGGAGGGCAGCAGCTTGCCGAAGAGGGTGCAAGGGGGAAGTGAACGGCCAGTGCCCAGCACAGACGGAGTGGTGCCAAAGCCAGTTTGTTTCTAATTGAGGTGAAATTCACATAATATACAGTTCACCATTTTATTTTTATTAGTTTTTAAAATTGTTTTGAGACAGGGTCTTGCTTTGTTAACCAGGCTGGAATGCAGTGGCCTAATCATAGCTCACTGCAGCCTCCAACTCCTGGGCTGAATCAATCCTCCTCCCTCAGCCTCCTGAGTAGCTGGGACTGCAGGTGCCACCACCACCCCCGGCTAATTTTTAAATTTTCTGTAGAGATGGGATCTTGCTATGTTGCCCAAGCTGGTCTCAAACTCCTGGCCTCAAGTGAGCCTTCCACCTGGGCCTCCCAAAGTGCTGGGATTCCAGGCATGAGCCACTGCGCCCAGCATAGAATTCACCATTTTAAAGTGCAAAATTCCATGGCACTCAGTACATTCAGAGTGTTGTGCAACCACCACCTCTATTGAGTTCCAGAACTTTTCATCACCCCATAAAGAAACCCTGTCCCCATCAGCAGTCACTCCCTATTCCCGCTCCTTCAGCCCCTGGCAGCCACCAATCTGCTTCCTGTCTCTATGGGTTTGCCCGCTTTGGACATTTCACACAAATGGAATCCTGCAATATGTGAGCTTTTGAGTCTGGCTTTGTTCACTCAGCATGATTTTTTTTTTTAGAGATGGGGGTCTCACTATGTTGCTCAGGCTGGTCTCAAACTCCCAGCCTCAAGGGATCCTCCCGCCTCAGCCTCCCTAGTAGCGGGGACTACAGGTGTGTGCCACCTCACCCAGTTCCAGCATGACATGTTGGAGGCGCATCCGTGTTGTAAGTGTGGGCTGGTGCTTCAATATTCCACGGTGTGGATGGGACCATGTTTCATTTATCCATTCACCCATTGGTGGGCATTTTGGTCATTTCTGCTTTTTGGCTATTTTGAACAGTGCTGCTAGGAACATTGGTGGGCGACTTCTATTTGAACACCTGTTTTCAGTTCTCGTGGGTCTATACCAAGGAGTGGAACAGCTAGATCACGTGGTAATCCTATGTTTAACTTATTGAGAAACTTAGAAGCGTTTTGCACGGCAAAGTGCGGTCCATTGCAACGAGTTTGATGAATGGGAAACACACTGACCCCTCTGTGGACAGCCTGGACCATAGAAGCTGCCACATGCCAAGCAGAGCCAGTTGCCCAGGAAGTCAGCTGTTGTGCCCAAGATGTGTCTGAAGTCATCGCCTCTGCACCTGAGCAAACATTCCTGCCAAAACCCTCTTGGTACTAGCAGATCTCAGCCCTGGGGGGCCACCGACCTGGGATATGGGTCCCTGCGTCAGAGGATGGGGGCCAAGTGTGGCCTGGGGTCATCCCAGTGTGAGCTCCCAACTCATCCCCAACCCGGGTGCCTCAGGGGACACCTGGGGTGCGCTGGCCACAGTGGGGCGGCCCCAGCACAGGAGACTCGGACCTGTGGTTCGGTAATTCCCATCTGCTCCCCCCACAAACAATTCACAGCGTCCACTATGAAAATCTTCAAATGTATGCAAGAGTCAAGAGAATCGTACAGTAACATCCCCCATCAACCCATTTCTCAGACTTTAAATGATCAAGTATCAAGCCTCACTTGCTTCATCTAGTCGTGTGGTCATTTTCAAATAGCTTTCTTGAGATAGAGTTCGCACACCCTACAATCCACCCCTTGAAAGTGCACAATTCAGTGGCATTTGGTACATTCACAGTGCCGTGCAACCACCACCCCTACCTAGTTCCGGAACATTCCATCACCCCAAAAGGAGACCCTGTCCCCATCAGCAGTCACTCCCTATTCCCCTCCCCCAGCCCCTGGCAGTCACCGTTCTCCTTTCTGTCTCTAGGAATGTGTCAACTCTAGGGACCTCACATAAGTGGACTCACACAGTATCTGTCTTTCTGTGACTGGCTTATTTCATGGAGCAGAATGTCCTAAGGGTCATCATGTTGTAGCAGGTATCAGAATTCCCCTCCTTTCTAAGGTGGCGTAGTGCCCCAGAGTACAGATGGACCACACTGCCTTTATCCGTTTGTCTGCTGGAACTTGGTTGCCCCCGCTGGGCTGCTGTGCACAGTGCCGCTGCGAACACTCGCGCACAGGGTTTTTTCTCAGTGCCTGTTCAGCATTCTTTTGGACCTACACCTAGGAGTGGAATTGCTGGGTCGTATGGTTACTCTACGTTTAATTTTTTGAGGAACTGACTCCCCTGTTTTTAAACAACTTTTTATTTATTTATTTTTAGAGACAGTGTTGTTCTGTCACCCAGGCTGGAGTGCAGTGGCCTAATCATAGCTCACTGCAGCCTCCAACTCCTGGGCTCAAGTGATCCTCCTGCCTCAGCCTCCCGAGTAGCTGGGACTACAGGTGCCACCACCACGCCTGGCTAATTTTTGTATTTTGTACAGAGATGGGGTCTTGCTGTGTTGCCCAGGCTGGTCTCAAACTCCTGGGCTCAAGTGATCCTCCCACCTCGGCCTCCCAAAGTGCTGGGATTATGGGCGTGAGCTATCATGACCGTCCCTGCCTTTTTGAAAGCTGCATAACACTTCAAGCTATGTGCAAACTATTGTTGCCTTAACCAGACCCCTCTGGTGGACAAGTGGGTTCCATTGTTTTCCTGCAGCAGTGGAGATCCTAGTACCTCCCTGCTGTGGTCTGAATGTTTGCACTCCCACCCCCAAATTCACGTGTTGAACTTATTGCCTAATGTGATAGTGTCAAGAGGTGGCGCTGCCTTTGGGAGGCGACTAGGTCGTGGGTGCAGGGCCGTCACGAGTGAGATTAGTGCCTTTATAAAGAAGACTTAGGGAGTATGTTTGCACCTTCCTCCACATGAGGACACATAGAAGGTGCCATCCGTGAGGCACAGGCGCTCCCCAGACACCAAACCGGCTGGCACCTTGATCTTGGACTTCGCAGTCTTCAGAACTGCGAGTGATACGTTTCTATTATTTATAAATTAAGATATTTTCTTATAGCAGCCCTAACAACTTGAGCAATGTAGTGAGACTCCGTCTCTACAAGAAACTTCAAAAAAAATTAACTGGGCATGGTGGCACACGCCTGCAGTCCCAGCTCATGGGGAGGCTGAGGCAGGAGGATCGCTTGAGCCCAGGAGTTGGAGGCTGCAGTGAGCTGCACTCCAGCCTTGGCAACAGAGTGAGATTCTGTCTCCAACAAAATAAAAAAATACAGTTGTCCTGTGAGCTGTCGGTTCATAATCTTTCCTAGTTTCCTTTGGGATCTTCCTCAGAAATTGTCAGCCTTCCAGGAATAGTTTAGATATTCCTGAAATTCACTCAGGCCAAGAAGATGGCAGACCTCCTGTTTCACACAGTCGGCCTCTGAGGGCTTGCCCTGCGGTCAAGTGGGGACCAGTGCAGGAGCCCTGATGTCAACACACTGGACTGGTTCAGCCAACGTTCAGTGAGCGTGACTGTGTGTTGGACCTTGTCATAGGTTGAATGCGACCCCCAAAACAACGTGTTCAAGTCCTAACCCCTGGTACCTGCGAATGTGACCTTATTTGGAAACTGGTCTCGCAGACGTTAATCAAGTTAGTCTCAATTCATACTCGATCAGGGTGCGGTCCCTAATCCAATGACTGGTGACTTTATAAGAGACACAAAAAGACTCAGAAACACATGTAGAAAAGGCTGTGTGAAGACAGAGGCAGAGATCGGAGTGATGCAGCCTCAAGCCAAGGACACCTGCCCGAGTCAAGGAAGGTTCCTCGCCTAGAGCCTGGAGCGAGTGTGTGGCCCTGTTGCCACCTTGCCTTTGGGCCTCTGGCCTCCAGAACTGCAAAACAATACATTGCTTTTTCTTTTTCTTTCTTTCTCTTTTTTCTGTTGGCTCTGTGATCTTGGAGAATACATTTCTTTTCACCTGGGATGGCTATCTAAAAAAAAGAAAAGAAAAGAACACATTTCTGCTGTCGTGAGCCACCCGGTTGGCAGCGTATGTCATGCTCAGAAAGTGAAGACAGATCTAAGGGGCGGTTAGAGACACGCAGAGAAACACACACAACGTAAAATTACGTCTGGGAGAAGAGGGAATGTGGCCATGACACTCATGTAAGAGCCTGTTGGGAAGCCATTGGAAGCACCCCTGAAAGCCAAAGTTTGAGCCAATATCTGAAGGTATTAGCAAGCGAGGGGTTCAGGGAACAGCATTCCAAGCAGAGGGAACAGCCTGTGCAAAGGCCCTGAGACCAGAAGGTGCTGTGTGCTTTTGAAGAACAGAAAGAAGGTTTTGTGGCCATGGGGCAGAGGGCCAAGGAGTGTGTGTCATGAGTGAGGGAGGCTGTGATCAAGGCTGGACCACACCAGCTCAGAGGCCTGGGGAAGAAGGAGTTGAACCTGGCAAGGGAGAAAACAGGCATGTTTGAACACAGGAGAGACACAAGCATTTCTGAGGTTTGAAAAGAAACTAGTCATACAGTGATCTTCATTTTGGTTTTTAAGACATCTGATGCTACTAAACGGAAGATTTTTTCTTTACTTCTTTTTTTTTTTTTGAGACAGAGTCTCACTCTGTTGCCTGGGCTAGAGTGCCGTGGCGTCAGCCTGGCTCACAGCAACCTCAATCTCCTGGACTCAAGCAATCCTCCTGCCTCAGCCTCCCGAGTAGATGGGACTACCGGTGTGTGCCCCTACACCCAGCTAATTTTTATTTTTTTTAGAGACAGGGTCTCACTATGTTGCCCAGGCTGGTCTCGAACTCCTGGCCTCAAGCAATTCTCTCACCTTGGCCTTCCAAAGTGCTAGTAATTACAGACGTGAGTCACCACAACATGCCTAAAGGCATCCTCTAAATCCAATAGATTTGCATTGATTTTCCGCCTCTCTGGCTCCTTGGCTGTGTGACCTCAAGGAATCAGCTTTGCCTCTCTGAGCCTCAGTGTTTGTACAGTAGTGATAATACAAGTGCTGCCTCTTGAAGGAGACCGGGTGAAATAACCCATGTGACCTGTGTGGGGCAAGTAAATAATACCCTCTCAGTTAACCGTCCTTGCAGTTAACAAGAGAATGTGTTTGCATGATACCGGGCGCTCCCTGTGTCCCCTGTGGGGGTTCACTTTAGCCCTGTTTAATGGATGAAGAAGAGGCCATAAGTGAAGAAGAGTCCACAGGCCGGGCGTGGTGGCTCACACCTATAATCCCAGCACTCCAGGAGTCTGAGGCAGGAGGATTGTGCGTTCAAGACCAGCCTGAGCAAGAGTGAGACCCTGTCTCTACAAAAAATAGAAATATTAGCAGAGCGTGGTGGCTGCACCTGTAGTCCCAGCTACTCGGGAGGCTGAGGCAGGAGGATCCCTTGAGCCCAGGAGTTGGAGGTTGCAGTGAGCTATGATGATACCACTGCACTCCAGCCTGGGCGACAGAGTGAGACTTGGTCTCAAAAAAAAAAAAAAAGAAGAGGCCACACGGGGACTTGAACTCAGAGCCCCCACCCCTAAACATGGTACCCCAGTGCCACTGCCTGAGGCCCGTCTAAGCATTCAGCGCACACAGACACTGCCCGGCCTGGGGTGCAGGCGCCTGGTGTGTGGTGGGTTCAGCAAGTGCCGAGGTCTCCTCATGGCCACCCCCCTTGGGATGGGGGATCCTGGGCTTCGGGTTCCCCAAGACATGGTCGGTCTCTGGGCCTCCTGTCTCAGTGTGCAGGCCTAGGCGGCTGGCCTTGCAAATGTCGCCAGGCCTCGGATCTGCCTTCCAGGGCTGTCAGGGACAGCCAGGAGCAGCGTGGCCCCGAGGCAGCGTCCCGGGTTTCGCCCGTGTAAGTGGGGCCATAACCAGTGCAGACACACCCACGCGAGACCCAGCAACGGAACTTTTTTTGGCAATGAGGGTTTTTACAGATCATCTCGGATTTAGGGCAGCTTCTTCTCAACATGACCTGTGTCCTTACAAAAGAGGGAAATTTGGGGACACACTGACACAGGGAGAAGCCAGCCACGTAGAAGCCAAGGACAGATTCCTCCCCACAGACCTGGAAAGGGACCAACACTGTGCAACACCTTGACTTCAGACTTCTGGCCTCCAGGACTGTGAGAGAAGAAATTCCTGTTGACTTAAAGCCAGTCAGGTTGTGGGAACTTTTCACAGCAGCCATGGGAAACTCAACCCCTACCCAGCTACCCCTTGCCTCCAGTCCCTATTCAACCCTGGTACTCCATACTCCATTCATTCATTCATTCATTCATTGAGATGGGGTCTCACTGTGTTGCCCAGGCTGGTCTTGAACTCCTGGCCTCAAGAGATCCTCCTACCTCAGCCTCCCAGAGTGCTAGGATTACAGGCTCGAGTCACCGCACCCGGCCTAATGTAACTTTCGAAAAATTGAGGTAAATTTCACATAATGTAAAATTCACCGTTAGCCATTTTAAAATGAACAATTAGTGGCATTTAGTACATCCACAATGTTGTGCAACCGTCACCTCTACCTAGTTCCAGAACATTCCATCACCCCAAAAGGAAACCCGTCCCCATCAGCAGTCACTCCCCACTCCCTCTCCCCCAACCCCTAGCAGCCACCGATCTGATTTCTGTCTCTGTGGCTGTGCCTGTTCTGGACACTTCATATCAGTGGCACCACAGAATAGGAGGCCTTTTGAGTCCAGCTTCTGTGGCATGATGTTTTCGAGGTTCATCCATGTTGTAGCGTGCATGGATCAGTGCTTTGCTCCTTTATATGGCCCAACAGCAATTTATTGTATGGATGGACCACGTTTTGTTTATCCATTCGCCCATCGGTGGACACTTGGGTCGCTTCCGCCTCTTGGCCGCTGTGAATGGCGCAGCTGTGAGCATAGGGGCGCAAGCATCGCCCAGAGACTCTGCTTGCAATTCCTCCGGATGTCTGCTCAGAAGTGGGCTTGCTGGCTCCTAGGCTAATTCTGTGTTTAATTATTTTGAGGAAGCTCCCTACTGTTTTCCACAGTGGCTGCAGCATGTCACACCCCAGCAGCCATGCAGAAGGGCGGCAACTACCCCACATCCTCGACAGTCCTTCTTACCTTCTGTGTCTTGGAGTCCCACCATCCTTGTGGGTGTAACCTGGTCTCATTCCTTCTGATCATCTTGTTACCTCCTAACACGCTACACCAGTTACTTATTCCTGATGACTTTGCTCATTGTCTACCTTGCTGCTAGAATGTCAGCTACATGAGGCCACAAGGCTGTCTGTGAATTGGGAACTGTGACACCCAACTCGTGTGTGTGTGGGGGGGAGGTCAGGGGGCACGGTGGGGGGACACAGGGCCCACCAGGGAGGGGTTATTTGGTTTTCTACTCTCACATCTTCTAAAGCAGCCACAGTGAAATTCCAGCCCAAATATATCCCAGCCCGCAGCCTGGCTTGGGAATACAAAGGGGTCCCCGGGGGTCACCTTCCTCCCCAGACACACTGGGCGTCCTTTGCTGTCCTCAATAGTAGCCTTGAGTCTCTGTGGGAACTGAAGCTTTGAGGCCAAGCCAAACCTGCCTCCCCAACACCCCGGCATGTCCTCAAAAAAGTAGCCTGTGGTTGCAGAATCAAGGTGGCCGCCAGCTATGCACCAACCCCCTTCTGAGGCTTGCACAGACCCGTGGTCACCTTCAAAGAGGTTGTTGCAAGAGAGGAGAAGCAGGCTTTACTGTACACACTCACACCTAGTTTTCTTTTCCCCACCGGCAAGCCCGGGTGTGCCTGGGCATCCACTTTCCACAAGGGGCTCCTTTGAAATAAGAATGGCGGCCGCAGAGGAGGGGCCTGTAGGGACCCACAGGCGCCCACTGTTCCTGGGGAAGGGAGCAAATGGAGGGTCCGGACTCCACCGGGGCTGGCCACGCCCCAGCAAGGGCGGTGACAGGCAGGGCCCTAGCTGTGGAACCTGGGAGCCCAACAAAGGGGGTTTCAAAGAGACTGGAGCCTGGCCTGGGAGAAGCTGCCACAAGATCCTAAATGCCCTTTTCCCCCAAGCTGTGGAATGTCCCTGCCGCGGCCAGGGCTGCTGCCTGCTCTCGAGGGACCTCTCTTGGTACGGTGGAAAAATTCCGTTTTCCTGGCCCTGGGGAGGCCGGCGTGGAACTCAAGGAGGGGCCAGGCTACTCCGAGAACAGCCAGGATGTGAGCCAGGTTGGGAATTCGGGACTCCAGGCTCAGTCAGGGGCACGACCAGGCTGGTTTAGGTCACCGAGTGGGACCGAACTGGGGGGTTGGCCTCATTCTACCTGGAGCCCAGCCTGGGTTGGGAAAGAGAGAGACGCCTGCAGTGGAGGCCTGTGGGGACTTCAATGTGTTTTGAACTTTTTTTTTTTTAATTTCAACACTGAATTGTAAAAATGTAGACAGAGTCCAGAGTCCAGAGTCTACGCATTTATAAATAGCTGGTGTTTGGTGGCTGCTGGCCAGGCACTAGCTGCCACCCTATGCCCCCTCACATATCACACTCTGGGGCGCTGGGGCCACTAGAATCCCATTTCACAGATAAGGCACAGAGAGGTCAAGACGTTTGAGAGAGGTCACACAGCAAGTGTATTGTAGTTAAGCCAAACTCAGCAATGGTCCATGCTCCACCATACGAATGCAGCTGTGTGTCATATTTGTGGAGGATGCATAGAAGGTTCCATCCATGAGGAATCAGCCCTTATCAGACACTGAATCTGCCAGTACCTTGATCTTGGACGTCCCAGCCAGCAGAACTGTGGGCAATAAATTTCTGATGTTTATAAATGACCCAGTCAATGAGATTTTGTTATAGCAGCAGGAGATGACCAAGACACTCCCATCCTTGCTAGCCTTCCATGTTGGTAGTCTCAATGTCCGCTGTCTCAGTGGCGGGAGATGTTATTTTCTGGGTTGTGCGACCCTAGGTGGTTTTATTGTCTTTCTACTTTCCTGTTTTGTCTTATTTCTTCCTTTGCACAGCACCAGGAATGTATACTTCTATAATCAGGGACCTTCCTCCCCCACATACTCAAACCTTTTTCCTTCCTGAATAGAAAAACCAAACAAAAATTAGCCAGGTGTGGGGCGGTGTGCCTGTAATCCCAGGACTTTGGAAGGCTGAGGTGAGAGGATCACTCAAGGCCAGGAGTTCAAGACCAGCCTGGGCACCCCATCTCTACAAAAAATAATTTAAAAATCAGCCGCGTGTGGTGATGCCTGTAGTCCCAGCTACTTGGGAGGCTGAGGCAGGAGGATCGCTTGAGCCAGGAGTTCAAGGCTGCAGTGAGCTATGATTGCATCACTACACTCCAGCCTGGAGAAACAGAGTGACACCCTGTTTCTGAAAAAAAAAAAAAAAAGAAAAAGAAAAAGAAAAAGAAAGAAAGGAAGGAAGGAAGAGAAAGAAAAAAGCAAATAAAAATTAAGTGCCAGTTAAACACTTGCTTAGTTTTACTCAAAAGTTGCATTAAGGGTACAGGGTTTCCTTTTGGGGTGATGAAAATCTTCTTGAACTACATAGAGGTGGTGGTTGTACAACCTTGTAAATGCACTAAATGCCACTGAATTGTTCACTTTACAATGGCCAGCGTGGTGAATTTTATGTTATATGATTTTTGCCTCAATTTTAAAAAGTTGCATTAGAATGCTCCTAGCCCCTCAGTGAGACACCACATGGCGCCCAGTTGGGTGGCGCAAATTCCACAGTGAGACCACACCCAGCACTGGCTGGGAGGGAATTCCCAGGAGTCTCAGACACAGCGGAGGGTGAGTGTACTGTGGTGGCCACTTTGAAATCAGCCCAGTTCTTTCCACTCAAGTTGAATATTCATGTGCCCAAAGACGTGCCCAAGAGAAAATGCACCCATGTTCAAGGGTGTCCACGGCAGCACAAACCTGGAATCCACCCAAATGCTGAACGGAGGTGGCAGAACATTATATAGCTATCAAAAAGAATGCCAGCAAGCCAGGCACGGTGGCTCACTCCTGTAGTCCCAGCTACTTGGGAACCTGAGGCAGGAGGATCTCCTGAGCCCGGGAGTTCTGGGCTGCAGTGCACTATGCCAATCAGGTGTCCTTGCGTTTGGCATCAATACAGTGACCTCCTGGGAGCAGGGGACCACAAGGATGCCTAAGGAGGGGTGAACCAGCCCAGGTCGGAAACAGAGCAGGTCAAAACTTCTGTGCTGATCAGTAGCAAGATTGTGCTTGTGAACAGCCACTGCACTCTAGCCTGGGCAACATAACAAGACCCCATCTCTAAGAAATAAGTAAGTAAATAAATAAATAGTAACCAAGTAAACAGAAGTGGCCAAGGACCCTTCGGTGATGAGAGTGGGACCAGGTCAAGTATTATTTTTATTCTCATTCGTTCTATGTGACATCCTTAAAAAATCCCTTTGGAATGGGAGTTAAATGCAGATGCCTGGGCCCACCCAGGACCTTCACAAACTGAGTGCCTGGGCAGGGGCAAGCGGTGGGCCTTGGAGATTGAGCCCCTTGAACCTGACATGCCTGTATCTAGGGAATGTCCAAGTCCCTTTGAAAAGCCTTTTGTCCCTTCTGGGATAAATCCTCCTAGGTGATTTTTTATTATATCTGGGTAAATCCCACCTCCCCACCTCTATGCCAGACTCAAACACAATCCACTTTGCTGTTCTAAGCCTTGGTTTCCACCCCGGGGAAATGGGCCAATACCACCTACGCTCAGAGCTGCTTGGGTGCGGGTTGTCAACTGACATTACCCCTGTGTTTGTTTCGCACTAAGGTCACTCAGCACTATCAGCATTTTGGGCCAGATAATTCATTATCTGTGGGGGCTGTCCTGTGCGTTGTAGGATGTTCAGCAGCATCTATGGCCTCTACCCACTAGATGCCAGTATAGAGTTGCTGGATTTGGTGAATACAGATATAGAACACCCAGTTAAATTTGAATTTCAGATAAACAAATAATAATTTTTCTGCCTAAGTGTGTCCCAAATTTTCCATGGCACATACTTACCTAAAAAGGCATTTGACAAAAGTGCTAAGACAATTCAATGGGGGCATGAACAGTCTTATCAACAGATGGTGCTGGGACAACTGGATATCCACATGCAAAGGCATAAACCTGGACCCCTCCCGTGTATGGAAATAAATCTCTGTGACTTCGGATTAGGCAGTGGTTATGTAGATATGACACCAAAAGCATGGGCAAGAAAGGAAAGTAGATAAATTAGAATTCATCAATATTAAAAACTTTCACACTGAAAATGATTCCATCAAGAAAGTGAGGAAGACAATCCACAGAGTGGGAGAAAACATTTGCAAATCATATATCTGATAAGGGACTTTTTATCCAGAATATAAAAAGAACTCTTATAAATCAACAGTAAAAAGATAAATAGCCCAATTTTAAAAGGGGAAAGGACTTGAGTAGACATTTCTCCCCCAGAAACAATCTAGCAAAAAAAAAAAAAGAACCAAGTTGGAGGACTCACACTTTCTGATTTTGAAAATTACTCCACAGCTGTAGTAATCAAGACAATGTGGTATTTGTATAAAAATAGACAATTATTAAATATATCAATGGAATAGAATTGAAAATCCAGAAATAAAACCCTTACATTTATGACCTAATCGATTTACAATAAAGATGCTGTTTTAGTCAGTTTGAGCTATTACAGCAAAATACCATAGACTGGGTGCCTTAAAGAACAGACAAAAGACATTTATTTCTCATAATTCTGGAAGCTGGAAGTCCAAGATCGAGGTGTCAGCATAGTTAGTTCCTGGTAAGGGCTCTGTTCCTGGCTGGCACTGTGCATTTCTTGCTGAGTTCTCACATGGCAGAGGAGAGCGAGCGAGCAAGCGAGAGAGAGAACTCTCTGGTGTCTCTTTTTATAAGGGCGCTAATCCCATCATAGGGCCCCACCCTCATGAACTCATCTAACTCTGCTTACCTCCCAAAGGCCCCATCTCCTAACACCACTCCATTGAGAGGTTAAAGCTCAATGTATGCATTTTAGGGAGACAAAAACATTCATTCCATAACAGGCACCAAGATCATACAGTGGGGGAAGAACAGCCTCTTCAGCAAATGGAGCTAGAACAACTGATCATCTACATGCAAAGGAATGAAGTTGGATCCCTACCTCACACCATACACAAAAATGACCTCAAAATGGACCAAAGACCTAAATGTAACAGCTAAAACCACAAAGCTCTTAGAAGAAATCAGGGGTTAATCTCCATGACCTTGGATTAGGCAATGATTTCTTAGATATGTTACCAAAAGCATAATTGAAAAGAAAAACAAATAGATAAATGTGCCTTCTTTTCTGATTTCCTCTTGGCCTCCGTGATGGTTAATTTTATGTATCAACATGACTAGGCTAAAGGATGCCCAGATAGCTGACTAAACATTATTTTGGAGTGTGTCTGTGAGGGTGTTTCTGGAAGAGATTAGCATTTGCACTGTGGGACTGAGCAAAGCAGACAGCCCTCTCCAGTGTGAGTGGCACCACCCAATTCCTTGAGGGCGTGATAGCACAGAACGGTCCCAGAAAGTTGGACGTACTCTCTCTCTGCCTAACTGCCTGATCTGGGATTTCAGTCTTCTCCTGCTGTAGGTGTCCCCGGTTCTCAGGCCCATCGCCAGGTCTCTATCTCTCAGAGTGTCCAATGATACCACTGACCTTCCTGGGTCTTTAGCTTGCAGATGGCAGATTGTGGGACATCTCAGCCTCCATAATTGCACATAGAGAATTCTTGTAATTCCTCATAAGAAATCTCTTTCTAAATCTTTACATATAGCCTATTGTTTCTGTTTCTCTGGAAAACCCTAATACAGCCTCCATATGCTCAAAGGGTACGAAGATGATGAAGGATCTTGTGTTTGCAGAATAGCTGGGCATGGTGGCTCATGCCTGTAGTCCCAGCTACTTCACAGGCCAAGGCAGGAGGATCACTTGAGCCCAGAAGTTCAAGGCCAGACTGGGCTGCACAGTGAGACCCCTGTCTCCAAGAAAAAAAAGTTTACAGAAGAATTATGCCAGAAAAGACTGGGAATGGAAGATTGTTTTTAAAAAAATAAGCTCTCCAAAGGAAAGAATGGAAGATTTTGACAAGTGTGGCTTTTATTTTAGCCATCTTTTCAACCTATAAAGTTTGGGAATGTGGGGAATAGGACACCTTCCTTGTTCTCCCCAAGCAGTAACATGGACATGAGGGCAAGACATTTGTTACTAGTGGACACCTAGGTTGTTCCCAATCTTATGCTCTTATAAACAAATCTGCAATTAAAGACCTTGCATGTATATCTGTGCCTGTTGTCTACTGCTACATATCAAATTATCCCAAAATTTAGTAGTTTAAAATAATGAATCCTTATTCTCTCACAGTTTCTGTGGGTCAGGAATTTGGCAGTGACTTGGCTGGGAGGATCTGCCCTGGGCTAGGGCGGGAGTTGAAACTCTGCGGGGTGGCAGAATGTATTAATACTTCTAAGGTGTCTGACAGACATGGTGGGCACACAGACATGTCCACCGTGTCTGTGAGCCACATATGTGGTAGCTGTTGGTGAGAGGTCTCTGTTCCTCTACACTGGGGCCTCTCCACAGAGATTCCTGAGTGACCTCATGATGAAGCGGCTGGCTTCCTCCTGAGTGAGTGCTCAGGAGAGAAGGCCAGACAAAAGCCTCAAGGTCTTCAATGTCACACATCATGACTTATCATTAGAAGCAAGTCACTAAGTCCGATCATACTCAACGAAAGGATGATTGAAAAAAGTGTCAAAGACTTAGAGGAGGGGCAGGCGTGGTGGCTCATGCCTATAATCCCAGCACTTTGGGAGGCTGAGGCAGCAGGATTGCGTGAGGTCAAGAGTTCAAGCCTGGGCAATATAGCAAAACCCCGTCTCTACAAAAAAATTTTAAAAATAGCTGGGCATGGTGGTGCATACCTGCTGTCTCAGCTGCTCACTAGTCTGAGGCAGGAGAATCACTTGAGTCCAGGAGTTTGACGTTGCGGTGAGCTATGATGACACCACAGCACTCCAGCCTGGGCGACAGAGCAAGGCCCTGTTTCTTTAAAAAAAAAAAAAAAAAAAAAAATTAGAGGACATATTTAAAACCTCTACAATCTCAATTTTGGGAGGCAATTTTTACAATGGAGATAAAATTCTGTAACATTAAATGCATTATTTTGACATACATAATCTACTGCTTTATAGTATATTCACAATGTCGTGCAGCCATCACCTCTACCTAATTCCAGAACATTTGCATCATCCCCAGAAGGAAACCCACACCTGCTGCGATTCCATCTTCCCCATACCTGGGCAACCAGCATTCTACCTTCCGTCTCTAGGAATTTCTCTATTCTAGATACCTCATATAAGCAGAATCACATAGCATTTGTCCTTCCCTGTTTGGCTTTCATGTAGCATAATGTTTTCAAGGTTCATCCGTGTTGTAGCATGTACCAGAATTTCCTTCCTTCTAAAGGCTGAATAATATTCCATCATCTGTATATGCCATACTTTGTTATCTATTCATCTATATATTATACTAAAAAGTGGAATTGCCAGATCATGTTGTAATTCTCCCATCCAAGTACTAACCAGGCCTGACCCTGCTTAGCTTCTGAGATCAGACGAGATCGGGCACATTCAGGGTGGTATGGCCGTAGACCATGTTGTAATTCTGTACTTAAATTTTTGAGCAATTGCCAAACTCTTTTCCACAGTGGCTGCACCATTTTAAAATCCCACCGACAATGCACAGGTTTCCAGTTTCTCCACATCCTCACCAACATTTATTATTTTCTGGTTTTGGTTTTCTTGTTTTTTTTTTTAATAATAGCCATCCTAACGGGTATGAAGTGGTTTCTCATTGTGGTTTCAATTTGTATTTCCTAATGGTAGTGATGTTGAGCATGTTTTCACGTGCTTGTTGGCCATTTGTATACCTTCTTTGGAGAAATGTCTATTCAAATCCTTTATCCTTTTAAATTTTCATTATTTGTCTTTTTATTATGGAGTTTAAAGTACTTTTTATACTATGGATATCAGTCCCTTATCAGATATATGGTTTGCAAATATTTTCTCCCATTCTGTGACTTGTCATTTCACTTTCTCAACAGTGTCCTTTGACATGCAAAAAAGTTTAAATTTTGATCAAGTCCAATTTGTCTATTTTTCTGAGCTGCTGATGCTTGTGTCATATTTAAGAAATAATTGCCTAATCCAAGGTTATAAAGATCAACTCTTACGTTTCCTTTTAAGAGTTTTATGGTTTTATCTCTTACATATAAGTCTTTGATCCATTTTGAGCTAATTTTTGTGTATGGTGTGAGGTAGGGGTTCAAATTCTTTGCAGGGGCAGCTTAAGCAACAGAAATTTACTTTCTCACAGTTCTGGAGGCTGCAAGTCCAAGATCAAGGTGTCAGCAGATTTGGTTCCATTCTGAGGCCTTCTCTTCTTGGCTTGCAGATGGCTACCTCCTGGCTATATCCACAGACGGTGTTTCCGCTATGTACATGCAACCCTGGTGTCTCCAAATCCAATTTTTTTTTTTTTTTTTTTTTGAGACAGAGTCTTGCTTTGTTGCCTGGGCTAGAGTGAGTGCTGTGGCGTCAGCCTAGCTCACAGCAACCTCAAACTCCTGGGCTTAAGCGATCCTACTGCCTCAGCCTTCGGAGTAGCTGGGACTACAGGCATGCGCCACCATGCCCGGCTAATTTTTTTCTATATATATTTTAGTTGGCCAGCTAATTTCTTTCTATTTTTAGTAGAGATGGGGTCTTGCTCTTGCTCAGGCTGGTCTCGAACTCCTGACCTCGAGCGATCCGCCCGCCTCGGCCTCCCAGAATGCTAGGATTACAGGCGTGAGCCACCGCGGCCGGCCCAAATCCAATTTTTTTGCATGTGGCTATCCAGATGTCCCACCACCATTTGTTAAAGAGACTATTTTTCCTCCGTAAATGGTGTATTGTCTTTGTTCTCCAGGAAAACAGAGAGAGAGAGAGAGAGAGAGAGAGAGAGAATATGTAGAGACAGAAAGAGATTGATTTTAAAGAATTGACTCACTTGGCCAGGCACAGTGGCTCATACCTGTAATCCTAGCATTTCTGGGAGGCCAAAGCGGGAAGATCACTGGAGGTCAGGAGTTCGAGACCAGCCTGAGCAACAGCGAGACCCCGTCTCTACTAAAAATACAAAAAATTAGCCAGGTGACTAAAAATAGAAACAATTTAGCCAGGCATAGTGGTGTGTGCCTGTAGTCCCAGCTACTTGGGATGCTGAGGCAGAAGGATCACTAGATTCCATGAGTTTGAGGTGGCTGTGAGCTATGATAATGCCACAGCACTCTAGCCCAGGCAACAGAGCAAGACTCTGTCTCAAAAAAAAAAAAAAAAAAGATCAAAAAAAAGAATGAATTCAGTTGATTGTAGAGGCTTGGCAAGTTCAAAATCTGCAGAGTAGACCGGCAGGCTGGGCTCCCAGAGAAGATTTGTAGTTCAAATCCAAAGGCAGTGTGCTGGCAGAATTCCTTCTTGTTTGAGGAGGTTAATCTCTTTCTATTAAAGCTTTCAACTCACAGGATGAGGCCCACCCACATTATGAAGGTAATCTGCTTTACTCAAAGTCTGCTTATTTATTTACTTATTTATTATTTTTATTTTATTTTATTTATTTTATTTTTTGAGACAGGGTCTTGCTTTGTTGCCCAGGCTGGAGTATAGTGGCACAGTCATAGCTCACTGCAGCCTCCAACTCCTGGGCTGAAGAGATCCTCCTGCCTCAGCCTCCTGAGTAGCTGGGATGACAGCTAGGTAACACCATGCCGGACTAATTTTTCTATTTTTTGTAGAGATGGGGTCTCTCACTTCCTCAGTCAGGTTGGTCTTGAATCCTGGCCTCAAGCGATCCTCCTGCCTCAGCCTCCCAAAGTGCTAGGATTACAGGCGTGAGCCACCTCGCCTGGCCTATTTTTAAATTTTTATTGACACAGGGTCTCACTCTGTTGCCCAGGCTAGAGTGCAAGGGTGCAATCACAGCTCACTGCAGCCTTGAACTCCTTGGCTCAAACAATCCTCTCACTTCAGCCTCTTGAGTAGCTAGGATTACAGGTGCATGCCACCATGCCCAGATAATTTATTTTATTTTATTTTTTGTAGAAATGGGGTCTTGCTATGTTGCCCAGGCTAGTCTTGAACTCCTGGCCTTAAGCGATCCTCCCGATCTGGCCTCCTAAAGCACTGGGATTATAGGCGTAAGCCCCCATGCCCAGTCAAAGTCTGCCATTTTAAATGTGAATCTCATCTAAAAAAAGAATAACTTCACAGAAACATCTAGAATAATGTTTAACCAAATATCGGGTACCACAAAAGGACAAAGGACATAAATGGGTTTTATAAATATAAAAATATGCACTCACCCTTACCAATGAATTCAGATTGAAACTACAATATCATAGTTTTCATTCTCAAACATGTAAAAGTTTTTTTAAAAGTTTGATAACATACACTGTTAGGAAAACATGTTCTTGGAGGGCAATTTGTCAATATCTTCCAGCATTTAAAACTCAAGGCAGTTTGTGGTGGCACGTTCCTGTAATCCTAGAACTTTGGGAGGCCAAGGTGGGAGGACTGTTTGAAGCCAGCTTGGACAACATAGTGAGATACTATTTCTATGAAAAATTTTAAAAATTAGCAAAGCATAGTGGCACACGCCTGTAGTCCCAGACACTTGGGAGGCTGAAGCAGGAGGATCCCTTGAGCCCAGGAGTTGGAGGCTGCAGTGAGCTATGACTGTGTCACTGCACTCCAGTCTGAGTGACAGAGTGAAACACTGTCTCAAACAAAACAACAAAACAAAACAAAACAAAAAACCCCAGAAAACCTCTAGATCATCAGAGCATAAGATCACAGAGGCAATAAGCAAAAAATTTTGCTCATGTGTCACCAGGGGTGACGGGGAGGGGTGTGATTCCCATTTCTACCTCTTCGATTCCTGGACCCAGGAATCTGGCTATGAGAAAGCCAGCACCACATGTTGGATTCTGACTCAGGACAATACAGCCTTCTGGAGAACCTTGCCCCAGCCCTACACGATACTGTCACCTGGCCGGTGCTGTAACTGAGTCTTCGAAAAGCCATTCCTCCGCGTTCTGTCAAGACAGCTGTGTCACGACGGTGGGGAACACGGTGAGACCCGTGAACGCCGTGCACGTGGGCCCCTCATCTCATGTCGTGGGCTGTGAAGTGGGTTCCCTGGCCAGAAGCAACGCAGTGTGGAACACCATGACGGCACGGACAGGTCACAGTTTTGGTAGAAGCATTGTGTGTAGGGAAGACAACTCCATACCCAGAGATAGGTGTCCCTTCCAGTGAGGACAAAATGCTGCCCCTTCCATCATGGAAAGGACACAGTGTTAGCAGCCTGCCACCAGGTAGCTGGCGATCACCCCGAGGAATGGAGCCATGCCAGGGACTCAGGGTCGGTCTTTGCTGCGGACAGATTGGGCACTTGGCAGCACCTGTAGCCAGATCAGCCTCAGTGACTGGAAACCCACGTTGCTGAGCTGTGCGTAGCCCCGTGCCTACCACCACGGCCACTTTGTCCAGAAATTCACAGGGCAATGACGGGGGCTGGGGCTGGGGAAAGAGGCTGACTGGTATCCACAGAACGGACCACCCTATCCACTTGATTATTAACATCCTCCTCTGAGGGGTCACCCTTTGGTGACTATTCACATGGGGCACAAATACCTTCACATTTTCCCCCCTTCCATAGAAATCTATCCACAGATCTCTTCCCCAGATTTCCTTATCACCAATTTTCCAATCACATTCCTCCAAATCCCTGACCATCCAGCTAAACCAGGGGCCACAGCCCAGGAATCAGTACATACAGTTGACTCGTGAACAACGTGGGGGTTAGGAATGCCGAGCCCCCATGCAGTCGAAAATCCACGTATAACTTTTGACTCCCCCCAAACTTAACTACCAATAGCCTATTTTTTTTTTTTTTTTTTTTTTTTTTGAGACAGAGTCTTGCTTTTGTTGCCCGGGCTAGAGTGAATGCTGTGGCGTCAGCCTAGCTCACAGCAACCTCAAACTCCTGGGCTCAAGCGATCCTACTGCCTCAGCCTCCCGAGTAGCTGGGACTACACCATACCTGGCTAATTTTTTCTATATATATTTTTAGTTGGCCAGATAATTTCTTTCTATTTTTAGTAGAGACGGGGTCTCGCTCTTGCTCAGGCTGGTCTCAAACTCCTGACCTTGAGCAATCCACCCGCCTTGGCCTCCCAGAGTGCTAGGATTACAGGCGTGAGCCACCGCGCCCGGCCCCAGTAGCCTATTTTTGAGCAGAAGCCTTAACAATATCATAAACCGTCAATTAACACACAGTTTGTATGCTATATGTATTATATACGCGATTCTTATAATAAAGTGGGCTACAAAAAAAAAATGCTATTAAGAAAGTCATCACTCGCCGCGGCAGACCCAGCCTTGAGTGTGCAGCCTGCCTCAACGGTCCCCACAGCTACTACTGCCCTTTGGAATGGCCAACAGGGGACCTGCATATGGCCTGAGCTGGGAGGTGCAGCAGAAGATTGAGAAACAGTATGATACAGACCTGGAGCAGATCCTGATCCAGTGGATCACCACCCAGTGCTGCAAAGATGTGGGCCGGCTCCAGTCTGGGCATGAGAACTTTCAGAACTGGCTCAAGGATGGCACGGTGCTGTGTGAGCTCATTCGTGGACTGTACCCTGAGGGGCAGGCCCCAGTAAAGAAGATCCAGTCCTCCACTATGGCCTTCAAGCAGATGGAGCAGATCTCTCAATTCCTGCAAGCAGCTGAGTGCTACGGCATTAACACCACTGACATCTTCCAAACTGTTGACCTCTGGGAAGGAAAGAACATGGCCTGTGTGCAGCCGACCCTGATGAACCTGGGTGGGCTGGCAGTAGGCCGGGACCATGGGCTCTTCTCTGAGGATCCCAACTGGTTCCCTAAGAAATCCAAGGAGAACCCTCGGAACTTCTCAGACAACCAGCTGCAAGAGGGCAAGAACATGATTGGGTTACAGATGGGCACCAACCGTGGGGCGTCTCAGGCAGGCATGACCGGCTACGGGATGCCACGCCAGATCCTCTGATCCCACCCCTGCCCCTGCCTTCCCATGAATGGTTAAGATATATGTGTATTAAAAAAAAAAAAAAAAAAGAAAGTCATTAGGGCCGCGCATGGTGGCTCACATCTGTAATCCTAGCACTCTAGGAGGCCGAGGCGGGAGGATCACTCAAGGTCAGGAGTTCGAGACCAGCCTGAGCAAGAGCGAGACCCGCCCCCCATCTCTACTAAAAATAGAAAGAAATGATCTGGACAACTAAAAATATATAGAAAAAATTAGCCGAGCATGGTGGCACATGCCTGTAGTCCCA